>CM035612.1:22600623-23262289 GCA_020496755.1 Channa maculata | reverse complement strand
AAGCCACCGCGCAAAGTCACAATACCCCCTATAAAAGTGACACGTGTGTGAGGAAAAAGTAACACACGACCCCATTTTTGTGGCTAATCTTGCACCGCGCTCTGCACAGCCCTTCAGGTAGGTGCAGTTATCCAATTACGGTCGTGTTTAGACTCTTCCTAAATGAATGTGCTTCCTGGCCCGTTTCTGTTCTGCTGATAAGAGCAGATGAGGGCCATCAAATAGGTGCAGATCGTCCAACTTTCTGCAAGGTCGACACTATTTCTCTCCGTCTTAAAACTGAACGGCTTATGAGAGGCCTGCTTTTCTCCGGCATCTATAAAATCATTTTCTAACAATCCGAAGTAACACATTCATGGGTCCCAAAAAGCCTCAAACACAGACAGACGTGATTTCCGGCTCTGTCCTTCACTCACAGAAACCATCTTGCAAACATGCCAATTCATGTAGGAGGCCTCATTATTAACAGAGAACATTAATAACAATACACAGGGCTCCCATTGTCTCCCAAACATAATTATATTATCCATCATGGTTCTCTGCCAAGCCGACACACATCGAATCACGACTGGGGAGTCTCGCCGGGGCTGCTCGTCCACTAGCATTACCATAGATAATGTTTAATTATGCTAATTCGATTGCAATCATTTTGAACAAAATGACAACATGCTTGAGCTAATGAATATTTATAAGATGGCAGGAAAGAAGTTAATTGTGCTTTATAAGTTATGTTCGGGACCGGGATGTGGAAGAGATGACTGGACCGGGGTGAGGGGAGGGAGGAAGAGAGCGAAGGGGGGAATGGAAAAGCTTTGCAACTGGTGATCTGTCGCTGACTCATCTGGTGGTGCTCGCAGATGTGGTTTAACTCAATGCAGCGCATGAGCCGATAACACCAGAAACCGGAGACTTCTGCCATAACTGAGCTCTTTTTTTCCTTCCCTCTTCTTTGGAAAAGCCCTCATTCGGCATCATTCAGTCTGTGGAATGTTGTCAGGGAACAGCACAATCCAGCTGTGATAATCCAGCTGTGGATTTGAAACTACGGGTCACTTAGATTGACTCATCGAGAGCAAATGTCCCTTCTTTCCAATTCCCCTAAATGTAGTCGTCAGATGAAGCCATTACAGGGTCGGGGCAGGCTAATAACAAACTACGCTATGAATATATCCTCATGATATTATGATTCTATTTTCACAATCAAATCTGCCTCCACCCCACCACACTGAAGATGGATGGTATTCCATTCTTTGTGTATGCAGCGTGGCATTGTCAGCAGCAGTCCGTGGAAGATCCCCCTTGTTAGAAACCTGGAAAATGATCTGCATGCTGCAACATCACCAAAGGAAACTGAGAGTTCATGATGGAGAGGATCTACTCTATAAACTAATAAACTAATAAACTGATTAGAAAAGCCGGCTCTGTATTGGGGACAACTGTGGAGAACGGGTCAAGTCCTCTTCCTTAACACCAGGTGACTCTGCTGCTGGTTGGTACTGTACATACTGTACATACATGATGTCTAAGGAAAGATCTGAGTGACGTCTGTTATACACATTTTGTCATCATTCATGCATCTCTAAGAAGTGCCCCAGTTTCTGAATCTAACCAGTGCAGTATGCACAGTCTAATCCAATTAGCCCTCTATGGGCTTTCTATGGGGATAAATGGACAGAAACAAGCATAAATCAAAGTTCAACCATGCAAACAATTGGGGAACTGTAGCCTTTTCACGCCACGTAAAACTGTCCTGTTCAACAAATCCAAAATGTGAAGCCTCAGATGTAAATTGGCTGAGATTTGCATGATTTCCCCAATGTGTGGGGAAGTTTCAATGTTCCTGTTTGAATCGGTGAGTATAGGTGAAGCAGATGGGTGAGTAAATGCCATTCTGCTTTACAGATTTCAGGAGATTTGTCTTGAAATTGTAGACAGATGCCCTTTGACTTCACTTTTATTGTCTGACTGGAATACCCCCTCCACCCCTTCTTTCCTCATTCTTCCTCACACACACACACACACCCACACTCATCCCTTCAGGAGTAAGTGCTGGGTTAAATTTCAGACAGACCATTTCTCAATGTCAGTAAATGCTCATAAGCACAGAGTTGGGTGATGGGTAACACGATTACTTATTATGTCTTTCTATAAGTGGGGAAATAAGATTAAAAGTTGCCCACGGCCCACCAGCTTGGCGCACGGTGGGCCGTGTCACGCGCTGGCAGCGGGCTGCAGAGTGCGGCCCATGATCCATCTTGATCTCATTAGGACGGCACGACTGATTTTTACTGAAATGTTCCTTTAGATGCTGCCACAGGAATGCAGAGAGGCTTTTTTGGTTCAGACGATGTGTCCATACTTTCAGCTGACTAAGCGCGAAAGCGTTGAGCGCTGCACACGCCAGCATTGGCTGCAGTTGGCATAAAGGGACAGAGGCAGAGAAACTGTGTGTGCGTGTGTGTGTTTGTGCGCAAATGTATATTCCTATTCTAAAGAGGACCAATGTTCCCATAAGTGTATGAAAATAGGGAAGAATTTCAAAATAATCTAATATGAAGTCCTGCTACTGGCCGTGTTGTTTTTCACTTCAGTTTCACTTCAGCAGACTGACTTCCCATTTGAGTGTAATGTAAGCTGTGCTCATTGCGTAATGCCTGGCTTCACTGCATGACTGTGTGTCAGTGTGTGTTTGCACACTGGGGGGCACCGTGCTACAGTCCTACGGTTCGGGAAAGCATTAGAAAGGATTTGTTACAATTCAAATGGCCAACGTGGGGCAACTCGACCGCTTAAATGAAGGCTGGAGGTTGTTGGTGTTTGTGTGCGACCACATAGACGTTAAACATATAGTCTGCTTCAACTTTGCCATAATGAGCTTGGCAAGTGATTGCGCTCTGCAAACCAGAAGTATTGAACATGTGTCAGGTTAACTGATCTTAACGCTCTGGGTCTTTAAGACGTATGGAATTTGACTCATTTCTCGAAGTAATCCACACTGATATAAGGAGGTATCGACTGGAATTACCTCATTTGGTTCACACTTAAGCTGAATTGTGACTTACTATGTGTGTTTTTTTTTTTTTTTTTTTGGAGCACACAGCAACAGAGCAAATTATTGCATTTCCATATTTTTCTCTAAGAGCAGCTTGCAGTGATTTGTGTGGTTAAGGGAGAAAAAAAAAGAAAAGTCCCTTATGCCAACATCAGCTGCCATTCTTGGCTTAATGCACTGTGGAGGCAGTAATCAGTTTTCGCAGCTTTCTGCTTGTGCATTGGTAAGATTCTCTCCATCTGAGGAAATGTTTTGGTGTGGTGGATGGTATGTGAGCACAGGCCTGAGAATCAGGTCAGCCTCAGGTCAACACTGAGTATTATATCACAAGCAGTTAACATTAATAATGTCACACACTGTGGCTCTGGATAAGTCTCCTCTGTGTTTAACAAGGGGCAGATCCTTTCTGTCTGGTCAGGTTCATTAGCTGCAAAGCTGCATGTCCAGGGTGGAAACATTTATAAGTTTCTATAGCAACATCATCTCACCTCTGCATTTTACTTGCAGGGTATCGCTATTCATCTTGCTCAAGGACTGACAGTCATCGACAGCGTCTTGCTGTGAATCAGATAGCAGAGCTACTCAGAGAGATGAAAATCTTTTTAAAATCACATTTCACGTGTCAGTCTAAACACTTTTCTGTTGCTTGGGCACCTTAAGTCTTTGCAGCAGGCCAGAGATTGTTTGAATGTCTCACTGATGGACAGGAAGTGAAGCGTTCTGTTTTCAAATTGATTTTACCACTCACTCATAAGGTAATCTAACGACCATGGTTCCAGAGGGAATCAGCAATGGCTCAAAAGCCCACCCGGGTCTCACATGGCTATCAACGAAGGGACACTGAGCAGCACAAGAAAACACATTCATCAGCCAGCAAACCAAAGAATGTCTATGTCCAACAGTAACACCACAGGGTAAATATGAATAAATCTTCATCTTTATTTAGGGCCTGACCCAAACCTAAACTGCCCCTGATGTTTTTGTGCCTAATCCTAACCAAACCACTGTGTTTGCACATTTCAAATCCCATATGAGTGTTTGAAGCCAAAACAAAAAACCCCGTGTGAAACTGGCATCACCTTTAGCTCCATTGTAATGCAGTGTCCACAAACTGCTGCCTCCGTACAGCCCGGCACTATGTTACCAAGCAATACATTGATCCGTATTTAGGGTGGGTACGAATCACATCTCTGGGCACCAAGATTTACCCCCCAGGACTTTCCCCATGGAGTCAATCCCCCTAAATCTCTATATGCCAGATGTTTCCAGATTTCTGTTTTGTCAATGTTTACTTGGCCCCTGATGTTTCTCCCTAAGTCTGCAGGGGCCTTGTGACGCCGTCTATGTCTTACTAATCCTGTGTTACTGTGATTTCATCTGCATACTGTACCAGTTTCATTTAATTATTAGGTGGAATTCTAATTGCTTTGATAGTTTTATCTTGGAGTATGAGGAGGGCCCGGGGCCTAATGGCAGTGCTGTACAGCAGAGAAGAAAAATGGCAACCGTACCTGACTGGTGTAGGTAGAGGGAAGGGGTCTGTGAATGTGCACCCCGTTCTCGATCCCGGGGCATCAAAAGGCATCTCTGTTTGTCCCGACCTTTTGTGTTACACGTTGACATTAAGGGCACTCGTTTAACACAGTTTTGTGTGTATATAAAGCTGTTCCCATGGCATCAGATAGTGATGCCAAACCGTACCTGTTGCATCAATATGATACACGAAAGTACATAAAAAAGGTGGCGCAACTTGACGCCTTAGGAAGCGTCATTATCGGACGCTGTGGGATGAGAACGCGTTGGAAGGTACCATGGATCTTTATTCTGCTGTGTGCGTTGTTGTATAGTGATTTTATCCTTTTGGCATACGTGGTCCCCTTCTCGAAAAGTCCAAAGATCAGCCCCAAGGACAGTCCTGTACCTCCTTTATAGTGGCCGGTGTCTGATACTACAGGTCTCTCTGTCTGTTTAAACATCTATTATTACATGTTTTCTTCAGCTTCTTTTGAGGAAAACTGAATTGTTGTACGCTCATGTGAAATTCACCTTTCTGAGGGAAACTTTTCCGCAGACGTGGGAAGAAAAAGGCACAACTCTTTACTCTTACCCAAATCAGTCAAACGATTCCAGCTGCGTCTGGATGATGTCACTTGACCCGACAACATGCACTGCTTTGGATTTGCACTGCTGATTTACATCAGAGAAAAAGCTAAAATTATCTCACCTCCTCCACTGACAGATTACAGTATTTTACAGCGATAAGCCTCGGAGACTCATCACATGATGAAATCAGTAATTAAGATGTTCCACTTTGGCTGTGACAGAAGTCCGGACATCTCCACGTCTCAACTGATGTCTTCATTGATGAGTCCCTTGTGTTTAGAATGAGATTAGTTTATGTTATCTTAACGTGAATAAACGAGACCCGGCATCTTAATTCTTTATAAGAAGATCGCAATCAAGAAGTGTGTGTGTGTGTGTGTGTGTGTGTGTGGATGTGGGTGAAGTTGGATAGTATTTTGTGAAAATGTGAAAACTTTTTCTCCTAAAGATTAACTTTTTCCCACATCACAAACAAGGATCTTATAATATTTTTTGTGTTTACATTCAGTTAAAAAGATTTATACACAGTGCATTCAGAAAAAACACCATTTTGTTATGTTGCAGCAGCTGTTTAACTTTGTATTTTCCTCATGAATCCACACTCAGTTCCCCATGATCACAACATAAAAACTGAATTTTAGAAATGTCAGTATATTTATTAAAATTAAACTGAAATATCACATGTACATCAGTATTCAGCCCCTTTTCTAAGCACTTTTTTGAAGAATCTTTGGCAGCAGTTACAGCCTCGAGTCTTTTTGGATTTGATGGAAAAACTGCACACCTGGATCGGGGGATTTTCTGCCATTCTCCTTTGCAAATCCTCTCACGCTCCGTCAGGTTGGATGGGGGACGGTCGGTGAACAGCCATTTATAGGTCTCTCCAGAGATGTTTAATAGGGTTCAAGTCAGGGCTCTGGCTGGACGACTGTGTTGTGCTTCGGATCGTTGTCATTTAGGAAGGTGAACCTTCGACCCAGTCTGAGGTCCTGAGCACGGATCAACAGGTTTTCAGTGAGGACACCCCTGTACTTTAATCCATTCAGCTTCACCTAAACCCTGACCAGTCTCTCAGTCCTTGCTGATGAAAAACAACAGCATAGCATGATGCTGCCACTACCATACTTCACTGTAGGGAACAGTGAATTTTTTTTTTTAGAACATTTAGAATTGAGGCCAAACAGTTCGGTCTTGGTTTCATTAGACCAAAGAATCTTGTTCCTCAAGTGCTTTTTTTTGTGGGCTTTTATGTGTTTGGCCACTTTGCCAGATTGGTAGAGCGTTGCAGGGATGGTTGTCCTTCTAGAACTTTGTCCCATCTCCACACGGGAGCTCAGTCAGAGCAACCATGGGGATCTTGGTCACCTCCCTTCTCTCTTGATTGCTCAGTTTGGCCATGTGACTAGCTCTTGGAAGAGTCCTGGTTGTGCCACATCTTCTACTTGGGTATCATGGAAGCCTCGGTTCTCTTGGGAACCTGCAGCGCAGCAGAATAACCCTGTTTCTGAGCTCATGGCTTTTGTTGTGATACAGTAGCATTGTCAGCTGTGTGGCCTTCTATAGAGAGGTGTGTGCCTTTCCAAATTATGTGCAATCAGTTTCATTTACCAAAGGTGGAATCTCAGCAACGATCGAGAGAAATGGGAGTCACCTGAGCTGAACTTCAACTGTTGTTGCAACGGGTCTGAATACTTATGTACATGTTATATTTGAGTTGTTTTATTTTTAATACATTTACAGACATCATAGTACCGTAGTTCAATACTTTTAATCTCCCTTCCAATACATGCTCAATGAATCTCAGGCCAGTGAAAGAAATGAAAAATTCAATTAAAATACAAATCTATTAAAACTGAAAAGAAAAAAGTAATGCTGCAGTTACTACATGCAACTGTTATCAAGGACAACTTTCATATCAGCAGAAGTGAGCTGCACTGACAGGCTGATATATGATACCCGATACTGGATATAATCCGAGTCCAGTACTCAATTTAAAAACTTTCCATCTCCTCCATCAGCTTTTAAGCGGTAAAGAAAGAGAGCTCACTGGAATCAGCTCAGTTTCCCACAGTCACTGGGTTCAAACCTAAAACAAAACATAGTCAGTGAGCAGAACAGCACTGCTCTTCCTTGGAGACAAATACAGAAAAAAAAAAAAAAAAACCCAACAAATGCCAAAGGCAGAAATAAAGACATGAGACGAGCTGAGTCTTCTCCAAAGCTACAGCGGCACACAGACACTGATAAATGTCTTGTACACTGTTGGCTTCTAAATATAGTTCCAGATCAATGCAATCAGGAACAATCTAGCCATTACAACGAGCAGGTCGGCTACTGAAGGCAGATATCTGAGGCTGTCAGATATTTCTGTGGTACAGTGAGGTAAATATAGTCTGTAACAGGAACTAACACTGGGCGACTGGAGACACACAGCCACAGTCAGTAATAACAGCGGTGCCAGTGGAGGTTTTTCAGTTGGGAAAAAGACAAACTGAGAACGTGACATAAAGGATAAAACATCCAAAAGAAATCAGCCAGTAAAAACATAGTTTGCATCAAAACATAATTGCAACCCTTTGATTTGCACACCTGTAATTCATTATTTGAATAGTTTCTTTTTCCATACGAGCTGGCAAAACAGGGAGTTGCAGTCACTTTGGACTGCAATTTATTAAAAAAAACAAAACAAACTTATATTCAAACTGCTTATTGTTGGCTCAAGTATTGATTTATTGACAGCTTCTGCGTGTTCACAGGAGCTCATTTTGTGCTCAGGAGACCTTCCCTTCACAGTCAGATGATCGGACGATCACAATCTTTTAGTTCACTCCTGCAGTTACTCTCCCAGTGCTGCTGGGCTTTGGCTGCCTCGCCTAATGGACAAAGGGGAAAGAGAAAGGAGAGAGAGAGAGAGAGAGAGAGAGGAAGAGGGGGAGAGCAGTGGAGGATAATGAAAACATCATTGCATGGGAGGAGATCCTGATCAAATCACAGAGGAAATGAGCCCTGTGAATGCCCAGTCATTTGGACTCATTTACACATCTCCTTTAATGCTGCTCGTCCATCGATTAGCCGCCGAGGACTTCAGGACGGGAACAAGGGGACCAGCAAGTGATTGACAAGTGCTTCAACTTCAAATTAGTTATGTTTTTGTTGTTGCTCGGAGCAGGTCGGTTGTGACGGCTACGTTTGGTCCCATTGTGACATTCTCCAAAATGAAACAACAAGCCTTTAGTAGTTTTGTCAAGGGAACTAAAAGCGACATCTTTCACTAATGCCCCTGACAAAATTCACCTCCACTCTGCTGAGACTGACAGATTGCACTGTATGAAAAGGTAAAATAACATAATGGTACTTTCAGAAGATGGAGACTAAATTGGGAAGAAGTACATTTCCCACAGTAACTGGACGCTGATACAGATGCTGTAACTGTGGATTGATAAATTAAATGTTGTTAGAGGTTTAAACTGAGCTCACTGCTGTTTTTCAGAAATGCTAAAAATAGTTTTACTGACTGCAAAAACATGGACTGATCGATGAATCCTGCACCAGATCAAGGTGCAGCGTGAGAGACCATGTTTCCTTTAGTGCCAAAAGTTAGATTTGCATACAGTATTTTTTGGTTGATTTGGCCATTTTCAAAAACAGACTAAATTGAACTACAGTACAATATATGAGCTTTGTTCCCTTGTTTACCACTTTGCAAATCAAAAGCTAATAGTAGTTTGTTCATTTCTCTCCACAATCATTTACCCTCACTGGTGCAGCTGACGTTGAGCATCAGTCCAGCCTGCAGCCTGCAGCCTGCTTTCAGTTCAGTCTGCTAAGAGATGTCAACATCTGTCATGAAATATTTTACTTGAGGGTCATCTCTCACAGCTGGATGGGATTGCTTTCTAACTTCCAGTGAACCACGCCTCAGTTCATGTGAGAAGGGGCTCAGACTTGTCGGGCGTCAGGATGACACTGATTGGTGAAGTGAGCCTTAGGAGAGAAGTGCTTCGAATATAATAAGTGGCTACAAAATCTGATTCACGAGACGCAGGTTCTGCGTTTCCTGCCTCCGAACCGATGCCCCACCACACCCCTGCTCATCACACATGCTCTTAAATCTACGATAAAAACCTTCTTTGTCAAAGACGAAATCTTGCACGACACAGCAGGAATTATCTCCAAGCGGAGTATCAGCTCCCACATGTGAGACCTTTGAGATAGTCCTATCCTCTTATACTTATCCTTTACACCCATGCACGCACACACACACACACACACACACACACACACGCGCGCGCGCACACACACTTTTACATGTGAACTCGCAAGAAGCACAATTCTGATTAGACTGCATCCAAAGCTGCCACCCACGGGACCCAAGGGAGATATGAATTCGAAAAGACAGTGTAGTGCCGATGTGAAGCGGCTGCATCACCGGGCAACAGGGACCCCCGTTAAGACCTGCCATCCAGAGACCTGTCAAGAGAGAGAGACAGAGGGTGGGATGTCTGCATAAAATGTGCAGCAACTGAGATCTCATTAAAACACACACAAACACACACACTACTGGTCCAGATAATACATATTTGCAGCACTTACTTGCAGAGTCTGAGCTTCTATATAAGTTGAAAATCAACAAAACATTCCAAGAAAAATATCTCAAATTAAAGTTGCATGTCTGTTTTTTTTCCTAGGAAAATGTTCCGACACATCTTAATGAGGTGCTGTCACTCACACTCATACCACCACGTGGAAGCACTGCCGAGTAATTTGCTCGTGTAGTTTCTTTGAGAAAGGCTCACTCTTCTAACAAATCAGAGAAGTTGAATTGTTTGATTGACTGATTCCTGTTTCACGTTAGGTTCAGGCAAGAAAACCACTGGTTAGACGTGGTTAAAAGCGATAAAACGTGTTTTGTGTAAAATGACTGTGATGTGTGGCCCCCATCATGCGGGCTCCCCTTCAGACAGGAGGCTGCTGAGCATTAAGACTAGAACGGTCCGACGCAGCATCCGGCCAGAGGCTGTTGGAGCAGTGAATTATAAGCGTCGCTGATGCACCAGTTCGTTTGGTCCACTAGGGAACATTCAGTTGAGCAGCAGAGTAAACAGCTTGTGGGGTTTTAAAATAATAGTTCCTCTGACGATCGTATAACATGGACTTATTGAAGACTGGGCTCTGACCCCTAATGTCATCTGTAGAGTTTATTAGGACTTATTATTGTAACCATGGCAACATACTAACTGCTACTAAGTACTTCTGTTAACCCAAACCACGATCTCTTCCTAGACCAGTGATACATCTAAACTGCTGGAAAAGAACAATAGTAATGAGAAACCCAATCAGGAAAACGGTATCTGAAAGGATAAAACCTGTGTGCATGTGATAGTAAAACTGCAGAAAGACACAAGGAGTAATGTGACCAAATATGGGAAAGAATAAAATTTGCATATTTTCTATTGAATGTGACCTTATTCGAGGTCAGTTTCGTGTCTGTGATCTCCCGTCTTTTTTGTTTTAACGCTGCGATTCTGCTTTCAGCTGAGCTCATTCATGCATCATGCATGTACATAGCGATCAGACTTGAGAAGGAAAACCAGAAAACTAAAGAAGCTGTTGGAGACATTATAAGAGGGTTCGTGATGGGACCAGAAAAATAGAAAATTTCAGAGCCACTCTCAGGGATGATTGGCTTCATATGTTATCCTGTCATTCCATGAGCTGTTATGGGAGGATGGAGTGGGTGAGGAAGGGAGGCGAGAGGATGAGGAGAGAG
The DNA here is from genome assembly GCA_020496755.1 of Channa maculata. Classification (NCBI taxonomy): domain Eukaryota; kingdom Metazoa; phylum Chordata; class Actinopteri; order Anabantiformes; family Channidae; genus Channa; species Channa maculata. Next base: position 23,251,364 of record CM035612.1, on the reverse strand, counting down.
GGCGGGAGACATTAAAATGAGGATTGCAGAGGAAAGATGAGTAGAGAAGAGAGATGGTGAAGGGAGGTGAGCGGAAAGATGAGCATGAAAAGAACAAAATGAGATGAGAGGAAAGAGGGATTTTTTTTTTCTTTTTAGAAAATGGAGTGAAATCAGGAGTGGGGCATGAGAATTAAGTGGAAACAGAAAATGAGAATGTGACACGAGACAAGAGTTAGTGAAGATGTTCATAATCAAAAGGAAAGATGGTGAAGAAAATCCACCAAATCCTACAGAGGAAACAACCAGAGCAACAGAACACAAATAACGTGACACGAGAACAATCCAACTGCTTTTCAGTCTGTGTGACTGCAGGCCTGAGAGCTCCAGGCCCATCCCACCAACCCAGACTAGGTCACACAAGCCTTGGAAATTACGTCCCCTTCAAGATTTACGCCCACATACCCAGATCTTGGCAGAGTAGGCCTGACACCAGAGCACAACAAGAACCAGCTGCTCTACAAGCATGTGAGACCCGAGAGAAGAGCAGAGGTGTATCTTTATTCAGCATAAGACCGTCACCTTCAGTCTGCAGAAGTTGATCCTCACCGATAAAACAGGCAACAATGACCAGCAACAAGATCACTAAAAACTATTTAACATGAATCTCTTGTTTTTGGTCATTAGTCCAAGACCAAACCACTTTTCCTGTTCAGGGGAGGTTGGAGTCTATCCCAACTGTTATAGGTCAAGAGACGGGGGCCAATGTTGGACAGGTCTCCAGTCTCTGTCTCTGGACTGTGGGAGGAAACCGGAGTAAACCCTCACAGAAAGGCTGCAGCCTGCTGGGGAGTCGAACCAGGGACCTTCTAGCTGGGAGACAGCAGCCATAACCATTGTACACTGTGCTACCTCAGAAGACGCAGTACAACTACAAAGACTATAATATGTACTTTAATTTGTTGGCTGCATTTTCTCAATTTTGCAGTTTTACAGTCCATGAAAATCATATTTGTAATGGTTTATTACTAAATGTCTTAATCCATCCGGCCTCTGTGTACTTGCACTCATAAAACTACTCCGATGCTGCGCCCGGTACCACGTTAGGCGTCACGTGTAGGTGGGAGTCAAAAAATGTCTGTGCTTTTAAGATAATCGACGAGGACAAAATTCAAGCTGAATACAAACTCTGCTGTGCTAAACTCTTAAGATCTACTTATTAACAGTCATACTCATGTTTCCCAAGAATATTTAAAAAACGTTTAACATCCGGAACAATGGGGGTTAGATATTATTTTACCTTCATATTCCTGTGTAGACTCTTTCAGGTTCACTTTGTTATTTTCAGCGAAATATGCTCCATTTATTAAACGGGATTTGCTTGACTGCAGTCGATGGCTGAGAATTTTACTGTCCAGCAGCTCATACTGGAAGCAAAACAGTTTGGTATCAGTACTTGTTGTCAGCGGCGAGGACTCAAATGCAACGACTTGTGCTCAGTCTGGGAAAAAGTGCTATCGGCACATCCCCAATCTCATTGATCAAAGACAGACAGACGTACAACAACAAACAGTTATTTGGTTTTACCTCCTTATTTTTGTAAAGTATTTCACAGGATATCTAAGACATTCTTTTTTTGTAGCCAGTCAAAATGAAAAAGCAAATTCAACAGCCGGTTTTTTGGTTTGATTCGTGGCCTTGTTATTTTCTCTGTCTGAGGACTTCAGGTCACAGCTGTGCTGCAGTCACGGGTTTTTACCTGATGGGGTCAACAACAACTCTCAGTCAGCTGAGTCAGCTGTCAGACAGGGTCAAAGGTCACATCCAACATCTCGACAGCTTGGATCGGTGTCACTGCGAACGCATCAGGCATGTGTGTGCATGTCTTTATACACCCCCACCCCCACAGATATGTAGAACCAAAAATGACATATGTCATATGCAGAGATTCATAAATTGGATACTGTATACAGTACACACACACAAACACACACACACACACACACACACTCTCTCCTTCCGGCTCTCTTAAGCATTGTTTAATTATAAATGTGCACATATAAAATGCTAAAATATTTACAGTTTGTGCCCCGAGGGCCTGATGAAAGTATCTCCTCCACGAAGAATCAAACACAAAAACTTTCAAGGCCACGAGAAAAAAGTCCTCACTTGTCTCGTGTTTTCCACACACCTCTGGAATTTGAAGCCACCACATCCACCTCGCTAATCAAGTATCTGTGACCTTTGCAACCAGTTGATGACGCCCTTTGTGACGACGGATTCGGAGGCTGTAAGAAGACATCAGAACATTTCGCTGGTTGTGCGGCTCAGATAAAGGCTCATTAATTGTTCTACAGCGACAGAAGGAAACATTTAAAGTTCATCTTGTCCTGTATTTATGGTTGTTAGCAACTACGCATGTTTGATCTGCCAGCACGTAGGATTTCAAATAGGAAATCAACCCACCACATTCTGCTAAGCTTCAAGGTGCCTGGACTACGTAATGGTGAAATAAAAACCACCTGCCTGTGCAGCGAATCGTGAAAAAGGAGCCAATCAAATTGCACACTGGTCAATCGAACTCAGTTTGAAAGGACCACAGTTCGTACAGTCTCCATCTGATGTTTTCATTTTCATTTGAAAGTATTTTTTAATTTCATAAGCACATGTTGTAAAATAGAGTCAGTAGCGGTGTAGGTCATTTGCATTAGTGTATGTTAGCTGTGTATAATATTCTAGTAAAACATGTACGTCAGGGAAACAAACAAGCAGTAAACTCTTACACAGCCAGCAAATGGATAAAGCTCTCACGTTTTCAGTGCGTTAGTATATATTCAGCACCAATTTAAAGAAGTTAGTGTTTGCTCTAATGTCTCATGTGGCCACTGTGGCCCTGATACCTTGAGGTTTTAATCAAACTGGTGTTAAGTGTGATTTAGTCAAAACATACTAAAGCAGAATTATGATTTTTGATGGAATTAAAGGGCGACTTTCATCACATTTCAACTTGCTTCCTATAGCTTATAGTTTAGAGTGTTAATGTATTAATGCTTTTAAACGGCCCTCTGACTTCCCTGTATTAAAATCTTTCTCTTCTTCTAGCTGAGAAACTTCCTCCAGATGACTTGAATGAGTTTCATCATTAGGAGTTCAGATGATGTCATCTGGGGGAGCTCTGGAAAAGCAGGTTGACCATGAATACAAACTCCATAGTGTGAGCAACAAGATGGCATATTCTGAACTGAAGGTTCCTCCAAGTGATGTCATCTGGAGGCATTTTTCAGATGGAAGGAGAGAGATATTTATTGTACAGCAGTCTGTGCAGGTAATGTACAGTGTCCACTGTGAAGCACCAAACTCGCATGAAACTGGAGACAATTTGATCAAAAAGCCGTTGATACTGCTGCTGACACTTGGCAGTGAGAAAGAGCCAGATGTTCTCAGGATTTCACCAAAGCACAGTTAAAAGCCGACAGAATATTGGAACTCGACTCCAGCTAAACGTTAATGCTGCTCTGTGTCCACTGAAGGAGAGCTGGGTACTGGATGGCGTCCAATCCACCGCTCTGAGTGCTCAGTGGCACATGGTCTGAAAAAGAAATCTTAATCCAGCCACATAAATTAGCCTGATGTTCCACATTATTGTGGGTTTGTGGAGCATAAGCGCTAGTGCCTCCTGGTTCCACGCACACATTTTTTGGGTAGTACGCGTAAATGAGTGCCATTAAACTTCCCTCGGACCTCTCTACATTGAAATCTCTCATTACCTCTAGCTGAAAAAGGCCCCCAGATGACATCACCTGGAGGAACCTTCAGTTCAAAATATGTCATCTCGATGCTCACACTATGGCAATTGTAATCATGGTCAATCTGCTTTTCCAGAGCTCCCCCGTATGACATCTGACCTCCTAAAGGGAAAAAACTCCTCCGGGTGATGTCATCTGGAGGAGTTTTTCAGCTAGAAGCAGAGAAATATTTCAATGTAGGGAAGTCAGAGGACAGTTTAAAAGCAGTAATGTACATAAACACACTAACCCAAAGCCATAGAAAGTAAAATTGGGGAAGTTGCCCTTTAAGACTTGTTTACTAGCAAAGTCAGATGAGACATAAAAAATAATTACATTCAGGTTTTAAAAAGTTAATGGAATTTATCCATGAACACACACAAAGCACACACACACACAGACACACTCTGCTGCTCTTATCAATTACCTAACAGATATGTGATTTGAGAAACGCAATGCTGACATCTGCTTTTACATGGCAAACACTGTTACATTAGTCAAACAGACAAGCTCTTCAGCAGCACAAAGTGCCTGTCAGAAACGCTCATTGGAAGGCGGATGTAGGGACAAGGTCTCGGATACTGTGTCACTGATGCTCAGGGGGAAACCTGCCTGTCATGGCACTGTTACAAATCGGGTTTGGAATTTGCAGGTGATCCTGCAGGTGTCAGGCACAGGAGGGTAAACTGGTGTCAATCTAGGTTTGAAAGCTGCTTGAGGTGACGGAGACTTTCTTCCTCTCACCTGGTTAGTTTCGCCTGCAGGGTTAACGTATCCACAGGTTCCTTGCAGTGACAACCTCTGCTTTTTATGGGAGCGAGTTGCCTGAAGTGGGGTCAAAGCACGAGCCCGCTTGAGAAGGATAAAACCTTAAGTTAAAGGCACGAGAGGGCTTTAGTTTTTAGGGTATTTTACTTTCTTTCTTCATTACCAACTCTTTCCCCACATGTTCTTACTTTATTCTCATTGTCACTTTTCGGTAGGAATGACCTACATTTACAGTTTACATCTTAAGTGCGTTCACATTTTTCTTTTTATTTGAGGAGAAGAATCAGGAAAGATGCAATTACCCTAGAAACCTGCTACAGTTGTGCCGTCTGAAAATGATTCCCAGCACAGACGGCCTGCTGTGTTATAATAAAGACTTCCTCCACATCCTATTGTACACTGCATGTTTTGCCTGGCTCACCTAAAAAGTAATGTTGACTTAACCGTTTGCTGCACCATGTTGCCGAGACCATCCTGTAAAACGTGACTAGGGAGGCCATTTGTATTACATCTTTGTTGATGTCACCATTTTGGTGCCAGGCCCCAAAATGGTGGCAGTTTCAATAGACGCCTGCTGATGGTCCTGTCGATGGTCCTTTCAAGAACAAGCCCTCCAGCACTAAGGCTTCATTTAAACATTGATTTCCATTCCCTGACTTCCATAAAAAGTTGGGCATTCTTTTAATCCAGTTGTGTACTTGGGTCCGAATGAGGTTACATAAAAGATCGCTTTGTGTTATTGTAGATAACTTCTAAAACAAATAGACAATTCTCCCAAAGCGACACCTATTTTGTCCGAGTTGTACAGCTGCTTCTTTTATCTTTTTCTCTGTGAGTATTAATAGGAAAGAACTTCTGGTTTACATATGTATAGGCAATTGGACCTGCTTTCAGAAGACTACCAGGGCATTCTGGAGAGAAAAAGTCAAAATAGTCGACTTGCTGAGTCCTGAGACTCAACTCTATTAAAGATATATAGCATAGCAGGAGCTGTAACTCAAAGATTTGAAAAAGCAGCCATCAAATCTGAAAGAAGAGGAGGACTTTGTTAAAGAAGGGTATTACATGACCACCATATCCACATTTGGATCCCAAGTACTGCATAGCTCAACACTGCTCTTGGGAGCTTGATGTGCAAGTCCAGGATGAGTGATCGACTCCTGACACCAAGATGACAGTGTCCTTGTTTGTTTTTTAGTATGATTTGCGTTGCTGTGACTGGATTAATGCTGATCCGTTTGGGGCATGCAACCACTTTAACGTCATGGAGGAGGTGCCAGACACCATGAAATGGGGAAAAAAAGGTTCTGCCCACAATTAATGAGATCTGGAAACTGGATTAGTGCACATGTTTTCTGAAACGCACAAGTGCAGTGGGGCAATTAACAGTGGACCTATTAGTGTAATGCAGCATCAAAACAAGTGGCCACTGTATCTCACGCCCAAAGAAATCATCCAGCATTCGCTTTTTGTCGTTGTTTGAGACATCGAGTGTTGCAGATTTGTTCATTAGGCACATATCAGAATTTTTCTGCGCAGGTCGAAGTAGCTTCAAACGCTCCGCAGCAGTAAATAACTTCCTTAAATACAAATGACCCAATAATTTCCTATGAAGGAAAAATCTCCAAGAATCACGAAGAACAATAATAAGAACTATTTCCTGTGGTTTTTCATTCTAACTTTTTTTTTTTTCTTAATGCTCTTGCTTTTCTTCCTTACTCTTTTTTTATTTTACCCAGGATTGGTATTATACTGGATTCACAGGGAACACTCTCGGGACGTGTCTGACAGTATCGACTGCTTATCATCTTGGAGATAAAGGGAATTGAAGGTCAAACTGTTGTTTTAAGCTATGGCAAAATCAAGCAGCAGATAGTCTATTCTAGTTGTGCCTGTATGTAAAGAAAGCAGATCTAGCATGATAAACATGGAGTTGCCCTTCATTTGTAAGTATGACATTTCTAACAAGGACATGATTCGAACAGACAGGGACAAACAGTACTCAAAACAGACCGGAATGTCCAGCAAAACTGCATCTGCCTTTTTCCTATTAATCAGATCTGGTCCAGGATTTATGTGCATCTCTTTATTGTTCTGACTTGTATCTTATCTTGCATGTTTGTTTCCCCTTGGTTTCATCTCTTCTATGTCCTCAGATGCCCTGTGAGTTACTCTGTGATGGGCCTGATTGTTAAAACGTCTTTACAAATACGTTTGACGTTTAGTTGAAATGTCAAAATAATAAATATTGTTGACTTGTTATGGTCAATTGCGCGAAAGAATATTTAGATGCATGCATGTTTTGTTATGTTCCTTCAAAATGACTGTATGTAGTATGAAACCTCGGAATTAGATCGGGTAGGTGTTCAGTGAAGCCCAATTAAGTAACAGACGTGTAAATAGAAATATTAGTGCAGGATAACAAATGTTTCTCAAATGGACTGGGGCATTGCGAAGAACTTATCAGTCCATCCTTATGGTTCAGTAGGTAGTCTTCTACCTTTCAGACACGGGATAGAGATGAAACCTCTAGAAGCCGTGTTAAAAGTTACAGAAGCAGGGGTGAATGTGTGTATTTAAGTATTTTAAAGACAGAGAAGGTCCTCGCTTGGGAAGAAGGTTGGGGTTTCAAAGCAGAGCACATTGAAGGGGGATAATGCAGTTTGCTTCCCACTTGAAAGTTGTGGTAGCAGATGTTTTTGATTCCAGATGTTTTTGTCTATTAACATAACATCAATTTAGTGCCTAAATCCAAGAATGTTGTATTTCTGTCTTTATTTTGTAACCGCACTACTAGCAGTTGAGCGAACCATAGCACATAACCCTTTTTGCCTCCTGAACCATAATTATGAGCTGATAAGAGCTGATAGGAACTGATAACACGTCTTCAAATGGTAGGATTCCTTCCCAGTCAGGTGTCTACATTCTGGGGGGAAAAAACGAAATCAAAACAATAAAAACCTCCAGAAATGCAAAACGCTTCGGGGTTTATGATACTCACTACTCCCCACCCCCACCCCCTTTCAAAGCCTGTGGACCTTTTTTTCCTCTGCACATTACTGATCAGTGTGCACACTAATGTGTGAAATGGATACGAATTCCTCAGCTGGTTCCACCAACTGAGCATTAACACAGAATGGTGTAAATGGCTTTCCAGTGATTAATCAACACACCGAGTTAACACACTGAAATAAGGGTATCATAAAGCCCATCATTACTCTGTCCTGTGTTCACAGGGGTAATAATAAACTTACCAATTAGGGAAATAAAAGCTGCCATTTAAACATTCTCATCCTTCGTGTGACGCACTGATGTTTCTCTACAGTGGATGGTTTCAGCGTGCTGAGGTGGGCAAGAGTGACTTTAGTTAAATTCTAAGATTCACACAAACTACCCAATCAGCTATAATAGGAAGCACCACAGGAGTTAAGCGAGGCCTGTAAAATGTGTTCAACCACGATGCCGACTGCAAACAAGTGCATTATAATGTTGCTCGATTTATGTTGACTGTCTCAAAGAATGCATGGGAAAGACATCTTTCCTTTTTTTATTTTTGTATTATTCCAGGACGTTTGCCTTTGCTGGTATAATGAGCACATTTAATAGCTAATTGGGAGATTAGCCTTCTTGCCTGCAGGCTGGAAATTGTGTTCCCTGCTGTGCTGTTTGCTGTTCAGATACAAAGCTCAGACAGTCACGCCTCTCAGCTTTGGTCTGAACTCATTGTTCGTGCTATCAGTCTGCAGGGAAATGGATCTTGTTCCAGTGCTACAGGAATTAAGTGGATATGCATCATTTGTACAAAGAGAGGCTGCCTTTGTCAGGAGCATTTGATGGAGGAAAAGTTTCTCTTCTATCCGGTCGACCATAACTATCTCCGAATGCCACTGAGTCTCAGTATGTTCGGCCTTAAAAGTGATTGGCTGATGGATCCACAGCACCAATGGCTGATGACAAATTTGATTCCTCTGAACACAGAAACAAACGTCATTAGGAGCATGATGACATGAGGAGAAGCATCTCAAACACAAAGCAGTTAAAATCACATCCTGTGAAAAGAAACTGAACATATACTTGAAATTATGTTGGACATCTACTCTTATTTACTACGTTATATCCCAAAATGTTACTAAATCAATGGCGATGCTGAACAAAATTGTGAATTACTGTCATGACCAATGCTAAATTCTCACTTCTGTGATTTCTGCAAATAGCAACAACACTATGCAAACATGCTAATGATGCCCCAGTTATGGTTAGAACCAAGGCCAGACAGCTAAGACACTTTAACTTCTGAGATGAAGCTAGCAGTTGCACGAGACTTAAAATTAATCCACTTCACTTTGTAGTCCAAGAATTGTGAATTCCCAATAAGTTAGTTAAAAATCTGGAAAGGCTGCACTGCTGAAGCTTCAAGGATGTAGTTTCATTAGCTGATTTGAAACTCCGATGAACAGAAGCTTCTAACCTAAGTAGGCAGGTTTGTGACTGCTTGCGAAAATGTTTGCATCCCTGCTGGCATCACTTATGAAAGAGACCCCGAGCTCGGTGAGATTACCTGATTAAATGAAGCTTGTGATAGACAATGAAGACTGCAGCACTGTATGCTGAGGCAGCATTTAGTTTGACTTAACCAATGAGCAGCAAACAAGCAGCCACCTCTAAGACAAAAACACCCACTCAGCTTTGTGGATGTCCTGCCTTTTTGGAAGAGACAAATACACCGCTGTCTGCGAAAAGTATGAGTAGGGCTCCATTGCTCAGCACTGTAACATGTGAGAAATTTTAATATTTCAGAGTGAAATGTCACTGATCACAGTGCTCGGCTTGTTCACTGTAAGACAATACAGTATTCTTCTCACATCACAAGGGCGAGCCAACGCATTCCTCTCTCCCCGCAACCAATCTGCCCTTGCGGTTGACAAACAGAGCCACTGTCGCTGCATCATCCATCAAAGCTTCCCGTAGTACCAACCCGCCCTGAGACCGGTGGCTTATGGGATTCGCCGTCCCTCATCTCAGCTGGGCTCTCTCTCTGAGCTCCACTTAACCTTTGTGGTCTGCCCCATCTGAGATTCTCATTGAGGAAGCAGTGGGAGTGCGTGTGTGTCTACGGTCTGTGTCTACACCTCCCGTATTTCAACATTTCTCGGTAAATTGCGTATTGTTTAAAAAGAGACACAGTGGGATGTGCAGCTGTTTGTTCGTCCTTTGCACTGACTTTATGTTGCTTAAAATGAAATGCATTTTTGACTTTTTACTGCCGTCACCTCGTACATTTAAAAACATCATCGCATCCTCTGCATGACATGTTAGACGGTACAAAGTGTTTCGAATGGCACAGAAAATTGTGACTCTTGAACTGGGATTTGAATTTGCGAGCACTTTAATATATATTTACAGTAATGTCAACATGATATTTGGCTTCCTTCTGTACTGTGGTTGCTGTCTGTAAAAAGCATGCTGGGTTTGATTCCATCTGGAGACCCATGTGGAATAAAATGGAGTCGGCAGAATTACTAAAGTGGTTTTAGCATACGGGGGGGGAAAAAAAAAACCCTAAATCTGCAGTTACATATCTTTTCCACAACAGCAAGGATTAAGCAACAGCCTGGCATCTTTGGAGAGAGACGTGCCAGTCTAATGGCAACAGTACGTCGGCTCTTTTATAAACTACCACAAACCTCTGCTGCTCCCACACATGCAGCAGCTTGCCATCCGTGCCCGGGGAGGCGCACGGGGGAGGACAATGCCAGCTGATTGGTTGTACTTACTGACTCAGTACTTTGAGCTAAACGTGAAGACCCGGTGCAAAGTGGCTCCGGAGATAAACTGAAAATTAGCTGCCCACTTAAAGCAGCTGTACAATTTATCTAAATCACAAATCAAGTGCACATATTGTGTTTTTGACAGTTGTTGTCAGATTACCGCACACAAGACAGGCAGGAAACCTGGTGCCTATCCAAGATGCAGGGCCGGGACATCATTTACCATGTGGGTTTGTCATGTGCTCAAACAAATAGTAAAAAAAAAACGTTTCTCTCTGCAGTTTGTTATACAGGACGCTCAAGTAAAAGCATCAAACCAGACTCACTATATGTTTTATACTTCATACCACTGGTCCAATCATAGTGTGTATTATATATTTATTTATTTGTGTACACAGTATCTCAGGGACCCCTTGAGGGGGGGATTTCTTCCAAATTGGCAGCAGAGTCCACTTGGACTCATGGATGAACCTATTAGATTTTGCTAGTCCAGGTCAAGGTTACTGTGACCTCACATCCATTCCATTCTTGTATGTGCAATACCTCAGGAAGGCCTGGGGGGCTATTAGTGCATGTGGACGTGCATTAAACTACGACCGGGCTGGTTGGTGCAGGCTTACAACCATGAGGTGGTCATTTAGTTTTTAAAAATGTCTCTTGTTTGAATATTGTAACATTAGACGGACATAACAAAGACTAACATAACAGATTTTCTGAATTCATGTGCTTATAAATATTCATGGATAATGTGAATACTTTGGTGTCAAACAGACCCATTATACAAGAGGGTGAAATAATGAAATGCTCATAGACTCAGATGCTCCTCTCTGGTTGCAGCGACACATGGCTGAGAAGTTTGCCAAAGTTTGCTCTCACTGTAGCAGTGCTGGATACTTTACATTCCCGGCTCTGTGTCTATATATGTAGGCGTGGAACAGCTGTGATGAGAGGAGTTCGGGCCCCAAGTGACAGAGTCTGCAGAATCTGCACAGTTCTCACCCACAACTTCTCCCGACTTTTCATATTCAGAACAAACTAAAAAAAATGTCCATTAGAGCAGATCATTGAGTCTGCCACTGTGCCTTCATGTGTTTTAGTTCTTTTTCGCCAAATGCAAGATGCTTTTTCAAAAGAACACCAGCCCTGTCTGATACTGAGCTCCACCTACTCCCCTGCTGGATAAGTGGGATAATTTTTTTCTCATGTGCCCAAATTAAATTCCAGCACTGGTTTAGACAAGTGCAGGAAATCTTTGCCATCTGCAGGAAGTGACAGAGAGTGAGACTGAAGGCCAACTTTACTAAAACATTTGTGATGATATATCCATTCTCATCCAATCCACTTTTTTAAATATAGGACATTTAAAAAAACAACTGGGCTGAACAAAGTGCTTTATATTGTACAGTTAGGAATAATCAGTAAAACCACGTAATAGAAGAAATACAGCATGGTAATAAAAACACTACAGAATCACCTGATAATTTAAAAGACATGTAAAATAGATGAAATAAACAAAACATAAACTATTTAAAAACCCAAAGCAAACGACTCTCAGTCTGAGTTAAAAGCCAGGCAATAAAAATGGGTTTTAAGATGTGATTTAAAAACTTCCACACTTGGAGATAAAGTTTATTCCATGAACTCTAAAATGGACCGGAAGCCAGTGAAGGGACGCTAGTCCCGGAGTAATACGTCCTCTCTTCAGAGCGCCGGTAACCGTTCGGGCTGCAGCACGTTGTACCAGCTAGTAGGCGAGAGAGTGATGCTGCACTAACTCCTGACTACGGATAAAAACGGTTTTACTTTTAACACTTGTCCCAATTGGTAAAACCAGCTTTCACAATGTTATTCATCTGGTTATCAAGCATAAATTCAGGGTCCATTTTCACACACAAGCTTAACATGTGGCTTCAATGGGCCCAGGTCCAAATGAAAGACGGGGGAGGTGTTAAGGGTTCTAAAAGAGTTCCCATCCTAGCTTTTCAAAGGAACATAGATCTGAGGGTCATCAGCAAAGAAATAAAAAGAAATGCCATATTTTCTTAAAATGGAACCAAGGGGGAAAGGAAAACAGAAAAATAGAACCCTGGGGGACACCACATGTGAATGGGACAGAAAATGACTGATTCTAAGGGACAAGTTCAGAAAAGTAAATTAACTCACCAAAGTTCATCCATGTCTCTGTAATGAGCAAGAAATCCGTATTAAAAGAGGGGAAGACGTCCTTATTTGTTAATGAGCGAGCGCTAACAAGAGCAAATCTTGCAGATCCTGGAGGAGAAGTTTCCAGGGAAGCTCGAAGGAGCGGCCCAAGGCAGAGGTGATTAATGCTACCTTTGCGAGGCAGTGGTCCGCACGAACATGGGGTCCGAGGCACCATACTGGCTCAGACAACAGATACTGGGCAGCTGTCAAAAAGTGCCAGGAAACAGAAGGACAAAGAAAGAATTCACATTCACTAATTTACACTGATTTAGCATCGAGATGCACATATTTATTAACAAACTTAGGAATTTAGTGTCAACAACATCCGGCAATATAGATACAGAAAAAGCAACAATAAAGGAATTAACACTACAATAAGTGATCAACAGTGAAGAGCGAGAATGACGTGTTAACAAAGGGCTTTAGTGAATTCTGCTGGATTTCTGGGCGTTAGTGTCGTGAATGGGTTGTAAATAGTTTGAATCTCATTCATCCAGGTTTGGTTATCAGAAGATTGAATTATGTCAACTGCACTTCTTTCTTAGTTAGGAACCTTTCACTATTAGGTAGGTGGTTTAATAAGCCGCTGGACCTGCTCTGCCAATCTCCTTCTGTATTTTAAAACTTTGAAAATTTAACCAGGACCGGGCATCGAACCACTGACCCGTTGGTCCTTGGACACCTGCCTTACAAGCTGAGCTACAGCCGTAAAGGTGTCACCGCCGTTTCTGTTTGTGCACGTGTTGTAACAGCACCGGTGATGTGTTACCTGCTGGCTCAGCCCCTCAGAGGAAATGAAATCATACTCTTCAGAAATAACACGATGAGGTCATCACAGCAATGTTGTTATTGGACCCTGGCAATGTTCAAGTAGTGAGAGACCGATGATGAAACATAGAAATACCTTTTATATCAATCCCAATCACAGCTGCTTCCCGTGTCTCTAAAATGATCTTCTGCTTTCAGCACAAACCTCGTTTAGTTGTCAGTTGCAAACAAGGAGTGAATATTCACACTCAGTTTGCAGCAAGACAGACACTTTGATCAAATATCTGATGCAGAACTAAATCTTGATTTGACAACATCTTTTCTGAAAAACTACAGATTTGTTTCATCTTATCAGCAAAGTCGCCTGATGTAATGAACTTATTCAAGCGACAAGCCATAGTTTAAACATCAGCCTAATTGTTTCTTCAGATCAGACTGACTTCAAAGTACAAAAAAAAAAAAAAACATGTATGAAAGTTATATGGGTTTTTAGTGAAATAAAGCTTTGTCCTTGTGCAACAGGCTGTGTAGTATCTGCAAATCCAAAAGAATTCATTTTATGCAATTAGCAATGCAAATAGGCGTTGGAACTCCATCTAATATCATTTATAATATATTTCACACAATTTCACACAAATTCCCTTCCTATGGCAGATATACTGCATCCTCCCATCCATTCTTATATTCTCTGCATTGAAGGTTAATGTGTTTTGATCGAGGCGCTGCTGAGTTCCAACTGTGTCACAGAGGCTGTTGACTGCAGAAAGTGTGAAGCGCTGGCATGAAGTCAACCTGGAATTGAATTTTACAGCTCACAAACAGGTGTTTAACTGTTTGAGATTCAGGTGTCTCGAGGATAAAAAACACTGTCACGTTCCTTCTGCCGTTTGACTGCTGGATTTTAATGACAGACGAAAACACCAGGCAGTGGTTTTGTAACAGTAGCATCTGTCCGTTTAATGTGTGCATCAGTTCCTCAACCTCATTCATGCTGGTAATTTCCACAGATCTGCTCAAAACCTTCTTACCCGAGTGTCCTAATGATCAGCCAGGGCCAGACAAGAACTGAAGACAGTAAGAGAAGTCTTTATTTAGACAACTTTTGAATGAAGGACCGTTCTTCAGGTATCAATTGCTTCTGAGTTGAATGTCTTCAATGAGCAGTTAGTGGCCCCACCAGTCTACCCGGTGTTTTTATGTCTTACTCTTTATGTGTTTTCTTTCTCCGCTCTCCAAAACCGGTCGATGCCCACCCTGATCCTGGTTCTGTCAACAGTTCCTTCCATTTAAGGGTTTTTCTAATTCTCCATTGTTACCTTCTCAAGGGGGATTTGTTGGGTTTTCTCTTGTAGTTTGTAATGTCTTGACCTTATTACTGAAAGTGCCTTGAGATGACTTTTGTTGTGAATTGGCACTTTATATGGATTTAATTGACGTTGACTCATGACCTCAGCCTTATTAAAATCCAGGGCCTGGCCACACACTAGTGATGGTGGAAATGCTTGGCCTGCATTGGAGACCCACCAGCCCTGCCAATAATGGACACTCGGCTCATTGCCCTGGGCCACAACTCCCCCAAATGGTTCAACAATCAGGGTAAACTATGTCTGCTGTACTGCTGTCAGATTCTTCACAGGTGTGTTTGGTGCACACATTATGAGCAGAAGCTTCACGACATCACACACTGCTGGGAGATGGCCCGTATGACCACTGAACTGACTGAGGCAGAAGAACGGAGTGAACCAATCACAGTTGTTGCGCTCTGCATCGAGGCGACGTGTGGATACGTTTCTGACATAAAACAGAACTCAGACTTCCTGAGACCAAGATCGGAAGCTTCAACATACAAATGAATTGAAGTGTTGGACCAGAAAATACTCATACCAGACAAGATGTGTGCATCTTCCTGCTGTGTGCACCACCGGATGAAGCAGAAATGACATAGAAGTGTTAAGACAAGTATTGAGGCCTGTGTTCATGCAGTGCTGAAGCTGTGGATAAACCATCAGTATTCACAGTGGGCGCTCACCTTCAGAACGGCGTGTTGTTGCAAATCACATGAACAAATTGTGATTGACCATGGCAGAGGTGCCAGTTTAGCCAGCCAATCAAAATAAGGCTACATATTGTACAGTAAGGTCAAAATTGCCAGGCGGAATTCTCTCTCACACGCAGCTGCAACGCTTGAACAGACATTTAAGCAGCACATCTGCCACTGTGTCCCCTCTCTGCTGTATTGGCATGGAGACCTTGTAAAAAAAAAAAAAAAATCCTTAGGCTGAACGCAGACCTGCTCGTTGCACCATGGCTGGGTGCCTTCAATTCCAGCCCAAAAATCAGCCCGCAGTCTTTTTTACATCAATATTGCTGCAAAGCTCGAGTAAACTGATGCAAATGATAAATGAAATTGGGGGGGGGGGTTATGTATGGGGAGCGGGGAGTATTTAAAGAGCGGGTGAGCAGCTTTGTGGGAACAGAGTAGGAGAGAAGAACCAAGCCTTCAGAAAGCAGCAGGCCTAGCAGCTTTATGTCTGGTCTCCGACAGATTTTCCTTTTGGACACCAGACAGAAATTCGGAATACTGGAATACTGTCCAATTCGTTGTTATGTCCACGACATAACAACGAATTGGACAGTAAAATTAGTACCAGAACACTAAAGGCTTTCAGGGCTCTTTTGGTTTCAAGTAACCAAGAACCAATTTAAAAGACCAAGAGTCCAAGTTCTTCAACTGTGAACGGGTTCTTTTCTGTTATTCACACTTATGATCTGTTCATCTGGACAGCTTTTAGGATCAGGTGTAATCCTCAGGTCAAGGACTGTGCCATATCATACTGTCCACAATAACTCCTCCCCGTGACCATGTGACATTGGCTGCATGATGTTGTGTCTCTGTGTGTGGGATTCTCACATGTGCGTAACACTTCAATATTTAATGCCTGAAGCAATTAGGTAGTATATAAAGTGAAGAAGTCTCATAGGAGGGTGGATGGTACAACAAGGACACAGGACTTTCCCACAGAAGACTCTAATGTGACATGTTGTACTTTAACATCCATATCACCTGTCCCTACTGTGAACTGGATCTGAATGTCTTCAGTTGGGTTTCAGACCAGAATTTTGGATGAGGAGACGAAGCGGAAATGAAATAAACCGATTAAGTTTTCCCTAAATGATACTACAGCAGCACAGTGAACCCTGCAGGCCGTGCCACTTGCAAACAGGTCTAGAGCCTTTTAGAAACTCTAAAGCTGTTGAAAACTAATACTTCATGTGATCTAGGTCTAGGATCTGTTGTCTCAGACCTCAGGATGTTTGTATTCGCAGTGTTTTCACTATGGTGATAAGATGTTTCAGTTTAAGTGATTCATTGTGTCAGCAACTTCAAGCTTTTGAACCTCTGGATGAAAAGAAGAATGCTGCAACCATAGCAGGTTAGCTCTCAGGCTGGAGGTGTAAAAATTTTTATTTTCATTTAGTCATGAGCGGATGCATTAGCTAATACGGGTAATATGTAAAATATTTGGCCAGATATGTCAATAATGCATCGATATTCCAATTCATAGGCCTGGATTTTATGTTTTGTGCAATTCAATGTCAAATCAGAAGAGACTGCATATGATTATTAATACTCAAGTTCAACAGTTTCAAGCAGTTGATGAGCAGATTCAAAGTGAAGATGGATTTGTTGGTACTGTGACAAGCCTGACAATCATTCCAGAGCCCCCACTCCCACCCCACCCTCCTTCTATGTGTACTGAGTATGTGTGCCATGTCTGCCTGCATGTGTCTGTATGTGTAGGCGCACCTGTGATGGATCAAGCTATCCCCAGAATGACATTCTTGTGGGCGAGTGTGTGTGTGTGTGTGTGTGTGTGTGTGTGTTCGTGCATGATGGATCAACCTATCTCCACAGAGGCAGGATGACAGAGAGGAGCTGAAGACAGAGAAAATAGGAGAATGTTCTGGTGCTGTGACCAGGGTTCAGATGTGTTTTGGCTCCAAAAATAAGACAGTTGAGTAAAACTATTTAAGGGACTATTTATATATATATATATATATATATATAGAGAGAGAGAGAAAGAGATATTCAGAGTTAACCCAAATGTTTTTAGACTCTGCAAAACTATATTTTCCGCACTGGATTCTTTGCATGCACCTCAGAAGAAAACAAGCCAATAAATTCAAAAAGGATAAAACGTTCAAAGACATTGAAAATGTGATGTAAAAATGACAAAGACGGCCTGTTGGAGCACAAAGTACCATCCCCTCAGAAGATGGATGGATGGATTACTGAATGGGCTCAGGGGCCCAAGAGGTCAGGGGCCCCATAGGCTAGGAGCTCTGAAGTTGAAGGCTGTTCATATTTCTTGTTTGCAAGAGCTCCATTAAAAGAAATGAGATGACCACACATCAACCACGAAAACATGTGAAAAGTGTTGACCAACGACCTGAAACCATTCGGGGAAAAAAAAGGTCTAATATGATGCAAAATGTGCAAATTTACATTAGTGGGCTACAAATACATCACAACAGACACTAAATTTGAATATACCAAATTGAAATCAGGTTTGATGGCATATCAACGTCTCTCAGTGCTTAGGAAGTGACAAATGGAGATTGAACTCAGCATCTTCATCGTCTCCATCAACATTAGACATCAGATACAAACATTAAGGCTCTTTGAAAACCTTTATTTGTCTTTGCTTTGTTTGGGTTTACACTGATGAAAGTCCAAGTTTTACTTCATTTTAATGAAAGCTTCAATTTAACCCTTTATTCGGAAATTCTAAACTAGTTTTCAATTTCATCTTGTGCCTCTCAAACTGCTCTGGCCAGCTGGCTCTGACACAGACCAGATGCTGTAAAAATAAAAGCAGAAAGACGGATGAACATATGCAGGCTTCCATCTATCCCTCCCTGGGGCGAATAAACGGGAGGCATCGCATCCGGAGCTTTTTCGTGGGCAGCAAAACACTCTTTAACGCAAAGAAGCCCCGCCAGGCCACAGCTGCTGTCATTACAGAACACGGACTAATTGATTGGAGGGCGCGCCCATCGGTAAGGGGTTGGGATCGAGGAGGGAGGGGGTCGCAGAGAGATTGGGAAGAAGTGAAAGATGGTGGGAGAAGGATGGGTGAAGGATAGAAGGGCCGGGGTAAACTAGAGGACAAGGCAGGTGAAGGAGTTGAGAGGATGTGGGAAAAAAAACGCAGAAGAGACGTGTGTGTGTGTGTGTGTGTGTGTGTGTGTCATGTGTGGGAGTGAGAAGTAAGGACGTTACTGATCATCAGCCATTACTCAAGTCATGGAGTAATCACATAGTGCCGCATTAGGCTGTACAATGTGACTGAGCGTAGGTGTGCAGATGAGGAATTTGTCACGTGGCAGGAATGGACGCAGGTCCTGATCGATGCGTGTCATTCTTTATAGCCAAATGTCAATGGCAAGTACTTAAAATAACCGAGCTGATGCGAGGCCATGTGTGTTTAAGAAGGGGGGAAGGGGGAGGCCGAATAAATCAAGTCCAAACACATATTCGACAGAGCGCTAAAGAGCCGTGACGGCAGAAAGAATACAAATGACGGTTATTTATTTTTATCTGGCATGTGCAAATTAAGCGTTGATGCAGTGGACACGTGCCAGGGCCACGCCGCCGAAAATGGCATCGAGCGTTCGGGTCAAATCTAACAAACTCGCTGAGCTCAGCCAGTGAAAATGTCGCACAGTTCTTTGGACAGATGCTCGCGTTTAAACATTTAGCATTAATACTAAGAGAAATATAACGGGTAAACCCAGCCAGGTATTTAAGCACGGACCCCAGGCCTTTTTTTGACAGTAGACGCTGCAGAGACAGGAAACCAGGGCACAGACAGAAGGGTATGACATGCAATTGCATGGTATGTGTCTTTAACCAGTGGACCACCGGACGCCCAATTCATTTTTCATCCCTTTGTGGTCATTTTGCAGCTTTTTTCTAACTTTCAAATAATATTCACCTCATCCAAAACTCTTTGGCCTGCACAGCACTGCATACATGGCCTTCAAACGTGCCAGACGTTATCTTGTTTTTTTATTACGGTCCCTGTCTAATGGCTGTAAAGATTAGATTGATTTGTATTTCTTTATCCAGGCCTCTAGTTATGGTAACGATAAACCAATTCACCCAGCAACTTCAAGATACCAATAAATGCAAGCCAAACATGCACACTTGCTGGTTCACTGAGCACTGGATCGGGTCACCAGTCGGGTATTAGCGTTTAACGGCCCAAGTAAGGAGACGGCAAGAAGAGGTTTCAAAGTAAAAGCGGCTTTTTGTAGGGAATCGGGAGTGAAAACAACATAAACCAAGTGTAAACCTTGGCCACCAAATAACCAAACCTCAGACCAGTAGACACAGAGTCAGGGAGGCATAACCTACTCTTCTCTAAGTTACACGGAGATTCCTGGTTGTTCCGGAAGTCTCAGGTGGCTGCTGCTGCTGTTCCTTACAGAGAATACAGATGACAGGTCTGCAGCTTCAGTCAGTGGTGTAATTACGGACGAGTAAATGACAGGCGTGCTGCTGGTGTGCACATGAAAATGTCAGCAATGCAGATGTCATAAAACCCGGCAGACTGTTTGCCTAGGAGCGTGTACAAGGAACACGCATGGGTGTGTGTGTGTGTGTGTGTGTGTGTGTTTGTGTTTGTGTAAGAGGCCTGTTATCAGTGGAACCCTGTGTGCAAGTTTTCATGTCTTTATGTGGTCATTACTGACTGATGTGTGTTTGCAATTGCGTGTACGTGCTCGTGTCTCTAAAAATGAACTTTACTACAGCGCATACCTCCCTCCTGCAGAGCCTGCCCCCTCTGCAAGTACGAGCCTGTCTTGTTTTTACAGTTTCTCAGCCGGCCCCTGGCGGAATGCAGCATTTGCACGTCACAGTGATCGCTGTTCCGATGCAGCTTGGAAAAAAAAAAAAAAAATGTAATAAAATAACAACACACCTGTAATGCAAACAAACCCGCCCACGGTCCCCTGTGGACTTGTTGAGCAACTGAATGTGTCAGCAATGCACGAGCAATAGGCTGGCGAACTGAGATTAGCAACCCAAGGGGTTTAGGACTTGAGCCGTGCCATGGAAAGCAGAGATGGAGTAAGTGTGACGTGTGTGCTTTATTCCCAATCTTTCATAAGATTAGTCAAAGGCACAGGCATCTCAATTTCGCCAGCTTGAGAAAACAATTGAGGTGTATTGCATATGTCTTTTGTGCAAGTAAAAGCTATAAAATCACAGTTCTAATGACTTCAAGCTAAATTGGATCAGCAATTTCCAGCTGCTCTGTCTTTGGTCACATATGATTAGTATATTTATTCCATCATGAGTTCACATCCAGCCGTACAAAATACCGGATCGTTAAACATATGGAAGAACACGGCGAGTCAAGTTATTCAATATTCTATGTATTTTAGGAAATCAGTTAATTGTAAACGCTAGACGGATGTAGGATCTTGTCTAATCCAGCTCCTATTTCTAACCTCCTGTTTTTCGCTGCCCCGAGCTGTTCTCCAACCCTTAAGTGGTTAACAGCAGTGTAGCTGACTAAATGGTCCAGACGGCCATTACTACGGTTTTCTGGAGTCATCCCTTACCCTTACAATGACAGCTGCTTCCGCCATTAATTCTCAATCAATAATGCAAAAACACTCAGAGCAAAGTCCATCCTGCCACATTTTTAGTTTCTAATGCTCTCTGAAAGCTAATGAGTCAGGCTAATTGGTCCGTCGTCATCATCATCACCGCTGCACCAGAGGAAGAGGTGCTCTCCTTTTTAGCTTTAAAGAGCATTAGGACAACAACTGGTTTCCAATGAACGACCAGCACAGGTTACACGGGTCAAAGCAAACGAAATGTTTTACTACGTTTTTCCTAGGAGGCATTTTCTCTTACAGCATGTCGCAGTTGCTCACACATTTCCTGTAGATATTGAGACATGTTTTCTGGGCAGTTCCACGCTTTCAGACCTTCAACGAGCCTCCACTATACAGTATATGTCTATGTAGAGGCTGATATTTATTTGAATGTATAATGACTTTATAGTTTCCTCATGTTATTAATAATTATACAATAGACATGCTGTATTCATATTCCTGTCCTGTCTTTCTTATGATCAGACCTTTTCTGTGTCTGCCCTTAATACCCCGACTCAATCCTCCAACCCTGATGCACTTTCACAAGCAAGCACACACTGAACATAGGTCACACTAGTCTCGTCTTTTTGTCTTATCCTGCTCTAGCTGTTATGTGTTGTATTGGGTTAATTGTACAGTTTTTGCTTGTGAATAAATTGAATAAAAATTTACAGGTCTCCAAAAATGATGGTGTATTTCTTTGCAGTATGTGTAGGTACAAAGGAATTTGAGGGGAACAACCTGGTAACTTGTGTAAATGTATTAATACTGTAACTCTTTTTTAAATAAGGCGTATCCTGACATTATTATATGTATATGATACCACCAATCCTGCAGTTGTTGGTTTGATCCCCAGCCCTTCCGGTCACGTGTTGAAGTGTCCTTGAGCAAGACACTGAACCCCAACTTTAGCTGCTCCCCCACTTGTGTGTGAATGGGTGAATGAGAAGCAGTGTGAAGCACTTTATAAGTGCAGATCATTGACATTTTAACAAACAAGATGAGCAAATATTTTTCCAAAAAAATCGAATATCTCAGTTCAACATTTGATATGTTGTACAATTTTAATGAATTGTCGCATTCCGACATATTTCACGCAGAGTTATGACTTTTTAGAACATGGGGTTGTAGCTGCAGTCATTTTAGGATTAAATTTCATTTTCTGGTGGGGAAGAGAAACAATGTGGGAAACGATGAAAAGAAAAGCAAGGAGGGGCAACGATCAGGTGTTACCCCTCTGCTGGTGTGATCCATTGTCACATTAACTCAATGCTACTACTCAGTACTGGTCTCTTAATGGTAATTCACCTCATTTAGCAAAGCACACTATGGGGCATTCTGTTTGTTTATGGTCAAAGTAATGCATATGGGAGTCCAGCGGTTATGAGAAATGAACCAGAATATTGTCATCATCGTGGCAACCAATATCCCAAGGCCAGACTAAACTGCTGTTTGAAAATGCAATCATTGTACCATACTGTACATAAATTTCCACTGTGAACTCAACCCACCACAATCTTACCAATATGAGAGGGGCTTCCCAAATCCAATACTCGCTTGTAAAAACATGGAGGCTGATTGATTATCCATGAATCACCCTGTACACAATTCTGCAGTGCGATCAAGGCCATGTAATCATCTCGATCATCTCAAACAAATAGTCCCTCATTGGATCAATAGAGGTTCAGATGCAGGCGAGAGAAATAATTTTTTCCATGGATTTTGTAATCAGCAGTAGCTTCTCAGTTAGATGGTGACTGCTTGGTGTTTTTCAGACTGTGAGGTGAGTAAACGGCTGCAGCATTCAATGCGTTTTAAATAAAGGCCCAACTATGGTTCGATGGAGGGATTTGTGGACAGGTTAAAAGACCGAGTGAGTCAGTGGTGGAAACATTGTGTGGTTGAATAAAGCTCTAAATCTGAATTATGGATAAACTGTTGTGGGCACAATTCAGTTACAGAACCAATTCACTGATTTCTCTACATTATTGTGAACATAAGGAAAATGATGTTTGGAGTATTTTGATGCAACCAAACGGCTAAATTCTGCTACCGTGTGTATTTTATTTTGGAAAAATACAATATATTGCTAGGAAAAATATTTAAACACATCTTCATCTTCATCAAACCAAAGATCCAAAGTTCAACAGACCAAAACTAGTTCAGAATAATACAAATGCAGTGAATGTTTTCATCAGACTGAGGACAGAAGATTTTGGTTCTAGTGCAAACTACAACCAAAGTCAGGTCACCAGAGACGTAAATGAGCTGACTATCAGTGCGTTTACATGGACTTAAGTAACCCGGCTACAGGCGTCTTTCTCTGGAAAAGTGATTTCGTAAGTGTCATGTAAATGGGAAAGCTGTTTTGCGAAATTGGGGAAGGGGATTAGGGAAACGTGATTTTCCCAGGTAGAATTCTTTGCCATGTATACGGGCAACCAGGTTTCTAATTGGCTACTTCAACTGTGCATGTGCGTGACAAAAGGCTGCAGACGGGGGCGATGCCGCCTCATTTTTTTTAAACATAGTCGATCTAAAATCGGAAAGAACGTTTAACTGGCACTAAGTGCCTGGTAGAAGAAGAGGAAAGTGTAGTGAAGTGGGTTGACTCAGTTTCAGAGTGGGCTCCTGTTAGTACACCATCTGATAGCTTTGGTCAGAGTCTGCATCCAGATTTAGGTCGACATACAAAGACTGAGCCTTTAGATAGTCTGAATGGCCACACCACAGCCCCTGATGAATGCAGCTCATGGTTCTACACCAGCAAAGACTTGGTACCACTCTGGAACCAGTTTAGCTGAGAGCTGGTTGTTTGGCTCTTGAAACACAAAGAACTCGGGTAAAACTAGGTTCTGGCTCTTAACCTGCCCTTGAATTGGCCTGGTTGCTGACGTCTCGGCGTAAAACCTACTAATATATAAAGTCTGTGCCGTATTTGTATATGTTAAGTCTTTCTCTACTCTGGTAGGACCTCAGGGACATCTGTGCCCTTCAGAAAGGTTTTAAATGAAGCACAAATTGTCGTTCACTTTTCTGTTGTAAGGCCAAAACCTGTAACCTCGGCTCAGCGACTAAAGGTTAAAGAAAATGGCTCGAATGCTCATGTTATGCCGTTAATGTAATACCCCCTCACCCTTGACAGATGTGCTTCATTTCTATCTAATTGAACTCTGCCTCGCTGTGATTGGTCCCCCGCTGTTGGTGAATGGGAACTCTAACTGGGAAATGTCATTCATGTGTTTGGCTCAGGCTCAGATTAAAGGTCCCATTATTGTGAAATGGCCCGCTGTTAATATCCCCAGGCACATTGCTCTGTGGAGGTCACCATGTTAAGTGATACACAACTAGCATCTTCTTCACATGCTGCGCGAGCGAGAGCGTTTAAACTCGGAATTTTTATTAGCACATTTTATGTCGGATTGTAAATAGTTGGAGAAATACTTTGCACACAGCTGCTCGTGTTTGCTATTGCTATGAAATCATAAATACCCATTATCGGATGTATTAAGCTTCTTATACAAGGTAATTTAATTATGGCGCCAGACTCCCTCTAGGCACTCAAACATAAAAAGTTTTCATAAGGAAAACAGCAGCTTTCAAAAATATGAAATCAAAACTAGGGAAGTTTTGCCATTGGTGCACAATGACAGCTTGTGCATTTTGCACCCACACGTGTTAGCTCGACGACAAATGGACCTACTGGTCTAATTTTGTTCATATTGGATTGAAACCAGATCTGAACACAGGAGGGTAACCATTAAATTGATGGTATTGATTGAATTACTGGAAATTGCCTCAGGTGATGAAGAAGCAGCAGCCAGGAAGAATTTCTTAGAGAGACAGGAGAGCAGCTGGACAAGGAAAGACGTCAATCACTAAATCATGGTAACACGATGATATATGATTGACTGAGGCCACTCACGCTTCACTTAAACTGGGAAATAAATCTGAAAGACGTTTTTATATTGTTTTTCTTTGTAAACAGACACTTGAGCTGCATTCTTCACCACTATTGACCCACAAATGACTCACATGCTCCGTCATGCACGTACATGTATATAATGGCTGGTGTTGGACGTCATGCACCACTCCATCACTGGGACCATTGGTCAGCCATAACTGGGGGACATGTATGTGCATGCCCTTTGGCAGAAACTGCAGATGGAAAACAAAATATGAATTTAACCGTTTTTCGGACCAGTACAAAAAATATGGGTTGATAATATGATGTATGATGTTTGATTCAGATATTTTCATTCCTCAGGCCTCTACGAGGCTGCAGCAGTTCCCTTTGCTGCATGTCGGAAGCACAAGTGAATGTGAGCTGATGGCAATTCATTTTCAAATTTTCAAGTATTTTTTTTTTTTTTTTTATGATGCATAGAACGAGTACAGCGCATGCGGACGTGAGCAATGCTTTGTGTTGACATCGTGGGAACTTTGCATCCACATCTCAGCTGCGTTTTAAAGGAGTTAATAACGGACAGGATGGACTTCCTGCCTTAGTCATGCAGTTGGATTTTTTTCAAACCTGTTGGACATAAATTACGCAGGTCCTCTTACACTAAATGACACTTCCTGTCATCGCTATGATCTGTGTCAGTTTTTATTTTCTAGTTGTTTTTATTGTTTTTATTTGCTGACTTTCCCAAAGGCCAATTCATATGTAGCCTCATATGCAGACATCACAACGGGCAGTTAGTGGTGGTGACTTCAAATAACTTGTCAGAAAAGGTGAAATCATAGTCTCCAAAAGTCCAAAGTATCTTAATACTTTTTAATTTTCTAAAAGACAGTTGCAAACAGCACAAGAGAACTTTCTCTTGTGTTTTTTGATGTTTTTGATGTTTTGGTTTTATTACTTACTTACTACATCTACATCCTTTGCTTTAGTTCTGTTTCTTTTCTCTGTGCGTCCTGGTGCGAATGACAATGGCAACACACTCAGCCTTCGGCCACAGGATGTGAGGATGTGGCTGAGTCAATTAGTCATTCATGGGACCCATCCCAAGGGCTCGACGTGGAATAGATGGTCACACTTTTCTAAGAACAACAAAGTGGGTTTGTGACTGGAAAACTGCTCAATTTCCTGAAACATCTGAAAAAAAAAAAAAAAACCCAGCTCCCTTTGGTTTACTGTCAATTGACTATTGTTGTTCCCTTGAGCAAGACACCGAACACAAGATCTCTTGTGTTTAGTGGAAACTCGTGAATTCTGCAACACACAATCGCAAAACAAAGCTACTAGATCATAAATGACTTATATCTTTTAAGCATTATATTACATATTAGAACAACCTACCTGAGGCTTATCCCATTGTTTCGTATAGTGAAAAGTTTATTACAGATTTTTCTCATCTGATTTGCTGGTTTAGGGACAGAGAAATAGATATTAAGTGTAGAGTTTTGTTTTGCAGTGTTTTCTGTGCACATTTTGAAGAATAACAATAAGAAAAATTCTGAAGCTAAATACATATGAATTGTTTCAGGACAGATTGACTGCGTCCCACTTTTAAGCAAATCCAGAAAGTTTAGCTTTAAATTCAAACTGAGGGTCATACAGTTCCTCAAAATATGACTCTAGGTTTTGAATGGAACCATAATATTTATGAAGCATAAATATCAATTCCAAGACAAGCATTAAAAAAAGAAATCCCTAAATTTGCGAGTTCTGCTAAAGGTCTTTGCACTGCAGCCCTATCAGCGTTGTAAATAACAGTCCTGTGGACAATTCTGTGGTTTGTTGCCTCGAATCAAACCTCATTACACGAGCACAGCAACTGTATCACTTACATACTTTGGCATGCGAGCATCACTGCCAAGCAGTATTTGAATCATCACATAAAAGAAAATAACCCTCCTACTAGAATAACGCTCCTCTCTCTTCTCGCTGGGTGCCCAGACCATGATAAAGCTCTTTTGATGGAGATTAATCACCAACCCCTCCTTTCCCCAATGTGGTTTATTTCAATTTTTTGCACTCAAGCATCCCCCCCACCCACCCCCCTCCTGCTAATCTCTCCAAACATTTTCAGCCAAGCTGAATGCAGACTGGTTTGAGCGATCCAGCTAAATTGCTTAAGAGGCCATTAATAGTTTATAAGGCTGAGGCTGATGAAAGACAGGCAGGAGGAGAAAGACAAGAAAGCTAATTAAATCAGCGTCGGGGGTCGCTGGTGTCTCTGGCTGGCATGGTGGGCCGTAAAGATTACCATTATCACTTTCATTACCCTGGGTGATTGTTTAGAGGTGGGGGTTTCTGGGGCTGGAGGGACACGTGGCATCCAATTGCCTCAATCGCAGACCCGTTTACAAACCTCTGACAGTTTCCATTATCGTAAAGTTACGGCACAGGGGGTGAGAGATTTGATTTGAACAACCGCCGCCCACCCTCCGCTATATAGTCTTCATGGTGAGTTTGGTTTCCCGATTTTCAGATTTTAGAAACAGCTCCTTTGGCTCCTACATGTGATTGGTCAGAAAGACTCCCACATTCGGTGCTGACAGCGGCAACTACACCCTGTGGCCAAAAGTTTGAGGACATTGGAACATCACATGTTGTGATTTTTAAACTTTTTTACACAATACACGAGGATTCATTCGCTGGTTTAGGAGCCTCCACTTTAGCAGCTTTCAACAAGATGTTGGCTTGAGGATTTTGCTTTCATCGAGCCACAAGAGGATTAGTGAGGTCAGAGCCACAGATATAGGGGGATAAGACACCGCTGCTGTTTTATGTAATCTCAGAGGTGCTGGGTGGGACCTGTGCAGACATGGAGACTTCTTCCTGACCAAAGTGTTGCAGCAATGTTTAAATGGAACCGATGCAAAGTGTTGTCCATCATCTTCACACATATTCATTGCATTTCACTGTATTTCATCTTCGACTGTTTCCACGTGTATTTTATTTAGTAGGGGGAAGGCCACAGTCTCTAGAAACTGAAGTACAGACACTGGTTAAATAACTAAAGCAAAGTCACATGTATAATAACAGAAGTATTATTAAAGTTTGGAGAAAGTGGAGAATGAGAAGGTAGACGTATGTACAGTAAAATAACATATGTTCTGCCATGACTGCTCGCCCACTGTTTGTCCAGCAAGGTAATAACAGCAGTGACCTTGTTCCCATAGCAATCACATGTTCATTATTGGATGCCAGTTCGGACTGGCCCTGCCACTCTTTTATACTTAACTTGCCGTCGAACCCTTCTTTCAGCTTCTGCCACGGACAGGGTTTTGCCAGCCCAGGCAGTTTATAACACAGTGTGTTGTTACCGGGTCGGGTTTATAAATATGCACTAATGAGCTAGCGGCTGATTGTGCTGTGGCACGCTTACTCATTACTGGAGATCACCATGGAGACACTGTCTGCGGAGGCATGGTACTCACACATGGAGCATATATTTAGGAGATTGATGCATGTATAGTATTTTTCAAAAGGAGGGACCGTACTGCTGTTGATTTTAATTGAAGCGGTAATTCGTTTGCAAATGTTTCTGGTTTTTAAATTTTATAACAAAGACTTTTCCAAGTGTGGCAAACAGCCTGATGGTGGGCCTAAATAAAACCTCATGGTGATCCACAAAGTTATTACAGTTTGTTCTGTGGGGATTACGACTATCTGGCCAGAATGTCAAGCCGGTGTTTCCCATAGTGGTTGGGACACTTTTTTTCAATCTTAATAAATGGCAAGCACGAGTTGAGAAGTAAGGGGGGGGGGGGGATCACCAAAGTCATTAGTCTCCAGAGGACGGAGACATTTTTGGTCTCCGTCCTCTGGAGACACAAAATGTCTGTACAAACGTTCATGGCAATCCGTCTAATAGCCAAGATATTTCAGTCAAAGTGGTGGACAGGTTGACCAAAATTGCATCGTATATACACATCGGGATCCTGGTGGTACAGGTAACACAAAAGCCGCTAGCAGTAAATAAACATTCCTTTATTGCTTGAATGTTGGTGAATGTGACAGGAATCACGAGAGAAACGAAAACTAAGCGGAAAGAGTGGGAATCCCACATATGAAGTGAACAGTTCTCCAGTTGTAACCGATTCCATATTTCGGCTAATGATCGTCTCCAAAAAGTTGACTTGTTGACTTGTATGCAGCGTATGGATTCAGTCTGGTGCTGGTGTGTCTTCTACTCTTTGCTGTGGTATTTAGTGTTTCTGGTCTGATCCAGCATCAAACTGGGTGATTAGGGAGACAGGCGGCCAGCTGGATCCCAGCCCTGCTTTTCCAAATGATGCGTTTAGGGAGGCTTTCGTAAATGGCCAATCAGAAATGTCAAAGCGGGTTATGTAATGAGGCATAAATCACTTCTCGCTTGTCTTTGTCGTGTTGTTGTCTCAAAATGCCTCAATGATCCAGTGCTCTGGGTCTGAAGGTTTTTCCGCACATGGGCTCAACATGAAGAGGAACTGATGGAACCAGTTTGTGCGCATGACCCTGGAAGTCCGCGGCGAGCCAGTACAAGAAGATGGGATTTGGGTTAGTAAGTTGGTCAATAGGTGGCGATTGAGTTTACATGTACTTCTCACACACTGATGTGCAATAACAAACTCCTACGTTAAACCAAATTACTGTGAGTGAAATGCAAACTGGGAGGCGTATAAACAAAAGATCTTTAGAACGTAATCAGAACATTTGAATTAACTACGCTAAGAAAGACTCGTGTCTCGTTTCTCTACATAAATGCATCCTAATAAAGATTGGTTTTTGATGCACTGTGACCTCTCCTGATACCCCCCAAAGCTAAAGCACATCAAACGCAGAGGTTGGTTGACATGCTGACAACAACAAGGCCTCTGTCTGGACTGTTTTAAGGGAACCCCCACCCTCCACAAGCATTGTGGGTGAGATTTAAAAAAAAAAACAAAAACAAAAAAAAAAAACAGATGGATCACAACAGCCAATGACAGAAGAAAAGGCAAAAATGATGATTTATGTAATCTGGACACATCCAGTTGAATGTATTCAGAAACCTGGCTAATACTTGTGCAACATAATAATGAACTTGGTTTGTTTGGTGAGTTTGTGGATACGGCTTTTTTATAAGCTCGGCCATCAGCTCTGTCTCCCACTGCTGCTAATGGTTGTGGTAGTGCTGAACTGTTCTGCTGCCAGACTCTGTAATGGAAAAACAGAGGGTCCAAGCCCTGGGATATCCAAGCCCTGTGTGTGTGTGTGTGTGTGTGTTTGTGCCAGTGCAAGGAGGGAGGGAGCGAGTTTAGTTGTGCACATGTCAGCATTGTTAAGGTGCGTGCATGGTCCATCTTTATGTGGCTACAGCACAGAGGGTGTTGTCAGGACATTATGGCTGCCCGTCAAAACCTTAAAGTGCAGATCAAAGGTTAAGACGTGGTCTCAGGGTGAAGGGTGATGGTTTAGACGAGAGTAAACCGGGTTAGGGGAATGCCTTAATGAGTGTCCTCACAGAGTGCAAACGCGTGCGTGGACACATGTACAAGTGGACAAGCCCAGCTGTCTGAGTGCATTCATGTCTCACACACACAAAAAGACAAATGGTTATCAGGGAACGGTTGGAGGAGGGGTTTGGGATGGGTTGGGGGGATTTTTAAAGGAGTGACAGCTCTCAAACATCTGCAGGCCCACTCCTACATTTGTGGAATTCTTTGAGAAACATACACTATTTTTCTGGCCTCGTTGGAGGAGGGTAGACAGGGCGACTATGACCGTTATATTTTTTTTTCTCCCCCACTGATGCACTCTGCAGAGGAAATGAGTTTCAGTTGGAGGCAGCCAAAAGGAGGAGGGGTCGGGATGGTTTTCATTTAGCTCTCTTTATGAGTCAGGACAAAGCTGGCCAGGTCAGAGACGAGCTGCATGCGAGGAAAGGAGGGAGTTCACTTGTCTGGGTGATGTATGACACATGCATGTAGGGAACGCAAGCAGAGGGGAATTGGATTCTTCCTTTCTCTGCGAGATGCCGATGACTTCTCCTTTTTTAATTCCTTTTTGTCCTCCCTCCAGGCAATGAGATTATAGATTTGGACAGGTGTGAGTACAGATGATGAATAGTAATGCTGTTAACTTGAACGGGGTGCTGAGATGGATGGAGCAATCGCTGGCTTTTGATTATGACGACTGCAGAAGCATCGGGCGCCCTGGTGAGAGTTTATGAGGCGTTATCTGTTGTTAATGGCAAAATAAGTGGCAAATAAATTGTCACTCTCGTACCGGTGTTCGAGATCTGCTCGATGTTCACACGTGTCAAAATGGAAATGCAGACAAGCATGTGTCGCACGGCTGAAATCACGCAGATACACAAACATGGACACAGTGGCTGACATGGAAAGGTGAACATACACAAACACACATGCATCAGCACCTGCAGTTAAAATGTTCTGTTTATGGAGGTGTGCATACGAAAATGAAGACAAAAGCAGTCACCTACACACAGATATATATATAGATATATCTATATCTATCTATCTATATAGATAGATATAGATGCAGTGTATAGATATACACTGACATTCTTTTGAAAGCACCATCCAATAAGCTCCAGAGAAAATCTCCCAGAGGAAGAAAATGAGATCAAATAGATTTCCTGGGAAGTGAAAACTGGCCAGATTCTTATTTGGCTCATTGTGTCCCCCCCTCCCCCTCCTCTGGCAACACCAACAACAGGGCTACAGTAGCTTCCCACTATCTCTATTCTCACGCTTCATACAATGAACCTGTTGGCAGAACTGATCTGAATCTGTTACTCCTATACCGTCTTGTTTGGTCTCTTGGGTGCCGTACATTTCGAAATGACAGTGTTTGGGATTGCATACACAGTGAATTTAAAGTATGGGGTTGGCATCTGTGCGTTTGTTTTTCCTGTTGTCAGCAAATCTCCTCAAAAGGGCCGAAACAAGGAATTGATTTAATCAAGAGCCGAATGTGAATCCCGACCCTGATGGAGCCTGCTCCTTTGTAGCATAGAGCAAATATGAGAACTACACAATCATGCAAATACAAAAGACATGTTCCTTCATTAACATAAACAAACACATGCTGCAGTTTATTATGTGTCTGCCGGTGGTACTGAAACATGATCAAGGGTGTATTAAACCACGGTTGAAAGAACTGAGCTCAAACACACACAATGTTCTAAAAAATTGCTAACAACTCGTTGACTTTTTCTTAACTTTGCTCTGTAGCTGTGAGGCCCTGTTGGAGAATGGAGCTGGAGAATCAATCAATCCATCCATCAAATGTTGTGGTTCCTAGGAAGGCGAAATATGATTTGCTGCAAGAGAGAATATCTGAAAAGATCAAGTATAATCTAAAAGTTGTTGGTTGTGGTGCTTCCACAAGAGGTGCTCGCAGTGACAAACATATAAAAGGCCCAAACGCTACGAACTCAGGTCTAGCACATTAGTCCACGTTTATTTTATAATTTATTCTTAAAGACATGTAGAGTTTTCAGCATGGATATGTTAAAATTAGCTAAAAAATATAGAGGAAGGTGAACACTTTGTTGTGCCTATGCCAAAATAGTTGGAAGCTAATCATCTGTTAGTTTACTGACACATGATTCCGTAGTTGTAATCCAACCTTAACTAGGTTATGAGCTAATATCTGCAATGATATGAGAGATACTGCCATAAAAATAAAGGACCAGGCAACATAAACACAATCACTCAAGTGTTACCAGTTGACAAATGACCCCATAAAGGTGAACTGTTATTTATTAATAGGGGCAGAATTCAATTAGCAGACCTCCGTCATTGCAGCCCTAATTCAAACCACACAAAGGTCAGTGCAGGGCACGGTTTGTTTATCTCTGTCCTGATGAAGTGTTACATGGTCTTTCCTCCCTACCAAACCCTCCCGAACCTCCACTATCAGCCCCTTCAACTTTGACCTCCAGGGTTTCAGGGCTGGTCAACATCTGTTTGGAGGCACCCTGTCGTACTCGCCGCCGCCGCCCCTGTGGAGAAGAAAAAGAGAGAGGCTGGCGGGCGGCGCTGATCCACATAATTCATACCTCAACGGACGGGAATCAGCTTTGAAGTTGGCATTTCAAAGAGCCGGCGCTGTTTGTCCATGCCAGGGGTCGCGGTTTAGGAGGGTCAGAAATTGTTCGATTATACCTGTGTTTGAATTTTGAGTAATGGACTCATGGGAACATGAGTTGAAAGGACGTTTTCTGATACATTGGTTTTATGATTTAGACCTTTTTTGTGTGCAAACAAAAGACAGAGTAGATTTAAGGCTTCCAAAGGCCAAGAACTGAAAGACATTTATTACAATCCAGCAAGTAGGTAAGTTATGTAATGGTATCAGTAAAAAGTATAATGACAATGAAAATGGTTCAGGTGACTCTATAATAAATAAAAGAATGAAGTAAAACACAGTTAGAGAATGAACCAGGTAGAGCATTGGGTTGGGATGCAGAAGGCTGTGGGATCGATTCCCACTCCACCAGGTGTGGCCCCTCCCGGCCACCAAGGACCATATTGGTCCAAACAACTAGGTCCTGTCTGATGAACTTTTAGTACTCAACAGCAGGTCCAAAATTCTGATGCCCCAATGGCTCTTTAGGTTATCTGCATCTTTTCAGATCAATTTAGAAAAATGGCAAATAGCATTTTTCTGGTTACACTGAGATGACAGGATGATTTAAATGTCAAAAGGAGCTTCCCCTGCATGTGTGAGGTCACAAGTTCCAGTACTTGCAACAGTCAATTTGTCCATTAACAGCCATGAAGTGTCTTTGTGCGAGACACTGAGCTCCTCCCTTTGAGTATCTCCGGATAAGACAGTCAGCTGAACGTCTGGGTCTTGTTAGCAGACAGCTTAACGGTGGCGTTTGTCTTTCGACCAGTTTTCCAGTGATGGACTTTTGAAAAAACTTTTTTCTCTTTTTCATATAAAGCACCGGAAGGTGCTGAAGTCGGTCCCTTCTGTGGATCCTGAGCTGAGGATGTGACCAAACCAATAATAGCAGCAGCAGTAAAGTGGCTTTTGACGGGGCCATATGTTTTCCACATTCGCACTGTAAATCAGCGCCGCAAAGGGCAATTCTGTTTTCATTTGAGGTGGCGTGTTATGCAACAAAAGCACATGCTGAGGGGGGAAAAAGCTGCCACCACTGCAAAAATGTGCTATGAAGCAACCCCTGGCTCCATAATACCACGTTACCATGTGGTGAAAATACCACATAAACTGGGAGAATGTCACATACAGTAGGATTTTGGCTTCAAAACGTACTGCAGTTCTTAGCAAGTGCACAGAAGTACATGGAAAAGTCTTGGTGTAAAAGTCCCAGTCAACATTTGTGCACAATGACAACTTGTGTCAATAATTATGCTTTATTAATGAAATTGCACCAGAAGGAGCTTATATGATTTATGAGTCTTTATTTTAACCTGAACCATCATCTTTTCCTTCATGCTCCATGCTTGTTATTGTAACCATGATGTTGAAGGTCCAACACGTTATAAGTGTGCTGAGAGCCAACTAAGAGGTGGAGCAGGGTCCTATTAATCCATATCTGTGGTCATGACAACAACTGATTTGCTCCCATGACAAACCAGCCACCAGACAAAAAGCAATATTAATATTTCTTCAAGAATTTCTATATACAAAAACGCAATTTGCGACTGTGGTAAGGCAGGGATAGATCGAGCTTACGTGAACTAAACTAACTGTTGGCCCCTCTTTATACCTTCTGCACAGGAACAACATGTAACCTGCGGCCAGTGAAAGGGCTGATATGGACGTAATCCCAAGGGATTAGTCTGCCATGGTGTTGGGTGATGAGGCTTCTCAGAGTCAGTGTTCCCGGTTTTCCCAAAGGTGTCAAATGACAACTGAGGCTCGTGTCACCACGTGTTACAAGTGTTCTGCTGCTGTAACCTAACAAAACCTGTTTTGTATTTTGCATATCATCTTTCTGCAAAAGTCCAAATCTAGATGATAATTTAATGCCCCAGCTTTCTGTGTTTCTGTGGAACTCCTGCCTTGTTTTTCTTCCGCCCAGGACGTTTCTCTGGTAAGGAGATGGTGTTTGCAGAGGTGATTGTGCTGGTGTTTGGAGTTGTAGGCCGGAGAGGGAGGGGGTTCTAAAGTGTATCTATGTTTGTATGTGTCATTAGGGTTGAGTCAACCGGTGTCATATTTGGAAAGAGTTCATTCCTGCACTGTTCTGACCTGCCAGAGGTGTATTATGTAACAGTGCACACTCACAGAGTCGAACATACAGCCTCACCTAACCCACATCACTCTGCTCGCTGAGAGAAACTATTCCACTCAATTTATGCCTGGGGTCTTCAGGGAAGAGCTTAGAGCGAAGGGCAATCTGCCTATGCAACAGAAAGTAAAACAATGAAAACATGGAGACCTAAGGGAGGGGAACAATAAACATGAGAGATCTGCAATCGTCTGGTTTGGTGTCTTAACCTGATCCAGATCAGATTATGTTATCTGTTGTTATGTTGAAACAACCTGGCCAGTGAACAATACGTGGCTAAGAGCCACACTACACCCTGACGCAATGATTAACAATACATGAATCACGCTCAAGATGCTTTAAATCTGCAGTTAATCCACGTCTGGAGACTATATCTGTTTAATACGGTTGGACGGTTCCTAAAGGTTGTGTTTTGATCGGCCCTGTGGGACCGATAATGAATGCTTTATGATGAGGGATCGTGTTCCACATCTAAATCTAGCATCAGATTCTCTGATTGGATCGGTATTCCTTCAAATCAGACACACTAAAATAACCTAAGAACATTTGGAAGGCTGATATACAAAAAGCAAAAGCTCTGGTTTTACTGAAAAGTAATCCATTTGCTCCCTTTCTAAATGAGTACCTGAATATTGTGTCTTATTTTAGAATGAAATGGTCACATCTGCGGCTTTATTAGGCTCTAACTGTCTGTGTAAGACATGTTTTACACATCTGCCATTTTAATTTTGCCTGTTACATTTGCTAAATAGCACCAAACACAACGTTTAACGTGACACGTGATGAAAACCCTGAGGAGGGCAGCAATTTCATTTGTCTGGCTGACAGGAAGTGATGCGTTTATGAAGTTTAGTTTGTTGTAGGTTTGTTGCATGCATGCACGCATGGGCAGATAATAATTTAAACAAAAAAGGCAGAAAATAACTTTTTAGCGTAAATGTTAAACCCATAGTGAATCACAAATTATATAAAATGGGTTTTGATTTTTTTCAATCTTTCATTCTTCTTCCAGATCAAACCTCAGTCGGTGATGTCACTCCAGATGTTCCAGCTACCGGAAAACACCTGGTGCAACATTATAAGAATGAATTAAAAGAAAATACATATTGAAAAACCTGATAAAAAGCT
The DNA here is from genome assembly GCA_020496755.1 of Channa maculata. Taxonomy (NCBI): domain Eukaryota; kingdom Metazoa; phylum Chordata; class Actinopteri; order Anabantiformes; family Channidae; genus Channa; species Channa maculata. The sequence continues at coordinate 23,215,076 of CM035612.1, read as the reverse complement.
ACAGAGCTCATGTGGCTTGTTGAAAGATGAACACAAAGTTAAAAAAAAAAAAAGTAGCTCAAGTTCTCTTCAAAGCAGCCTCTTGGCAGTGGGGGGTTTACGAGTGTGATTCAGAGGTTTATGGGAGTCAGGAGGTAAAGCTCCACAATGATCATAAACTAAAATCTAGAGAAGCGATGGCTGTTTTGGCAAAAGTTACATAATATTTCCTGGCTTACACTGGCACTGCTAATAAACACACTGTAGTTAAATTACAGGTCTAATGGTCCACTCAGGCATAATTCCTCCCTCATGCTTTGCTACTGGATCGTCCTTTTGAAGATCAGTTACCACTCAGTGTCAGGTCATCACAGATCTGTGGTATCGTTTCTGACTTTTATCAGAACTGACCCCCCCCCCGCCATTAGAGTTAACCTCAGTCCCACATGCACATTGTTGAGCTCTCTGTTCCTGACCTTTACTTTCTGCTTTGTGTAACTGAGACTACAAAAATGCAGGACCCACATGTGATGTAGTTCTAATTTCCCAAATTATAAAGTGCACAAAGGGAAGCCTGCAGGGTGGGTGAGATATCTTTCTGTTTATCTGTTTGATCGTGAAAGCACACACACACAAAAAAAAACCACTTAAAAAACACGGAAGTTCATGTTCTTACTTCTGTTCTCATAGTTGTGTTTGGTGGCTTTCTTTGGAGGGTTTTACGTGCATCTACTTGAAAATTTCTCTTAAAGCTGTAAACTAGGGATAATTCAGAAAGGTGAACCAGGCAAATGTTCGGGGGCCCCGATGGCCACAAATTGGCCCATTTTTCAAAGACAACTGTAAACCCTTTAAACCTCCCATAATGGCATTTTACAGTGCATCGCTCCTCCTTGGAAACAAAAAGCCCGAAAGTGGGGCCAGTTCTAACTAACAGGGGGACTCCATGTACTTTTGTGCCTGGGGCCTCCCAGAGTCTAGGATCGGCACTGGCTGGGGTCACACAGCTGCTCTGTGTGCGTGCTTCTGGTTGTAGGCCTCTGCTGGGCGGATCCAGGATGATTGGAGAGCTGAGAGGTGGTTGAGTATGAATTGGGAGCACCTGCCCTGTCTCCTAAACCCAATCTGTCCTTGGCTTCAGTGTGCTCCTCCCTATGCCGTTAACTACTGTTAATTTGCTGTGAATCTCCACTGTTTTGTTGGGGCTATGAGTCGGGTTTGCACGATTTAAGGCAATAACGGCGTACAGACATCGCTGTCAGTATGAACACACATTTCTGTCAGAACTGCTTGTACTTGTCCCCATAGGCAGTAGTGTCTGCAGGACTTTTTCCTGTTGATTCCACCCCAACCCATGCAGAGAATGTACTGTATGTTGAGTGTTGCGTCACATCAATCAAGGAATTTGACTTGTGAGGAATTTGTCTTGTGGCGCTGAAACTAGCACTTTATGCAGAGACTGAAACGTTGTCTGCGAGCCAGTCAGTAGATCACAAAGTGAGTGACACTTGAGTGAATGCACATCTGGCGCTCAGATGCCCCCCCCCCCCCAAGGCCACATGTGGTTTTTATTGGTGCTACATGCTGCAGGGGTGACCCTGTCTGTAAGGAGAAAACCCGGGGCAGCAACAGTCCACTTGACCCACTTTCAACCCTGACAGTTGTTGAAGTAGTTTGTTCCAGTTCGGTGGCTAACGTGAGCCACGGTAATGCTGAGCACGATGCCGACCTTCACCTCACTCGCCGCTGCGTAGTTAATGTATGAGTCCTATTCTTCATAAGTTGAATTGGTGTGGTCCTTCCAAGAAGATCTAACAAAAGATGCATGGCTGGAGATTGTAGATGGAGATTTAGCATCCACATTAAGGTACCATGGAGTGCACGTGACAATGATTAATCTACTTAGTGTTTTACTTGTGACCAGAACACACACACACACACACACACACACTTTGCTAGTCTGACTGTTCAAGTGCATTTAAAGGTTGGCTGCGATTTTTCAGCCTTTTCAAACCAGTGCTTAGTCACAGCATTATGCATTATGCATTAGGATAATTCATCAAATAAATACTTCCTTCTGACCAGTAGCAGCAGCTGATGCTGTGTTTGCAGGCTGTTTTACTCTCGCAAGGAACCTCTGTGGCAGTGAAAACATTCTCCTCGACTCTGAAGAACACAATGGGTGGTTTATATTACAGTGTGTTTATTCCCAGAGCAGTTATTTTTGTCAAGAGAAAGGATCATCCAAAACCACGAAATGTTCTGCTAAATCTGACATCACTCCAGAAACCTCAACTGTATAAGCAGTTAGATCTAAAAGCTTTTAGATTTAAAAATAAAGGTTGGTGGCTCCAATAAGTTCACTATGATCTTCTGATTAATTACCTAGACTTTGTTGGAACTTCTCCTGTAAAAGCAATCCACACAGGTTGTAGCAGTGACCAAAATACCTCAATAGCTCAAAGATTGTAAGTAGAAGAAGGTCGGGGTGGATGGATGGGTCCACGACGCAAAGAACCTTCCCACAGGAAACTGGAGTCCAGTATGAAACTTCAGCCATTGGAGCTGTTGTAACCCAGTGATGTGAAACACGAAATGTGATGTTGAGGAAGCAGTGAGCGTGTGACAGTGTCAGTGCCCTGACAAACTGCTGTGTTTGCATAGTTATAATTCAGCACTTCCGATGGCTTCAGGTGCAAAATACCAACCATTCTGGTGCAAAGAAGGGTGCTGTTGTGACAGATGTCAGTTTCAACAAACTGGCTGCCGGTGGTTGGTAAAATGTAGCAAGGCAGAACCATCCGATCGGCATCGTCACTGGCTCTAAAAACCCAAAGACATCCAATTCACCATGACATAAAATGGATAAGAGTAGCGAATGAAGAAATTATTGACAGCTGTCCGTAATCTCACTGGCTACACTCTGAGCTACACTCTGTATGTTCACACTGACAGCTCCAGCTGGCAGACAGCGAGGTCACAGAAATCCCATTACCTCATCGGCACACAGCGCTGACTCTGCACTCATGTTGACCAAGCCAAGACTGAAAAGATCTGATGATGGGGAGTCCAGCTTTCTCCAGCCAGACAGCTCACTCCCTGCAGTTCAGGAGACTGCGCGGATATTGATTTCAAAAAAAAAAAAAAAAAAGTTGTAACACATCCCTGAGCTGAAGGTGTCACTAACCTAATCTCACACTGCTATTCAGCGGTTATCTAACATTGGACGTCACACCTCTGCCCAAGGGATTCCCTCCAGCTTCATGTTCATTAATCATTCAGTACAGCAAAGACTGTCGCGAACAATACGACCTGCACATGACTTCACAGTTGGCCTTGTGGCAGAGGAACTACATTTCCATTTTAATCTGCTGCTGTCATCAGCTGTAATGTCTCACACTTACATAAAAATATCAGCAATATTCTGGACACCGAATGACTAAAATTACCCCCAAAATGTGCACAAAATGTCGAGAACTAGCACAGAATTCCAAAAAAAACATCAAACTATAACCAATGTGGACTTTTTTTTTCCTTTGCTTGTCACAGACGTACTACAGCTGCTAGACGTTGGCTAAAAGCCAGTTAATAATTCCCGCATCTGAGTGTCCACAACGGTATCCGTGATCCCACGGGGGTCCGGGCCGACTTTGTACAGGTGATTGTGTGCAATCCAAGACTATGTGTCCACAATGTAGCATAGGCCAAAAAGGAAACCCTGGTTTATTGCATGGTGAGTAATGTAAGTCGTGTAAGTAAGTTGTGAAAAAATCGTGATGCAGGCTTCTTTGTTTTTAAGATGTTTTAAATTGCAAGGATGTGGATAGTTTAAATAGGTTTGGTTGAACATAATGTTGCAATAGCAACAGTGCAAACTCCTGGAAAGAAGGATTTACTCATCAGTAGTCCACAAACCTCAGGGGTGGTGTTATGAGTCCCGGTACTTCCTGGCCTCACGTCCTCGAAGTGTCTTTGAACAGTTGTAGCACCATTGTGCACGTGCACTTATTCGCTGGTGTCCAGGGTGGCCGTCGTGGTTTGTAGGGCGCCTGTGTGGAACGTGACTGTGCATGTATCCCCAGATGTACTAAGTGTATCTGTGGTATCAGTACACATCCCACAGGGGGCAAACAGAAAGCATGAAGCGACTGTAGCTGCTCGTCTGTAATTTTTCACCTTCTCGTTTCTTCCTCATATTTATTTTTCATTTGTATTTGCCATTTATCTCTGTTTGTCGGTGTCTTGTTAATGCCACACGTTGGACTATTTTTATATCAGGCTAAAGAAATTTACTGCAACATTATGAAAAGTAAAAGGAAAAACCACAGTATGTGGCTTCTCGTCCTAACTGCACCCTCCATATCAACCTCCTCATTGTCTCCCTCCTTCCCTGCTCTCCGTGAGAGCGAGCCCCCCCTTCAACCCTTCACCCCGGCTCTGTGCCAAGTGCTATTTGGCTGTTAAACGTTATTTGGAATTCACACGCATTTCAAGGGGACACGGCAGGGGCAATTTCTCAGCACTCCAGGGGTGTTTTCAGTGTTCGGGGAGGGGTTGGGAAAAAAAGGGGGTCTGGCTTGTCTAATGGTAGCTCTCAGCACTTGGCAAATCATAGATCTTAGTGGAAAGACATTGCAGCACAGACACATTTGTGAATGTACTGATTGTTTCTGACTCACAACATGGCTTGGAAATCCTTTTTTTTTTATGGGGGGTGTTTTTGGCAGTATGAGGGAGGGGCAAAGGGCATCGCTGGCTTTTATTCCTCTCCCTCTTCCTTTCCGTCTGTCTTATCTCTTTCTGCCGCTTCCTGGCAGAGCTGAGTTGTTAACTGGATCACAGGCTGAATGAGAGAGAGAATGATTTCATTTAGGACGATGGGGGCATTTTCCTGCAAGAACTGCCTGAAAATGTACAAGCCCCAGTGGGGAAATAAGGGGGACGACAATGGCCTCACAGTCTGACAAAAAAAAGGGTTTAAAGTGGATAGGAGCTTTCAAACGTGAATGCAATGCTTGTGTCGTGGATCCGATATGTTCCAAGACTGAAAATAAAAATCATTTAAGCGTCTGTGCTGCTTTGTTTCAGAGGATGACAAACTTTGAGGCTAATTAAGATACGATTTTTTTTTAAAAATAATTACTTCTGACGCCCAGCACATAAGCTTCCCACTGATGCAGTACATAATGTCAGGCACATTTTGGTTGTCAAGGTGAAGAAGTTTCCTCTTAATCATCACTTTTGGTATTTTCCACATGCACATGAAAATCCCTGATCCCATTAAATGGACTGCAGACCCCCAAATTTCAAAAGTATTTATTCAGGATCCTGATGACAAAACCAAGTTTCAGTGTTTTCCCCAGACATTTGTCAGCCAGTGGGGACGTCAGTGGCTCAAGTTGGTGGAGTGGCTGCCTGCCGACCATAGCGTCGGAGGTTCACGCCCCGCTCTTCCCGACCACAATGTTGTAGTATCCCTGGGCAAGACACTGAACCCGCAATGGTCCACCACCCCCAAGCCCTGCAGAAACTGGGAAGGGTTGTGTCAGGAAGGGCATCCACTGTAAAAACTGTGCCAAATCAACATGCGGATTAATGACTCTGAACTTACAGGATAAGCCGAAAGGAGCCGAAAACAGCCGGTACTGGTCCCACACTGGTGCGTGTTCTCCCTGACTTTCACATGAAAAGACAAACAATCTCATGAGATGTTTTTGTGGCAATCATAGATGGCTTGATGACCATGTTCATGTTTTTGACTTGACTTTAGACACAACCTGTCCAAAATCAAGCAATAACAAACTTAAAATGACCAAAGACAAGGCGGCGACTTCCTCTGTCTGTACTCGGGGGCCCAACTCCTCAACATTTCTCCATGGTGGCAACACATGTGCTGGTATGTGTGCATTAGTGTACGAGCCACACTCCACAAGCCAAACAAAAGTTTTTAAAGTGGGAATATAGGACCATCCAATTTTGATGAAATACATCTTCACGACCCAGCGCTTTCTTTTAGCAGCGCTCGGGGTGATTTTTATGATACACGCTCAGCGAGGACGGGAGTGCATGTCGCCTGCTGTCGTGCATGGCTCCAAGTCAATCTTTGGCTTGTTTTTTCTTCGCCTCTGCTCCTTTTGAACGGTTCCACTGAAGCAATAGAACCATTGTGTTAAAAGCCAGGCCGGATATGGGCCTCTTGTGTCAGCCGATGCGCCAGCGACAGGTTGTGTGTGTGCGTGTGTGTGTGTGGTGGAAGATGGGTTTGCTGGTCATACAGCAGCACATGAGAGTGGCGAGGTGGTGTTTAATCCTGCACATAACATCATTTAGTTTCACTTTAGCCTCGATCAAACGACACATTTCTGATCATTTGCATAATGTTAAGCAACAATATGGATTTACATAAATCCAGCTATCGTGCCGACCAATTATAGAGAACCGGCTCTTTCTTTCTTTGCCTTTTGTTTTGCAGATTAAATGAGCCACAGACACACACACAAAAAAAATCTACTTCATGGGAGCATTTTTCCTATTTGTTTAATTAAGAAGAAATGAAAGTCAATTTAGTGTGAAGAGCATTTGTCAGCTCATCATACAAAGAAAAAGAAACTAAAGTTGGACTTCCACTTCCCCTGAACTACACAGCAGATTCTGGTCTATCTGCTGTGGCACTGCCGCTATTTCTATTCATAATATTTATGGAGCTGATACTACTTGTGGTGAAGAAAACATTTTTTAATAATGCCAGCACTGCTGGTTTTACTGTTGACCATATTAAGAGCATTTTTTTCTAAAAAACAAGTAGTAGTAGAAACAATAGTAATGCAAGATCAACAGCAAGTAGCACCAATAACCGACACCGTGGTATTAAGTTCTAATACTACTAATACAGCAGTGGATTTAGGTTTATTTGCTGTAACTGAGAGATTTCCTTTGGGCTTCAGCATCACAAAGAAAGAAAGTGATGCTTTAATTCCCAGTGGAAGCCAGACCACAGCTGCAGCTATGGACTGCAGACAAACACCATCCAGTCTGGACAAACAGTAACAGAGAGCTTTAATAAGATCCTCAAATCAGCAGAGCTGTCCACACCTCTGTAATGCAGCTATGCTATGGAAACACTAGCTTATTAACCTCAGCCTCATCGAGCCCTCTTGCTCCTCCAGCCTGTCCACATGTTCAATCAATGTTGAACACATCCCGAGCAGCGCGCCATTCATTACTGGACATTATAAGTAAAGTTATACCTCAGCTTTAAACATGGCCATCGACCTGGGGGCCAGTTAATGATAGAAAAATGATATCATTTGCAGCAATGTTCCTTTGTAAGCTGACCCAGAAAACCACACGGGGGTGTCTTCATCTTGACCGCGTCGGCTATCGATTTCCACTGAGGATAATGACGTTTTATGTCTGTAATATATGAGGGGATGTTTGATGTAGGCCGATCTGTTTGCTCACTGTGGCCCGCTTTCATTGCCATTGTCAGGGGAGTCATATCCTGGAAAGCTAGAAGCAATATATATCAGAAGACACTCTATGGACATTGCTTAGGAGGCTTTCAGCTCTCATTTTAGCAAGCACCTTACACGACGGAGGCAAGGCTCTTTCCAGCCACAGTCTCTGCTGAATATTTATGGTGTTTGATGCATTGATGCAATGTACAATTTATTTTTCTTAATTGCATACAATTTATTCCAAAATGCTCGGTTATCTAGCATCATAATTGCATAATTAGGGTGAATGTGAATTAGGGAAAAGCAGTATCTCAAAGTATTTCACAGGGTTGTAGACCAAACATGTTGTCCACGCGTGTGTCTATCAATGGCCCATAACCTGGTCTTATCAGTCGATACATTAGGTTGGTCCCTGTTCTACCTGCCAGTAGCTATAGTAGGTCTATCATGGACTAGATCATGTCCGTCGTCGGTAAAATAAGAAACGTGGGGCTAAAACTGTTTAAGGACAAAAATGACATTTAAGCGACTTGACTGAAGAAATAGGAGGTTAGGGTCACGTGCACAACAACTTGATAAGGAACGTGGTTTTGGCTTAAAGTAACACTGACTGAAAAACAAAACTAACGAGTGTCTCTTTGGTCAAAGAACTGTGCTTTTTTTGACATCGGCCGATTACACACAGTTTGTAGATGGTCTAAACGTCCAGAAGCATCCGCAAGGCCGTGTGGTTGTGACCTTTCTAAAGGGCAGCAAGGAGGGTGAGGCTTGCCTGGCTGAGCTAAGAGAAATTAGCCCAGGCAGCATATGGATAATGACCCTGCAGTCTAGCTCAGCACCCACATTCTACCAAGAAAAAAAAAAAAAAAAACATAGACCCACCCCTCCCTCTCAGAGTTAATGGATGCATAGATTTTTTTCTCTTTTGCCGTCCAATTTATCTCATTCTTATTGGCATTACCCTTTGCCTTGGTGCTCCGGCGGGGAGGAGGGGAGGCCGAGCGAAACACGAGACAGTAATGAGATTTCGCAGACGTTGCACCATGTAGAATTTCTGATGATCATATTACATTTAGTCGATAACCAACCGAATGTATTAAATCAGGGCTTCTCTGCGTAGCACTGGATCCAGTGGCGTGATTACATGACCCACATTTTTATGTGCTTTGTTAAAGTGGAGATACACGCCCTTTTTTTCTCCAATCAACTCATGAGATTGGATTGTCAGTAAAGCATCTCTCAATGGTATCACCTCACAAACGAAGATGATATGGTGAAGAAGGAGCGGAATGGCAGAAATGTTGCATTTAAGGTGAATCTAAAAGATGCTTTGTCATTTTCCTCTGAGCCAAATTTTTCTCCGACTCACGATAAGAGCAATGTTCCTAATGATGCTATTTAGAAAGACACGGATTCCATTACTGACTACTGCACGTGAACAAATGCTAAAATGTGCATAACACAGAAATAATATTGCTTTTTATACTATTTACTAAATCGCGCCATATTCGTAAGATTTAGCTGTTTGTAATCTCAGTGAACATTGACACGACCACAGAAGCTGTCAGCAACCTGATTGACAAGGAAATGAGGACAAAATGTATTTAATACTAATACTGACTTTTAAATGGAAAAAAACAGAAGAAGAAGTTTTGGTCAGCAGATCTGGAGATTATCATGCCATTGAAAAGCGAGTCATCAGTTGTTATCGGCCCATAGTTATGATTTGATAGGTCACCTGCCACTGGAAGTTGTTGTAAGCGAGACGTGGCAAATGAATCTAGGAGCCAGAGTGGACGTTAATGAAGACCATGAAAGTCTTTGTACAGAGGTGGTCGAGGCGAATGGATAAATTACAAAACACATTGAAATTTGTGTCCCAGTAAATAGTGATTGTCGTCACTTTAGTCAATTATCTCTCTGTATTTTTGACCAACACTATGATCTCAACGTAACTTTTGCGCCCAAACAACATTGTAGCATGATAATGACCGGTGAGGCTACTAGTATGTGGAGCAGGTGCCTACTAGCCCAAAGCTTCCATGCTGATATTAGATAACGGTCATTGAACGGCGTGATGATCCAAAAAGTGTATGTTTTGGTAGGATGCAGTATGTAAGACGTAAGACACCGTCGGTGAATCCAGACGGACGTTTCTTTCATCAGTGTTTCTTTATGCTCTGGGCAGCATTACATATCGTACAATACTGATTTTCTTTTACTTACCAACACATACATATACCAACTTGGACCCCCGGTCAAATCAACACCTGCAGCTCCACACTCGACTTTTAGCTTTTACCTCTGTAAGTTCAGTTACCTTCAGATGTGTTAAATGTGCTTTTTAACGCAAATTAGCTCCATAAAAGATTTGGACACCTTTACACTGACAGCCGGTCCTTTATTGAGGCCTTGTGCTGAGGTGAGGCAGCCATTCAAGCTATCAGTCGCCTACCAGACACACTGAAATGAGCAGGTTATAACTAGTGGCTTTTAACAGGCACATTAGTGTAATAATTCTGGAGTGCTGTGTATTGTTGAGTGGAGTGTTGTTCTGCTCATATTGCTCCCTGCTCTAATTTGACAAAACCACTTAGGCTTCTCTATGTTCAGTCATTTCCACTTGGCCTGGAGTGGATTTAAAGCCACTGGAAATTAAGTGTGCAGGCTGACATCATCATCATGCTGCTGTGTGTGTGTGTCTGAAAGGGTGATTATTCGTGCCCGTGTGTGTGAATGCATGTGTAAATGAACTAATCTGTGTGTGCAACATGTTGAGGCCTGTGGATTTTTATGGAGCACGGGCTCTTTAGGTGTGTAAATTCAGTGGCCGACTCTATGACATCATGACGGATGAGTTAAATCATATCAAAATTTCACTGGATGAGTCACTTGGGTGCTAAGAGCTGCAGGGATTCCCATTCTGAAAGAGGAGCAGTCTGTCGTATTTGATTCAGATTTATACTAAATATGTCATCCTGCTGAATTAGGTGCAGACTCCCTGCAGAAGAAACCTTTAAAACTAAGTGGTGAGGGCTTAGCTGACACTACATACAGTAAATGTAAAAAAAAAAAAAAAAAATGCAGATCAAAATGGTTTAGGAATATACTGTATAACCCTCTTGTGACTCCGTTATGGACCATGTATCTGCTTCATTTCACCTCGCTGGCAAATTCAATTCCTCATTAAAACGAAAAAGGAGTTGTGAGATTGTAGCCATTTCGAAAAGTCTATATACCATTGAAACACTGGCTTCATCAACATAAAGGGCTGTGAGATGTAAAGTGGCCTCTCCTCAGTTGCTGCTGTCGTGCTGCTGCTAGTCTCCGAACACATTAGTTTATGTAGCCACCATGAGACCGATTCAGTCTTAATTGGAAAGTAGATGTATTGTGCTGTATTACATCATATAACAATAGTGGTGCTATTGCTGAACGGTGTTAACATAATTGAACACGGGCCTATTTTAATGCATATGTGATGTCTGGGCTTGTTTTGAGAGATGGGCTGAGACACGTAACTGATGGTCGGGGTTATGGCTTTAAGGGTCCGTACATGCGATCCTCTACATTACTCGACTAGGGAAGCAGTCAATAGGACTTGTGTTCAAAATCAGACACGAGCCTTTATTTGTGAGAATTACAAATAAAGGCTCAGCAGCAGCAGCTTGCTGTAATGTGATATCACGGTTACAGCAGCAATGCAATGTTCCACTGTGTTAGTAATGTTTGTGCTTTGTCAGTGCCCGTCTCTATATCCTGTCTACGGCTGCAGCATTAATGCAAATGGAATAATCTAGATACCAGAATGATTTTCGGACCAACTGGTGGGACTGGTGAAATAGAAGAAACAGCATCCGTCTCGTGTCCAGAGAGCATCCAACTGAATTTATATGTGTGCGGGGTTGAAATTCACCTGAGAAACATTTATGATATTTACTACATTTCTGTACCTCACAGATTGTCACTTCCTCTCATCTTGTGTTTTATTTTAAATCTAACAGATCTCACCAGCATCCTCCTGATGATCCGGTACGGCACAGATTTTCCTCTTCCACGCACTTCTTCTGCCTGCAGGCTGTCTGAAACAATTTTGAGTACATTTCCACGAAAGTTAGTGGTAGATATGACACGTCAGGAAATGGAAATAAATTTGAATTTAGGCAACAGGAATGATGTGTTTGGGCAAAATCTTCTGGGCGACACTGCGAGCCATCTGTTTGGTTTGCATGTGTGAGACTGTGTAGCTTCATTGTTAAAAGTCTGAGTCATTTCTGAGCATATGGATATTTTTGATGCAAAATGACTCAATCAGGAGCTAAAATACTTACAGATCAACTGCACGTATCTAATAAATATGGCCTGCTGCAACACGTCTGAGCTTCCCGGGGCACATAAACAAACCCTGACCCTGCATTTCTTAGTTTATCCAGCCAGCATCTGCTGCTCCGTGAGTCAGCTTCCTATCAGCCGGTGCAGCCCGAGTCACTCTGGCATCCAGGAAAGAGTGTTAGGCACAGATCTCCCCCCTCCTAAGCTTAGCAAGAACTGCTGATCTCATCCAGCTACGTTTTTGTTTCCAGTAACAGTGGAGATAGTGTGTTTCAGTTTCCCTGGGTGACTGCATGAGCTGTGTGTGTGTGTGTGTGTGTGTTAGCTTTCCCTGTGAATATCAACCAAAGTTTTCTGTGAGGATGTGAGTAAAAGGAAGATAAGCTTCCACAGAAGTTTGACTTAAAGTAGTACTTTGCGTCACAGCCCGTATTGCAGAGGACATTTGTTTTCAAGTACTTTACATTTTGTAAAGCCTGAACCTGCTTTGTTTTACTTCACCTTATCATACTTATGTGGTTAAAGCACGTTTAGTAAAAATGTACTGAACAGTTTCTAAGCGCTTTTATTTTTTTTAAAAAAAAGGTGGAAAAGAAGGTACTGTTGCTGGTACACGTACAGGATTTGCATCTGATATATGAAGTATGCAGCGAAATATACAAACACACGTCTATTTCTAGACCCAGTCCTGTATGTGATCATAGCAACATGGCAAACACTGCCAAAAAAGGCAACACACGTAAAGTATCATATAGCTGAAGCTCTGACAGCTTTGGTCTGGTGGATGTATTGGACTCAAATGTCATTACAACATCTCTTCTTATCACACAGAGACCTGCTTTCACCCTCGGTGGCCAATAATCGGGCCTCAGCAATAACAAATTGTGTCAGAAACATAAGAAGAAACACAAGCCAAGGACGTAAAAGCCAATTAAACACACATTTCATTGTTGTACAGCCGATTAGAAGAGCTCCACGGTGAGGGAAACAATTTTATTCACTGCAAGAAGTTGCAGTGAATAAAACGGAAATTTTAGGAACAAACGTCAGCTAAAAATGAAGATGTTGAAATCCATTTCTGCTTTTGAGGTTTTTAAGTATAAGTACATGCAGTACATGCAGAGATGTACATGCAAATGACACTTCACAATGGATATTATAAGGAAAGAAACGCAGCAGTTGCTGAATGATGCCCAATGTGTGTGTCCAAGTGGTTCAAGAACAAAACTGCAATACAACAGCAATTCTGAGGCAGTATTTCACTTGGTCCTCTTTAGTATTCTGTGTTGGCAGTGAACTGAAATCCTCTGAGCCCTGTCCTTACTCTAACTCGGCTACACAGTACATTTCATCATGTAACCATTAAGCTGTGGAGATCCTCAGAAACTCCAACAAGGATGTAAAACACCAGAGACGGAGTGAGTCTGGGTCACTGAGTCTTTTTTTTTTTTTTTTTCAAATTCAACACTGTAAGCATGACTAAATCCCTACCAGAGAGATACCGACAGTGAGTCCCCTCGGCCCATCTTTGCAGCAATAGTTCCCCAGAGCCTCACCGTCACTGCTCACCGTGAGCCTCAGACATGTGTAATTAGGTGTAAAATACAGCTGCGTGACTGGTGGAGTGGGGTGGAGTGGGGTGGGGTAGCCATTGCAGCGCTGAGGAGAGCCAGGTCTCAGGGCCTTGAGCTGCCAGTTCACACAGACAATTAGGACCCAATGAAAAATTGATTTCCACTCATTGTGAATGGATGTTAAAACAAAATACGTAATAAATACCATCTGGTGACAAGCAGGAGTGCTGGCCACAGCAGATGAAGCCCCTTGTTAGCCTCGGCAGCACCAGTGTATCGATCGCTCACAGTGACAAAGGCAACTCTAAACAGGGCCAAGAAGAAAAATAATTCAATAAACGTCTCCCAGGGCCTTAGGTTCTATGTGGCAGTTCTGACATATGGGCGCCGTCCTAATATGTTGTTGTTGGTCGGCCTGCCGATGACTGATGGGGTGTTTGCAGGGATCTAAATTATAAGTTATACAGCAGGTCTGTGCTGGAGAATTTGTTTCAGCTTTTATCTGCAGACATTTTTTTTTGTAAAGTACTGCTGCAGTACTTTACAAAGTACTAGAGTGTGACAGAGCGGGAAATTGACGCCGTGCTGCGTTTTCGTTTGTTTTCCTGCAACCATCTCGTGAGGATCCCGCCTTACTCTTTTTTGTGTCCAACGTCCTGTCATGATGGCAGGTCACTGCTGCCGCCACAGTAAGTCATTACCTTTGCCCCATCTCCATCTAATTTAAACGACTCAAGCAACTTTCCGGCCAAAGAAAACAAAGGGTTAGCAGGTGACCCCTCGTAGCCGTCGTAGCAGGCTGAGCACATGGCTCACAAGATGGCGAATGCCATGCACAGCCTGGTTAATTATACCTCTGCTTAGGTAGACGGTGGGAATGAGAGAGAATGAAAAGAGCTTAATGAGGCAAATAAATAAGGACACCAGTGTAGGTTTCCACTGTCACATTTTTATATACCAGGACCCAAGTGAAAGACAGGAGAAAGGTCATATTGGGAAAAGGTTTTATTGAAAGAATATAACAAAGACATATCGGTAGAATGACCTTTTTTTTTTTTTTTACAAACATCTGATTCTAATGCATTACAGGCTTTGGCACACAAATTTTGAAGAGACTGCTGGAATCCTCACAGAATCCCCAAGTTTTCCAGATGGCAAGTTCTTCCCCACAAAAACAAAGATGGCGACAACAAATGATGTTGCCATTCAAAGGAGGAAAATATTTTTATGAGGTTCTTTTCTGGCTGTTGAGGTTCAGTGAGGGTCTTTAAGCAATTTCAGCTTAGCAAGTTTATCCAAAGCCACACTGTGTTCATATATGTAGACTGTACCATGATGTTCTCCACTATAAACAGTGTAAACAATGAAGCTAAGCTAACAATGCTAATTGTTGAGCCCCTGCAGCTGTGGTGTTTCTGTGTATGGAAACCAATGCAAACAGGTGGACCTATGTTTAGACAACACGTTCTCGGCCCACAGCGTCCGATATCGATGGTCCTAAGGCATCAAACTGTGCCGCTTTGCTCGTCCTCTGGTGCCCTGGGAAAAACTGCATCTGGTTTTGCCGCTGCAGGTGCACTTTGGCGTCATTATTGGAAGCTCCAGGAGCATCACCTTTTGTCATGGTAGGAACAACTGTATATGCACAAAAAAACCGCTAGGGTTAGGGAAAACGGCTTCAGAGTAACTTTACGTTAAGAAACAACTACGGTCAGGGTCAGGCAAAAAAACGTTCTGGTTAAGTTAGAAGATAAATAATATAAAAATAAATGCTAGAAAAAGTGACAATAGCACACACCTGCTTCCTTAAAGTAGTAACCGCATGCGCCATCTTGTGAAGCAATCAACAAAGCGCACATCTCGCACCAGAATTCGAACCTGGCCTCTCGTGGAAAAATCCAGTTTCTTGTTGTACGATATCACAATCAGTGCGTTATGTCATGCTGCATTTTGATTGTAGAGTAGGTAAATTTCTGACACTGCCAGAATCCAAAATCACAGTCTGGGGGCACCTGAGGAACATGCCCTTCACTAAATCTGAGAGAGACAGAGGTAGAGAAACAGATAGATGGGAGGAAGGAGACGGGTGGACAAGATAGACAAATTAAGGGACAGATATAAAAAATGGTGTGAAAATATGGGGGAGAAGAATAAGAGGCAATTAGGCCATGACAAGGAAAATTACACGTCAAGCTCTAATTACGAAATGGGTGGGTGTTTATTTCGAAAAAAATAAGGCAAAATGAAACGTGTCAAGCTTGAAGTTAACCAGTTAAAAGGAAAGCGTGATGACTAAGGATGCGTGTATGTGACAACATCAGCAATTTTTCAGGAATTTGATATGTTGAAGTGGCGTTTCGTTGGAAACAAATACAATTTCTCTGTGTAAAGCTGAGCAGCAAAGTATCAAGTACAGCAGATAAACACATTGCTAAGACTACAAAACAAAAGACAGGGGGAAAAAAAAAACCTAATTAATACAGATGAGATAAAAATCCCCTAAGCCGATGAAACATCTCACTTCAAAACAAACAGAGAACAGGAAGCACTATCTTGTATCTAATTAAATATTTTGTTTCTTCACTTGAATCTGCTCCACAGTGCAACTACAGGCTTAATCATTTTGTTGGGGGGGGGGGGCTCTTTCATCAAGCCCCTTCAAGGCTCTGTCCATTGCTTTGTTTTCTTTTATTAATATCTGTAAAGCAAACAGCCCCTATCAGCTATTTTTAAGCATGTATTTGATACAGGAACTCATGCAAAAGGAGTTTGTTTTTCCTGACACGCTGCATTAAAAAGCTACTTAAGAGCTAAAAAGGTATTGTAGTTACACAAACATCCTCTCAGAGACTGAAACAATCTCATTAGTTGAAGTAAATCTCAGCGGCCTGGGCCAAACACTTTTCTCTGCTGGCTACTGTAGGACTGAAGCAAAGTGACAGACGCAGGAGCTGCAGAGAGAAAAAAAAAAAAATAATAATAAGTAAAAAAGAAACAGGAAGGAAATGCCTGCCAAGTGCTGTTGCAACCAGCTTTTAGAAAGAAAAAAAAAAAAAAAGTCAGTCCAGACACATTCCTAGCTCCTTGAAAGTAGCTGAAGATGCAAGCATAAGCACAAACGTGGGCCACAGAAAAAGAAAAAACAATACCATGTGCATCCATTATCTACAGCGGATCCTGTTAAGGGGGGCAATCAGTAATTTTTGCCCCTTAATGTACAATATAGATTTTTTTTTTTTAAATTTGGCTGCAAATTTCATATAGCTGCAAAAGTAACAGGTGTTGTGGATAACAGGTGAATATTCTTCCTTTTCAAGCTGCAAACAGCAAAACTGTAGGGAAAAACTCATAGCATAGTTATTTGTAGCGTTTCCAAGTTGTTGGACTTTTAGCAGTGCTGATGCCACTGATTGGCTGAAAATAAATGGCCTCAGCCTCCAAACTATTCCCGTGTCGGTGGGATTATTTGGAGTTCATTGCTCTTATGTAAAGCACATATTTTATGAATCCCTCTGGGAGAAGAAATGTGGGTGTAGTCAGCACGAGGATGACAACTCAACCTCCTCCCTGCTTGGTTTTGACATCATGTGGCAAACCCACAAGTCTTCCCGCCTGCACACTCAGCATTCGCTTTCATTCACAGCCGTCACATTTGTACACAATTATTAAATAAACGAAAGATAACGTTGAGGTTGCATCTGGATTTGATTTGGTTGGTGTGTGCAGTTATTTTGTGGTGATTACTAAACTAGAAAGAGTCTCCTCCAAAGACTCCAGATGATCTGGACCAGCTAATGATGAAGGGCCTACAGCTGTGAGCTGGTGGGGCTTAAATAAAGACACCAGGAGTGAAGACGTTAGAAATATTAGAGGAGGAGGCTGGAGGTGGAAGAAGGTTGACATGTCTGTGCACAGTGTTTAGGCTGCTTTAAAAAGATATGTAATTGTTTCTTTTGCCACACTATGTGACACTATAATAAAAATAAGCTTCTTGAAATGAGAGATGAACTTTTTAAAAACTTTATGTCAACACTACCGACGACAACACGCTGGGCTCTGGTGAAGCTGTTGTTCTCAGGGCGAGTTGTGTTGTGTTGCTCTGAAACATCAGAAAGACTTAAAAACATGCATCACAATTTCTTTTTTTTAAATTATATTTTGTCAGAGAAATTTCACAGCACAAAATGAACACGGTTCGGTTCAGTAAAATGTCACGTACTGTTGTCATGGTTACAATAGGAACATCACTCTGGACTTTTTTATTATTATTAGAGCCGTTTGTCAATGTCTGCATCTTTGACCATTTTTCAAAAGGATGTTTTTAATCTTTGCTGCTAAATATTGCTTCAGAAATGTGCTCAGTCTGATGCTTTGTGAACCATGTACATTTTTATTTTTTATTTTAAACTGGCTGAGAAACAATTGTCTAAATACAACTGATTGTCCTTTTGAATGCCACACTTGAACAACACGGTTCTTCTACATGATAAACCTGATCATTCCTTAATGTAGGTTGGGGAGGGGGAGGGGGGAGGGGGGGGGTGCAGCATTCCTGGCACCAACATTAGAAGCCAGAAATGCCCTCGGGACTAAACGAGAGCGATGCTGAGTATAGAATAACATGTTTGTGACAGACATTGACAGACAGAACCATGAAGACCATGATGAGAGAAACATCTACGGTCAGGTAGAAATCTTGGTGTGCAACCTGTTATTAGCCTGGGTAAAAAAAAAAATTCTATATTTCTAAATGAAATGTACTTCCACTCTTTTTAGTATCTGTATTTCCACTTCCCTAATTTGCTTTGCTTTACATTAAAGACAGACTGTCACTTTTGCTCCTGGCAGCTGATCCAACGGATTTAATGACTGCTCAGTAACAGTCATTTTAACGATGTTGATGGCGTTCTCTTGCCAAGAGGAAACTCCTCGTGCGCGAGTGTGTGTGGGCAGTTTAAGACTTCATTTTGTGTTCTGTAGGGTGGCAGGAAATGATCAAACACCAGGGAGCTCCAACCGCATGTGAGCGCAGAGCCTCGAAGATGTTAATTACAGTAGGTTGCAGTGGCACCATGGGAAAACGTCCCTGCTGATATTTTGCAGTTGCCTGCACCAGACAACGTGTCTGCATCCCGTTATGGCCGCTCGGAGATGTGTCTGAACTTGTCGGTTTGGCACCTCCACGGCCAGAGGCTGTGGGGGTGGGGAGGTGCAGGATTCATGCTTATTTCTGACATATGTCACGGAGAAGAAGAGCAAAGGACTTTTTCCACTCTCACCTCTGTTCTAAACACTGTTTAATGGAGAAGTGAGGAGTGTCGCAGCGTCGCGGCGGTGATGTATCTTTATTCCTCGGAAGTTAGCTCGGTGCCATTAAAGTCAGTCTAAGTGATTGCAGATATTGGATATGACCAAAGGAGGAGTGATACTCCGGAGGCCGTGTTTGTACACTCAATCCTGAGCCAGAAATCAATGGAAAACAGTCCTGCAGTGTTTCTGAACACAAAAACACCCTCAGACAGCTTTCTCCTACACACACGGCTCAGGCACAGTTGGCTGTGAACTGTATGGATGTTAGGACTCAGACACTGCTCACGAATGCAGAAAAGACAGCACTTCTTCGTTTGATTTGCACTGATCAAAATGGCAGCAACTCTGGGGGCAGGAAAACCACGTAAGGGGTTTACCACCCGTTTTTGCATTCAGGGTTTTAATGCCTCTTAACTTTATACTAAAGCTGCTCCTTGACGACATTTGCTTTATGTGACTATATCAAATTTTCCCATTTTAAAGACCTGAGGATCTGCACAGTGTGAAAGCTGGTGCCTGCCTCCACAAAATGATGTTCCCATGCAACTAAACTGCAGCCACGTCTTTGTGTGTGGACTGGAATCAATAGTTGGATGACATTTAGTAACCGTAAAAGTCACTGTTACTCTAGAGACCTGAGTTTGAATCCACAGAGAGAATCCATGATGTTGTTTGGGCAATAACGTACAAAAAAGAAAAAGGAAAAGTGTGTCTCGTGTTTTTCCTGCAGTCGTCTGATAACGTTAAATTAAAGTGTGTCCTCATTCTGTTGACAGAAAACTTAATCCAGTCCACACTGGCTCATCTGGTTCCTGTCCACATCTTCTGTTCTTTGTTTTTCTTTTTTTTTTTTTTTCAGTTTATCCAAAATGAAGAAAAAAATAACAAACAAATAACCCAAATGAAAGCTGAGCCGAACATCAGCCTGAGACAGATCTACAATCTGAACTATGAAACCGGGAACAATACAAGGAAGCATGAAACTCAATAAGTGCCATGCTTTTATGATAAAATGAGGCATGTGATTAGCTGAACTTTGAAAACATAACTTCTCGGGGTTTGCAGACCAACTATACTCAAAGAAATGTTCCTTTTGTTTGCACATTCATTGTGAATTCACAGACGTGCTCCACTTGGACGTCTCCCAGCACTAAGAGACTCAGTATTCACTGCCTCATCATTGCCCGGCTACAACCTGAGTCTCAGACAACCCTTTATTAATGTTGCATTATCTAACAGTGTTTCCAGAGCATTAAATAAACCCACAATTCTCCTAATAATGGCCACTCGTCACACTAGTTACTGTATGAAGTAAGTACCTGTGTGCAGGTTGTCTGACAGTTGGACATGGGCTCCACTCGTCACACACTTCTGGTCTCGTGTCTGGCAATAAGTGATTGGATAATAAGGTCGATCCAGATCTGGGATTTCTGCCAAAAGAAATGATCTTTTCATAGTCCTAATTATGAAACTAAGACAAATGGATATTTAAGGGCTTGATCCAAATTCAGAGGAGGTTCGCAGGCTGAAGAAATTGATTTAGATTTAAATGTATTTGATAGGGATCTTTTCCTGGTGCTGGAGGTGAACAGACGAATTGTAAAAAATCTGGCAGAGATGTCATCCTTGATAGTGTGTGTGTGTGTGTGTGTGTGTGTGTGTGTCTTTCATTAGACGCTGATGAATAGTAATAATAAATCAACTGTGGACAAAGCCGCTGTGTGATTGTGTTTTTCACAGTCTGTTCCTGTTGCATCACTGTTGTATCCATCAACAGAATGAGGAATGCACTCTAAGGTATAATTAGAAAAAAGAAGTTACTACAGATGAGGTCACAGGAGTTCACAACGCCGCACCATCCTGTCAATCCCCTGGATAAATAAAAGCATTCATTATGTTAAATCCTAATACAATGAAAGGTGGTATTAAATATTAAAAGAAAAAAAGAAAAAAAAGCTGGTTTTCATTTGCATGCATGTCTCAGTCCCTCACTTTACTATTTTTATGTACTTTTTGCTTTGACCACACACAGATTTAATAACTGATCTTGTAAATTAATGATCCAGTAAAGATTACAAAACCTATTTAAACACTTTCATCAATGTGAAATGTCTGTTAATATTCACACACACAAACACTGTTTTTGTTTTTTATTTTTTTTGCTGTGCTGTTCATCATCTCGTCAGGGTCATTGGGGGCTTTTTTTTCTTCTTCTTTTTTTTCATTTTGGGATGAAACGCTCGCCTCAGGGACGACTCCCATTCAACTGATTGCTTCAGTGTGTGTGGACAGTAGCTACTGTATCAGATATAATAGCTCTTTGTTTTGACTGTGTGCTTACAGACAACCAGTAGTGACTTGATAGAAGAGCAGTGTATGTAGGTAATGAGACTTTGTTTGAGCCACGTTATAAATTATACTAAGTTTTATATCAGGTGCTGGTGAGTGTATGAAATAAAACATCTCGCTTTTGGTTTGAGACTTTTTTCTGTCTGTGTTAACTGCATTATATATTCTCATGACTGTATAAATAACCAATATTATCAAATCTTATCCAAACTGTCTTGAAACCAAAATTACAGGCTTAAACAAGGACAACAGAAGTGAATAGATTGCAGCATATATGCATACACACACATCATGTCTTCTTCCAGCGTGTGTGTGTGTGTGTGTGTGTGTGGAGGAGGGAGAGGTTGCAGGATGGTGAGAAGGGCTGACAGCACCGGCAGAACAGCCTGCAGCGCTCTGTACATGAATTAGCCTGCCTCACAAGTCTGCGCAGGAGAGCCGGCTCGCACTATCAGAGCCAGGACAACCCCTGAGGTGACAAGTTGATTTGTTTCACACAATCCAATTGACCTGTTTTTGTTTTTTGTTTCTTCTTCTTCTTCTTACTCCCACTGGCAAACGCAGCCTTAAACGCTCACTGTTTGAGCAGCGGTTGTTGAGTTTTTGATAAGGAGATGATGAAGAGGTGCGATCATAGATCCATTCAATTACATAACTGTTTATTTCCTAAGACATCACATCCGCTCAGACGTGTGTTCTTCAATAAGCTCAATATGTCTTTATTGAGGTTCGTACAGTCACTGAACATGTGTGTGGGAATGAAATATAGCTACTGTGAAACAACGATTTGTCCAAAGTGATTCCTTGTTGCTAAACACAAATGTCATTTCTGGAGCGGTGTGTAAATAATGTCTTACCCATTGTTACCCAACGGTTGTCCTGTCATTATGTAATATGTCACTTGTAATTTGTCAGTGCACCAGTGTGGACGAAGTGAACTCGCACTGCAGTGCTCAGGTACAAATGTGCTATAACTGAAAAAGTTGAACAGTACTCAGCAAATAAGTGCACATGAGGCCAAGTGCAACAATGAATTATCAAACAATAAAAGTGCAGGGACATTTCTCATGCAAGTCGGAGAAGCTGTGGCATGTCAGCTCCTGCACTGGGCCTTTTTTCATTTATGTTTTTTTTCTCACAGTAACACCTCCTCTCGAGTTTCTCAGGGACACGCATGCAGGCACAGACAGGCCCACATTACACCATCGCTAATAACAGAAGCTGGAATCAGGCCATGGGAAAAATAAATCTGTAACACTTTACTGTGGCTGTAATCCTGCCAGCCAGCATGTGCATGAAGTAATCATTCCAATTCTCCTAAAGGGCCATATCGGGTCTGGTCTTATTGGTCTGCACCTCTCTATTATCTGCTGTAACACATCAGGGATTTACTATACACGATTCCCCAAAGGGCCATTTGATGGCAAAGCTTCTATAGTTTCGCTTCAGTTCAGGACTGAAAAAAAAACAAAACGTTTATTTCACGATTTTAAAAAGGGGTAGTTAGCTTCCTCAGCAATAACAACCACTGCTCAAATGAGTTTTAAAAAGCATCACCTGCAGAAACTCATCCACTGCAGAAGTGGATAATGAAAACTGTAATAATGAAAATCGGCTGATTTCAACAACAGGAATTAAAAGAAAACACATTAGACATTACAGAGAATTGTTTTAATAGAACAAAGCTTGACTGATTTCCGAGTTGGATTTTATGGATTTATGTACATATGAGTTTTAACAGCCCATTAGACTTTGCCGTAGCCTCATGATGCTCTGAATTAGGGCCACTGTAAAACTGAAGGGGAAAAAGTCCATCATCAAACCCATTTTTACATCGTTTACAACCCCAATTCTGAAAAAAGTTGGGACGATGTGTAAAATCTAAATAAAAACACAATGCAATGATTTGCAAATCTCGTCAACCTCATATTTTATTTACAATAGAACACAAACCAGTTGCTGGTGTTTTAGGAGAGGAATGTTGTCCCATTCTTGTCTGATGCAGGATTCTAGCTGCTCAACAGTCCTGGACCTTTGTTGTTGGATTTTTCATTTTATGATGTGCCAAATTTTTCCTATTGTTGAAAGGTCTGGGCTGCAGACAGGCCAGTTCAGCAACCACACTCTTCTCCTGTGAAGCCGTACTGTTGTGATGGATGCAGCATGTGCTGAAATATGCAAGGCCTTCCCTGAAAGAGACGTTGTCTGGATGGGAGCATAGGTTGCTCTAAATCCTCTATGTACTTTTCAGAATTGATGCTGACTTTCCAGAAGTGCAAGCTGTCTGTGTTCACAGACAGTGGTTTCTGGAAGTGTTCCTGAGTCCATGCAGTAATGTCCAGTACAGAATCCTGTCTGGTTTTAATGCAGCGCCGCCTGAGGGCCTTAAGATCCAGCTCAGCCAGTTTTGACCTTTGGCCTTGTCCCTTGTGCACAGAGATTCCTCCTGAGTCTCTGAATCTTTTGATGGTGGGATGTTCAAAGCCTTCACAATTTTACATTAAGGAACATTTTTCGGAAATTGTTCCACAAATGTTTAGACACAGTTTGTCACAGATAGGTGGACCTCTGCTCTGCCTCTCTGAGATGCAGCAGTCATGTTACGGACCTGATGCCAATTAACCTAATTAGTTGTCAAATGCTCCTCCATTAGTTTTTGTCGCAATTACTTTCCAGTCTTTTGATGCCCCTGTTCCAACTTTTCTGAGATGTGTTGCTGCCATCAAATTCTAAATGAGCTAAATATGTTGTTTGAGTTCTGTTGTGAATAAAATCCCAACTTTTTGGGAATGGGGCTTGTGTTTACCGCCAGCTGGATTCAAAGTTGTACATGTGATCCTTCACACTGTTCAATTCACAATACGTTTGACTATTATACAACTTTGAAATGAACATAAAGCTCATAGCTTTGAATGAGCTTATCCTATTAAAATCACTTCACGTGCGCTCACATTGTTGCTCCATTGTCTCTGCGAATACTGTCACTGTGTGTTTCAAAGTTGTATCAGAATTGTTTAATGTTATCAAAGCAGAATATGTGAAAAATGTCTAACATGTGTGAACCTTTGCAGCAATTTTCACCTGTTTTTTTTTTTGTCGATGTGACTAATGCTTATGAAGTTATTGACTGAAAACGTATCAGTTTTAAAATAGTGAAAGCCTGAGGGTGAGGTGCAGCTGAACTATTTATATTTAATAGGAAAATAATAAAGTCCTGATTTATGTTAACGGTCTTCTTGAAGTTAAATTGTTACAGTATCATTTTTAATCTCCTAAATAATCAAAGAAAATAAATAAATAAATAAATAAATAAATCAGAACTAACGCCAACCAGCCCCACAGGCTTGTTAGTTATCAAACTCGCCTCGGGACGATTCGCAGGCTCCTGGTCCTTGTAAACTAAGACAAGACTTTGCGCCGTACTTTAAATCTTGGCCTGGGATTAAGCAAGCGACACTGGATGTTGGGCAACGCTGCATGAGTGAGTCATCGGCATGAGAATCTTCACTGTTCATCTCGCAGTAAAAATACCTTCTTTCTTTTGCCCTGAATGCTGAGTACACATGCCCGTCACATTTCTGTGTTTCAGATCACAGCTGTGTGGATGTGCACGACACCCCTGCACTGCCTTGATGTGACAGTGGCTCCTCCACTGCAAGTCAAGTCAGCCCATGTTTAGCTTTTATTGCTTCTGTCGCACTATATACTATGTCTTACTACCATAAAACCTTGATTGCAGCTCTAGACAGATGTTTCACTCCCTCATCTACTGGGTTCTTAGAACCTGTAATGAGTTCTCAGGCTTTGATATGGATACTAAGAACGTGATAAGGCCTCTCAGAATTCTCGTGTTTACCGTAACTGAGGGCATGTTCCAGCCAGGCTTTCTCAAGCGAAGACGCAACACGGCGGCGAAGAGCCCTGGGATTCAAAGCTACTGCAAAGGACGATTCTGCACATGCATGGAAAATTCTCAGCAGCCATGTTCAAGACAAGTGTTGACATAACACAATGTGATGTCATCCAAATCCCCAAACTTCTGGAACATGTTGTGTAATATTGGAAACACCTTCTCACTAATTCACAGAATCTCTTAATCATGAAAACCACAGCATTGCTTGGCTGTTGCAGACAACTTAATCGGTTTTCCTAACAAGTGACCACTTGTGCCTATCCACCCTCGTCTTTTAGATGTTAATAAGTGCATCAAAAATAAATATTATTAGAGGCAGCAGTGAAAGCCCCTAACCCTGCTAAAATGGAGAAGACCACTACGTCAACTAAAGGATGCATTGGCGTTAAATATTCTCCTTTCACGGTCCCAGAGGACGAATCTTACGGCCTCGTGTGATCGTTGACTTTACATTTATCGACACTAAATAAAGTTTGGTCACGAGTGATCCCACGCCTTTATCAAAAATACTTAGTGTGATCAGGGATCACAAAAAGACTTTGCTTCATTTGAAAGGAATTAAAAGCCAATAGAGGCACCAGGATATCAATGATGCTAACAAAGGTTGATGACTGACCTTCAGTGGTCTGGTAGTTTTTCAACATTAGTGTGTGTGTGCGTGTGTGTGTCTTCAGCCTTGTAGAATGCTTGCTGCATTCCTATTAAACCAGGGACCTTGTGTAATGATTAATTAACCCCTGACATTTGTGCTCTGCATTCACCTAATTAAATAAAGTAAAATTGTTCATAATGACATAATCAATGCTGCGCACATCCAAGTCGTAGAAATAATATACTACAGCTACTACATTTACCAATGTTTGTGCACAAACCGTTTTCCAGATTACAAGATCCTCAGTGTTTGTGGGTGGACAGTGTGTTAATCTATGTCTTATTGCAATTATGTGAGGACCTGTGCAAGTTTCTATGCATCTGATTCCTAATTGGTCCATGCTGGCAGAGACACCGCCTCCATCTGCTCCACAGGCAGAGGGGCCGAGCGCCGCGGCATCTCCCACACAGATGGACCTCACAGCGGGCGTCTGTGCATGCAGACCCCCTGGCCCTCCACCAACGAATGGTGTATCACAGTGGGGATGTTGTTACACATCAATCCCAATAAAAGCTTGGTTCGCTTCAGAGGTGACATTTAGATGCTGTGTATCATTGGGTTAAAAAGACAGGGACATTTCTTTGTGTGTTGAGCCTCTGGTGCCAAACAATTCTTTTTTTCTTGTTCTTGTTTTCATTGTGGGAGGATGTGATTGTGTGTATGGATGCATGTCAGGAGCACAAAGCGGCAATTCGATTATTCACGAGCCAAATACAAAGCGTCTAGTGCAACTCCACCTATTTGAAGCATGTATGACGTGTCTTCTGGTGACTTAAGTGCACACAGTGAAGTTGGTGTCACAAGGTGTGAAGATCAACCCACTTCTGCTTAAGTAAGAAACAAATCTGGATAAATGTATGGATCTGTTGATTCTTATAAGACATAGTAACAACTGTCAAAGCCAGCTAGTGAGACCTGACCATTTTCATGTTACTGTAGCTGAAGCAATTTAAAAGAAATGAATCTAATTACATGCTCAGTAAATAATGATCTAAATTTAAAAATGTAAACATATTTAAATTCAAATACATTTTAGCAAATGACTTAATCCATAAATATTATAATGTCTTTTTTATTCTGAACGCTTGTTTTTTTTTTTCGCGGTTCATGTACAATATTGGCCATAACATTTACAAATATGAGCTAATAAGCAGAGGAAATAAATTAAAAATGCCATCAGTTTCTCGGTCTTTCCTTAGCATTTTAATGTTGTGTCGTAATTTAGACGCCTCGATCGTGTTGCAAAGCCACTGGCTGGAATGGTTTCAATGACAGAATTTCTCTCCTTCTGCCCCACAATGGATTATGTGGTCTGCATGTTGATTTGGCACAGAAAGGAGCCCTTCCTGATGCAACCCTACCAATGTTTCTGTGTGCTGGCTTGCACAACCTCAGCGACTTGGATCGGGCAGTGTCTTGCCTAGATTCACTTGGACATATGGCCAGGGAGGGCTGCGATAGGTGGGCCCTCAAGCAGCTTATCCAGGGCCTCTCTTTAATTGTTATTTCTATGTTTAAGTTTTATTTTTTAGGAATGAATCAGCATATATTTGTAAGGCATTAAAACTGCTTAATTAATCCAAATAACACGCCATAGGGACAGCAACCGCCAGGTGACAGCCAATCACAAAGTTCGCTGAAAAAGTGCCCCCCAGGCATTAGGTGTCTGTTAAAATCGCATCCCATTGGCACAACTGTCTGGTGCCAGGCACCAAAATGGCAGCGCCGGCAGGCAAAATAATAATAATAATATTGATAGAAATTAGGTCAAGGGTTACAGTGATTTCTCACTGATTTGAATAGGAATAAAGGCGACACACAGAACGACCCACAGAACAGGAACAAAGTTTACGGAAAGCTCTGAAAGGTGGAGCAAGCTTGGAGTGACATGTTCTATGGTGAGTCCGGGTTAGAAAAGGAGCAGCACAATTGGCTGTTGGTTTTGACTGTGTCACTGGAGCATCACTCAAAACAATCGTGGAAACTTTTCCCAGCTGAGGAATATTTTTAAGCTGAGAACTCTGGCGTCAAAGGCTGAACTACAAATGATTTTTCGCTCTTTTGTTTCCTCTCGCCTAGTTTACTGTAATGGCCTTTTGACATGTCTGAGTCAGAAGGAACTAAACCGCCTTCGAGCTTTTCGGCCACAAGACTCTTAACTCTCACTAGTAGAAAGATCACACATCACCCCAGTTTTAGCAGCACTGCACTGGCTCCCAGTTCAGTTTAGGATCCATTTCAAAATCCAGGTTCTGACATTTAGAGCTATACATGGCCAAGCTCCACCTACATTTCTGAGATGTTTAAATTTTACAACCCTTTACATATATGTATAAGTGTGTGTGTGTGTGTGTTATTTTTGTGAAGCACTTTGTGATCCTTTCTGTCAAAAGTGCAGAATAAATAAACTTTAAGTATTTTTCTGAACCAGTTGACATTTATGGAGAAGCAAGATCGAGATACCAGATAACGGAGCATCGCAGTAGGTGAGGCTCAGTTACCGAACATAAGTCGCGCCCCAGTCTTCGCGACCGCATGTTGGGCAAGACACTGAACCCTCAACAGCGCAACACCATCCCCAGCTGTGGTAAATGTGGTTTGCAGGGTGAGAGCAGCACGAAGGCGAGCAGTGCTACGAAGATGGAAGTCAAAAATGTTTGCAGCACTATACAGATGCTATTCAAAAGATATTCAAAGCGATCAAAGAGCAAACACAGCAGTGTGGTTGGGTTTAGGAACAAAGATCCGCGAGTTAAGTTTAGGCCCTAACTTTGTGCTGCATATTAGTGACGTCTGTGTTGCTGTTATTCTTGTAGGACAGATATGTGTCCACGAGGGACCATGTCACGTTTAGCAAACAGAAATTTGCTGAAAAGGCCGAATAGAAACGGAAAGAGAAAGTGAACAAATGACCACAATCCATCACTGACTGGAGGTGAGAATCGGACTAGGTGTTTGTGTTTTCCAACCTCGTCTTCTAACCTCTTCTCTTCCTGCTCCTGCTTCCTGTTTTATGTTTTTTTTGTTTTGATCCTGCCTCCAAACTTTCTTACAGCAGCTCTGTGACCTTCATTTACCCAGAACACCTACACTGTAGAGGGCTGTTCTGTTGCTGGTGATCACTTTGCCTGATATGACTTTATATTCATTTGTTTACATAATCATCAAATCAAACCGTATGCTTCCTAATTGAGCTCTGATTACATCATCTTACAAACGTGGACACTGTTTCCTATAAAGCCAAAGGAATAGCTATAGGAATGGCCACACAATCAACCCGGGAAAATAACAGACTTCCCACTTTCAAATTATATGGCATCGCATTGTGAAACTCACCGACTCGCTGCCTGTAAACAATAAACAATGTGGAAAATCTAATTGTAATCTTCATTTTGCTGTTGATGGACAAAAGCCACACATCTACAAACTCTGTCATGTTTATTTCTTTTTTTTCATTGGCTTTCATGTTAGATGGAGGCTTCCTTCAAAGCCTTTGTATCATGGGTGGCCCCTGTGAAGAACCAGTCCCCATTCTTGCGTTATTGCATCTGCTACTCGAAGGGGTAGTCCAGCCCAAAAATGACATTTAAGGAGCTTTAGGATGGATGTTAGTCCACAGTCCTCGCTCTTAGTAATGTCCTAAACTGCATTTAACAGCTCAGAAGCAGCACTTATAAATCTACATGTCTGCAGGTACAAGCAGACGTGTTCACCTCATTACTTTCATACTGAAGAGTAACTACAGTATTGTAGGATTTTCGGTTTAGCTCTCCGTCATCACATTAACACTTTTCCTTTGGTTTCACACAGTTTTTTTTTTTTACGCACATTCCCAGCTGATAGAAATGACTTGAAAACTGTTTGTCTGTGTGCAGCCCCTGCACATTATTCACCAATCAGTGAACAGGTCTCTTTGCTGCTCTTTGCAAGTCAGGATCAGCGATGAGAGAAAACAGTCCGTGTGATGTTGATGAGAACCTGTGGACTAATAATGGACAGGAGACAATGTAAAATGCCTCATTTTGATTTCCCACCCATAAGGTTCATTTGGTTTCTTGTTATTTTTTCTCTCATTTCATTTTAGTTTTTTTACAATGTTCAGCTTTTCTGTGTTTCTGTGTATTTGAAAAACATCACAAGTACTGTGCCATATTGAGTGTTTGCATTGCTCCCGTCTAGTTTCTCACTGTAGGTCCTGCGTGATAAACACAGGTGCAGAGAGACCAGCCTGTCCTCACTCCAGAGGCGCCGCTTTGTCCAGTCCTTTTCCGTGACATACTGAGGCTCACGGTTCCCATTTTCGTTGGTGATCGACGCACGGTGCACCAAAAGGACGTAAAGACTGCGGTGCAAGCTGATTGGCACGTGTTGGAAAGAGCTGCACACAGGAATGAAAGTGTTTCAACGGGTCATTTCAAAAAAAAGTTTTGGGATATCGATAGGTTTATTTGAAAAGTCTAAGGAAATGAGAAACTTAAAGATTGTAGATTGAGTGTTGTTGGTTTTTTTTTTTTTTCTCTTTCTAACTCTGCAAAAGTAGATTCATGGTTCTGCAGAGTGAAGTAAGACAGTGTCAGAGGGGCCACTGCAACATATCAGAAGCTACACCAACAAGAGGAGGTAGTGGAAGCAAATTAAAAATACATGTGGTGCTGGGGAGGCAGCTAATGTATGAGCCTGCTCCTGTTATGTAACACAGCACTGTGTTCTGCAAGACATTGAGTAACTGCTCGGTGTCAGCATTCAGGCTCAAGACGTTTTGCTGGAGTAAGACTCCAGAGGAATGTCTGGGTTTGTGTTTGTGCATTTGTGCTCCAGTGTTTTAGTTTAGTGTCCAACACGACCGACTAAGCAGACCGAAGAGAAGAGCAGGAAATCGGAGTAAGACGAAGCCCAAAAGGAAAAAGAGAACACAGTCTTGCCTGACAAGGCGGAGAGAAGGAGTGAAAAACCAGACAGAGAGAGAGAGAGAGAGAGGGGGTTATGTAACTTTGTCGTCGGGGAGCTCTGCCAAAACCCAACTTGGCTCGCCTCTCTACTACGACAAATTTTCTCGTGGAACAGATTAAATGGTGCTCGAGCAGGAGCCCAGCGGATGCTTGATGGGTCCCAGCTCTTGCATCTCACACAAACTGTAATAAAACACCTCAGCGCATTGTGTATACGCCGCCTGAGGACGGTGAGATGCAGCAGCGCACCGCAGCAAGTAACAGCGTGTCTTCACTTAGGAACTGTACACTCAGAAGAAATGTAAAGAGCAGCCCCAGAAGGGCCGTGTTCCATTCAGCTCAGATTTAAAGCCGTTTGGGCTAATCTGCTAGTGGCTTTCTGCCACTTCGGGCGCTTATATAATGCATTACACTATGAAATGGACCTAACGTTCTATTATTATAATGTTGTTGTTTCAGTGCAAGTCTTCTCTCTGAGTCACATTTCAAAGAAAAACAAGCCTCTAGCTCTGTTTCCAAGAAACCGCAGACTGGCAAGTCTGGATGTGACAGTAACAAACACTTGATTTACAGAACAGTGATTTACAGTGAAGTAAAATCCCCTTCCATGTTTTCCTATTTGAAGCAGAAGATATGGATGTTGTCCATAGTTATTTTTTGTAAAAATCATTTTAGTATGAAAATGCAGTCCTGGCTAGTATTTGTGCATATTTGTGCTTTCATGAGCGCAAACTGAGCATGATTACATAGAAACCCTGTAAGGGGAAGTCTATAAACTGCAGCCCTTGACTGTTACAAAATGAGTCAGTCTGTGATTAATTATACCAAAGAAACCAAACAAGAACACACCAAAACTGAGTTGGTGAGTCAGATATTCTGGGCGAAATATCCCCAGCCATTTGAAGACTTGCAAAGACCAGAGGATCACGTGGGGATAGCTTTTTGATGAATTGTTACCTAAAGTGGCCATTTTCTGAGAAAGGATGAATTAAAAAAAAAAAAAAAAAAAGGCCCAGAAAAGCAGGTTTTAATGGTGAAAGTATGAGTAAGAAACACAAGCAGCCAATTTAAGTAGGGTCAAAAGGGTAAGTTGGAGCTCATTTGGTCATTCAACCACAGATCACATATGCTCCCTTTTTTTCATTAATCTAGATGTCCCCTGCATGGACAGGTGGACATAACAGCTCATGTTTTAACCATAAGCAGGACCCAAGTTACTGCGCGGGACGAGCAGTTGGTGTTCTGATCGATTGGTGTAGAACCAAGCTTGTCATAAATCTCAAATCTCAGTGATGTTCCAAGATCAAACTAAATAGTATTAAGGGAAGACGGCTGACCACGCAGGGATGAATTAAAGCTGCAGGAATTGATTTTAGGCCACCAGGGGGCAGCAGAACAAGCTGTGTGCACAACACTGAGATATTATCGCGAGTATTGCTTTCTGAAGTTCTTGTAAAAGACACAAAGCATCACTGGTTTTCTACTTTTACCTTGTTTCGGTTTCCACAAGCTCTTAAAACGCTAATAAGTTACTACATTGATCCTGTGTCAATATGAAAGAGTTTTGTGCAGCTTTGAGAAATTTAGAGGGAAGCTTTAGTAAAATGGAGGGACAGAACAAATTACGGAGAAAATCCATACTAATTGTGACGTAACAAGTGGCTACATGTAAACTGAGTGAACAAAATAGTTCTTTGAATAAAGGATTTGTAGTTTGCGTGCTTTGGGAGGGACTAACACGAAGGACCGGATGCTGTTTCATGCTTTCACTCGGATCAAAAGGCTTTTTATTAAATACCAAATTGTTCCCAAATCAGTTTAAAGTAAATCTTTGTGCAATTACAGCGTGTTAACAAAAGTGAAGCATTTACCTGTTACCTCGAAACCTGCACACGATCTGCTCGTCATGTCATCCAGTCACGTGTCTTTTATTCTCCTCCACTAACAACTCAGCTCCCATTAACTTCCTAATTGGGCTCTCAAGGATAATAGCTTGTGTGTTTTTGTGTGAGCGATCAGGAGTCTGTGGATCTAAGTGTGTGTTTTTTCTTTTTGTGCTCATCTATGTTACTGTATTTGCATGATTGGCTCTGTGTGTGTGAGTGTGTGTTTGAGATGGCCCCTTACCTCAATGTTAATGTCAAGTGAATGAGGCAGATACGTGGCAGGTGTGAGAACAGCTTGAGGCTCGTGTCATTAGCCAGCCACCGGTGTGTCACTCCATCCCGCCGATCCAGCCTGGCACCGTCCGTCCGCCACATGCCGCACACACTCTTTTACTGAAGTGTGTCTTTGCTGCAAAATTATTTAACGTGAACCAAAGCTGGTCTCCGATTGTGACTGTGACCTGAGGAGAGATTCGTTCAGGCTTAAATGCAGCTGCTGAGTGATGTCATGTGTGTTCAACGTGCGTTTGACGCATCATCCTTAGCATTGGTTTTTATAAAGGTGTGAGTTTTCACCATCTACAGTAAGAATCACACTTTTAAAAGTAAATGAGGAAACAAATATAACAACAACATAAATGTATGTGGAACTTTCCAAAATTAAAATGCCAAGTGCTGCACAACAGTGAAAAGGGTTTACAAAGCAATCACAAGACCTGTGATAGGAGCTCAGTAGGTTTCCGAATGTGTCATCTCAAGCGTTTGACACGTTTGAATGTGTGAGAATCAACACTAGCAAGGGCTTCGGCGCGGAAAAACCACAGAATTAGGACAAAGTGACAGACTGCCCCGTTAAGCCCTTGGCATTGTCATTACACTGCATTGTGGGTAACACGGCATGACACGACCACAGGAGTCGGAAAATGAATTTTCCACCTGGGGCACAAGGCTTTGGGCTGATTAACAAGGTAAATGTTACTCGATACTAATTAACACTTATTGATGCTGATTAATGAGCATTTAAGGCACATAAATGATTAATTGTAGTTAGACGCAGCAAATGTAAAACCCCTCCAGCATTAAGTGGTTGCTGCTCTTAATAGCTTGGCTTCAACTTAAACTTCGGCAAAGGAAAAAAAAGGCATTTCGAGTCAGTGTCTTACCGCTGAAACGGAGCTCGCCGGGAGATAATGACAAGCCAACTTCTCCTCGCTTCACTTAAAGAGGTGCCCGACCTGTTACTGATGACTGTAGGCTGTCAATTATCTATTATACTGTACACTTGACAGAACGAGTTTCAGCATTTCGTATGCAGGGAAGCATTGCTGAGCATACAACCTTTTCTATTTTTCTATTTTCAAATTCCTGCTTGTCATTCATAAAGTTTATAATCCAACCTCAAGCCTAGTTGTAAAAGCACAGGTTGCTGCTGCAGGCCGAAGTGGAAAAAGCATATACCGTATGCCACTTTTACTACATGTAATACTACACTGAAAAACTTCAGTCAGTCAAATTGTACTTGACTACACTTTTGCTTGTTGCACTTTTTATGTACTACTAGTAAAATTCTGATGTTAAACGTACTGTTTAGGTTGAACTTCCTGTTCACACTTGAAAATCCGCTGAGCCCGGATGCAGATTTGTCTTGTCTATGAATTTTATAAATTGAGAACAAAGTGAAATTGTATGAAGTGATTACTGTATTTGCTCTTGTCACACAATTTGATGGGGCGTTGTCAGTTGTTATCAGCCCATAATTATGGTTCAGTTGAGTGGTCTTCTACCTGCTAATTGTCTGAAAAAGCTGTAGTAAATATGACAGGATGGATGTATTTTGAGGACAGAGAAAGTCTGCTTAGGGAGGGAGGGGGTCAAAACAGAGCCCCATTAGTGGGGGACAAAATACTCGTGGTTTTTCATTAGTACTTTAACCAAAATCACAACATCTAAACTTGTTGTTGCCCTAAATTTAACAAACTGGTTCTTGTGCCTTTTAATCTAAAATCATTGCTCGGCAACAACAAGGATCCGGGACACAATAAGGCATGAAAACAACCTACTGAACCTACTAGCAGGTAGAAGTCTGCCTACTAATGATGTGATAACTTCCTGGGGCTTTGCCAGTTGAGTTTGAGGGAAGTTTGCTACAGTTTGCATCCTACTCACACACTGCCTGCGTGTAACTTAAGGAAAGTTCATCAGGACTGCGTCCTTATCTCCATCGGTCATAAAACAGTAGGGTTGGTTTGTTGGACTGGGTGGCTCCGGGAAGCACCCTTAACGGGTCCTCCTAGTACACACTGGCCACACACAGAACAACCTCTACGCAAGCCTGTGATCACAGTGTTCAGTGTCCGTGCGAGCCAGGGTGGCACAAAACGAAAATGGTCGCCATTCTCATGAGAGATCAAACATGCACAGACAGGGATACGCACTAAATGCTCCCACTTGCAATTGCATTGACAAACCAGCCCACATACTGAGAAAGCCCGAGCCCAATATAGAGCCCATTACTTTGGAATGCCACAATGTTTTCCTCTAAACACGAGATGTACTCAGCCTTCACTGGGTCACACAGGGCTCCAACAAACCAACATGATTGCCTGGTTACCAGTGCGGCTGCGGCAACTACATGTTTTAAGGACCGAGTGACTCACAAATGCCCAAGATTACCCTGACATTAAAACCCACAGCTTGTGTAAATACAGCTCTATTATTCCTGCTGAGCTCTCTCATTCACTGTTTGCAGTGGAGTGATTCATACAGTTGGAACACGTGACCTGAAGAGTGTTGCTCCTCTGAACTGAAAAGCATGCATTTACACTAAGGGGGATTCCCCGCTGAAATGGACTGCCAGGCTGCCATTCTGCAAAAGTCTTCCTGTAATTTTTTGGTTGATTATCAGTTACAAGTTCAAGGAAAATCTGTATCCAGGACTTCAGGTGGCACCTTCTTTTTTTTTTTTTTTTTGAAGGTTGCTTGAAGACTCCCTGAACTGTACCCTTTTTGAAGATCCAGAATGATGCATTGAATAAATGTCTTTCATAACAAAGAGAATTTAAGAGATTAACTCAAATTTGGACAGAAATCAATGTTACACGACAGGATGGACATGTCTGTCATGTGTTTGTAGTCACTACTATTCTCATTTTAAGGCGAAGTTTAGGACAGAAAGACATCTCATCTCCCATCTCATGAGCTCGGCTCTAACTGGACTTTACAGTATGTCGCTTTTACTGAGTTGACATTTAACGCGTTATAAGCTTCGGCTCTAGTTGCCTTTCTGGGCTTTACATCAGGCAAATGTTGTGAATGGCACCAGATACCTGGTACTTTTGTTGCTGTGAGCTGAGGAGACATGAAAAGACACTGCAGCACAATGATTTTGCCCGGCGCTGCTCTGTCTCCGACCTTTGCCCATTAGCAAAGCACTAGCAGCGATCAACGACGACTGTTGCATCGCCTCGAGTTTGTTTTTCCCCAAAAACAGGCAATTGAACACTACTTGCACATATGTTCTGCATCTGTGATAGGATGGAAGGCACAATACAATAATAATACAAGACTGAGGACATACAAACCATAAACAAAGCAGCATTTGGTCATCATTTTCATACCGCTCTTGCTCACCACAGATAGTTATTGCTACTTATAATTAAGGATACGTCTATTTAGTGGTTTGGTAAAGCCGAACAGCCAATCAGAGGGATCTCTCTCATACCGGCTGGATGAAAATCATTTTACTGGCTGCTTTTTTAAATAGAAAGTCTTGGTCCCGAATTACAGGATGGAAGGACCAGCCAGCTCTGAGAAGCAGTGTGCGTTCCAGATATTTCATACAGGAATGAGGGACATCACGAGCGTGTTCATAAAAATGCCACCCATTCCCACTTGATAGAGGTTAAATATTGCATTGTAAGTGCAACTTGCATTTTGTTTGACTTCATTCCATGGTGCTGAAACCCCACGGGCACTTTCTGATTCACAAAAAAAAAAAAAATGTTAATTAAGCTTCACCCCCACCAACGACAAGCGCAAATTGCCTCCGTTTTAGGAACTGGCATCCCCATGCCATGCCATCCTTCCATTTTTATACCTTTTTAAAAAATTATTTTGTTTTAAACATAACTGCAGTACACTGGGGGACTTTTTATTACAGAGTGTAAATGAATTGGGCAAATGGTTTGGAAAGGATGTGATTTACACATAATTTGCAAGACGACAACAGGTGCAAAGAGATTGTCTTAGGCTCCTTTGCAGTCTTTGCACATTGCAAGGGAATTCAATGACTTGATTTGGTCATGCTGCTGGCCAAACCTTTCATTAATTCATCAATTCAGACCTGATTTCTTTAGTGGCAATGTTGACTCTGCATGCACAGTACAGCGGGTTACAATATCATGCTGTTATTATATTAAATACCGAGGTAATTTTTACTTTTTTCATAATAATGAGTAAATTTGAGGTTGCTGCAGTTTGATTTTTCAATATTATCTTGGCTAGTTCTTCCACGAGCCTTTTTTCTCCCTATGAATCAGACAGGATGCAGAATGCCACTGACTGAGTGGAAGAATCCCCTTGGAGTGGGGAGGAAGGGTATGGGAGCGGGGGTGGGGCTAGATTCCAAGTCTGGGATATAGTGGGAAGGAAGAGGTCACATTCCTGTTCAGTCCCTGCAGGATTCCGATGCTTTTTGTGATCGTTGTGGCATAAAACTGCCGCATAGCGACGGCTTTTCTGAAACAAAAAATTAAAAGTGATGCACGTTGTAAAGTTTTTGTGATGTTTTAAATGGCGACGTCATGGAGAAATCACAGGGGATCGGTTGAAATAATTCCTGAAGCGACTGCCTGTTGGTTTGCATTATGGAATGACAGCCACGGTGAAGATCTAGATGGGGGTGGGTCGTACAGGGTCCTGCGGGGTCATTCACTCCTATCATCACATTCACAGCTGTTGGGGCTGGGTTGAGTGGGAGGACGAGGGCAAAAAAACACTCCCATGATGTACACTCCTCAGGCATGCTAGACTTGAAGTTGAATGGAGACAGTGACGTGGATACTGTAGTCTGGCTGCCCGGGATGAATGAAGTAGTTTGAAACGATGAACAATAAATAAAGGTTAAAAAAGTTCCTACTGGGGCAGAACTGAAATTATTGACATGTTGTCCTGTGTTGCCCAGACTTTAAGTGTGTTTCCACCCTCCCAAGCATCTGGACATTGCTGCCATACCCTTAGCTGAACTGTAAAATGTCTGTATCCAAAACCTGTTTATCCCTGTCAGCTCATCTGCGTCCTCTGCATTTTCCATTTGTAGGGATATGGCGACTTCCTTCCCCTCATGAACAACAGGATGTGTGCTACTTGGACCGTATGTGCAAGTTGCGGTGACCTACAAATAATTTTAGCTCTCTATAGTGCCGGCGACTCAACCTGCCTCATCCAGTGGAAACGACATTTTGGTAGAAATAAACATTAGCAAATTTGCAACTGTGATATTCATAAGTTTTGCCCTGATGTTCAGAATAACATTTTATAGTTGGGGTAATGACTTATAGTGAGTTTTATGACTGAAGAAAGACCGGACTGACCGACCCTTTACGAAATAAGGTCAAGACCTGACAGTATTATAGAGAAAACGCAAAAAATCTCCCTTGACAGTGCAGGAAAAAACTCTTCCTAACGGTAGAAACCTCCATCAGAACCAGCCTCGGGGTGTGCGGTCATCTGCCTCAATCTGCCGCCATCGTCATCCCTGTAAAAAAGAACGGACAGAGAGAGGAGAGAGCAACACGGCCTGGATGCTCATGTGCTCGCAAAAAAAAAAAAAAAGAAAAAAGAAAAAGGAAACAGATGCAGTGATTTTCAGTAAAAGTACAATTATCTCGTCCTCATCAGCAGGACAACAGGAATTTTACTGTACATACTGGATTCATTAATTAGGTAATTCACTGAGACTGAAACCAACCCAGCAGCAAGGATTTGGTGGCAGGCACAGACCCTGCAATAATCTACAACTAAAGCGCTAATTGAAGGTTTGGGCATATGAATTAGTTTTACATTTGGATTTAAAAACCTCCTGAGAGTCAGCCTGACTGATGTCAGCAGGGAGGTTACTCCAGAGGAAAGGGGCGGGAACAGAAAAGGCCCTGTAGCTTGCTCTCCGGAGGGGAAGAGCATGAGATGGAATATAAGGTTTAAGGTAGATTGGAAAAAAAGTCGGATCTTACGCCAACGGGGAGCCAATGAAGGAAACAATATGTGTGTATTTATATTTGATGGGTAACGACCAGAACATTGAGAAGCTCCTGGATGTAGAAGTGAGAACAACCTGAATAATAGAGCCCTAAGAGGGCACTGAAGGTAAATAACTAAAATGAGTAACTTCAGGAAAAGCTGTGGATCACCCCTGGTATTGACATCGTCTGCCTTTAATATCAAAAATGTTTAAATAAATCTTTTTGAGAATGACTGGCAGCAACTGGATCCTGTGACTACAGACCAGAATCTGAAAACAACCGGGACCAGCTAGGTCCGAATCGGTGTGATGACCGAATCGCATACATTAGTTGTTAAGGGTGTGAAGCAACAGTGCAGCAAAAGACAAATCACCACGGACAAATTGTTTTTGCCCACGCAGGATTAACAGTCCCTGCACATTTCTTTAATAAGAAAATTCTGAGGTGCAGTTTAGTCATTTGTAAACCTGCTCTTGCCTTTTTCTTCCCTGCTTCGTCAGTTTGATATTCTGTTGATTCGACTCATTAATTCAAGGCGCTCTTAAGTGCAGGGCTAATAATGAACACGCGGAGCCAAAATCGTGGCTCTGCGCTGTGGAAATGATGGCCGCTCAGCTTTATTGCAGCAGGATGTGCACTTAACTGGTGCCATTATGACTGGCCATCGCTTAATGCGATGGTAGAATCAACTGAAACTGACAACAGAGGGTTTTTGACAGAATGTGAGACAAACAAGAAAGCCGCAAAAGCTTCCAGAGATCTGCCACCATAACCGAGATTATTTATTAAAATTGAGAAGGGTATTTTTCAACAACACTCTGAAAAGTGTTTTGCTTTTTTAACCAAGAGCCCACGTTACTCCTCAGTAATAATTGTTGATAAGTTGGTGTTTTCATTTTGTGTAATCAATCACATTCTAAGGCGAAGATGTATCGACTCATATCTCACATATATCTCACTTTGGGGAGAAGGTGCTTTCTTATTCCACCAAGGATCAGCATTCAATTTATCTCGCTCCCTCACTGGGATTTAACAGAGGTGATAAATCTCCAGAGCTAAAGCAAAGCTAAAGCTACTGACCTCAGCTCTCACTGGTGATAACAGCTGTGCACCCCTAAACTGAAATCAATACTTTATCTTTTTTTCCCCCCTTTTTTTTTACATCTCACATATTTATCTGATGCAATCATGTGGAATGGATGGTTCACTGCCTTGTTCCAAGATGTTAAATTGTTCAATTTCACTTTATTATGGTAGTAAATTATTCAGTCCCGATGAGTTCTGAGTAAACACCTAAGAAAACACAACCCAGTCCCACCAGGTTTTTGCTGACGTTTTCGTGATTGTCGCCCCCTTTTCTAAAAATGTGTGATGTTTTAAATTGCAAGGTAGCGCAGAATTTACAAGGGATTGATTGAATTCATTGTTGTGATCGCAACATCGCAATTTCCTGGAGGGACTGACAACCACATGCAGAAAAAAAAAAAAAAAATAGCATGTTGTCTTTAAAATAATGGTAAGATCCTGTGACCCCGGGGGGCTTGGCTGTTCTCTCTAACCCTTCGGTCACCCGGCCGCTCTGTAATATCCTCCCCAGCAGTGCAGTATTCAACAGGGTGATGTTTCTTCCCAGTGGAACACACCAGAGAAATTCAGCAGATTGACACACTTCATGGTTTATTGGTCAAGGTAAAGTGGAGGCTTCTGTTTCCACAGAGCACCAAGTCATGAGACGAAGATGACTCACAGCCATCTGTGACTAACCCCTCTCAAAAACAACTCATTCTGGGCACCGTTATTTCAGTAAATGGCTCTTTGATTACAGGTATACACATGCACGTACTCAGGGGGAACCAGACGTGCATCTTTGTGCACAGGTAAACTTATCCTTTCATAGTAACTAGATGCACGGCTGCACATCCACCTGTACTACTGTGTGATTAGCAGCCGCACCACAAATGAATGATCTATGCATGATGGGAGCACAGCACTTTATTCCGCATTACATTAATGTAATGTAATTAATCGAATGTAATTTAACATTGTAATGTAATTTAACATTTCATGCAGACTATATGCTACAGTACATATACAAAAAGGTAGCATTACATCATTAAACTGCAAATAGTTCAATAATTATTAATTTTTTTTCAAATAAATAAGGCTCTACATGTAGGGACAGAAGCAAGTTGCAAGGAGGTGCTTAGGTATGGGTTAGGTGGCACGGGTACCAAGGG
This sequence comes from Channa maculata, assembly GCA_020496755.1. Lineage (NCBI taxonomy): Eukaryota > Metazoa > Chordata > Actinopteri > Anabantiformes > Channidae > Channa > Channa maculata. The sequence goes on along the minus strand of CM035612.1, from coordinate 23,174,199 downwards.
CAGAACCAAGACTCTAGAGTCCAGTATCGCTGGGTTTAAGCAGCAGAAGAAGTTTGGTTAAAGTTAGAGAAAGATCATGGTTTTGTTTAAAGTTTAATAAGCACGTCGTGTGTGTGACCTTTATTCTCATTAAGGATAGACCACAATCGTTCCCTAACCTTAGCCAAAAAATCATATTCTTAATATGTTCAATATTAACGAATTTGCAACCTGCCATTTATGTACATCAAATGACAAGTTAAGAACATCTGGCTCCAATCAGACTCAATCTTCATCTGCATCTTCAGTTACGCTGTGATGAAACGTACATGTTGAGAGAGTTGAACAAAAAGTCAAATTCAATCAAGTACATACTGTTAATGAGTGATGCTAGTAAAACGTTTTGCTTAGTTATGTTCAGCTGAATGCCAATTACAGTTTAATCCACAACGTCCAGATATCTGAGTTTGTCTGACTACAGCATCATTAACTCATTAGCTCTCACAGCACTTGGTTAAGGTTAGATAAAGATTGTGGTCCACACTAATAGAAAAACATTTACAACGTGTTTATTAGCCGTTTAAGCTTTTCCTAACTGCTTTTCTTTAAATGTAACTGGGATGCTGGCGTTGAACTTAGGGGCTGAACTGTGAAAAGTACCGTGCTGTGCGCCCACCACCCTGCTTGCAGCACTTCATTCATTAGAAAAAAAACCAAAACTGCATCAGAACATAATCTACTCAGTTTAGTTGCATAGGAATTTAATTTTAAGGTGATGTAGGCTCATCATGCTGTTTTTCCTCCTTCAAATTCAAACCGAACACACAAATCCACCATGTTTAGAACTTTGGTGCACATTCTACTGCTGCCCACCAACACATTATGGCTGCCAGGGGGCACGTGCGTCCCATTCTTTTGTTTAAAGTAGCTATTGGCAGCTCAGAAGTCATACAAGGTTGCCAGATGACATCACACAGAAATTAGCACATCAATACGTTTTGTTGCATTGATGTGTTACAGCACTTGTGTTTTTCCCAAGCTCGTAGCAGGCAAAGCATAAAGCACTGGATCAGACAAAAAAAAAAAAACTCACTCAGCCCACCATCGACTACGCCAGTTGTACTCACATGCTGCTCTGGGGCTCTGCACATTAGCATTTTCCAGATAGTGGGGAAAGTCTCTTGCTCTTTTGAGAAAATGATGTCACCAGTCTTTACTTAACAGCTTCCCATACAGTAGGTAGTGAGGCATGTACACCTGTGCATTTACCTGTCTCTTACTGGCTGTCATGTCCTCTCTGCTTGTGTTCCATCAGGGCTTTGGTGCCTCAGAATGGAAAGCGTTAACACACTGTAGTCAGGCCCCTGTGTTTGTGATGAACATGTTCCTTAGATCAGAGGAAGTGCAGTCATGACTCATCTAATGTACAGCTGATGGGTGTGTGAAATATGCTGGAATCGACCTTTCTGTGTGTACAAGTGTCCGGATTGGAATTATACTCCTACAACGCTTCTCAGAATTGTTTAGATATATGTGGACTGACATTTTCTGTCAGTGACCCGAGAAATCTGAATTGTGATAAATACTTTTTTTTTTAAAAATGCACTTGATATTGTTTTATAGAGGAAAAACAAACTTGTTAGGCTTCATGATTCATTCTTTAAAAGATATATATATATGATTTTAGAAACAGCCTGCATTTTCTGGGAATCATATCTACATTTACATATAAACAGAAATCCACCTGACAGCATCTCTCCCGATGTCAAATTGTACATTTTTAATTGGGTTGCTTTCAAAAACGTTCTTAATATCATTTGCCCTAAATGTTTACAGTAGAGAAGAGCACTGGAGATTACTGGGCCAATGCTCAGCTTGCTTAAAGCACCCAGTGCTATTGACTGATCACACGCAGTGATTCAGGCTGGAAACTTATTTTACTGCAGTACTGAGGTGAAAATGGCTCTGGGCTGGAATTTTGTACATGTTCAAAAGGGTTCAGTGAGTTTAACAGGCTCACAGTTTTTAAAAAGCAAAGCACATTTGGTTCTTTTACAATGAAATGAGAAAAGATTATATATGAACAAGGCACTTTTAGTGAGTTGGGCCGATTTGGTTATGTCAGTTTAACCTGGCAACGTTGTGTATGTGGCATCAAGCTGGAATAGAAGCCTTCATTTGTGCTTACATTTGGAAAAGATGGAGGTCGGCCATGTCCCCCTGTAAAACATGGCCTATACTGTGCTGCCGGCAGAAACAACATGTCCTATAATGATGCCTCCTATGGCGCCAAATTGCGCTGCTTTTTACGTCCCGAAAGCTACGGGCATAAAGACGGGCACCTTAAGTGGCAGCATGTAACGCAAATGGACCCGGACAAAAGGACGCTTTTTGACGTCAGGAATGAGGACGGTAGAATGGAGATTGAGCCCAGTGAGAAAACATTTTCCTGTGGTTGTTAGCGGGGCCAAGACGATTTTCAACCATTTTCATTTAGTGCCTAAGCCAAACCCATGTTTCTTTGTGCCTAAGACCAAGCATGATGCTATGTTTGTGCCGTTTGAATTGAGCATTTTGGAGCATTTAGGACAAGCAGGCACCTGCTGTTAGGGGGGGCGCTGTTTCACCAAAGGCTTTTGTGGTTCATATAGGGGGAAAGAGACAAACAGGGCGTCAAATTTAGAGGATTTGTTGGGTATAAGCTCTGTTGCAAAAACACCTAATTCAACCGAAACCACTTAAGTTTCGACGTGTTGAACAGTGCGTTTATGTTACGGAACCACCACGTTAGGACTGTTGCTATTTTACAGCAGAAGTAAAGTGAGTCTGCTTCTTTACTTTGGGAGCAGCAAACCTGTCATGTATTTGCTCTGCTTACAGAGAGAACTGAATGGATGACGCCTTTGATTCTGATTCATCCAGAGTGGATCCGAAGCCAAGATCACCTATTGTTTTTGCTGCAGAGTCTCTTACTGTTGCTCAGTGTGGCCGCTCTCTGCTGTCACGTACCGTACTTTTCTTCACTCCGAACATCTTTGCATTTCGATTAGATTCATGTGACAGGCAGTTGGGCTGCCCTACGCTGAATATGTTAGCAAAATCAACCCACAATCAACTTGTGCGTCTCAATGATAATCCCACCAAACGGCAAACATGTCACTGACAATAGACACTGCAAACCATGCACAGCTTCTACATCATTGTCGTTTATTATTATGCCAACCGACATTTCTTTTGTAATGGCGACAACAAAACTTTTTAACCTAATTGTGTATTTTTAATCAGGCACCAAACTCTGTCGGCAAATTAGGAACCAGCCATTATCTGCTGTGCATAGAATTTCACGACAGCTAATTAAAAGTGAGTGACCATTTTTTGACATCCTTTGCAAATGCAGGATTCTAAAGTGTGCGTGCGTGCGTGTGTGTGAGTGTGTGTTGGATGAAAAGCAGAAATGGTTTACTTTCTATGCTTGATCTGTGACATTGGCCTTAGTTACACTTTGTGAACAGTGTATGTGGTGTTGGCCGTTGTGCTGCGATGACTCTGTGGCATTAACTTAAATGTATGCACAATCTCAAATTAGCCTATGACATAATCTTTAGTGATAAGATCATGCTGCATGTGATGTGTTGCTCCTACATGTGGATGTATGAATATGCATTATCTGAGCTAGGCAAGAGGCAGGTAATTAAACAGACCCACACCTGGACAAAGTCATCACACACATAGTGCACAGTGCATGTGGCATATAAATCTACATTCAGCCAAGGCTTAATGAGTACAAAGCAGAAGCGCCTGTCTGCATGCTGGTCATTATTTTGTTGCTATGGATTCATCCTGTCACTGCCCAGCATCCTTGGTGGACCACCAACATCCGTCACTGCGTCATGCCAACTGCATTAGTTCTATATATATATATATATATATATATATATATATATATATATATATATATATATATATATATATATATATATATGAGACATATGACTCATGCTGTCAATGCATCACAATTACGGTGACCAGGTGCTATCACAAGAAATGTGCATTCATTTGGTGCAAAGATGCTAAACGTACAAATACTGACACTTCGGAAATATACATTGATGTGAGGTTGAATTTTTAACAATGACACGAGTTTCAAATCAGAAATACACATGAAAAAGTCGCTGCGGTAACAATAAAGGATGCTACATGTAAATGGATCAGTGGAGGAAAATAAAAACTCTATCCACTATGCACCGGCCTCCCTCTCCCTGCTTCCCTCTGCTCTTCAACCATCTGCTACTCTCCACCATGCTCTGCACAGACCTTTACTGATATTAGTCATGATCCAATTACAATACGAGAAGCTGCAAAACACATTCAATAAGCAGAAATCAACGATATTCTGGAAGGTTGAGCCTCACTCCAAAATATCCGACTTCAAGCGAGGCACTGACGCCACCTCTCAACGATAAGATTGGCACCACAACAATATAAGAAGAAAGTTAAATATAGTAGCTTTAAGTAGACTAGAATTCAGTATACAAACAAACAAAAAAAAAAAACTGCTTGATGCTGATAGACAGAGCAGGAAAAAACTAAATAGGTGCCAGTCTAATTAGAAATTGTGTCAGTGCACCTTTTCTTATTCATACTATAACTATGTAAACTGTAAACTAATAAAACTTATCTAAGAATGTTTACAAGTGAAGAATTAGGTCACAGCTGCTTAAGTGTTTGTATGTGCACTATCAGTGAGCACAGGTAGTGTGTGCACAAGCGCTAGCGTTTGTATCTACTATAAATATACATAAACACTGCAGAGATGTTGGCATTATTCCATGCTCGCATTGTGTGGGATGGAGCCGAGGGGAAAGATTCCCATATTTATGACTATTTATGACTGTGACTGACACAAGGAACCCATTTGTGGTTTATGCTTCTTATAGCTGCAGTATGCCCATGTTATTTAGTGTCAGAGTTACCAGTGTGTCAGTTTTCAGAAGCCAATACTCGCTCGCAAACCATATGCCAGTCTGTTAAAAATGCTGAATTGTTGAGCCAGTGATGTGCCAGGGGAAGATGGATGACTTCTGGCATATCCTTTCCCATCACTTAATAGCTAAACCGATGCACAGGCAGAGTTCTCCATATGTCCTGCACTGTCGAACTGCAAGCAAAGACAAGCATTTAATACTGAAGGTACACACCTTAACTATATTGTCTCGTTCCCCTACACCGCTTATGAAGTATACGGTGAATCATGGCTGCTGCACGGAGCCATGACTTCTCCCTTCTGTTATCTCTCGTGTGTGTCACAACAGGGAGACGTCCATGTGCTCTATGTCCCCTGAACCACATGCACTCATGACAAAATGTGATGCTGCCGAGTGCTTCAAATGTGCCCACAGCTGAGATCTCAAACAAAAGAGACTCCGTTGTGGAGGCGCTCCATTGGGCTGATGGGTCAAACAATGGGGCTCTGTTCCAAATGTGTTGTTTGTCACATCGCCTCCCTTTAACTCATCAGTGCTGCTGTTGTTGTTTCACATAACTTCAACTTTATCCCACATCTTATGCAACTGGGTGTGCAGTTTTACTCAGCTGTACTGTATGTTAGCTATTTGTGGGACGTAGGGACGTCTCCGTCCGCCAAAATAAAAGCCTACCTTTGTAACAAAGTGGATGTGACATAACAAAGGAAGCAAGAGAGCATGAAGCAGCTATTCGGCATTCTGATTCTTAACATTTCATTCTAGAAATGCGAGGCATATTTTTAGGCATTAGGCATGTTCCATTAGAAAGTCTCACCGTGCACCTTGGGTGGCCCGTGCTTTTTATCTTCACCCCGTCTTCTTTCCTGCTTCTAGAAACAACAAGTGACACGACAAGTGTGGTTTGATGATAGTAATTAGGCCTAGCGACAGGCTCTGTTTCAAGCGAAGTGAGCTCTGTGTTGTAGAAAGCCACAGATGATTGAGATCAGCGCGCGCGCGCGCGCACGCACACACACACACAGAGTAAATAAATGATCTTTAGCAGCAGCAACCTGTCTCTTAACAATATGCCTCAAGCTGTAGACTCCACAATAACTTGTGCAGTATTGTGTGAATAATCATCTTTATGGCGACCTCCATTATAACTTTATGGCTTGTTTGAGTGTCTGTATGGTGCTGATGGAACTCTGACAGCTATGAGAGGACAGAGCGCACGAGTCTCCATCAGTCCCGATGCGTTTGCAGGCGACTCACAACACTGTCGCCGTGCTTTGCGCTTTAAAACCAGGTGGAAAAGAACCTCCACCAATCTGAGCCTTTCACTCAAACTTTCAGTCCCCGAGAAAGGAGAAGTCAGTAGCGCACATGTGTGATCAAATAAAGACTGTGAATTTTGTGTCTTCCAACCACCGCTCCACAGTAGACGAAGCTGAATCGGTAGAAAAGCCCACTTCCTCGTTTTGGTGCGAGATAAGTGTGGGTTATATAGCGCTCTAAAAATAGCACTGATGTGGCCCAATGGGAGCCGGAGACGCTTCGAAGCCGCACACCAATCACAACAGACAGGATGAGTCGGCTCCGGCGCGCCATTGGCCGGAAGTGCTCTGGTAGGAGGGTGATGGCTTCGTGTGAGCCCATTGGTGGACGTAGCGAAACGCAACGTAATCACATGGGGGTGGGTTTGTCTGTAATTTTGAATCGGGGGGGAAGTTTACAGTTCGCTGACGGACTTTTGGAGAGTTCACTGTTGTGCGCTCTCGGTGCGTCACATGCTCAAACCCTCCACTGGAAGCGCACGACTCTCGGCTATACTACATGCAAATACAGCCAAGACTCCAGCTTCAAGACTCCACAAGGCTTCGCTTTCCCCACAAGCTTGAAATCGCTTCCACGTCTGAGGAGTGAAATGGATGTCATCCCAATGTGCAGCATCTTCCAGGAGCTCCAAATTGTGCACGACACGGGCTACTTTTCGGCTTTACCGTCTCTGGAGGAGTACTGGCAGCAGGTAAGGACCCGGATCCCCTCTGTCTAAACGAGCAGCTTTGACAGATCCGCTGGTGCTCAGCGTGCGTTTACACAGGCAGCGGGGAAGGTGCGCAGTTTAAGGGGAACTTGCTTTCCACTGACAGCTCCGGTGTGGACGTGCAGATGTCAAAGTTGTTTACGAAATGCCGCGTCTGGTTCGGTGCAGCAGCTAATGACAATTGGCCCGTTAAAAGTCGGCTTGCAAGCGCGTGTAGGGAAGTGATGCAAGTTCCCTTAATGACCGATGTCTGTAACATTCCTGTAATCTTTCCATATCCTCCAGCAAATGTGGTTGTGCTACCAAATTGCGACTCGGTGGGTAAAACGTGTCTATTCTGACATTCGGTTCTAAAGACCATAGTATTCTTGTAGTGTTTCAACGCGACCAGTTCTTTAACTGCGTTGTTGAATGGCAGAACATGCTGATCTGGGTTTTTCGCGTTTGGTTCCCCGCTGGAAATATTTTGGCAGATATTTTCGGCTCATGCCTGCAGGTTGTAAAAGCAAGTTATGACTTAAAATAAATAAATAAATAAATAAATAAAAAACCATGTTGCAGTTTTGGCAGACTGAATGGCGTGCTGTGCGTCTTTGCGCGTACCTCCTCCTCCTACCTCCCGTCCTCTTTTTCTCTCTGCCTGTCTTGCTCGCTCTTGTGCTGTCACACACACACACACACACACACACACACGCGAGAGTGACAGACTGACAGAGGCAGCGACAGAAAGACCGATTTCCATTTCATTTTGGCTCGACCAAGCGTTCCCCGCATGTCCTGAGCAGTGAAGTTTTGGTTTGTTTTTTTTTACTGCAAACGAGGGGAAGGCGGGCGGCGCTTCTTGTTCTGCTTGGAAATGAAATGAATTGGCAACATGCTCCTGTCTCCTATCTCTCCGTGTATCAGATCTCCTCGGGCTTCGGGCCAAGTCGCCCTCTCAGGCATTTAAAGCTCGCCTGGGATTTAGCCAGCACTGCTGACGAGAAACATTTGCCTTTAAATGTCTCCTCTCTCTCTCTCTCATTCCCAAACTACTACGACGTCCCCACAATATTCCTGTTTTAGACCTAAAGTGTGGGCTCAGTGTATTTATGACATGACTTCTTAAAATGGACATGATAATCCATTATGATACTGCTGTAGAAGTAAGAATAGTTCAGGATCAAACATGATGGATGCTCTGTGTTGTGTGTCCCTTCGAGCTGGTGGTGGTGGGGGGGGATTTTCCTTCACGATGGTGAAACTGTACAGCAGTTAAAGAAAAGTTAGAAAAAGTCCAAAACATAGAATTAAGAATGTGTAATATGGGTACATTTCACAGGCCCTTGAATCTGACCTGTGCTCTGCGAGTGCAGCGGGTTGAGGAAGTGCTCTCTCACTTCCGTTTCAAAGAAAAAAAAAAAAAAAAAAGCCCACAATCCACAGCAGCTCTTGCAGTATTCATGCTGGGCTTTTTATGGACCCCCATGAACCAGACCTCCCTCCTCTCGGTCCCTAGTGTTCTATGTTATTTCTAGTGATGCCTCGGAATGCATTATTAAATCCACATTATGTTGAATAATTGAATGATTTAAAAGATCTACAAGCGCTTCCCTAATCCAGTGGGAGGCTCTGTAGCATATGTAAATTTCATGACCAACTCTGACACACACACACGCACACACACACGCACACACACCCAAAGCAAATGTGCATGTATCCTGGCTAAGAGCATGAGTTTGTGCATGCATTCAGAGGGAAATATGGTGCTTGGAATCTTCCCTGATATGGCCTCAGAGGACACCCTCACGACTTACTTGACTATGTTATGCATAAGACATTGTGTCGTGCCTTGTTCCTGCAGGCAGGAAGGAAGCAGGGCCAGTCGTGTTACTGTGTCACAGCAGTTCCCTGTCCTGCTGCTGCTTCTGCTGCAGTTTGCAGAACAACACCGGAGTTTGTTTCACATTAAAAGCCAAGCCATTTTCAGTGTCCAGGGGACTTTCCAGTTGAAGAGAAGCTATTTGTTACAGGCCCCAGGCTGTGTGCACTCATGAACTCACTGCTATCTCGTCTTCCCTCCACACAGACATGCCTGGAGCTGGAGAGGTACCTCCAGAGTGAGCCCTATGTCTCGGCCACGGACCTCAAATTTGAGAGCCAAGAGGACCTGTGGAGCAAGCTGATGCTTGCCTGCGGGGACAAGTCGAACGAGTCAGACCCAAAGATTCCCCACATCAAGGAGGAGGACGACAATCAGGACAGCCAGCAACTTGACGCCGGAGGCTTCAACTCCGACGCCAGCAGCGAGGCCTCGGACAGCTCCGAGGAGCTCTCCCCTACTCTCGACTTCCCCTCCAGCTCTCTGACTGACATTCTAGGAGATGGCGGAGAAGAACTGAGCTCCACCATCATCAGCACACCGCCGTCCTCACCCGAGCTGGTCAAGGACGGCTCTGTGTCCCAGGTGTGGAGTGGGATACAGAGCGTGGTGCACTCGCCTGGGAAAATAAGGACTGGGGGCACGGAGAGGAACCCGGAGAGGTCGGGGCTGACCAGCGGGGAGGCGTCACCTGACGGGAGGAGGCGAGTGCACAGGTGTCAGTTCAATGGATGCAGGAAGGTGTACACCAAGAGCTCGCACCTCAAAGCACACCAGCGCACGCACACAGGTAAAGACGAGTGCTTCTCCAATGTTTTTATCGCTTCCATGTAAATGGTTACATCATGGCGGCGGAATAGTGGCCTTACCCTGTGGTTAAACCCTGTGGTTTTTGCAACATTAAACTCAATAAAATCACCTGAAGAGTGAAAACCTCCTTAAAGAGTGATTAAAATGACCTTAGATGAAATCACTCCTACATACTTTGAATAGCTGGTCAGGAGGAACGTCCTCGACTGTGACCTAATTCACACAGAGAAACGTGACTTCATGCAGGGACACGAAAGCCAGAGGGAGGGGGAGGTTGTTCTTTGGTAGCCGAGTAGCACCCAGAGGATGTGGATCCTAAAAACAAGTCAATAGTTCTCAGATTTCACCATGGGAAGAGATTCAGAAATTCAGTCGCATGAAAAAAATGATAATAATGTGGGAACATGACATTTTCATTGTTTGGTTTGAGCTCCACATGTGAGCAGTTTCCCCTGTCACCTTTGACCTCTGCCAGGCTGTTTACAGCTGTGCCGCCCATTAGCAGGGGAAGTCACATTCCTAGCATTCTTCATTGACCATGTTCGCCACAGACTTAATGGCCCATTAGGACCAGTCCTAACTTTTTTTCTTTTCTTTTTTTTCCCCCTGCAGCTCACTCCTATTACATAAGTCGTGTACTCGAGCAGCTCCTTAAAGCTGCATACCACAGCTCTGGAGACCTAAAGTCACATGCTTGTTTTTCTGTTTAGCACCTGCTGAGGAGCCTATTTTCTCTGAAGTCGGCTCGCGGGTTGTAATCAACTGTAAATGTTTGCAAAGTTACATTATTTTAAATGTCAGAACATTGACTTTTATGTTGAATGGCTAAAGACGATAGAAGCTAAACCTTTACATGGGACACAAATGATTCATAAACTAAAGGATGAACTTCTCTTGGCACGTTAATTTGTTGGGCCTCTGAATGTTAATCTTGTGATTCCCGGTTGCTGTTGCAGGTGAGAAGCCCTACAGGTGTTCGTGGGAGGGCTGTGAGTGGCGCTTTGCACGTAGTGACGAACTCACCAGACACTTCAGAAAGCACACTGGAGCAAAGCCATTCAAATGCAGTCACTGCGACAGGTAAATGCTCGTGATGATTTTCGACCCGTTTCATCTTCAAGTGCAAACTAATAGGGAAATTGTCCACCTTATAAGCAGCTATGGAGGTCAATGGGTGCCAAGCCAGCGTGCAAAGACTTTTGCACGACTTTTTGCTCACTTTTGTCCCATTTATGGCAAAAATGATGTCTCTTGAAACAAAGTTCGGAACTGTTGTTTGATTTTATGCTTCTAAACATTTCCAGAAGACCAGTGAAGCTGTAATTCTCTTTTCTTCCACCTTTGGTGCAAAGCGCTGGGTCACTAACAAAGACCGTGGCGCTAGTTTGTGCAAATGAGACACGTCAGATGGAGGGACGACTGAGGGCTAAGAACGCACTGATGGAATAGGATTGAGGTCGAGGGCTTGGATGAAAAGACAGTTGAGGACAAAGGCATGAGAAAAGTTTGGATTAGGGATTGTCAGAAGTCAGAAGGATTCTGAATGCGATGGCGCTGTAGCTTCGTCATCTCCCATCGCTCAAGTCGACCTTGTAGCTGGACAAGTCATAAGACCGTATGACAGTCATGCTAGCTCCTGATACACTGGTGGCTCATTCATCCAGCTGTTGGCTTTTGTAGTTTAAAAATTGGAAAACATAATAGGAAATGGATCATTCAGGTGTAATTTAAATTTTTCCTTCTATGAGCACGAGGATACAGGATGCACTAACTATCCTGGAATGATTCATGCATATTCCCAATTAGGAAAAATGTTTTTTTTTTTTTTTTTTTTAACTTGTAATGACTTTGTTTTACTGTAGTACAAAGTAGTTTTCTGTTGAGTCTGGATGCTGAATCTTTGCTCTTTCCTTCGGTTTCAGGTGTTTCTCCCGTTCCGATCACCTGGCGCTGCACATGAAGAGGCACATCTAAGGTGGCCTCTGTGTCAAGAGCTCTGAGGGATGATTCTGGTTGATTGTCCTGACCTGTGGGGGAACAGCGAGGCCGGTGTGTCCTGGGAGCGTTAAGAGGAGCACCGCCGTGTTCCAGGCAGTGGGAAAACATGAAGCAACGCAGGCTATTATTTGCACCATACTTAGTGCCTCCAACACCTCGCTGTGGGGATTGCTCTTGGAAGGCTTTGACGGGGGAGGAGGAGGGAGTGATTCGAGAAAATTTGAAGAACGGGAACAATCTCGCCTGGAGAAGATGGGAAGAGACTCTTCTGTATGGTGTACAACGCTTTTTTCCGGGAGGACTACGGCAACTCCTGCCGGTCGCCGTTCCTCCGATGATAGTGTGTTTGCCTGTGCGCATGGGGACTGTGAGTGCCTGCGACTGGATGCCTGTGCTGGCTTTATGGAGCGGATGGAGCTTGCATTGTGGAACTGCGAGTGAATGACATGGACGGGGTGATGTTCTGAGAGCGAGGTGATTTGTTTTTTTTCCCGTGTGTGTGTTGGGGGGTTAGTGGTTGTCTCACTGAGAATGAATGCAAGCAAAAAAAAAAAAAAACAAAAAAAAAAAAAAAAAGGTTCTGTCTGTGCCGTCTGAGTCTGTTGGCTATGGAGAGGAGCAGGGGATTGTTTGGTGGAGCTGATTTATGAGAGAGCGCCCCCTTTGCGCCTGGAGGCGGAACTACAGCTCCCTATTAGGACCGGGAGCTTGTTTTGTTTAGTGCAGCTATTAAATGTGCAATGTATTACGTAGCCTGTCTCCAAACATACACGCTATAAAGCTCATTTTGTTGTCCATTGTGTAAACTCTATATCTTAAAAGGGAAAAAAAAAACTGTTGTACACAGACATTTATTGACATTATAACAGAAGTTGCATGGAATCTGGGGATGTGTTGCGCACCTGTTTGCTTATAGGACAACAAAATTCCATTCGAGAGCAGCTACTTTCATGTTACTCTAAATCATAGTATTGTATAAAACACATAAGGCAGTCATTTCATTTCCTTTTTGTTTTATTTTTTTGATTGTTGCTTTTAAAGTTGGGGATACCACTATTGTTTAGAAACTGTCTCGATTGTGGGATTTTTTTTTTTCTCTTGTGTTCTATCTGTAAATGCACTGTTGACCTTACTGATGCCTTATGTAAGTGGCCTTGTCCTGTTATATAGATCTCTCTCTCTGTCTCTGTCTCTCTCCCTCTCTCTGTCTCTCTCTCTCTGTCTCTGTCTCTCTCTCTGTGTCTCTCTGTCTCTTTCTCTCTCTCTCTAACACACATGCCAAACAGGGGTTGCGAGTGCAGTAGTGCGTTATTAAATAGCTTTATTAAGGCTCAAATACATATTGTCGCACTTTTGCCCTTTTGTCTTGCGACAGACTCCTAAACTCCTGAAGAATAATAATAATAATAATAATAATAATAATAATAAATAATCAGCTTCACGATAACTGCCATTTTTACATTTTGTGCATTCTTTGTTGAATATATCAAAACGATATCAGAAAACTCTTCAAAAGGATGCAGGTCTGAGAAAGAATCGTGTTGCACTGGGAAAAGCAGTTCAGTTTTGTGATGGTTTACTACTATGTAGTATAAGGTTGAACTTGGCGTGGACTGTAACTTCCTTTCATAGGTACAGAGTCTTGGAAACGTGTTCTCATAAAGTGTGGCATGCTCAGTCACCTAGTTTTTGGAAAATTAGGAAAATTTAGACAACTTTTACATTGGGTCTATTTCTATCAGCTGATGTGGAGAAAGCATCCAGTCGTTAAATGAAGACTGGATAAAGTCTGTCCTTTCAGAATAATGACAGCGTTCTTAGTCACGAGTCGGTTTTTGTTGTAGGTTTCATTAAGTCTCGCCCTCACCGTGAGTCAGTTACTTTACTCAGTCCTGGCTTAAACAGCTTGTGATCTGATTAAACAGTACCCAAAACCGGTTTAACCAGTTCGGCTGAGCTGTGCTGCAGATCTCTACATTTCTGTTGGTTTCTGCAGGCGAACTGTCTGTCTGTGCCACATTCACTATATACATGTTTTAACTTCAGGTTGGTCATTTTCTGATCGCTCACAGTGTATGAAATGTCTTATGTTAACTAATCTCCATTACCATTTTTGTTTTTTTCTAGATAACATTTTTGAGCCACAGTGTTTTGTCATTTTCAAACAGCTTGAAGCGCCTGACTGGGTTAAGTGGTCATAAAACTGGATGTCTGTCGCTCAGTCAACATCACCCCTTGTTATAATTCAGCAGTTGAACCAGACCAACATTAAAGAAAAATCAGCGGTGCAATGTTTCTTACACTAACAAAATTTCAAAAATGCAAAGATTATGTACATTGTAAACTAGGAAAATTTTGTAAGGAAGCTTCTATTTTGAAAGGGTTTGGGACCAAACATAAGTGCAGCGTGTTGTTTCTAAAGACAAACCAATAAAGACAAGAGGCTGAAGAATTATTGTAAAATAGACAAACTCCATTCTCCCTCATTTGCTTCTGTAACATGTTGGTTTTTGATTGAGAAACTAGAGCAAATGTACATTTTTAAAAAGCATTAATAACACCAATACCTGTGGCCTATCACCTTTAAAGACAAAAAGAAACTTATTTTCAGACAGGAATTGTTCTGGACACTTGAATTGTCACTATTTGGCACCTTGCTTTCTGGTGTCATCTAAGTATTACAATTATTATAAAAAAAAAAATTTTTGTTTTTCAACAGACCTGCGAAGACCCCCACCCCCATATCTTTAGCTAGAGAATCTTTATTGGATAAATATGGAGAAAAAAAATCTGAGGCTCTATTTTTGTTTGTTTTATGGCATAACAAGATTTTTTCATTTGAAATTGTTTTGTAAAATAGTTTCTGTATGAATGTATTTTTTATTGGAAAATCGATAAAAAAGAATTTATTGGATCTACGTGTGGTTTGCTTTTTGTTTTTTTCTCTCACAATACGGTAAAACAGGAAGTGTTTCCAGCACTCACTTTCCCCCTAGAGGCTGAAGGTCATAGTGAGCCATAGAACAACACTGCACCAGCAGGAAGTCAGTGACTCCACCTAGGAACATAAGTCTTTGAAAAAAAACTTGACACATGCCTTAATCAATCAATAAATTTCTTGATATTTTACTGTCTGTGTCTTGGTTCTGCGAAATCATTACCTAAAACCGCAGGAAATAGTTTGAGCAAACATTACTCAACAGCAGAAAATGATGCATTTGTGTGGGACTTTTGTTTCCACGTGTGGTGAGTATTTTTGGCAGCGTGACGGTGTGTGTGTGTGTGTGTAGGGTTGAGTCAAAATAAACTACAGTGTTTGTTGATTGGAAGGACAGAAATGTGGGAACACACTAAGGATAAATCCAGTGGAACAAGAAAGAAGACGAAACCAGCTCCAATCCGGAGAAAAGATCTTTGCTGAAAACATCATTTAGTCGAGACGCTGACAGCCGCTACTTCACCAGTCAACAAGCTACTCAAATAGTGTGAGTCCAGAGATAAAAAGACCTTATTATACCAACGCTTTCTGGCACCTGGCCCTTATCAGGGCAGTGCACACGATGTATGTGCTTAAAAGAGCAGGGTAGGACATAAGTGGAGAACAATAAATGATGAAAGGAAAATATTATTAAATTAAAAACATCCAAGAATTGTGTCAATATTGGCCAAGTTCTCTAACATTAAAAGACGCCTTCATTGATATTGAACTCGCTTCTTTTGGTTCTAGTTTGCGTCGTACATGTAAATGAATGCCAATAAAATTCCCTCTGACTTCTCTACATCCAAATATATCTCTCTGCTTCTAGCTGGAAAATGCCTCCAGATGACATCACTTGGAGGAACATACAGTTCCGATTAAGTTGTCACTCACACTGCTTTTTCAGAGTTGCTCCAGATGACATTATCTGAACTCCTAATAATGAAAAACTCCATGGAGACCATGGCAGAACCTCATTGGTTAGTAAGAGTAAAAAAAAAAAACACCCTCAGTCAGCAGATTGAAGTAGAATAGAGAACAAAAGGATGATTGTCCACAGAAAAGAGATTCATATTATAATACCTATGTGATATTTTAAATAACTTGGCTGTTTGTGTCATTACAAGCTCTGACAGAAAGTAAAACTATGGATTTATCACTTGAAAACCATCATCTCATAATCCTATTGTCTCCGCAGGAGCAGCTGCAGTACTTAAAGGACGTAAAACTCGTCTGTGTTTTCCCGCACACATTCACGATCACAGTTGTGAGACGAAAAGCGCATCAGCACGAGAGAACGACACTGTGAGGCGTTCGGATGAAAGGTGCGTCGTAAGGACGTTCTGTGCCTCCTGCTCGGGCTCCAAGCCAAGAGTGCAAGAGTTTTCATCCTTAGTCTCCTACAAATGTATGCAAATGAAGTTGGGCCACAAACAAATCGCAGATAAGAGCTCTGCACACTACACATACAAATAGCCTCTTCATCTCCAATTGCAAGCTACGTGCCCCACAGCCCTGAAATAATTGAAACGCTCTCAAGAGTTATATATTTATTGGTATTTCTATTCAAACTCCTTTTCATATTAAGTACATAAAGCTTTTTCGACTGTGAAAAGGGAGAAATAAGATTAAATTAAGAACACTGACATGCTTTCTGACAGCAGTCCTTCCCAGGATCTCACATAATTTGGACAATTATAGATCACTGCAGTAATTTGGGACAGCAATCCAAGTTCTCTTGATTTACATTATAGGCATTAACGGCATTTATAACAAAAAGAGTCTAGAGTCTAATTGTTAGTGGGTTTGTGCTCTTGATTGCAGCCTTTTTGGCCAAAATCAACAGTCCCCATTCCACGAGTACACAAGTACACAAGCTCTGCAGATGCAAAAAGTGACACGGTGAAAAGAAATTCAAATAAAAGCAAATCTGTCAGTGCAAGGACAAACGATTGTGTAATTCCACAGACATTACTAGGATATCAGACAGTCGACAAGCACAAATCAGGACGGGAGAGGCAAGAATCACAAAGTGTTTCACATGAGCTCATTGACCCGTAGGTGTGGTCGCCCAACCTGTGTGCAGAGCAGCGTATTTACACAGCCTGTTTCCACCCATGGAAGCTTACACAGAATTAGTGGCTTGTTTAGCCTGTCGCAACTGTGTGGGCTGTGAGAATTCAACAAAAAACATGCACAATCACAAGTTGCACTACAGGCCTGACTTTCTGTGACTGTCCCTTCAGGAAATAACCTAACTGCTAAAAAAAAAGGTGCTACTGAAAAGCTATTTCAGTTTAAAAAGCTGAGCTTACACATGTACGAACGCTTGCATAAATGCACCGTCAGCTCTCTGCTGCTCTCTCTATCTGCTGTCCGTGCAGGCTGTGACGACATGTGGGCGGCTCCGTGAGCTCCTGCAGAACACCATGTGTTTTTGGATTGGGCGTGACAACCCCAACGCAATGACTCATGTTTCCACTTAGGCATTTGTTGCAACGGGGCTGTTGTAATGGGGAGTTGTGTTAGGATGTGCACGTGCAGGTGTGCAACAGTGTGCATGCACTGGCCAAATATGCAAAGCCTTTCAGGCATCTGAGGCAACCCTTTGTTGCTCTCTGCGCACAAAACAAGTCATTGGAACTTTACAAATGCCTTCATTGAAGAGATACACCTGTAAATTGTGATGGCAATATAAACCCTCATCCCATTAACACGTACAGCCCATGAAGATATGTGACAGGGAAATATCCCCTGGAGTTGGTACAGCACACAATTGAATACCAATCTGATGGTGAAGAGCCGGCGAGATGTGTGATAAAAGGGTCTGAAAGAGAGAGAGCGGCAAAGACACTTGTGGAGCAGGATCCAGCAGCTGCAAGTTTCATGTACTGTAGCGTGAGGACTTCAACCCAGCGGGAGCTTTAGCAAACCTGCTTTGTTTCTTATCTTATCTTCTTCTGGTCTGTAAACAACCTCCAAGTGTAGTTTGTGTGTGTAATCTACAGCCGTAGTTATGTTTTATTGTAGTAATTGTGAGGGGAACAATGGAGGAAGTCAGGTGCAACAAAGTGTGTAGAGAGGATGTGGATGGGTCGGCACTTTAATACGGGGTGGGGGGAGGGGGAGTGATGCTCATTTCCCATGCTAAAACCTCAACTGTGTTTGTCATTGTAGCAATGACAACCAAGACTGTCTGAGCATTAACTCGCACCATGACAACGATCAAAACATAACCATAACTTTTAACCAGTTATTATTGTAACCATGACGATGAAGTGGCACTACCTGCCACCAGAGAAGTGCCAAGTTAGGCTTGTTGTCGAGTGCGAGTGCGTTTAAATTAATGAGAGAAGTGAAGGGGGACCAGGAGAACCGGATTCTCCCCAGAGTGAGGTTTCACGCACATGCACATATGTATAGACCGACACACGCCTCCCCATCCTCAGAGCTCATGCGTCCTGTCCAGAACAGCTTGATAAACCAGAAGGAAGGTGTAAAGGAGTTCAAATCCTGCTGCAAAACTCTCGGAATGAGCTGCCGGTTTTGCAAATCGAATGGAAATTGAGTCCTTTTTTTCTAAGGTGACATCAAGAGGTGCACAAACCCACCAGCCCATCAAAGTGAAACATAAATTATGTTGAAAAAAAAACATCAAGTCACGAGGAGACTTGAATCCCCTGACTTTGATTCAGATCGGGTGAAGCAGTCTGGAGGTGCAACAGGACCAACAAGACTCCAACCTCCAAAGTGTGAGCAGCCAGGTGGTGACATCTGAGCGGAAGAACTGAAAAAGAGTCAGTGAGAAGCAGACGGGTGTTTTAACCTAAACGTTTAATACATGCACTCGAGAGCACAAAGAGCATCAGGAGGATGAGAACGAAGCCGCGAAACTGCACGAGTGCAAACACAACGCCGCAGCTGTACATGTTCGCAATAACCATGCTACTTCGCACATTTGCAAGCTTTGGCTAAGATCTTAAGGTTGTTTCCATCTGGCAGCTGTTTTTTGGAGGTGAACTGATTTTTACATGGAAGCTTGATGATGTTTTTATTTTTTAGAAATAAATTTTCCAAAGACAGAGACCCTACAGACGTGCACATGTTGTACTGAAAACTGGAGTTTTTCCAGTCCCAGACAGTGATAAAGAGGAGTCTGGAGGTTGGGGCGGGCTGGGGTTCCAGCCAGACTTTCCGCACAGCACCTGATGGATGGCCATTCCTCAGTCCCCCTCCCCCTGTGAACACCCACTCATTCCCCCATTCCCCCTGCTTTCTCCTCCCCTGGTTGAGGAACAGGCTCCTCACTGTGGCGCCCTAATAAAAGTGGGCCATTATCTTCCCACGGTGCACTTTGAACTCGCACTTTGACAAAGGAATCTAGTCCTCGTCAACCACTTCAGGTTATTTATGCATTCACGGCACAGTGGAATTGGTTTCTCTCGGCCAGTGATTTCAATATCTCATTGAAGATACCATCAGGCCACATGCACAGAATTCTGGCCCGTCACTGAACCAAAACTATCTCTACACTGTATCTGTGCTACTATGACGCTTCTTTCAATAGAGGTGACTTTGTCGTCTTTAAGGGATTTTAAGAAAAACGAGTTGCTCCGTATGCTGTAAAAATGGGTTTTATTATTTTTTTGCCTGTGGTGGGTTTCTGATTACATTTCTAATTTTACCTTTTTTTCCTTGAGTTTCCTTGTTTAACAAACTGCTACCAAGCTTCTTTAATTCATTCAAGCAGTGGGACACCTTCTACTTTCTGTCTTTTTGCTGTGAAACTACAGGAAGTGTTGAATTTCCTTATAAAATTAAAAGCACGTACAATGGAAAGTGTAGCACTGGTGCAGGAAATTACAATTGTCCATTTAAATTCTTTACGTGAACGTACACAATAGTTAATATTGCACTTTGACAGAGAATTTCTATTTCGTCTAAATAATAAATTTCACAAACTGTTTGAAGCTGCGAAATGCATCCTATGGCGGCGCTAGCAGGAAACTCAACATCGTTCCCGCCAGCTCTCCCCTGCCCAAGCTACTCTCTGCTCTGCTACCATTTGCTCTGCTCCACCACACTAAGTCCTTCAGGCGCTTAACGTTATGAAATGACAACGAATCACTATGCTCCAAAACTTACCGATCAAACATAAATTGTTAATATTCTCTGACTGTTTAGAAAAAGACTTTAAGAGGCAAATATCATTGATGGCAGCTTTTCAAAATAAGATAACTCATCTGGAGGCATCAAAGTTTTTCTTAAAGGGCAACTTCACCAATTTTCAACTTGCGCTCTGTGGCTTTAGTTTAGGGTGTTAATGCTTTTAAACTTTCCTCTGAGTTCCCTGTATTAAAACATTGCTCTGCTTCTAGCTGAAAAACTAGAAGAAAATTGTTTTGAGGAACATTTTGAGTTGCAGAGTAGGTACTTTCTCAGCTGAACTGGAACCGTGTTCAAGCTACTCAGCCGAACACTTAACGACTGCAGAGGAGGGTCAAAGGTGTCATTTTCTTCCTAGGACTGCTGCTTTGTTATGTTTTGATATTTTTTCATATGGAAAAATACCAATTTAAATTAAGAAGAGTTTTTCATCATTAGGAGTTCAGATGATGTCATCTGGAGGAGCTCCGGAAAAGCAGTTTGACCATGATTACAAACTTCCCAGTGTGAGCAACAAGATGACGTAATCTGAACTGAAGGTTCCTCCAAGTGATGTCATCTGGGGGTATTTTTAAGTTAGAAGTAGTGAGATAGTTTGACATAAGGAAGTCAAAGGGACAAACTACCTAAACTAAAACCAAAACAAAGAGAGTTCAAAGTCGGTGAAGGTCCTTTACCTTTGAAGTGACAAAACCAAAGTTACAAAAGAGGAAAGACAATGAACCACTTTAAGACCTTATCCCAGTAGCAGCTCTGCCACAACAGATCAGGCTGTTATTTTGGATTCACACCTCGGTTTTTACCTTTCAAGTTAAATCTGTAGTGAAATCTGCTTTTTACCATCTGAAGAATGTTGGATGTTAGAATTAGATATTCAGTGTGTAATCATGACCTAGAAAAGTGGATTCACGCTCCTATATTTTTTTTTTTTAGTTTCCCAATTCTAAAAACGTTGCACTCAGTTTTAAGATTCTTTTATTTGTTTTTAAATTGGCACCAAATACATTTCTGAGTTACTAATTCTAGGAGAAGCAGCTTTCAGTTTTTTTAAGCTGCCCATCATTAGAATTTATTACCTGCAAATATAAGTGTGGATATATTTAAAACGTTTCTATTTTCCACATAGTAAGTTCTCATATTGACTATATTATTATATTAGTATATGTATTTTATCATTTATTTCGTCTTTTTTTTTCAAAAAACACTGTATGAAATGTGCTCTATTATTAAAAAACACTAAAACAACTAAAATATATTTAAAAAGTGACATAGTTCCTCTTTAAATGTGGCAACATTACCTACAAAATACATATTGAAACTTTGTTTGATTACAGCAACAAAGTACTGTATAGTTTTTTTGATCACAGTAACCTACAGTATATATTTTATAACGTAGTATTTAATAGTTCTACATGACAAAATCTTCACCTGGAACTAGAAACCGGACTGTAATTCAGGAAATTGTGATACTTGCTGCAGAAGAGTCTTTGGTGACACAGTTGACTTTCATCGTGTTGAATGTCAGCTGACGACACAAAGCTGCAACGTGTTTGACAACAAATAAAAGGGATCACGAGTCGAAGTCATAGGCAGATGATGCGATTTCTCACCTGTTCTCGAGGAGGCTTATAGAATTTTACTGATACGTGGCAGACTCATGCAAGAGATGATGTTGAAGGCTAGTGAGTGGGTTTTTATTGCTGCTTATGTGCAGGAGGTGGCAACATCAGATATTGTACAGCATAGCAGAAAATCTCATGAAGCAGCTACAGTGGTAAATGTTTTCAGCTGAGAAATGTTTTATAAAATGAGGCAATAATGAAACCGTTACTACTTTTCAAACTACAAATGTTTTCCATGAGGGTATAAATGGAAAAAAAGACATTCAAGTGAACAATATAACACTGTTAAAAAATAATTAAAAAAAAAAAAAACTTATGCCAGGATAGAAATCTGTGAAGAAAAAAAACAACTGCGAGCTGTTCTGTGACAACTTTGCAGGCAGAGTACGAACTCTCCCGAGGATACAAGCATGTTAATGTCTCCAAAATAAGGGAACAAACTAAAAGTGCCGTTTTCTTTGAAAAAGTGTACATAGTGTTTTGGCAACAGTGTGTCTCCCTGAAGCCAGAGTAGTTATTTGCAGCAGGGTGTCGTCTTTGAGCAAGACAATGAAGTAATTGTACATGTTTATTTTTTCAGCACTTTAATTGAGCAAGAAACATGTTTGTGGTAATGCGGTAATGATCGAAGCACAGTCTGTTCCTGCTTTTTCCAACCGACGTGAGTGACATCATGTTTTCGGTGTCCACACAGGTATGTGGAAGTGGTCCAAGTTCCTGTGGATGTCTGTTCGTCTCTGTGGATGCAAACCCAACCCATGCAACAAAGAAACCGAATGCTTCTTTTTACGCATTTCAACATCCTGAAAATTGTTCTATACTGTGGAGCCGTTACACCAGTGTGTCTGCATGTTTGTCCACCTGGGAACCAGCAGAAGCGGGAGCAGCCCTGCACTGTGTCTGTACTGGACCGGTCAGGCTGCAGCTTCTGTCCCTGAGCTCAGGTAGAACTGCGGCTTTAAATGTGGGGGAACAAAATGGCAAATGCAACACGCTATTCATCAAGATCACAGCGACGTCTGTCTGCTCTTTTACAAAAAAGTAAAATCCATAAACACCCCCCCCCACACACACACACACTCACACACATTCGCACCTCTTTCCCTGAAGGATTGCGGAGCCCTGTTTGAATTCACCTATCACCATGACAACTACTCCTTCTTTACTGACTGTGCCCGTAGGAGGTTTTCGCCCAGCCTTTTCTAATTTCACACTGTGTGGATATCTCCATTCAGTAATTACAATCCCATCCATTCTCATTTTCCCTGTCCAGACAATGTGCCCTGGATATACACACACAAAAAAATCTCTTGCCTCTATGCACACGTATACACAGACGAGCCTCGCAGGAACACAGCGGTATACACACACCGTGTGCCTCCAAACACATGCAGAAACAGAGAGATCGAGAGTGATTTTGGACTGTCTCCCTCTAACTCCAATTAAAAGCCGACTTAGAGAGAGCAGGAGAGGCAGTTTGAGTCGGCAACAAGTTGTTCCTGGAAGCGACGCGTCGGCGTGTTACCTGCATAGTAGCAACTTCTTGATCCTGAGTGGTGTAAATTGGCTTTCACCTTGCTGAGCTACAGGACTTTTTGTAGGCATGACTAGGATTATTAGCGTGCATCCTCTGAGCTGCATGCACAAAAGGAACCTGAAAACTGAGCTTGGACTCATCCAAAAAGCAGACAAGGCTGAAACAACAGTGACCAAACCACAGTCTCACAGCTGCTGCACAGATTACACGACGGGCCTTTGGGCACAGGAACAGGGGCCCAATCAGTCCAGGTTGTCCCAAAGAGAGGAAAACATATTCAAAAGAAGGAACATGATCACAAATTCACCACTGACATATTACCACAAATAAAAAAGCATTTCATCAACAATTACCACAGAAATGACCACAAAAAGGTGAAAAATGACCAAAATGAGACAAATCCGTACCACAAAGAGACACATAACCACCCGAGACGGACACTGATTGACCACTAAGAGATAAAATATTGCCAAAAGTAATAAGAAAAGGCCAAAGCAAATTATCACCAATTACCACAAAAGTCAAAGTGATGACAAAGTAAAGAAATAATACCACAAAAAGATAAAATATCACCACAACAAGGTGAAAAAATGATCAACGATAAGCACAAAATGGCCGTAAGAAGGGTGAAAAATGAAAGTGAAAACAAACTCTCTGCAGACCTACACAGCTGCTCTCATCAGCCTTATTCATTGTTGATACTGTTTGTCCTTATGCTTGCTGCTTCCACCTAACCAGCCACATGAAGTTGATATATTTAAATCCTGACTCTCCATCTACCTCACTCTGAATTACAAAAGGGGGTCGGTTTTGGCCCTGTCAGCTTATTTTCCCAAGATCCCCTCGCTTCTTGTTTACCACTCGCCTGGGCTGTTCTCGGGACTCCCGGGGGGACTCCCGGGGGGACTCCCGGGGGGACTCACGGGGGGGACTCGCATTGCAGCGCTCCGCCGTACGGGATGTAAACACATCCTTGGCTTAACTCGTGTTTCCTCCACAAGTTTTTCAAGGGATCGCTGTGTCCCGGCTGCTCGAGCAGGTACCAGCACTGATGTCAGAGCAGGGGTGGAGCTGAGGAGGTCAAATGCTGGTCAGGAACAGGAGTGTGCGTCCCTCCTTAGAAGTTTTTATCAAGCATGTTGATTTTACATATAAGTAAAGTATAAATACTACACAGTTTTGAATATCAACTTTCTTTCTTACACATGTTTTTGAGTTCTTAACCCAAAAAGTCCCCAGTTATGTCATATATATATATTACAAACAAACCTTCAAATCCACAACACATGCAGGTGGGGGTGTGTTTGGCTGGTTCCCAATGAAGATTAATATCACAGAATTGCTGACAGCTACTTATTCTTTACTTGGGTTCTAGGATTTGTGTCATCCATCTGAGTTTCAGCAATATTATTTGGCCGCTTTCCCCTGCAAATAAAAGTAGCTGATGACTGGAGTTATTTGCATCAAAAGGGAAAATTTCATCAAATACAGATGTGTTTTTTTTTTTCTGTTTGCTTATCAATTTAGTTTTGTAGGCAGTGTGGAAGACCCATCATTTGGAAATGAAGCTGGTAGGAGAAGCTCACACTAATACACACAGAGACAGAGTCTTTCAGTGTGTCGAGATGACATCATCCAGAGGAGTTTTTCAGTCTAGATGACATCATCGGGTTATTGTCCTGGTCGACCTGCTGCTCAGAATTCACCTGGATGATATCATCCGACCTCCTGATGCCCAAAAATTCCTTTTCAGTTAAAAGCAGAAATATTTTAATAAAAAGAGGAAGACGTTACCCATAACGTGCAGCTGGGTAAGAGTTGAATGGGTCTAATGAAGGTCATTGAATAGAATCTGCTGGTGGTCTGGAATACAAGAGGCATCTTTATTGTTTTGCTAGGTTGCCTGTCAAATCCAGGATCAAATCCCACCATCACATCCACACTGGAGCTTTTGAGAAGATAGTTATTAGTACAAACTAGTACAAATATTATAAACATAAGATGTGTAATTACTGGGCCATGGAAAACAGTCAAGCAGATCTGACCTTATCTGTTAGTCAAACAAGAATCTTCTTTTTACCGTAGGTTGTGGGCTGATTTCTTGTGCTACTTGTTATTGATGGATCTAAATTCATATTAGCAGTTTTCAACAAGTGTTTGGAGCTCAATCAGTGCAGCACCAGCCCCCTATTGTCTTTAATGCCAATTATAAAACCTGTTGTTTTTATGCAGCAATAGTGCATTTCCTTAAAATCACCAAATTGACATAGGACATAGGATGTATCACTGTGGACTGCACAACAATTTCATGCTGAACTACATGGTTTTGCTGCAGGTGATGTGTATCATGATGATGTATCGTGTGTATCGTGCAAAACAGATTTAGCCTATAAGTCCACCACAGACAGATCATTTACATAGCTACAACTTCCACGCGTGTAAAAAACGTGCACCACTCGTGCCACTTTGGACACAAACATCCATCCGGCTGCACTACACTGGTTTGGTCAGGGGGAAGACGGTGTCACAGGATACGGACACAGAGTTGAGCTGAAGCGGATTGTGAAGTGAATGTGGACAGTGGGCTGCTGCTCATTTTTACAGAGCCGCTACGAAAGCAGCATCACCAAAAACAGCATCAATGAACCTTAGTGCTACACGACAAATTGCCCCCATCCCCTCCCCGCGTGATGTCCTGTCATGTTCAGACACAGAGCGATGAAATCCAACTTCAAACTAACTTTACTGGGAAACCACAAAATTCCCGTCATAATTAGAACATGAATTATCTCATTCCCACGCGTTACAGTGTTTGCACACGTTATTAAGTTGTGGCCACAGCACAGTGTTGTTCACACGCCTTCATCACTTGTGGTCATGGGATATGATTTTATCTTCCAGATGTTTCCATGGGGGCTCCGCAGGTTTTCCTACGAGCCTTTCCCCATTTTTTCCCCCCAAATTTTGGGAAGAAATGGTGGTTATGGCATCACAAGTCAATGTCATTCATTCTAAAAATGTTCTTTGACGAAAAAAAAAAAAAACGTTGTTTGTGTAATAAGATACTCTCTGTAACACAGTGGAGTCTGGGCATAAGACCAAAATAGTGCACAGTTGCCTGGAAAAACTAATAAAGTACATTTATTCAGCTATCTGCTCAGGTCCCTGAATGCCTCACAGTCACTGAGTGAAGGATGCCTTTGCAGCTCTGTGGTACTTTGTTGCAAAAAAAAAAAAAAAAGCAGACAACACTACTCAGGACACTTTGAATTGTTTCAGATTTCACCTCTACTTACACATATTATTCACGGACGCTTGTATAGAGGGGAAAAAAATTAATCGTTCTTCAAACGCGGCCACATATTGACACGTTGCCCACCCCTGACGCTCCAAACATTTGGTCAACCCCCCTCTAAAACTCCGCTGCAAATCAGTGTAAACAACATGTCATTTTCATACCTTTTGATCGTGGAGCTATTCTGAGTGAACCTCCTGAGGTTTTGCAACTGGGGGTATGTGGTGCAGGGTGTAATGATAAGTTGTTGTTCTTTTTTTTTTTTTCCTTCTCTCCTTTTACTTTTAAGGATTGAAGTTTTGAAAAGAATAATAAAAAACTGGCAGTAATTGGCAAAAGAAGTGCACTGCGGAGGAATAAAAAAAACACAACAAAACTACAAAGTGACTCCACCAGGGAAAAGGAGAAAGCTACACTGTAAGCACATATGCACAGCGAAGGGTTTTAAGGGCATTCTCCTGTTGCAGAACAATCCCTGGTCGACTACTTTTATGCATTCGTTGTTCTTTTTCCCGTCTCTGCACAACCCACAATGCTACTTTACCTTAATGCTGCAGTAAATCTCCGCCTTGAAACCTCAATGTCAGGGTTTGGTTTTTGTTTTGAAGAAAATGCCGAAAAGGGGGCCGCACATGTCAATCGGATGCACCTTAAAAAGAAAATCAAGGGACCTGTTACAAACCATCTAATTAAATGCAGGTCTACAAGAACGAACTACAAATTTGCTGGTTTAAATGCACGTTTCTGCGTTCATCAATGTAAAATACAATTTAAGTTGTGGTAACTTAATAAAATGGACTTATCTCAATTTCCTACCTTGAGTGCAGGAGTAAGTCTCCTCCCTTATCCAATTAGCACAAAACTAGTTGGGACTGTGTGTTGCAGGACCTGCTGTACATGGCACAGAGATATAAAAGACATTTTCAAGGTGAAAATAATTCTACTATTGAATGTCTTCTAGCTTCTGGTTCTGGTGGACTGATGGCTGAAGGACAACAAGGCCTAACAAACGTGATAGAATCTGTTGTTCTGCTACACACAGTCCTGGTGGGATTTAAGCATGGAAACTCACCACGAGTCAGCGGAGAACTTTAATAGTTTCCTTTGTGAAATTTGTTAAGGTAGAGAGGGAGTTTTCTTTGTGCCAGGGTGGAGGGAAAGAATGTTAGAACTTTTTCTTCAATGGAAAAAAAAAATGGTTGGAAAAACTATTTAGAGCAATATTCAACTGAAAAACATATGTTTGTAATGTCAGGGATTAGGTGGATGGTAAATATAAATGCATTTATTTCTAGCAGAAACGCTAATTCCCTCTACACAATGTAGTTTTTTGCTTCATCAGACACTATGATAAGTTAAAAAGCTTTTTTTAATTTTTCTTTTTGCGCCTAAACTTTTTTCAGTGTGTTTATCTACATTTTTAACATTCTAAACGTTCAAATATAAACGTTGGTTTACTACTCGCAGATAGAAAATGCTAAAAACGCAAAACTAATACAAAGTGCTGTGATTTGAATGATGTCATCACATAGTGTGTGTTTATGTGTGTTTTCACTGAAACTGTCACACTGAGTCCAACCCTGGTAAGAAGGTGACTGGAATTTGAGGGCTGGAAACAAAAAGCTTCACATTTGTTATGAGTTCGAACTGCTCGACAAACATCTACTTTATATTCTTGATTTTCATATTGGCCCAAAAGAGTTCAGCCCTAATGGCAGCAATGCCGTTTTCTATCATAGTATGCTGATTATTATTATTATTATTATTATTATTATTATTAGAAGTTTTTATGGTGCAGCGTTAAATGAAAACAGCATGCAATCATTTAAAACGTATTGTTTTATGACACACAAAGACAATGTCCAACGAAACCATGAATCTTTGCTTATTTTAAATTGTGTTTGATTCAGGGCTGTTGAAGCTGGCTTGGCATCCATGTGCTGTTCTGACAGAATAGGCAGGCAGGCTACAGCTTCCCAAGGCCGATCGTTCATTGTCATTAGACTCTGGTATGTTTTAACAATTTCAATATAATTACAACATCCAAGTACAACAACAGCAACAAAAAGGCTTCTCATACCTTTGGCTTAATACCGGGAGATTCTGACGTTGGATGTAACAATAGGTGGAATATCAAGAGGCCAAACAAACCATGTGAGTTCTGAGATTTGTTTTCACTCATTTGCTGCAGCATAAAAGAAATATCAGTTCGTCGGATTCTGGTTGCATATGGTTGCAGTCACGTATTTGCACTCACACCCAGAAAGCGTGGATGTGCTTGCAGACCGACCCATTCATTTACAAACGCACCAACATTCACCAATGTACAAACACATAAATCCCTCACACATCAGCAGCGTATAAGAAAAAAGCTTTTTCCACAACGGTTTCTTTCTTAGATCGAATGGCACAAGCCATCGCATGCTGGAGGACACATTTGCTCTCTTCCGCCACACTAATAATATGCTATCATTGGGCTGAACCACAAATGCACCGCTCATGGCCATAATCTTGTTGTCAGCTGTCTCACACTGTCGATGACGTGCAGGCACTCAAAGCCATTTGGCATGTAGGGCTGAGATCCCACAGCCCCAGCTTAATTGGATTTTGAAATGTGGTGTGTGTGCTCATCTGTGGGTGTATGCACAAATGCATTGGGAGTGTTTTCATGTGTCTACATGCGTACGTTCACTCACATCTGACACGTACGACATGTTGCAGTCAGGTGGAAACTTATGTTACATCTTTTCAGGAGTGTAGAAAACAGCCTCGAC
Organism: Channa maculata; assembly: GCA_020496755.1. Taxonomy (NCBI): domain Eukaryota; kingdom Metazoa; phylum Chordata; class Actinopteri; order Anabantiformes; family Channidae; genus Channa; species Channa maculata. The sequence continues at coordinate 23,145,169 of CM035612.1, read as the reverse complement.
CTTAAACAGCTAGTGTTTACAGTTAATTTCTTTTGGTGTTGAAATGGGGGCAGCATGGTGGTGGAGTGGTTAGCGCTGGAACCCATGAAACCTGAGGCGTTTCCCTAAATAAGGTTAAAGATAAAGGATGGATGGGTTTTGAGAGGGTTCTGTCAGTTCAGTCCATTTATTATTATTTATTATTATTATTTTTCAAGACAAATTCTGGTGAAAGACAAACCTAATTCAGTAGTGATTAACGACTCATTTCTGTTATCTGGCAGCTTGCTTGTTGCAGCAAAACAAGTTTGTGATACACAGGTTTTGCCAGGTCACTTTTAAGATGCACTGTAGGCAAAGATTCCAGCAGCTTTAGATAATACAGATTGCACAGCCATAGAGGAGGGTGGGGATGGAGAACTCCTGATAGAAGATGGAGATGCTGTTGCTGAATACCCTTCTCCTTAATCTTCCAAAGAATGAGGAGGCCTGCTGGATCTTGTACTGGATGTTTTCATCCATACTACAGTCACCGAATAGATTAATATTTTCAGATGCAGCAGAACTGTGAGGGGTCGTATTTAATGAGGAATTCCGGGGGGTTCTTGTGGAGGGTTCATGCACCAGTGACAGAGGACTTCTACTTTCATGATGTTTGGAGATATGCTGTTCTGCTACATGTCCTGATCTCCAGTCTGTCCAAGGGCCAACACAGAGAGACAAACACAGACAGACAAGGTTTCTACATGACAATTTTATTGATTCGTGCAAAATCTGAACTCGCAAACTGAGAATTATTTAAAACCTTACCAAATTTTCCATGTAACAAAATTGCATTTAAGTACTTGAATACAAACTGAAAATCCTGTAAATTGAGTGAGCTTGCCACACCAGCAGCAATGCGTGTTTTCACTTTTCATTTCCCCGCGTGCATGTGTTCGCTCTTGCATGCATGTGAGTTCATAAACCCTAAAATGAAAGGTATGAGATAGCTGGGTAGAGGTTTGCCAGTGTGTGAGATAGAAGTGGACGCTCCGCTGCCTCTCAGAGAGACAAGGGAGCCGGCATCTCGTCTGTATTCACCCAAACAGCGTTACCCGGCCTCTCTGGAATTCACCGTCCCCTGTTGACTGACACTGTGTGAGGGAACCTACGGCAAAAGCTAAACCGACGACAGGCTTTCAGGCTGTGATCATTTACAGTGCAGGTGGAGGAAATGGCTGATTTCTCAGCACCGTTTGATAGAAGAATGAAAAGCTTGTGAAAAATTGAGGATTGACTAGAAAGGAGAAGTAATATGCGACTTATTAAGGAAAGGAAAAGCATGTTTGAAGTGAGGAAATACGCTCACATTGGCCTGCAGAAACAAATACATCATTTTCCGCCTGCAAACTCTTTCTCTCTCTTAAATGTGCATCTAAACACTTGAAGAAATGAACACGGGAAGCTAACGCTGGGTATCTCACTCAGGGACACACCTGGTGGGTAGGCTGGGATTTGATCCCACAACTTCCACATCCCATCTTGCTGCTCAACCCATGGAGCTACCAGGCCTTATAAAATGACAATAAATGTCAAAATATTAACGGAGAGTACACACTCTCACAAATGGCGAAGTCTGTCTGCATCTATCTGTTGCATGAGTTCAGCTTTTTATTAATTTGTGCTGTCAATCAATAAGGAATTGCTTTGAAAGAGACCTCAGAGGGAACAGAGAGCCAAAGAGTCCTAACAAAGGAAGCCATTGTGTTTAGTTTGTTGCACAATCCACCTTTATTCTCTACAAACAGCTTCATAACAGAACCATGGTTTGCAGACAGTAACTGACAATTTGAGTGGCAGTATAGGCCGCTTTGTCCTGTGCCGTCGGTGTTGCATGCGGATGCTTAGGGTACCCGTGCGCATTGGTGATCGATGTTCGGAACCTTCAGTGCAGTACAATGGAAACCCTGACACCACAATATTTGACGCCTGAAGCAATAACATAGTACATAGAGTGAAAAAGTCTCAAAGGGAGGTAGACAAGGTGGTGGATGGTACATCAAGACACAGAACTGTTTTGCAGGAGGCCAGGGTTCAAACTCTAATACAAGAAGTTGTGAGCTTTAATGATGATCGTTATGCGATGTGGCACATGGAGTTGCTATAATAAGGAAGGACTTGTGTGATGGTGTCACCATGTCGTTGGCCCACTAACTACAGCACTGGCATTATCAGTGGCCAGCATTCGTCAGCGTGTTATTTTGTTGTGCCCCTTTCCGGTTTGGAAAGGCCTTTAGGAAGAAGTTCAGGTTTGGTGCTTCACGGTTTGAAAACTGTCAGCCCCTGACAGTCAGTAATTTTCTCTTCCGGCCATGAAGGTGCTTTAATACTTTTAGATGCCTGAACTTAATCGGTATTTGGGGCAAGTCATAAGAATAAAGATAAATAGATCATTTGACAACCTACTACTTTATGATCATCCAGTGGATCGAATGTTATCAATGAGCTATCAGTCATTATCAGCCCATAACAATGGGTTTGGTTGGTCACCTGCTGCCTGCTAACGTAGGTAAAATGAGCAATGAATGTAGGGAAATTGGGACATGTAGTGGCAGTAATAAATCTTACAGAATAGCATTTTGTGACGTCCTTTAGGGTTGACAAAGTCTTTGTCTACTGAGCCTGCATCTCTGCTGCTCATAACAACAGATAAGAACCACTGAAGAGTGCGATAACATCCAGAGTGGCTGCTTTTTGCGACGCATTTCCTCTGCGAGCACACAAAGCATGTTGATTTATTGGACCCCTGTTCTGCTTTCTCATATGAAGTCAGCAGGGTCCATGAAAGCACGTGAAAAAAACAGAGCCCTCTTCCTGCATTGTGCTGGACAGCGATCCAGCAGACTCGCCGCCAAACAACACACAGGTAATAGAATAATAGTATAGAAGCTAATGACGTTTTTTTCTTTTTTTTTTTTTCCCCTCCGGATTCAATCTGCAGAGAAAGCACTGAATAGGAAGTGGCAGAGATAGGGCTATAGATAGATAGAAGGATTAGGGAAAGAGGGGGGGGGGATAGACTTTTCCTGACTTTCCCAGAAGCCATCTGTCTTTGTTTGAAGAGTATGACTGCTGTCAGGTTCCCGTGATAGAGACACAAACAAACAGGAGGATCACAGCTCCTTATCTCTGCTCATTTCTCCTCAGTAACAAGACAAACACCAGCTACCCTGTCGTGTTGACTGTGTGCATGTGTTGGGGAGGTAGGCGGGGGGTTTCAGTCTGTTTCGCAGTGTCTGGTACAGTAAAGCTTGACCAGAATGATGCAATTCCACTGTGAGGCGAGTGGATGCGGGCTACTGCTGGAAGAATGAGTTTCTTTCTGTGAGCATCTCATTGGAGCTCCCAGCATTCGGTTTCTGTTCCAGCATCTCTGACACCTGTCGTCCTGCCCGTTACATTAGACATAGATGCTGTAGTGAAACACACGTGAACATTCAGTGGATTCATATTGAATCTTCAACAAGCAACCCTGCCCTACATGTTAAACGTACGAGTTGCTAGAAATATCTGGCCTTCCCGGATCGGGTGAGCGTCCGTTAAAAATCTTTAAAAGAGAAGGGAGCCGTTTAGGGGGCACACCCCTCATGCCCCTAGACACTCTGCTACCAACACATTCTCATCCTGTAGCATCAGATGAAGACGCTTCCAAAGGCATCAAATTGTGTCGCCTTTTCTTTTTTTCTTTTTTTTTTAACATCCTTTGGCGAATCATATTAACGCATGATGTAGCTATTGGATGCCCTAGGAGCGCCACTATTTGATGCTCCGGGAATGACTTTATATGCACACAAACTGCGTTTGGGTTCGAGAAAACAATTTTGAGGGTAAGGTTACATTGAGAAACAACAATGGCTGGGGTTAGGCACAAAAGCTCCGGGGTAAAGTTAAGTTCGAAGGCAAATTGCCTTAAAGTCAAATGTAACGAGTGCTCATTCAGCCTCACGTCTGCTCACTGACTGTAAAAGCACCCTGAGAGATGCCATCATCTGCAATTCAAATGATTAGTTAACGGAGCCACGAGTTCTTTATACAGCCGAGTAATGAGTGCAATTCAATTTCCCTGCAATCGGTGTTTTTACAAAGCAGAGGACAGTTAGAACTTTGTGAAAATACTCACTTTACAAAACACACTCCACAAACACACAAAGATGCACATTTTGCTCTGAATGTGAGATAATTGGCGAGATATGGGGGAAAATGTCTTTGCCGCCGAGCCTAATTACGGAGAGAACATTCTCATAGCTGCCAACCAGCAGACAAACCAAAGGTGCCCTATAAAGAATCCGTGGCTTCATTATAATGTGGCAACATAGAGTTCATCTCTTGCTCTGAAAGAAGAGCAATAGAACCGACTCTGACAGAGAAACAACACCATGTAAAAGGTCTTTTACAGACGAAGAAACTTGTAAACGTGTAAAAGTCTTGTGGCAGGAACAAGGCTGCGGACTGAGCTGTGTGAGAGATTAATGTGCTGTCTCTCATTTTGAGCTTTAAGAGGTGGTTCAGAGGAGGTTTGATGCAGCACCGCAGGTCAAAGTTCAGTGTTTGCATTGATCCATAATAGCCAAGAATCATCTACCATGATGAATTTCCCGAACAAAAAACAAAAAAAACAAAAAAACAAAACAAAGCAAAAAAAAAAAAAAAAAAGACCAAAGATTTATGGATGACATTTGTTGCCTTATTTATAGCAAAATGACTGAGTGTAGTGGGAGGAGATGGCACTGGTGGTGTGCAAGGAAGAAAATGTATGCATATCTTATTTATTTGTTCATGTGCATTTTCATATTCCACATTTCCAATGAACTGAATGGAAACATCAGAAATTTCAAAAAGAGACACTAAATATCATCCACAAGCTGCCTCCACTTAAACAAAAACCTCAAAATATACCAACTAAAACACCAAGAAACCCACTTGAGTTAGTGGCGTGACATTAATCATATAATCCATCTTAATCATGTAATTATTTAATAAGTCCCCCTCAACTACTAAATACTGACACGGTGCAGAAGAAGTGCAGAAGGTGGCTCCCAGTCTCTTGGCTAAGAAGTACTTACTCAGCATATAAACCAAAAACGTGCGCACGCATTGCCCATTGCTCAGGTGCACTAGTGCTGCCGCACACTCCCACTCTGTCCACAGACTTTACATTGTCCCGAAAACAATAGTTACTTTTCTATATCCTGGGAAGGTTTTTACAAATGTTAGCTCTCCATGGAGATCGGGGGAATAAAAGAACTTTTTTGTACTTTGGGGTGTCAACACTTTTACAATTTGACATTAATGGAGAATACACGTTGGACCACAAAACCCAGCCACGGAGGCTGCACAAGCCAGTCCACTCTTTGTCCCCACCCAAGCCCAGATAAATGGATGCGACTGCGTCAGAAAGAAGGCATATGGCATAAAACTTTGCCAAACCAAATATCCGGATCATTACTCCGAAATTAATCCGATTGTTCGAGGCCTGGGTTACCAGCGCTACCCAACATGGTTTCTCCTTCTGGGCAAAGACACTGACTTCAGGTAAAGCAGTGAATGTCTGAGAAAAGTGAGCGATGAGAAAATCGCATTAGTGAGATGGATCAGTCCTCAAAATCAAGATTAATTGGGGAAAGAAAAAGCTGCCGGAGATGAACATGTTCGAGATTGAGGAGCCTTGTTTTTTGCCTCAGCCTGTAAAATCCACCATCAAACGACGCTGCTACGAGCCCATAATTACAACATCGGTCATTATTGATCATTGTCATTTTAATAAACATCATTTTGAAGAATTTGTCTAAGATAACAGAGCAGGATGCAAAACCAGCCTCTCTGCATTTATCTTGAGGACACGAACAGAACAGGCCAAAACAAAGTGTGGAGAGCGTCAGAGTCAACATTCAAATGGGGTTTTTAGAAAAGGGAAAAAAAAAAAAACCCAGAGCTTAATGTCGGCTCATCCTCAAGGTAGAGCTTCAAGGATGCACTGCTTTTGTTTGCATTGTTGTGTTGGTGTGTGTGTGTGTGTGTGTGTGTGTTTGTGTGTGTGTGTGAAATAGCTGGAGGGAAATGTCAGTGTCATTCCATTTGTATCAAGGTGAAACACGACTTCCTGTGTGTGTGTGTGTGTGTGTGTGTTGTAGGTGCCTGCATGCTTTGGAATACACAGAATAGTGTGTGTTTCAAGGGAAAGCATTTGTCTTTGCTTCTGTTTTATGTCTGTCAGTAATTACTGAATCAGTACAGACAAGAACACACAACACAAGCATGTTGTACCACGTGATATAATAGCTGCTTGATGTGTGTGTATGTGTGTGTGTGTATGTGTGTGTGTGCTTACAACCCTGTTGCTAACAATTATACATGGTAATTGTGGGTTTAAAGCCAGCAACCTGTTTCCAAATACTTGTGACGGGTTCACGTTTACCACTCAACTGCAAGGAGCAACTGCTTTAGGTTTGAAAAGCAATTTTTATTTGCACTTTTTGCTTGATATCAGGATCCAACAGCTTGGGGGTCTCCTTCTAATGCAGTGCCACCTGAGGAGCAATGGGAGAGTGGAGTAGGGCCTTACTAACCCATATCTATGATCCTAATAACAGCTGATTATGGCCATTGAATGCTGGGATACAATTCGAAGTGAGGCCTTTGATGAAAATGAAGCCTTCAGTTCCAGGAAGTGAAACAAGAAAGCAAGCGTCTTCAAGCTGAGGTAAACATGGATGCAAATATACAAAACATCTGCTTTAATAATGTTTAAAATAAAGGAAACAACACGACTGTGTTAGTTTACATGAACCCCCCCTTTCAAAATAAGAGTCTCCTGCCGTGCCATATGCGGCTTGTGTTTGCCACTGTGCTAACATGTTGATAATGACACGTTAATGCGAAGCAGGTAAAAAAAAATGTATTTCCTTCTTGTTTTGTGTGTTGTCGCTGCTTATTGGCACTAAAACTAGAGCACAGCTCCCGGAGATGCTGCAGAAATAGTCGAGCAGATCAGGAAACCACAAGTGCTAAATTTCAGTCCATCACATAGATGTTGCCATAATCTTCTGCATATTAACTGAATGTAAATTACATATTTATGCAGGTAAGTGTATATTTCCACTGTATACAATGGCAACAATAATGATGCAAAATGACATTACAAAAGCTACAATGCTGAAATGTGCAGACAACAGATCGTAGTCCTCTCCTAATGTATCTGCCCTCTGGGCCTCCGCTCCCGATCAGGCTCTCGAAGACCTGATTAGAAAAACAGACTCACTGTTGTGAACACACAGAAAAGAGACAATCAATCAATTAGACCAAGACATAAACCGTATCCTGCAGCCTGTGGGCAAGCAGAGGGCGAGCAGGAAGCATTTTGTTTCTGACCATGTGGTTTCACGTGGTTTCCTTTTCTTCTGAACTCTGGCAGTTATCCTGGATAATAGTTTTGGTCTTCTGAAGAAGAAGGAAGAACAAGAAGAAGGAGAAGAAGAAGAAGAAGAAGAAGAAGAAGGAGAAGAAGAAGAAGAAGAAGAAGAACAAGAAGAAGAAGAAGAAGAAGAAGAAGGAGGAGAAGAAGAAGAAGAAGAACAAGAAGAAGAACAAGGAAGAGAAGAAGAAGAACAAGAAGAAGAAGGAGAAGAAGAGGAAGAAGAAGAAGAAGAAGGGCATATCAGGTTTCTTTTATGAGACGCGCTGAGCGTTCGGTTATGAACGCACCACTAACACGTCTAAATCATTTTGATTAAACTGAGCTGTTTTGCCCCTGTTTTGCGAGTCACAAGTGTTTTGTGTTGTAACCGCCTGTAAAATCTGCACTCATTCCTCACCCGCCTGACAAGTTGAACATAAAGTGTGCTCATATCTGTGCTGCAACGTTCATTCTTTTGGCTGCTGGCAGTTGTTCTAACGCACATTGACTCGTGCAGGTGGTGAAATGGGCGATATTCATAACTTTTACTTTGCTCTGCTTTAAAACCATAATTGTCAACGATTGCCCTGATATATTCATCGCCTTAACATGTCTCCTGCATGCACTGAATGCATAAGCCAGCTACTATCTCCAGTAATGATGAAGCAGTATCCACATTCGATGAAAATTGATATTTTCAGTTCATACATCACCGGCTGACCCAGGGCGGCCCACATCTGTGGCCATAAATCTCTCCTTGTGGTTACACGCTGCCTGTTGTTGAATTGAGTGGAATAATTTCGCGGCTTGCTTCTATTGTTGGGGCTTTTATTATGGCCCAGCAAGTGTTTGTTGCCTCAATTGATATTCTGAAAGTATGGGATCAAGGTAAGTGGGCAAGTCCTGAACCTGTCTCAAGCAGGTTTTGCTCACATGGATGGAAAATAATCCCTCAAGGATTTTTATATTTGCGTACCCACAAGTGTGAGTTTGAACCCTATGACCTGTGCGCCACACAAAAGATGCTACATGTTAAACTGCTGAGCTCCGTCTGCATGCAGGAATATTGCAGAGAGAAATGCCTGTGACACAAAATGAGGTTTCATTGTTCTCAAACGTGTCTTTTAATTCTATTAAGATCCTTGTTTCCCCTCTATCTGCCTCAAAAATGTGTCATATCTGAACAGAAATCACGTGTGGTTGAACCATTTCTACATCGTTCCTGCTGCAGGCTTTTCTGATCCACTAGGTACAGAAACACCCTGTGACCCAGAAACAAATGAGCATCATGTGCTATTAAAATTCTCAATACGTCAACAGGTTTGATGTTTTGTTTTTTTAATTTATTCATCCTTTATTTAATCTTTTTTGCAAAATTGGCTTGACCAAGCGAGGCAGCAGCAGGTTCAGATACCATGAAACAAATACCCACCGCCAAACGTTTTTTCAAAATAAAGTAAGTGTAAAACAAAGTACACTTACAACATGTACAGCATTAATAAGGCCAAACGTTGACAATGACAGAGGGATATAGAACCTGCAGTGAAGATTTTAATGTGGAACGTTCCGAGTATGTTGAGCCGCGTATGCAAAAGCTTTTATACCACATTCAATTTGGAGTTTGTACAAAGAGATGGTAGAAACAACAGATGGTAAACGTAAGGCTTATAACTACACATTTAAAATATGAAATATCGACACGATAATGTGTGTTCGAAGTAATGAAAGCTAAAGGACTAGCATTTATCTCACACATGGTCACATGGAGAAACATATTCAAAATGTTTGAGTGTTGCTTCATTTATAGTTGGTCATTAAAGTGCAAACTATTATTATTGTTGTTGTTGTTGTTATTATTATATTATTATGGGTTTTTCCAAGAGTTTACTGGTGGAAAACAAAGTGATGCAGTGACTGCTGTGCACAGAGTAAATGCTAATAGATAGTTACACAGTGTGAGCGAGCCAGTAACGGCCTCATTATCCTCCACAACACATATAGAAGAACGTCATTTGAGCTCAGGCTTCTTTTGAATTATTTCCAAGTAGCAAAATGCTTTGAGGCCTGAGATTTCAGCCCCACTCCCACCCGAGCCAGCGTATGTACCACCCTGCTACTGAGTGCGCAGAAATGCATGCAGCCACTTTAGAATATGTAGAATCTGTGTGCACAGTGCTGCAGGTGTTATTCAGTATCACCAGGTATTTACCAGCACACTAACATTAGAGAGGGAGACCAGCAAACTGTGGCAGTATAGTTTCCAGGACCGTTTCAAACCACCTGCTTCCATTTAGCGTTTCAGAATAAAGACGAGGCCTGAAGCTGCAGCACAGAGGTTGTTCTCCACTGCCGCAGATCAGCCAGTGATTGAATCGGCCTGGCACGTATTGGAGCACAGTACCGGCACCTACAAATTTTGTGCCATGCGTGCGAGTCATTTTTGAATCGAGAGTCAAATGAATTGGAACAACAAGAACCGGAATGATATCAAATCGTGAGTTTGATTCCCACCCGCACAATCCCGGAGGGACTTGTTATTGTTTGTATGTAAGACGTACATGCCAGAAAAGATATATCAAGATTTAACTTTGCCCTGTGCTGGACTCCACACTCGATTGGAATCACCCAGTAAACCCGCAGAGGCAAACACACTAACCGAGTGCTGAAATCGCCTCATCTGGCTTCTTTTAAGAGCTCGTATAAACAGGAATATTGTTGCCATCAAACTACCTCACCTGGATTAAAGACCAAGACCCTTTCCCAGAAAGGTTTTTTCTCCCTGGCCATGTTTTATTTCGAAGAGATAACATGGAGCGGAGGTGGGGAAGATGAGGCACAGGAGTCCAAAGACAAGGGCTCCTGCCTGCAACAATACCCCTAAACCAAGCACTACAAATACTACGAGCTTGTCGTCTCCACAGAATGTTGCAATAAAATGAAAACCTCCACTTGATGGAGATTTCTGTGCTCTCTTTCTCTTATTTCCGGTATTTATTTATTTTTATCGGTAGACAGTGGAGAATGACAGGAATCGTGCCGAGAAAAAGCTCACTGTGACATGCAGCCAAGTGAATGTGTTGACTCTGTTCTGCCAATGTACTAGCGGACAGACTTGTCGCTGAACAAACACCTTGTGGCAACAGGTGAGTTCCGCAGAAATATTTCCTTTAGCAGCAGTGTAAACATAAAAGGAGCATGTTTAGATTTTAGTTTTTAAGTCTTGTGACAGTTATTTACAGTCACAAAGAATCTGAAAATAATGTTCAAATAAACACGTTCCAATATGAAGCGGGACCGTGTGTACACACTGTATTGACTCGTCAGCCTATAAATCTTCAACGTGATACATGAAGGCTTTACATTGTTTGTACAGCCTGCAGGGATTTGCACATGAGAGACAGCAGAACACATTACACTTTCTGTGATAGGGAAAAGAAAAAAGTTTCAGTGAATATGTAAGAGCTTCAAAATGAGCACATGGAGGCGAGAATCAGGGACAGATCTATAAATGTTTTATTGGGGTGGCAAGACTGGGCCACAAGCTCGGAATAAAAAGGCACATTTGTAAAAAAAAAAAAAAAGTTTTTAAAGGTTTTCAAATGTAAAAATCTTTTCAATCTAAGAAACTGTATATTTATAATATATTGTTAATTTACGAATATGCGTGTAATGACAGAAGCTCCTTGAAGCTCTGGCAAACGTCAAACTATCCAATATTAATATCTTGGATTTAGGAGACAAGGAGTCACAAGACAAGAAGTTTAATGTACTGTACAACTACCTGTTCCCTTACTTTTGCACACTTAAAATGTGGGTCATCTGATATAAAAGATGATATGTTCTATGTGCTTAAACATATAGGTCCATAGACATACACCAACTCATACACAGAGACATAATTATGAGGACACATGTTGTGAGATTTTTACAAATATTTTACAACCTATAGATATCATCATTGCATCCTCCTCAAAAGGTTTAGGATGAATTTGCATATATGAATACTGCAATAAAAACATAATCATTGCTAATCAAGACTTGGCGGTGTGTTTTATGCTTGTTTAGTTGTAATCGACATGAGAATTTTCTAATAAAAGCATCAGTTGATAAAAACGAATTCCAGACTCGTTTCTGCACTAGAATAGAGCAAATATCAGCTGAGTAAAAACAGTGTTTGCTCAGTAGAAATTCTGAATAAATAACTCATGTCATTTATGTATTCTGCTTTTTTTTTTAACTCTAAAAAGCCTTAAAGCCAAAATACATACAAAACACATTAAATGTACATAATATTAAATATTAATTGTTTTTATTTATGTAATATGATTGTGGTTTATTTCGGTCTCCGATTTGCTCCGTTCTTCTTGTGCTAAAAGTCCCACAGAAGGTACCTACAAACTTCGCCCTCTGGATTTAAGGCTCACCTGGGGTGGCCAGTCAGATTTTATCAGATCTTTGGCACCACCAACCCCTTGGACACCCCTCTGGTCCCGCCCCAGTTCAAAATGTAATATTTATATGAAAGATGGGAGATGCTCCGTGTGAGCACTGTTTGTTTCTGATCAGATAAAGTACGTGGGTTTTTACCGAAACTGTATCTAAATAAAAGATTTGTAATATTAATGTTACTGGCAGAACGTCAGTGGTGAAAGTGTGGAGAATGTTTGTTTAATATTTGGGGTGTTATTAATACAACTTTTTTCCTAAGAACAAGAACTATGTGCCTAATTGATTGGTTTACTTGACTTGGTAAGAAGACAATCAGCAACTGTAATACTGGAAGTATTACTGTTATCTCAAATACTAATTGTACTTCTCAACAATCAGAGCAGTACACACACAGTCAGGTTCCACATACAGAATACATTTATACATTTGGACACATTAATCAGTTTAGCACTGAGACCAACGTCTTGTCCAGATTCTTTCTTGGTCCTGCCATTTGATTACTTCTGTCCGGTCTCTTCCTCTTCCACCTTCTCGCTTTCCTATTCTACCACGAGATGTCCCCGGGCTTTCCCTCACTTCCTTGTTCTTCTCCTCTCCTCACCTGCCCCACCCCTCTTGCTCCTCCTGCTCCCAGTTTTCCCTCCAGTTTTAGCACCTGACCCCCCCTCCACCAATCATACTCACTGAGGCTCCATTTTGCATTTTGTCCGCACACAATGCGTACAAATACCTGCCATTTCCTGCTGCTTTTCTCCTGCTTGTTGCCTGATTGACTAGTTTTCAGATGTTCCTACCTGTTTTTGGGGAACCTACCCAGTGTGGACCCTCTTGGTTTGCTCCACTGGATTAGTTTGCCTAGTTTTGATTCCTTGACTGGCTGTGTTTGCTTGGGCTTGTTCTGTGATCATTCACTGTACCTGCTTACCTGTCTGCTTTTGCACGTGACCTTAAAGGTCGTCAAGGTAAGTTAACACTAACAGATATTTTTGTAACTGGGGCTTAGTAATGTCACTTTATATTAGGTTTTATAGACTTGAGACTTGAGACTTGCTTGCCGCCTCACAGCTAGAAGGTCCCCGATTCGAATCCATGTTTCTATGTGGAGTTTTCATGTTCTTCCTGTGCTTGTGTGGGTTTCCTCCAGTTTCCTCCCACATTCCAAAGACATGCATGTTCGGTTAATTGCTGACTCTTAATTTCCCATGTGTAAATGTGAAGGGTTGTCTGTCTGTATATATACAAAACCGAAACAATAAGCTGAAGGGAACTGAAATTCATTCAGTTAAGGGAAGATTTAAAGGCTGAGGGAACACTGACCAGCAGATATTAAACTTCTTGGGGTTTTGTGCTACTTAATTATGAATAACATCTCTTATTGTTTTGGTAATTTCGTGTGTCCATAGTTTAGTAAATTAGTGTGTTTGTGTTTTTGATGAGGGGCCTTAAAGGTTTCAGAAATGCAGATATGGGGATGATGCTGTTTGCAACATCTTGTTGTTGAAGAGCTGAGACCCTGCTTGTTCTCCTCCACGGAACGGATTCCTGCAGATCTAAGTAACTGATCTCTTTTTATGTTTTTTTTTTCTTTTTATAATTTAAATTTGACTGATCACCCTGGACCCTCTCCTTTTCTTTTGTCTTTGGTTGAATCAATCTTTCTCTCTATATTACAAACATACCACAAAGAAAGGACAAAAAAACCCTTCCTGCCTTTTGTTACTGCTAGTACTGATGCTGCAACATGTATTACATGTGATGACCATATTTTCAACTCAGTGCAACTTTCTCACTGCACAGGTATCAGGCTGCATTCTTCTTGTTTAGTCTTGGTCCCACTCTGCCCACAGCTCCACCTCCACCCCCCTTTCCAGCAGATATTGCCTGTCGAGTCTTGCGTAACGCCACACTCTGGCCACCTTCCAGCTGCACTTCTTTACATCACTGTGATCACAAATGGGCCCATATCAGTCAAAAACCCTGCTTGAGAAATCCATCTTTTTTTATTCCATCATACGCGACACTGGCTCATAAAAGAATTCCAATAAGACGGCGTAAATCAAGACTAACATGCCCCCGTTCGGAGCTTGGCAGTGGTCCCGAAAGCAGGACCGTGTCATGAAGTTATTTGATTTGGCTGGCTAAGCACAACCGGTGTGGTTATGTTCAGCATCCTTTAGCAAATGGGCCATGTTATAGCTCTTCTGCATTCGAGGAGGCGGAATTAGGAGTGAGCAGATCAAGAAATGGCACATTTGAAACAGCTTCATTCTGCTTTATCAACCTGTGTGTTGATGTGTGGAAAACTGCAGTATAAGTACGTAAGCACAGCGTGACTGTGTGCATCATTAAGTTTTTCAAAAATCAATTGAAAAAAAATCTTATCTTTGTTCAAAAAAGACGTGGTGGCTGTTTCCTAACCTTTCATTTTCTCGCTTTGAAAACATTCTTCAGGAGCAGACAAAGGGACGATGACATACCGTCGGAATCCTGGGGTCATGCAGTCAGGATGGTGATGTCCCTAAAACAAAGCTCACAACGTTATTCACAAAACTGTAGATCTTTGGAGGCTTTGTCATTTTTCGTTAGATTGGCTGTGTGACAGCCAAGCAATAGCGTGTTAAAGCTTTACTCGACTGAGATACATTCATTCAAGGATGATAAACGTGAAAAGCAGCCTCAATTTACTTTAAGTTTATTTCAGTTGTTCTTTAACACTAAATGGAAAAGAATTAAATCCTTTTTTTCCCCCCATGTTATATCAGTGCCTCCAGGAGTTTGTGATGTTCTCTTTGCACCAAATGCTACAATTTACAATATGCATCTACCAGCCTCTAAAATAATACTCTTCTAATAATATTCTTCTTCCAAGGACAATAGAAAATCTGATTAGTTAAACGTACTTGAAAAAGCATGCAAACTGATAAAAAATGCATTTATGGTGTAGTCACAACTCAATATGCAGTGCTCTGAATTATTGTTTCAAACAACACGCTCATTCAAGTTGGGCCAACTAATGTGACATTTCCTACAACTTCGAATGTCTGAGTTGTTAATGTTCCAAACTTGTGTCAGGCATAACTTTCTACGTTGGTCACATCGTCTACACTCATGGTTTGTTAACCACGTCCCTCCCCCCAGAATACAGACTGTGCATTACGACTGTAACAATACTACACTATACCTTCCAGGTAAGAGCGCATCTTTTGTCAATTACCTGTAATTAGCCAGTGCTTAGATCAGTCCCACCATAGTGGAAAATGTTCTTCGCACTGACTATCTAAACCGGTGAACTTGATTACTGCACTGTGTGATGGATTCTGTCAAACTTGACTCTGCGGCTCACGTAGGCTCATCATTTAAGCTCGTTCCTTGCCATTGCATGTTTGCCAACAGTCTGACTTCTGTCACTTTCAGACATCATATATTACAAGCTGCAGCACTTTGGCAGTATTAGACAGATTCCCCGTGTTGCGGATTGACAGCTAAAATGCGAGTGTGGGCGTCTGGCCAGCATCAGTCATTAAAAGTAAAGGTTTGTGAAACACACACCGGTGTTTGTTCCTTGCGTGTGGCTTACACACAACTATCATTCATCATTTGGACAAAATGGTCGACGCTCAATTGTGCAGTGGCAGGTCAGACAGAAGTCAGAAAGTGGGACTGTTACACCGCTGCCCGGAACACTCTCAGACACGTTCAGTCCATATAACACCAGTGTTTGAACAACTTTCGAATAAAAGGTCAAATGCCTTCAGCAAGAACAGTGGGGGACGTCTTAACACTGGTGTTAGTGTGCGAGTGATTCATCTGATCATTGTCTCAGCATATCAGACATTTTCCTGTCATTGTAACAATCACAGAGTTTGCATGTTTCCTCCCAAAGTTCAAAGATACGCATATTTGGTTAACTGGTGAATCTAAATTGCCCATAGGTGTAAACTGGACCCCACCTCGTGCCCTATGACAGCTTGGATGGGCTCTGGCCCCCTCGCAACCCTCCACACGATAAGCGGTTAAAGATAATGGATGGATGGACAACTTGGTTGGGTTTCAGCCTGGAGACAAATGTTATGGATCAGTTGCAAAAAGTACGTGGTGAAGTTTTGTTATTAAAATAAGTAGAGAGTCATCGTCATCATATGCACCGTTAGAAAAAACGTGGTTAACATCGAATAGTTATGGTTACGTCAGTGTGTTCAGATGGCTTTAATGACCTACATCAAGTTTTTATGATATACATTTGTTTTGCACTAAATACTACTTCCCCTAACTTTCTCCTTTGGTGGTGTTATAAATACTCCACAACCTGTTGGTGCAAACAACATATGACAGTCGCACCAAGGTGCAGTGACACTGTTATTATTTCACTTAAAACTTAACTTGTTAGCAGGCTATTGCTTTATCTCTTTTTATATAACACCCCAGATGGCCTGTAGCTGTTTGAGTTGCCTGGTCTGCTCCTGAACGCCACAAAACAAACAAGCACTTTGTAAAAGAAGTTTGTCATCCAGTCAAATATGATTTAGCGCTGGTCCCTATGCCAAACTATTTTACTGGCTTGTTAATACTCCCAGAAGCACAATTAGCCTTGAAGCAAAGTCCAGGCTTTGTTTCACTGCCGACTGAATATGTGCATGCAGGGTGGGGCACAGAAGTTTTGTAGGTATTATTCAAATATCCAGCATTTGTTTGAGGCATAGCTACGTTTTAAACCTTGTCTTTAAGACTCAAAGGCTTTATTTAAACACTGCAGCTTCATTTATCCTGTGATAGGAGTGAGCCTCAAGTCTCCTTGAACACAACACCAAAAATCTAAGAATTGGAAATGAGACCTATGCCCTAAATTGTCCCTCGGGCATCAATGGAGTTTCGCAAAGGAGAGAAACACTGGCGGCAGCAGATGAGGAACATTTCCGAACCACCTGCAACATACGTGGCAGCTCAGCTTGACACTTGGTTAACCTATATGTATCATACATCAATGAAGTCCTCTGGAGTTTGTTAGGGGTCTTTTGAAATATAAAGCAGGCAACGAGGACATGTTGCCATGAAAGCCTTTGTCCTATTTTATCACAGAAAAACTATTTTATTGAGCCTCAGCTCACTAGTTTCTAAAGGTTTAAATGTAATATATCATCACTATTTGCAATTTGCTCATATTTTTAACTGTTTTGTTTGATTTCATATTTTGGAGCGAGATTGAAAAGTAAGCGTGAAAATGAGTCTTGGTGAAATGCAAACGTTTGCTGCCATTTCCATTTTTCGGGAAAACGTAAATGAAAAAAAAAAAAAAACCCACAGAGACAGAAAAAGTGTTTTCATGCTGGTCTGTACCTTCACAGTGGTAAACTTTCCTCCCAAGAATAATGGCGTTTTTACACCACCTGTGACAAAACCTCTGCTTCGACTGGATGGTTGTTTTCACCTTCGTATACGGCTAAACTGCAAACACCATCATGTTAATGCGAAGATTGACATTGACATGTGATGGTGAGGTGCAAATGATACCGAACGTGAAATGTTATCACACAACGTATTTCCCTTTTTAGTTGAACGTGTATTCTTTCAGTAAACTCTGTCTCTGCTGGGATTAAGACCGGTCCAGCCAGTTCTCACCCAGCTGTGTCAGAACAGGTTTGCATGAAGTTGACCTTTCTTATCTTGACTCTCTCACATCACTGGGGTCCTTTTTGTCTCTGTCTCTGGCTGTTCTTTTGTCTCTTTCCACAGAGTGACTATTCTGCTGTCCCTTTGACTGGGAATGGCAGCTGTTGGTGGCCAAGGAAATTGTTGCCAGTACTGTGAACGCACTAGGTGACAGTGACATTACAATCACCAAAACGAGAGGGAAAGAAATAGACTCCATAGGTGTTTAAATGTCTCTCTTAAATTTGCAAAAAATAATCTGAATCCCAGTAGTGCGTTTGGAAATGGGCTTTTTTTTTTTTTTTAATCCCACTTTCCGCATGCTTTGAATGTGTTTTTATGAAATGGTCAGGGAGGTGTGTGAAAGCTCTTTCATGGTGTCTTAGTGACATTATCTGAATATTAAAAAAGTTGAACTTTGCCGCCTCCTACACACTTGCTGCTCTTTAACAAAGCAGCGTCTCTCCCTCCCTCGTGTCCGTTTGCCAACCGGAGTCCAAATATTGCACGATGGCACTGAGATGGAAAAAGTGCCTCTGAGTGACTCGTGAGAGAGGGGGGGTCGAGCTCAGTTCGAATGAATTTCCTCCCGGGCGCTTGGGATGTTGCGCTTTGATTGACGGCATTTTTCCACTTTGCAAGGAGCAGAAAATTGCATCACAAATTGAGCAAATGGAGTTGTTGTAACGATGGACGATGGGCGTCTTATCTGTACCTTCGATGTGTCGTCCTTTGTGTGTGTGTGTGTGTGTGTGTGTGTGTGTGTCTGACCAGCATGTGCGTGGGAGTAGGACTTGATACGCACCTGTTGGTATGTTCTATATACTGCAGGCAGTGCATCCAGAAAGTATTCGCTTAACTTTTTTCTTTTCGTTATGTTACAGCCTTATTTCAAAATGAGAGAAATAATGGATTTGATCCAAAGTTCTACAAACAATACCCCATAATCACAACGTTTGTTTATACAAAATAAAAAAACATTTTTTCAAAAATCACGTGCACAGACGTTTTCAGATCTCTCCAGAGATGTTCAATCGGGTTCATGTCTGGGCTCTGGCTGCACCACTCAAGGACATTCACAGAGTTGTCCTGTAGCCTCTTCTATGTTATAAATGACCCTGGTGAAAGATGAACCTTCGCCCCAGTCTGAGGTCCGGAGCGCTCTGAAACAGGGTTTTGATCAAGGATGTCTGTACATTGCTGCATTCATCTTTCCCTCCATCCTCACTACTTCCCTACAGCGTGATGCTGCCACCACCATGCTTTACTGTAGGGATGGTGTTGGCCAGGTGGTGAGCGGTGCGTATTTTCCTCTACACATGAGTTCAATCTTTGTTTCATCAGACCATAGAGGTTTGTTTCTCGTGGTCTGAGAGTCCTTCAGGTGGGCTGTGACGTCATGGTCTGAGAGTCCTTGGCTGTCAGGTGCCTTTTACTGAGGGGTGGTTTCTGTCTGTCCACTCTACCATATAGGCCTGATTGGTGAAGTGCTGCAGAGAGGGTTGTTCTTCTGGAAGTTTCTCCTCTTGCCACAGAGAAATGCTGGATCTCTTTCAGAGTGACCATCGCGTTCTTTGTCACCTCCCTGACTAAGGCGCTTCTCTCTTGCTCGCTCAGTTTGGCTCTAGGAAGAGTCCTGGTGGTTCCAAACTTCTTCCATTTACAGATGATGGAGGCCACTGTGCTCATTGGGACCTTAAATGCTGCAGAAATGTTTCTGTACTCTTCCCCAGATCTGTGCCTCGATACAATCCTGTCTTGGAGGTCTGCAGACAATCCCTTGGACCTCATGGCCTTGTTTGTGCTCTGACATGTGGGGCCTTAAATAGACAGGTGTGTGCTTTTCCAAATCATGTCCAATCGACTGAATTTCCCACAGGTGGACTCCAATCAAGTTGTAGAAACACCTCAAGGATGATCAGTGGGAACACGATGGACCAGAGCTCAAGCTTGGGTGTCAAAGGCGAGGAATGGGAATTTTTCAGTTTTATTTTTAATACATTTTATTTTTAAAATAAAAAACAAAGATTTCCAACAAACCTCTTTCACGTTGTCATCGGGTAATGTTGGTATAATTTTGAGGGAAATATTGAGTTTGAGTCATTTTGGAACGAGGCTGTAACATAACAACATGTGGAAAAAGTTAAGTGCTGTGAATACTTTGTGGATGCACTTACAGTAAGAGTGTGCTGGCAGGGGGGTTGGGATAGAAGTGGGTCATGCCTAATCAAGGGAAAAGACGTCTCTATCAATGTCTGCTCTCGACAGATGATAACCTAAATGATGATCTCGCCTGACGCCTTCTCATTTATTCGTAATGCTGTTTGCTCGCTGACTGGAGTCGGGGAGCGTGGATCTGATCTGGAGAGAAATCACACGGCAGATACAGTTGATGTTACTGTGTTTTCTCCTGGGTGAGGATCCCATGGGGGCATTAAACCCATGCTGAAGGCATTTTCCATTTGCCTTTCAGGGTGAGCGAGTGCTGTGTTGGAATCAATATAAATTAATAAAGATTTTAAGTAGCACGGAATGAGGTGAAAGGGTCAGAGCCACAGCACACAGTTAACACACTGTGCAACAGATGATTAGAGAAGAATTAATTGTCTTCCAGACGTTGGGTTCTGCTCTTTGATTCTAATGGACTGACACCTGTGCAAAAGCAACACAAGCACCGCTCAGACAGACCATATGTGTGGTATTCTGGCTGCTGACGTTTAGGTGGACAGTGTGTCTCACACTTTGCATTGAGAATCGAATCTTTGAGCAAATGCAAACTGATCATTTCAGCCATTAACGGCATTTAAAGCTGCGTAAAACATAAATGTATACTGGGTTTAAGGGAGAGAGATGTTAATGTATCTGCGTTTATTTATTGAGCATGAATCTGAAGGCTGTAAGAAACGTAGATTAATCTAAACGTACTCATTTTGAAAGCACGGTGGCATTATGCATGATGAGTAGATTTATAGTGTGTACCTTTTTAATAAATCATGTGCAGAAGCACATGCAACTCCCCATACAAGACTACATGCACATTTTCTGTTTAAGCTGGGGAAGCCAGGTTAGTTGGTCATCAATCCAATGCGTCATTGCCTTTTTCTTTCATAATTTATTGCAAAATTTGTTGGAGAAGATGCATAAAAACCTACACCATCTGCCTCGGGCTGCTGCTCTGCACCCTCCAGACAGCGATATGATTTCCCGTAGAAGCCCCGTTCTGTTTATTAAGCTGTTGTTCAGGTGTTCCCGAGCAACCAGACCCGTGATTTGACTACATGTCTCAGAGTGAATTTATAAATCACCACATCCTCTATGTTCTACCTCAGCCACCGCTTTTGCACTTTCCTGTGGTGCACCGACCATGAAGCAAAGCAGCATGTGTGTGTGTGTGTGTGTGTGTCCATGTCAAAACAGGGGCTCTCAGTGTTTAAAGTTGATGTTGAGCTCCAAAACTAAAATAGGCAGTGACTCTTCTTTAATTGCAATTTGGAGACTAGAGTGTAGTAAACTGAGGATATTTTACAATATTGGGTTTTATGCACTGGTTACACCATGTAAAGTGGCATAAGCCTCTAATATAAAACTGATTAAAATGAGCTTTGAAAAAATAAACTTCACGTTTTCAAGGGGCCGTCATTTGTACCCAGGAGGGAACCAGAGCAGTTTATGAAAGAACAGACAAAGTCAGCGGCGGATGAACGTCCTATCAAAATCTCTTTAAACCTAATCTATCAAGTGGGCAGCAGATGTCCAGTCCTGAACCGAACAGATCAGCATTCTCCTCCCCAGTCCTGATACTCTGAATGTTGTCTCAGCAAAACCCCGGCAACTGCGTCAGGCATTAAACGCTGCATGTCGCTGTCCTACCCCACGCATACTTGACTGGCACTATTAGACTACCCGTATATTGGGCCTTGATCCCCCCCCCCATCTCAAGTGAACCCCACCACCAGCACCTCCCCAGGCACTGCTATTTTTGGCCTCTGGGCCCAATGCTTGACATACTAATTACATAACTGTACAAGCTCACTCTTTGCCATAGGTTAGTGTAAAGTTCCCATTCAACTCAGTCCAGCAGAACTTCACGTGGGACCATGTGAGGAACTACAGATGTATCAGCTGCACAGGCGTTGAATCCACATTGTGTCTGATGCATAGTTTGATTTCTGAACCTTTAGAAACACAAATGACACGTGCATCCACCTTCTCTCTTCATATCTTTAAATCACAAAAATCTCATTTGGACTTTTTTCTTCATGTCACACATTATAATATTACTGATGCTGTCCATAACACCCAAAGCCAAAGCCAACAACACACACCATATCCAAAGACTGTCAATAATATATATTATTTTGCAACCACGTGGAAATAACTTTGCATGGACAAATAGCATGAAACGTTCAGGATGTATAGTGGGGCCAGAGGGCAGTGGATAGATTTTACTAACAACTTCAATTAGAAAATTGGACCATTTTACTCTTAGGAAATTATGCACAATTGGGTCGGCAAATTGCAGCATTTTTATCACTTGAGGTAAATGTGTTTCTGTGCATGAATTTATGCATGTGTGCGTGCTTGTGTGCGAGTCTGTCCTTTTGCCAGAGCGAATGTAAATCTGTGCAGCAGGTGCATTTGTCCTGAAAATACAATGTTCAGCCTCAGTTGTAGAACTTGAGGTACAATTACCAGCTTTTCTCCAAATGATCTGTTCTCTGTCAAAGGTGAAATATTTATTTTTGGTTTGATTAGATTTAAGAGGTGCTTTTGACACCATGGATTGCATCCATTACATTGCAGCCTTTTCCTTTCTTCTCCACATCCAATGTCCAGTTAAAGATTCAGTCCTTTGTGTCATTGTTTTGTTTGCAAAAGTTCAATATTCCAGCTGCAAAATCATTTTTAAATTCTACACTAAAGGAGAGAAATTTGTAAACCTTTGTGTAATTGAGTGTCTTATGGGGACTGTTGTGGTCAGGTCTCCTTGAATAGAGCTCCGACAAAGAATTTCTTTTAAGTCTTTAATCTCACAAATGCACTCTCTTGACACCATCATCTCTTCATTTGTTTCTAATCCTTTTCATAAATAGTTTACAACTGAGACGTGTGCATCTACATATTTGTGCATCTTTGAGTGTGTGTGTGTGTGTGTGTATTTTGCACGCGCCTGTAAAAACATGCAACTAACAAGCGAAGAAGCGTCTGACAAAAGACATTATCATTCAAATCCCCTGCTGACTGCTGAAACCTGACATTTAGCTAGATCCAAGTACCTGCAGTAACAACACACATGCTTGCACAGAGGCTTTGGAACACTGTTCACACCCTAATTCCCGTGAGGCCCTCTGGGATTTGACACCGGACTCTCCCACAAGGTGTTGTTAATGTTCCTCTCTTATTAATCAAATATTTAATTTGACATGTTGCCAGATTATTGGCAGAGACGATGGAAAGAGGCCCATTTTTCTGAGGAGCTTCCTGTGGAGGAGAGTGCTCTGTCCTTCCTCTGTGTACTCTGCTCGTACTTCGGGGACTGCACTCAAAATTGAAGGAGCTGCTTAAAATGTATCAGCCGTGTTTGGTTATTATTTAGATGCCTGTTTGCTGCCGCAGCAATTGAAAATGTGAAGCCAGGTTGGTAGATTAATCAGATTTCATTTCTTTTCACAAATTACAATTTAGGCTAGTAGTAGTACTAGTAAGATAGATTATAATCTAGATATAGATTAATATTGAACAGTGCGTGTGTGTGTGTGTGTATGAAGAAGTTGTAGGTAGTCTAACATCAGAGGTTTTTTTTTTTTTAACAGTGATTTAGTGTTTTCGTGCAGGGTTTTACTTTGAACGTGTTATGACTGAATGTGATGAATGTGGAATAGATGAAGGAGGTGTTGGGCTGTACTGAAGAATGCACCTGCTGACTGCGCAGCTAAGACATTTATCTTAGTATGACTTTCTTTAAACTAAAGCCTCATTATTTATTGGATGCTGTGATGTTGCAAAGTGTGATCTATTATCCAATTTCCTATTCATACTCATAAAATTTGCCTTGCGACCGGATCGGAAATCACGTCTGTGACAAGACCACACACAATCTGCTGATGCTGTGCTCACCGCCGTTCAATAGCCATGAAGAATGTTATCTATTCATAACTGAATAAGCTGAGGTGTCCAGTCAAGGTTGAGGGGACTCCCCCCTCCCTCTTTACACATGCTGGGGAACAGGCCAAAACAAAAGATCCTGGTTGTAAACAGGGTGTGTGCGTGTGTGTGCGCGTGTGTGTGTCCTTTTGAATGAATCAAAGCTTGAAAGTGGAAACATACTATGTGTCCTCCTGCTTGTCCATGCAAGAGGACAAATAACTGATTCATATAACGGAGATGCAGCTTGAAAGTGCCTGTGTGCAAATTGTCCAAACACTGTACAATAGGTAGAAAAACACTGGAAGCCACTTGAATATGTTGTGACTAGCTGTCCTGATGCCGATACCGGTATCGGTATCCTGCCTTTGTGTACTTGAACTTGTAAAACTTCTCTGTGCTGTTCTTGATCGCACTTTGTGGAGGTGGAGGAGGAACAATGACGGGTTTTAGGTCTAGAGCTGTTTTAAGATAACTGATGTGGACACAAGTAAAGCTGATTTCAAACTCTGCTGTGCTGAAGTCCTAACAGTCAAACACATGTTTCTCAAGAATATTTTAAAAACATTTAATATGTGCGACTGACCTCACCAACAATGAGGGTTTTATACAGTAACTAGAACATTACCTGAAGTTAATTTACCTTCGTATTCCTGTGCAGATTCTACAGTCTATGTTGATCTCAGCCTAAATCTGTGCTTTGTTCCTTTTATTTTTTTCCCTTTTTTCTTTTTGTTCTGTCAAGCGAAAGCTGCTCTGTGTATTAACACGCTGAGAGTCCATCGCCCAAACTATGTTTTTAAATTAAAGCTTTAAATGTGCATTCGGTTGTGATGTGACAATCAGGAATACTGACGAAAACTGCGTGTACGGACTGAAAGTATGTGCTGACACGGACACACTCTCTGTAGGGAGACTTCAGACACCGGACCAGCCTATGACGTTAACATTTATTTTTTTTAACCCTAAATGAAGTGTTCTGCACAATGGGGCGGTTGGTAGACCATAGGGTCGAAGGTTTGCACCCCGCTTTTCCGTGGGCAAGACAACTGAACCCATCCCTAGCTGTGTGGTTCGGGTCCCAAGCCCGGTAGAAATTGGGGAGGGTTGCATCAGGAAGGGCATCTGGTGTGAAAAAAAAAAGTGTTTTGCGCAACACATACTGTATTTTAGTGACTAAAGAACTCTTGAATATTGATATCGGAATCACAAATCTACTGTTTGTGGGGTTTTACTGGACATAGCATACAATGTCAATTAAAATAGGTATAATAATAATAATAATTAATAGGAACATGTCAGTTTTAGAGGATTTTAAAAACATGGGAAATCAAAAAAAAAACACAACAGATTTAACAAAAACTTACTCCCAGTTCTAGGACTTTGGTGTCTCACGTGATCAAACATGATCTCAGAGCAAACCAAAC
Source organism: Channa maculata (assembly GCA_020496755.1). NCBI lineage: Eukaryota > Metazoa > Chordata > Actinopteri > Anabantiformes > Channidae > Channa > Channa maculata. Next base: position 23,120,089 of record CM035612.1, on the reverse strand, counting down.
ATGGAGGCAGGCTGTTGAGAAGCAGCAATCCGCATGATATATATGCAGGAAGGGCGAATCAGACACCAAATTATTATGATGTGGTTTGGGGCCTAACATAAGTGGGTTTGACAGGGTTCTAGCTTCCTTTTCACCATCCATATACTGTTAATGGCAGTTCTAAGCCCATGATGCGCACAGACATTATGGTTAAGATACGTCGGTGAAGTGGTTAAAACGAGCGCTTGTGACACTTTCACCCACTGCTCCTGATATACAATTATTTAATGATAATAAATTCATGCACATTTGCATCTTTTCCTTACACTGCACTCACAGTTTCTGTGCTTGTCGCAGACGAGCAGTGCAAATACATCATCAATCAAACTGCGTCGTATCCATCACGTCGGGCCTGACAGCAGAGTCGGAACCCAAAGTGATTTTTAATAAGCGGTCAAAGCTGCTGCCGTGTGTGCGCCTGACCCTGCATCCAGGACCAAATGACTCAAAGGGCCCCTGATTTAAAGCTGGCTCCTCCTGCCAGGCGCCTAAATATCCTGAAAAGTGGACACATGACTCCCTGGATAAGATAAATCAAGCACCACTCTGTGCTCTCAAGAGCTCCCACTTCACTGATACCTCTCTCCTCCTGCCGGACTCCGTCCCCTCAGCCTGTCCGTCCTCGTCTTCCTCTCTGTCTGTCTCCCACCCCCTCACATTCTCGCCCTCTGTGTTTCTCTCTCTATCTCATCCTCACAGCCGGCGTCCATTCATTCCGATCCAGTGAGTAAGTGCAGCGTAAAAAGACGACGACAAGTTTAAAAAACAGTCAAGGCAGCATGAAAACAACTGGCATCAAGCCGCCTCTCCAGATGATATCGGCTTTTATCTGTGAACACAAGTGTTAAAAATCCACTAACTTCCCTCCCCTTTGAGTTTCTGTTGCTATTATAAGACTTTCATTTTCACAATGAGCAAGAGGTAATCACCCATCATAGCTCGTGCTTGCATTCTTCACCCCCAGTGTATTTAAAGCTGCATTGCCTGCTGCTCTCTTCCCTTTTTACCTTTCCATTACATTGTTGACACGACTGGAAAACTCAAGCTGTCAAACTGCTCTGGAAGGTGACGTACAGCATCAGGGGAAATTATTTTTAGTTGACAATTAGTTATTGTTGTTATCAGATGTTGTGTGACCTCAGAACACATACATCCTTCTCACCGTTCCCTCTCGTAGGACCCACGGAAGCACTTGAAAAAGTGCAGCCCGAGGTGTTAAAGTATTAAAGCTGCCATGTCGTAGGCCCCTCTTACACGTTGTGTAGCAGCAGCTCAGCCAGACTCCACTCACCTTTGTTGCTCTTCTATCAGGCAGAAGTTAGTTATGTCTTTGCATTCGCTGCAACAGAATTTGCTCCTATTGATAAAACGGAGTGACGGAGCGTTTCAGAGGCAATTTGATCTAAGTGCGGAAACACCAGCACCTCACTTTGTGGTGCTTGTTATCACGTTGTCCTCTCTCTACCTGTGCACACTGTGTCAAAAATAATTAGACTGGCAAGGCGAATTTGAACATCAGGAAACAGATGGATACACTGATAAGTAAGCTGTATGTCTAAAGAGATGCCACTAAACCTTCTATGTAGATGAGCTCTAGGACTAGATTTCATAGTGCAATTCTATGAAGGCCTATTGATTTATTCTGCCTTTCCCAATAACTCTACGCCTCACTGATTGTGAATGTGCTTCTTTTGGTTGCAGTTTGGGTAGTACGTGTAAATGAATGCCCTTTAACGTCCCTCTGACTTCCCTATATTTAAATATCTGCTCACAGTCACTTCTAGCTGTAAAATGTGTCCAGATGACATCACTTGGAGGAACCTTTACTTTAGATTATGTTACGTAATTGCTCACACTATGAAGTTTGTAATTATGGTCATCCTGCTTCTTCAGAGATTCCTTCAGATGACATCATCTGAACTCCTAATAAATACTAATAAAACTCCTCTAGGTGATGTCATCTAGATTGAGTTTTTCAGCTATAGGCACAGAAGTATTTCAATATGGGGAAGTCAGAGAGGCGTTTACAAGTATTTACGTACATTTACAGCTTAAACTATATAAATAGAAAGGAAGTTATGGTGAGGTTGGTGAGGTTTCCCTTTAAAGGGGAAGTTAACACTGCAGAGTTCGGGCGTTGGTATGGCAACCAAATGGCACGAAGCAAGGTGAGCAGAGTCGAGTTGAGCTGGTACCATGCATTTGAAATTATCTTGACATTATTGTTCTATGTAAACATTCAAAAAATTGGATTACAACTGTGCAAACACAGTGGTTTGGTTTGATTTAGGCTCAAAAATACACAGGTAAGACTAAACGCTGCTGGTTAGGTTCAGGAAAGTCGAGGATAGGCTTAAAAATGTCATGCTTGTCAGGTTACATCACCCTCCTACCTACACTGAGCCCACACACACTTCATGACGGTGTCATTTTTAATACAGGTGCTACCTTCTTGGTAATATGTTTGTTTTGGGCCTTTTTCATTTCATAGGACCGTTTTCATTTCATGGAAAAAATTAATTCATTAACAATTCATTAAAAGGAACAATTGAAAGGAAGCGCACACAGTGACATCATCAGTCGACAGTCACTGATCAAATAAATACCCCGTGTCTCTGTTTCTACTCATCACCGCTACTACATTTGATGGGACCGTTGCTGCTCGTCCTAATGTCCCCCAAGCTTTGAGAAGCAGTTTCATGGATGAGCTCACTGGCTCTTGTTTGACAAGGTGCCTCTTTGGGCTGTTGCTGCCTGCCACAAAAGAGCAACACACAATGCAGTCGGTGATAAACGGCAGCCAATTATTATCTTTGTTCCTCCGCCCTTGGGGACCCGGTGGGCCTTCCCAAAGGGGAAGCTGGGATGGGCGAAAGGTGGATGTGTGTGTGTGTGTTTGTTGGGGTGCACTCAGATGCTCCGGGCGGGGAAAAAAAAAAAAATCTGCCATCCGATTCTCTAGTCACCGTAAAAACATCATGAAATGAGGCCCCGGCTCCTCTTTTTTGTTTTTTCCATTTCCACGAGACCAAGTTGGCTATTAACTATTAAGAGGCCAGTCCACCGAGCTGGGCGTTGCCATAGAAACCAGCAATAAAGAAGTCTGGGGGGTTGGGGGACAGTGCAAGTCAGGTTGCAATCAGGGTCATGTTTGCGCGGACCCTCGCGGCCTTGTTACAATATATATGACCCATTTACGTCTCCATCCACTGTTGCAGCTGACCTTGGCGTTTACGAGGCCAGCGCGGCAGAAAAGCCCATCATACAACCGCTCTGATTCATGTGACATGTCGGCTAAACAACGGCTTGTTGTTTAGCCCCCAGCGGGCCCCCCTCACTCGCTCGCAGCGGTCACTATATTTCTGCTCGCTGAGATATATTAGCTCTAGCTCAAGCTCAAGGTGTTGTTTTGTCAGGTAGATTTAGTTAGCTGTTAGGATCGATACCGGCTGCTGTAGCCGCTAACAGACGCAGTGTTTCATACGCGTTAGTGACATTTTCCAAAAGGATATTATAGGCTCTGTGGTGCTTGGGCTCCATTGTGTAGAATTTTCATATTAAAAGTCTAGATCATTTATTTTGTTCCCTAAATCCCATCTTTTCCCCCGTCATTCAGTGTTATCGCAAACATTTTGTCAACCACTTCCTGTGACCTGCAGTGAGCTGGCTGTGCACGGAGGAAGCAGGAGATGAAAAGCCAAATGTTCAAAAAGCGGTAAACAGCAGCGTTGCCTTTTGCGTTGGCAGATTGTCTGGGTTCAGTGTCTGCTTCCTTGATGCCTGTAGAGGCTCTGCAGACGCCGGTTACCTCGGCCTCAGGCAGGATGACAGCTCATCAACATGACTGACAAGTGTGTGAAAGTGCGGGACTAATGAAACACTCTTCAGCTGTAGCACTACAGTTGAACATTGAAGTTTTGAGAGTTTTCATGCCACTTTGGAAAAGTGACTTTACTGCATTTCTTTGCCTTTTTGCTTTGTTTTAATTAAAGGATTCTAATATTGTGTCGGTGGTGGGCGTCAGTAAGCAAATATTCATCATTTCCCTCATTTAAAAATGAAGTTTTTATTTCTTTCTAGAAGACCAACCCTTGGTCTTATGGTTCAGGAGAGTTGCACAACGACAAAACAATTAGCAGAATATAAAGTCAGGTTTGATCAGTGTTGTTTGACTAGTGCATATATCCAATTGCTTTTAAAATAGCTCTGCATGGGAATTATTTTATAGCTGGTTATGTGCTGCAGCCTTTTTCTCATTGTACACATTGTCTCTGATGTTCCTGCACTGAACTCCTTACACAGGACCTGTCAATCAAATGGTGTGGGCGGTACTGTGATGTCTACAGCTTTGTCAGATTAGATGCAATATAATTAGCATGAGCATCATCTGGGACAATGGTAGGTGTGTGTGTGGGGGAGGGGGGAGGGGGGGGGGGGGGTTGAGACTTGGTAAATGGTAAATGGTCTGCACTTATATAAAATGTTTCTACCTATTGGCACTCAGAGCACTTTACACTGCTTCTTATTCACCCATTCACACTCACAATCACACACACACTCACACACCGATGGGGGAGCTGCTATTCAGCTGGCCAACACTCACTGGGAGCAACTAAGTTGGGGTTCAGTGTCTTGCTCAAGGACACTTTGGCATGTGACTGGAAATGCCTGTTACCAAACAGCCAGTTTTCTGAAGTGCCACCACTGATGTTCTGCCACCAACAGCTGGTTTCAGATGAAAAGTCCGTTGCTAGTGGCAACTGCTGCTGTCATAGCTTTAAAGCAGGGTTGTCGGATCCACGACCAAACAGATGTTGACATTTTATCTTTTATATATGGCAATGGGCGGCAGTGGCTCAGATGGTAGAGTGGCCGCCTACCGACCATAGGGTCAGGGGTTTGCGCCCCGCTCTTCCCGACCACATGTCGAAGTGTCCCTGGGCAAAATACTGAACCCCCAACAGCCCATCACACTCCAGCCACTCAGCGCCCGTCCCAGGCCTTTTTCAGATTTGAATAACCATTAAATTTGGTCATCAATACTTAATGTAAAATCCCAATAAATCGCCATATTATATTTCACATATCATATTAATAGAAAAAACAATCCTGTTGTAACACTGTAATTTATATAGTAAACATGCACAACAGAATATAAATAATAAACATGTAATTATTACAAAACTGCTTTACTTCCATACTGTGTTGTATTAAACAAGTAGCTTTGGTCATCTGTTCACACTAGAAAATCAATAAAATTAAATATACTCAAAATACTCAGTATTTACCATAAAGAATTCATTTTTAACACTACACTGCACAAAGGGAAATAAGTAGTTTGTAGTTTGGAAAACAGTACAACGCACAATTTAATAATTGTTCGAATTTAGATTTTAATCTAATTGACACATTTTTAATTGGTCATTTCCAAAGCAGTAGCGAAAACTATGGAGAACTTTACGGTTCAGTGTCCTGTCCAGGGACACTTCGACATGTAGCCAGGAGGAGCAGGAATCGAACCGCTGACCCTGTGGTTGGTGGATGACTCCTCTACCAACTCAGCTACAGCTGTCTCTTTTGTTGATATATGTTCAATAAGCCATATGTTTGAATCCATGCACAAGTAAACTGAAATGGGAATTGTGGCGTGTACTTGCAAATGCTAATTGTTATAATTATTATTCTGTACTTTATATAAAGAGGTCGATAATAGAAGCTGTAGTTTCCTGCTCAAAAACAATAAGTAAATGAGTCCAATTAACTCATTTTAACTTAATAAAAACTAGTAAGAAATGCATATTGTTAATAACTAAGTTAAGTAAATGTTGTCAGTTAGGGCAGCTGTTGGATTTTAAGGTGTTGTTTCAGGGTTCAGACCAAATTTTTGAATATCTTCATAAAACCAATTTTTAGGAGCCATTTCCTGCAAGTATGAGTTGCTTGATATTATATTGGAGGAATATTTCAGCCACTGATGTGGAAAGTGTAGTTTACTGCGCTGTGTTGGTGATAAAACCGGTGAAAAAAAGAAGCCAAACAGCTTCTCGCACACTGCAGGAGAGAAGTTTTGATTTGACGTGGACTAGACAGATTTTAGAAGCTCTTTCCTCAGTAGCAGAAACTCTCTCTTTCCATGTTCATATTCTTTGAACTCATCTCCACACTCACTGCCACACACACAACTTCATTTTCTCCACCGACATTATTTTATTGGCTTTGTGTTTTTTTGTTGTTGTTTTTTTTACCGCAATGGATTTTCTCCGATTTGTTCTTCATTTCATGTTTTTAATTGCTTTTAATTGACACTGCAGCTTTTCCTTCGTGTGCTTTCAAATGTCATCCTCCACATCATTTCCCACCATTTAACTAAACTCCTCTGAACGCAAACACTGGAAAAAAGCAAAAAACAAATCGGAAATGTGTCCTCGTACAATTGGTGAGTGGTGACAGCTCATTCACAACACTCCACACTCCACCCTTGACCGCCACTTTCCCAACTTTCCCCTTGAGGTTGCAGCACCGCATGGGTCCCAGCTGTGTGGAAGCAAGCCTGAGTGCATCTCAGTGTTGCCATCGCAACCTCGTAAGCCACAGGCATTTGTGGGTGACAAGCATGAGGATATATGTTGTGGTTGCACAGAAAAATGGCAATGTGGTGATTAAAAAAAACACACACACAGTCAAATCCACAAGAACAGATATTGCAGAAGATGACAACATTTAGTTTGGAAATTCAAAGAGCCGCGCTCAGAGCTGGGAGACATCTGAGCCTGGGTGTCATTTCGTATGAATAATTCCTTTTATTTGATTATGCACTTTCAAAAGTTGGCTCTTTTGATCAAAATCCGTGTCAGGTCTGTGTGCAGGTGCTGCTGCGTCCTTGTAGCTCCGCTGTATTTTGAGGAGTTTCCGTTCCCAAATGCTTCAAATTCTCTCTGTGGAAACAAAAATACGAGTTATCATTCAGTGATTCGAAAACAGAATCAAAATCTGGTTTGTAAAAAAAAAAAAACTGCCAGGGTCACATGCCTCAAACAAACTATGTTGTGACTTTAGTCATAAAATCTTTGTGAAAAGAAAGTTTCACTAGAAACTCGTAGGTTAAAATATTAGACTTTTAGCTTTGAAAAATCAGAGTATTAGGAGACAGTAAGCTATGATAAAATGTGATTTTTGCCATTGTTCAGCAGTGAATATAGTTGTGTATTTGATGTTCTGCATGACTGTTCATGTGGTTAAAGTGGTAAAATTAGAAAGATAAACACAGATAAACATCACTCCCCTGATCCCGAACACCTCACTGTGCTTCTGAAATAACAGCCGGTGCAACTTTTAGGCGAAATCTTTATTTTTTTTTTACTTTGACATCATTGTGAACTCGTGCAACATGTTCATCCAGTTCACGGCCTGTGAACAGTGCCAGTGTCCTGCACACATTGATAATGTGCCCGTGTCCATCCACCCTGTACCGTGATTAAATCAAGTTTAAATGATGCCATGCTGCTACAAAACAACCACACGCCTCAAGAACTCGGTTCCAAAGGGCCAGATCACACACACTGAAAACCCCTGTGCCTCCAGAATCTTCTTTCTTTACAGTTTTTCAGCAATTCATGTTTTATTTTGAAAACTCTTTTAGAATAAGCAGAGAAAAATAGAGACTGGAAGCGCTGAATTAGTCTAGGCTAATAATACATGTCGGTTATTTGTGATGCAAAGAGTTATTTTCTCACCTCTCAGAGTCATGGCACCTTTGGGGAATCTGCTGCCTCCATTTGACAATTTTTAATTCATTTATCTCGATGTTGAAAAAAGGTTCTGGGGCTGCTGATGAATGTGAGGCTGGAAGTGAGCTGCACACCAAAGGTCACATGCTCTCCTCTCTTGGAGGAACAAAAGTGGCAGCACATGGTTTTGGTGCACACGGGCTCAGCTACACATCCTCTGACAGGACGGCAGTGGCGCTGAGCACGGTGCCGTTTGACATGGATGAAGCAAACCAAAGTATCATACACTAAACATCAAATAGATGTGAGCTGTCGATTGGATGGACGTGTTCCAGGAGTTCAGAATAACAAAAATTCCCTTAAAGTTGGACCTGACACCTCTTTCAGTACCACAGTTATAACAACGTAACCACCAAAGTAAAACATTGTTATTAAAATGCAGAAAATCAAATATTAAATATTAAAGGAAAAATCATTTGGATTTTGCTAAATTATCTTGCTATGACAAGAGTTTTATCTCAATAAGGAGAAAATCTTTCTCGTTAATATTGGAAAACAAAGACAATTACCCAAAAAAAAAAAAAAACCCATCATTTACATTTAGTCATTTATGAGACGCTTTCATTCAGAGCGAATTACAAGTGAGGTACAAGGCAGCAGCATCCGTGGCCGTTGTCGTCTTCCATTATTAAACACCAAATTGAAAGGAACGACATGTGGGTTGAGTCTTTATTCTTCAAATGCCGGTTGCTACCTGTGTGATTTAGCCATTGGAACTAACACCGTAAGAAAAAAACATCCGGCTGACCTGATCACTCGGTCATGTCCTTCCTGCTAGTGGCTTAATCAGATATTTAATTGCTTGCATTTGCAAGATAAATGTAAAAAAAATGATTTGACATAAGGTTTATAACGCATTAAAATGTAATACCCATGTTTATTCGGAGCACTTTCGAATTTTAACCTTGTCTCCTGTGTAACAGAACTTTCCATATCTCCACAATAGAGGCAGTGAAAACAACACTGGTGCTGGTCACCATTCTCACTCTTAGGGGGAAGTACAGCAGGATTAAAAAAAAATCTTCAAATGAATAGTAAATGCACATTTCCCATGAATCAGATTTCTGAATCAGTGGTGAGTCAGTACCAGCCGCTGACTAAGGTCAGAAAGTACAGTATGTCTCTGTAGACTGTGTATGTGGACTCTTTCTCATGAATTTACCCAGAGATGCCATGTTATACAGTTCTTCATTTCGGTTTCATTTGCGTTTTGAATTGAAGCCATCACTGAAATCTGAGCCGCATGTTTGTTTAAATTGTGGTTGATAAAGCACATTTTAGTTTGTTCTGTTTGGAGTCAGTTCTGATCAGTTGAATCAATAAGCCATAAGACCACTGAGGATACGCGTTCTCGTTAAACCTTTCCCACTCACCCCGCAGTCCCACTGGAGCCCGAAGAAAGATGAACACACTGCAATTATCAAACGATGAGCATGTTGACGATAAGCTACTTAGCAATCAGGGCCTTTTAATATGTATTTATTGGAGGCTAATGGGTTGTGGACTCATGAATATGCAGCCATTAGCTGGTAATTGGTAATTAATTAGCACCGCACACTCATCCACTTAGAGAAATATGAGGCCATTAAGAAATAACCGATCGGTCGTTAGTGTCAAATATACAAATAAATGTTTGCTCATTAGGAGAAAATCTATCGCAGGAAATTTGGGGCTAGTGTTGGGAGTTTTTGTCCAACTTGGCAGGAGGAATAAAAGAGTTGAGTGCTTTCGAGCCAAAACAAACTGGGTATCAATTTTGGAGGTTATTTTGCTCCCAGGAGCCGTCGGTTAGTCTTTCAAATATGGGTTTTAATTTCATGCCAGTGCTTTTTGGTTTGTCTTGTTGTGTTTTCCTCCTGATGTGGATATCTCAATTTGAAGTGCAACTCCCTGCGTGATTTCACACGCAGCTCTGCGGTAGGTTGCTCTCCGGAGCACTTAACAAAAAAAAAAAAAAAACCTGAATAGAGACGAGTCCTTTATTCAGAACTTGGCTGAGACAAAAATACCACTGAGCACTAGCTGCTGGAGGAAAGGCAGCAGACGCAGCAGCGAGAGTCGGAAAAAGCAAAGCTCACTTCAACCAAAACGTGACAAGAGACAACAGACAGTTATGTTTCGATGCAGTTTTTAGTCAGCTGCATATATACTGTGTACTATACTGTGTACTGTAGTTTGTCTGCATTCAAAACACAATGAAGGAAACGGTGAGTGAGAGTGTTGTAATGCAATAATAGGTATTGCACAATAAATTCAGCAGGATATAATCAAATAATAAGTATTCATGGAAAGATTCACATCAATTACCTGCATGGAAACACGTTGAGTTGTAAACAAGAACATAAGCTCTTTAAAAACAAACAAGTTGATTATATGAGCAAATGTCCTAAATGTAAAGTTGCTGTGAAGGTCAAATTTAAGTTGTGAGTGATGAACCATTCTCCAAATCTCCTCAAACTGCAGAAAGGCTACACTACTGGTCAGATTTATGCAAGCAATTACTTTTCAGTTGTAGTAAGGCTTCAATTGTCTTGGTATTAGCTGAGAATTACACCTGGATGCAAGTGCTTAAACCCATTCATAATCCACTTAACCTAAACCCATTTATGGTAGAAAAATGTGTATGTGCGGTTGTGATTTATTCATTAAATTCAAAAGACCAGGCTGCACTGCAAAGCCAGCAAGAGGAATCAAACGGTGTTTATAGCTCAAGTTGAACCATAACAAAGTTGCCTCCAGGTCAAGGTCAGCGGAATGGTGTGAAATATAAATGCCAATGAAAGTTTTGGTCTCAAGGTGAAGCTCGTCATCCAGACGCCACTTTACGACCACAATTCATGTTTACAAAGTTGAAAGACAAAAAGGACAATGACAGACTCGTCTCGAGAATGCAGTGTGTGTGTGTGTGTGTGTGTGTGTGTGTGTGTGTGTGTGAGAGAGAGACGGGTGAGCGATGGGGAGACTTATTCACTTCTGAGTGTGACTAATCCAATTCATGATAGCGTCCTGGCCGAGCTACAAAAAAACTGTAATAGATTTAATAACAGCAAATGATGATTAGAAGGGAAAATGAGAGTTTTCTTGTAACTAATGCGAAGTTCGATGAAATCCGACCAAACATTAATGACACATTGTGAAAACTGCCATTGTTGTCGTGCATAGAATTATAATATAATTATTATTCACATGGACAAAGGTGTAATGTGTGGTTAGATGGCAGCGTTTGATTAGTGAACTTAGAGCTTTTGGTCTTTGTGTTTCATGGTTTTGGTTCCCGAACCAACAGCGGTAACATTAACTGTCTGAAGAGCTACAGCAATAATTTGCAGCTGGCTCAGACCAAATGCAGCTGCATTGATATGAACGGTGGTTGTAGAGTGTATGATGAGGGAAACAAAGTCTGTAATTGTTACAGTTTTTGGATTATTTCGATTTTTACTAGAAAATCGAAAATATTTGGTACATTCTGTTGCACTATGTTGTTTCCTTTCAGTTCATTTCTCCACCCATTCGAGAAATCAAGATTGAACATAAACCATGTTAGTCTTTGTCTGATCACATCTCAAGTCCAACAGAAATGTAGCTAAGATGACAAAATGGCAAAATCAGCTACTGACAGTCCTAAAACGGTCAAATGAATTTACGACTGATCCCGATCGGCTGCAGTGAGTAAAACACAGAGCACATGTAGCATCAGCACATGAACAAAGCTTCCAAAGAGTCTCTAATTTAACCCCGGCATTTCAATGTGACCTGAAAATAAAACGTGCATTTTTCTACTTCTTCTCCTTCTGTTTTCAGTTTCTGGGTACAGGGAGTACAAGAACGAGGAGGAGGAGGAGAAGAGTGTGGCGTCTCACTGATGCAAATAAAAACCAAATAACTGTATTCTTTCATCAAAGCAATATGTAAATGACAGCACTCTCAGGATACGGTTCCTTGAGGACTTGCTACAGTAGCACAGCTGAGTCGCTGAGGTTTTGCTGTTTATTTTTCCTTTTTTCTTTTTCTTTTTTTTTTTTTATTTTCCATCACTGTTTTCTCCATAAAGGCTCGCTGAGGCAAACAAAATGAACACCCCATAATTCTGTCGTGGAAAAAAAGCAGGAGATGGAATTTATGCCCTTAATTAAGAAAGTTCAGTGGCCTTGGAGGGATGTTACTCCGTTTAAGTCACCAAAGAACATGGCAAGAAGTGTGTGTGTGTGTGTGTGTGCACATGCTGATGTATGTGTTGTTGGGGTCTCGTCTATTCATTGTGATCTTGGGTGTTTTTCTGAGGAGAAGGAATTGGCAGGAAGAGAAAGAAAAGCGCTGTAAACTGCCCTGGAAATGTTTCCAATACGGCGAAACAGAGCGGGGGGCAAGACAAGAAATAAACAAGAAAGACCGCAACGAATAAAGATAAATAAGAAAGCCAAAAAAAAAAAAAGTTGGGACATGAAAGAAGGTGAGAAATATTAAGAGAAAAATGAGAAATATAAATTGTTTCGCTGTAAGCTGCAGATTTATTAGTCTATATTAAAGCAATAATCTGCAGTATTGACTCAAATATTTGCTAGTCTCTCAATATACCACCAGAACATTTGCTGCTCTAAACCATTTGTCTTTCCTGACAAATAATAAAATCTTCTGCCAAAATGGCAGCAGTTAATTTCCTGATTTTATCGCACACTTATTATGGCCACTTCAGGTCAGAACAACCTCATAAAAACCTGAAACTAGAATTATCATGTTTGGGGAGCATTGACATGCTGTGCAGTTTCATATTCTAATCAGTTCTTCCAGGAGTGTGAGTGGACGTTTGTGCTACGTGTCAGGAAGTTCCCTGCGATAGTGATGACAAGAATTGGATGGTGCGGTCTCATTGACCATCGACCATCAAAGCTAACCAGCTCCCGGTTGACCTTCTGCGGTTTACGTGCATGTGTTTCAAACTCAAATTCTAATCAGTTCACCCATGAGTCGGAGGGGACGTTCCTTAATTTTGCATTTACAGGAATGGAACACAGGTGAGGTCAGAGTGACTTCCACATTTGTCCACAAACAATCGAACCAGTTCATCTGTGAGTAATGAATTGAGTGATGTTTGTGCCTCACTGTTTTTCTGTGGTTTGAACTCAACCAATATGTGTTTCGTGTGTTTGTGTCTACTAGATTGAACTTTTTCACAAACTAGTTGCTAACTTGTCGGTGTGTTCCTTGGTGTTCGGCAGGTAGGAAACTTTGAGGTTTCAGTTTGTTTGATGAGTAAAGACACTGAGCCATAAAGTAAATGGGCTGCCAGAACAAATTTAACTGTAAAAGAAGCTAAAAAATCTACAAAGAGCTCTTTAAAAGCATCTTTTCAGATGAGATAAGTAGTGATTGTTCTTACTCTGCCTTTTGTTCAACTGAAAACTGTCATAACTGGAAGCATTTTTTTTTTTCAGAACTGCAAATAAAGTCATGTTCTTTTTCTGGTTTGTGCTGTTTGTCTGTTGGTTGTGGTCTGTTTATGTGTTTGGCATCCGCAGCACTGCTCTTGTAAAGTACATTTTTAATTGTCAATAGAGGTATTTGAACTGAGGTGACAGAGAGCAGCAGTGATGCTATTTTATCTTTCCTGTGTTTGTACATTATGGCGTTGAATCCCGTGCATTTATTTTAAGATCGTAACCTTTCTGTATCTAGAAACTCAATGTTCCTACGAAAGAAAGAAGAACTTTCAAATGGAGACAAATTGTATGGATTTTCTTCTGCATTTTACCGTATGCGCTTCGCAAAGAAACGGGGGAGTGAGATGTAAACTGAGACATAAAAAAGTGACATACGAAGACAGAGACGTGATGATCTCATCAGGAATGATCTCATCGGTATATATCCTTGGAGACTCTGTGTGTGTGCGTGCGTGTCAGACTGACTGGTTGACTCTTTGGGGGAGTTGGGGAATGGCAGCTTGAGGAGGGGTGGTACCCTCTCTCTTCCCTCAGCGCTCACACACTGAGCTTTTGTGTTTCGCTTTGAAAACGCTGTTGCCCACATCAGAAAGTTCACTGTCACTGGGAGCAACGCAGCATACAGTAGGTGTGTGTGTGTGTGTGGTACTGCAGTCTGGGTGGGGGTAGTGTGGCTATTTAAAGTTGTGAGAATGAATAACTTGGATGCAGACACAGTAATAGACAAAGAAAAGCAAGGATCATCTGATTTAATTGAATTAAGTTTGTCCTATTTTTTTACTTGATCATTATCTCTTTTCTCTGTATCTCTGTTCATGATCCAAAGAAGCTCTTTCTGATCCGATGCCACTATCAGCACGACGTGGTTATTTGTGTTTTATGATGTGACAACCTCACGGTTACACTTTGCTTACGGTTAAGCACAGAAAAGTCTTTGTTACATTAGGAACGAGGCCAAAAAATCATCCCTCACTGCCTGTATCATGCACACGAAGTAGTTCACTCACTAGTGAACAGTCCATGACAGTTGGGACACGTTGCGTCACCGCTAACAGCTGTCTGAGCTGCGTGATGGTCATTTCCTCTTTTCTAAACCGTGGAGCACTTTGTGGGATACTTAGATTTGGACACTACTACAAAGTGGCAAACACACTATGTAGTGCACTGCATAGCGAGTGGGGGGGGATTTCGGACGCAAAGTGTATTGTTTGGGTTAATTTACGGTAAAGTCAAAGTGGATATGTCACAGGATTATACATAAACTGTGACAAAGCGACCACCCTGTACATTTAAAGGTCAATGGAACAAATGCAAACTGATTTATGTCTGAAAGGACACTGAGAAGGAAGACAAAGCTGCAGGTTCAGCAGCAGGCACAACATCAGATGAGGCAAACCGGGCAAAAGTTTAAGCAACGTTTGAATTTTTTTTTTTTTTTACACAACTACTAAAGTATATTGAATAAGGGACTGGAAAGGATCCAGGTGCAATAAGTGGATTTGGAATCAGAGTAAGATTCTTTTTTTCTGCACACTCCCTGTAGTACTCCTCCAAATGCAATGATCGCACAGGTTCCTGTATCAAATCAGTAAATTGCTTTATGTAGCCACGAAACAAGCTGTAACACGCTGTTTGAAAAAACATGTGGCGAGTCATTAAATTTGGTTTAGGAGCAAATGATAGTTTTATTATCATGCCAAGATTTAAGGAACGAAAGAAGTGTATTTCATGCTGATGATGAAGAGGAAGAAGCTGAACTCCTCTGACAAAAAGGCTCGTTTTAAAGCCCAAACCCCATAATTGCTGGATTTTATTGATTCTACACAACCTAATGAGCTGTGATAAAACCAAGACTTAATGCCATTTTTCTATAGACGCAGCAGCCAAGAAATCCCGCTTCACACATTTTGCTTGGCTGATGGTTTTATTGCCTCTACAGGACGCAGGGAGACTAACAATCCTCACACCGTCGCTCCTGTTATGACAGCAAAGCACAGAAATACCCCGAAAACAATCTCCTTTCTGTTTCAAGATGTGGTGTGTTCAAATGATGGAGGCTGCAACCGCAGAAAACCAGCAAAATGAGATTTTTCTTTTCCTCTCCCTCTCACTGTTTTCTTATTTTTTATTTTTTGCTGCATCAATGGAGAATCATGTGGAGAGGGAATCAAGGACATTACTCAAAAGCCTTCTCCAGTCATTTATGCGAACAGTTGAAAATGGCTTAAATCAACGCAGGGATGACTCTTCAAAGATTCAGTCCTGAAAAGGCGACACAAGTGAAATTCCGTGAAAATGAGGCGTCGCACAAAGCTTTCATCATGCTGGAATTAGATGTCCACAAAGCTGTGCGATGGGGATAGAGTGGACTGAGTTTGTCTTTCAGCTGATCCATATGTGAAAATTGCTACCCACACTACTGTAGCCTTTAATTCCTGAACGCTAGAAGGAAGCTGTTCACCTAATGAACGAGAGAACTTAGAGACCAAGGTTCAATTACTGACGTAATGCTCGAAGCAGACAACGCAAACCAGTATTGGACAAGACATTTCAAAGCCTCCAAATGAAGCCTCATTATGTCACACTCGTATCGGAGCAACCGTCTCCTATAAATGACTTTCCCATACAACTAAACTGCAAATGCAATTACGTTTGTTTTGTTTTTTTTCGCATTTTGTGTAAAATGACTTTCCTCTATTACACCAGCCCTTGGTCTTCCCCTGACCCTAACC
This sequence comes from Channa maculata, assembly GCA_020496755.1. Taxonomy (NCBI): domain Eukaryota; kingdom Metazoa; phylum Chordata; class Actinopteri; order Anabantiformes; family Channidae; genus Channa; species Channa maculata. Next base: position 23,104,093 of record CM035612.1, on the reverse strand, counting down.
AGCTGCTTTAGCCACCTAAACACAACCATAAAATGCTTTAATAACACTGTAATCACACAGACTGGACACTGTCTGTGTGATTAACCCCCCCAGCAGAAATCCAAGTTCTCCTTGGATTTCATTTGTAGTCATACGGATTTTGTGCACTTGAACTTTAACCTTTGAGTAATATTCAGCTAAAGTTGTTGACATTGCTCTGACGTCTACATGATATTTGTCAGCGGCAGTGTCCTGGCACCAACAGGGATGTGATTTCAACAGACACCTGACTCCGTATATGGCGGCGTTATTTCAACACACAGTTCATGGGATTTACGTGACAAACTAGCTCATGGCGAGACAATGTGTTAACGTCCAAAATGACCAGGCTGTACTATTGTACAGGCATCAGTTTTCAGTTTTGACTTATGATCTGAGGCACTTTGGATTTATTCATAAAAACCCATAAAAATCTGATTTTTTTTTTTAACTACATGACCATGAAGTTACGATTTTCTAGCAGAACCAGGTGTCTGTAATGGTTTATTCCAGTTAAGGAAAACTGGTTAAACATAAAGGCAAATGTCTCAGCTAATCCATCCCCGCATTTCTCAACTTTCATGCAGATTTCATAGTTAACAGTTAAAGTTTGCATCCATGTAGTGGAAACACCAAAAAACATACCGTATTTACACCATTAATGTTTCCAGCCAGTTTGCAGGTACAGTAAATACCAGTACAATAGTGCTGTTCAATCTGTTGTTGAAGGATAATTTGTAATAGTTTGGGGCCATGTAGTAAAAAAGACACCTTACAAAAGTACACAGCAGAATTGTGTTAAACAGTGTTAAATTAGCTTTGAGAGTGTTACAATATACTCTTGAAGTGGTAATGGAGCACTTTCAGACTTAATTTAACACGGGCAGTTTTGCTGTGTACATGATGACAAGATGATGAGAAAGTCTGACGATCAGATGGGTTTCAAACCAGCACTTTGTCCTGATTATCAAAAGCAGTTATGTGTTGAGATGAAGCTGAAAGTAAAACCACCTGGAATGTCAGTAGTAAGTCATCACGGCCTAGAAAAGCTGCACAACTACAGAAAAAAGTAAAACCGAATTGGTTTTGAGAAGATGATTCATAAACTGTGATCGATTTAATTCACACGTGAGTAATTTACCTGGTAAGTACAACGTTATTATAACTAATAGCATTTATTATTTAACAGCTTCACTGTTGGAGTCTAATCCTGAGGCAGTGGCTTTCTAATGGCTTTCAGTGACAGTGAAGCAGTGTGCAGGCTGCTGCTTCATTGTTTTACCCCCAACTCATGCTTTGGCAGGAGTGCGTTGAGAGGAACAAAATCCCCGATGTCACCAGCATTTTTATTATATTTTATATTATATTATTATTTATTTATTTATTTATTTTATTTTTTTGCATTGTCCAGTCAGATCACTTAAAAGGCGTGATGGCTGACCACTCAGGTGAATCTCCTGGATTGGCTGATCTACTCTCTTTGATCTACAACTTCACATTTTCTATTATTTTCTTGTGATGGGACTGTTGTGGCGGCACGGTGGTGGAGTGGTTAGCGCTGCCGCCTCACAGCTAGAAGGTCCCAGGATCGAATCCACGTCAGCCTTTCTGTGTGGAGTTTGCATATTCTCCCATCTTCTCTGTGTTGGTTTCCTCCGGGTCCTCTGTTTTCCTCCCACAAGTGAGTCCGGGTTGGCCCCCAGCTCAGACCCAACAATGCCCAAAGCTCCAGCTCCCCATGACCCTGATCAGGACAAGCAGTTAAGATAATGGATGGATGGTATGATTGTGCATTATTAGCGCCACAACACTACAGTATATAACTTATTTTAAATATTTTTTAGCTAAGAAATGGTACATAATTCCCCTTATTGTGGCAATTTATTGTCAACACCATGGGTTCCCTTAGATAGAGGTGGGAATTCTGTATCACTTGTTGCATGCCCTGTCCATTAATGGCATTTAAAATTAATTAATTAATTAATACATTCCACTTTTTTGCAAAGGTTAATTGTGGTTTAATTTCAATTGTGATATGTTTGGAAGAGATTGATCAATAAAGTTTGGAGAAGATACAAAGCTTTCACCAAGAATAAATCACAATGTCACAAGAATTTCATGAGAGCAGATCACAAATATTTAATATTTAAATCCAACAGTGTATACAAACGTAGACTTATGAAATCACTGTTTTTAAAGTGAAGAGCTCAGCAACTGTCTGCACAGAGGAATCACAGTTTATCAAAAGATCAATTATATCCATCAGTCAATCATAGCTTATCAAAGCAGAGACAATTCAATTCTATATTTTGTGTCCCCAGTGACAGACATCACATTAAATATTCCCTATCAGCTCAGAGATTTGGTGCAGAGCACCACCATCCACTATACAGTCAACCATCCTGTCAGCACAAACACCAAAACACAATGTTGTTCATTTGGTTTACAATTGGTGGAGCTGCTGACTGAAGCGAATTTATATTTCTGACACAAGTTCAGATCACAGGAGATATCAGAGCCCTTTCATCTTAAGCTCACTAAAGATGCGATTCCCTGCTGCTTTCACCAAAAGCCAAATATATGTTGGGCTAAAAAAAAAAAAACAAAGTGTAAAGAAAACCCTAATTTGAATTGTGGAGGAGGATAGATGGACTTCAAGGCTGTCTCAGCTTCTCCACTCACTCCCGTTGGCAGCTAACAGACTGCAGTAATTGGGATGTGGATACGAAAGTGATCAAACGAATCCTTTACACCTCAATCACACTTAATGAAAGCTCAACAAGGAAATACAGCAGTCCCAAGCCTTTGTAGTTCCCCGTTAGCAAGAGAATACGTGTTTGAATGTGTCCACATATATACGTGTTTGTATGTGTGTGTGTGTGTGTGTGTGTGTGTGTTGCACATGTCTGCTGTGATTGCTTGTGTGTTTTTAAGGCAATTATTTTGGTTTTTGGCAGCGTCAGTCAATCCGGCATTATCCAGACTGACATGGAGCGCATTCAGATAAGTCGTGTAATGGCACAGATATAATAAGTCAAAACAGATAAATTTTTAGACTTATCTGTGTGTGTGTGCGTGTGTGTGTGTGTGTGTGTGTGGCCCTCACTATGCAGCAAGTACAGGGCTGTGTGTGTGTGTGTGTGTGTGTTTTCATTCAGTTGGCTTCATGTTTTTGAGGCAATATAATGCCTCTGGGGTATTGAATTCAATTATCTACAAAATTATAGAGGAAAACAAAATTCACAATGTGTGGATTTCATGGAAAAGTAATTATTTGTGTCTCTTGGGAGAGCAGACAAAGAACAGATTCCTCAGCATCACTCCAGCATCACACTGCTGCTGCCGGGTGTCTGCCTGTGTGTGTCTGGAGAGATTGGAATTAGATGCAGAAAATGAGGTTGAAAACACTGTTGACAGTGAATTGTGCCAGCCCCAGTTTGCATTTGTCACGTCATCTTCTTTTTTTTCTTTTTTTGGTTTGTTTTTACATTCGAGATGATTATTGTATTTGCGTTCCTTGCCTGCAAGAGTAAAGGATATAAACCACCGTCTCCCTCAGTTCTATTATATTTGTACGCTAAGTTACTATTCAGAGTTTACCGATGGTTTTTAGCTGGATTAGCTCCAGTTGTTGTCTTTTTTGTGTGTGTTTGTAATGTAAAAAGTGGTTGTTCCTAATGATGAGGCACCAGCAGAATCTATGGACTCTGTGGAGAGAACATTTCCTCTCTCCACATTTTCAAATTGTCTGTCACTGTGGCAAGTCATTTCCATTTTCAGCAGCAACATGCAGCTGTTTTCCATCCAAAGCAGAAATGCTATCTGCCCACACAACAAATATGTGACAGACCAAGTGGAGGAGCTTTAGACCAAGTAGGAGGTAATAAGGAGGATAGATATGAGATACATATCAGAAGATAATGCAGGTTGTTCCTCGTCTGATCCTTACGTCGAGTAATGGCTGCAGCTACGAGCACAATCACGTCTTCAGCAGGATGTTTGAGAGCATGAAATATTACAACACCTTCCTTTTACTAACAAAAACGAAACATTTACAGTCGTGTGTGTTTCAAAACTTTATTGAAAGTTAGGTTACAATAAAATCACTCACTACTTCTGGCTGAAACCGCCTCCAGATTACATCACTTGGAGGAACCTTCCGTTCAAATTATGGCATCCTGTCGCTCCGACTCTGGAGTTTGTAGTCACGGTCAACCTGCTTTTCCAGAGCTCTTCCAGATGACATCAGCTGAACCTCTAAAGATGGAAAAACTCCTCCGGTTGATGTCATCTGGAGGAGTTTTTCAGCTAGTAGCAGAGAACTATTTGAATATGGGCAAGTCAGAGGGAAGTTTAAAAGCATTAATGTACATTTACACACTAAACCAAGGCAAGTTGAAAATTGTTGAACTTGCCCTTTAAAGTTTGACTTTTGGCAAATCGTGGTTTGTATTTGTGACTTGAATGTAATCTTCACTTCCACAGGGTCCAAATGTAAAAGTCACAAACTGGGGACAGATTATCTCGTCCTAATGTGCTTCACACATTGTAGCTCTTAACTCGTTTTACCCGTGTCTCTCGACAGCACAGCTCCATCAGCGCTGCTCCACGGGGACTGAAGATGGTAATAACCAGCGATGCTGCAGCTGTCGCTCTGTTTGCGTCCAGACGAGTGCACGCTCGCTTGTCTTTGTGCTTTCTATATGTGGTGATCTGTATGTTTGTTTCGGCATGTTCGTCCCACACTGCTTCTGTCTCCCTCAAACGCAGAGTTTGGGCATTGACTTCCTCCTGATGCATTGCACAGCCATCTGTTTCTCAATTCTTTCCCTGTGTCAACATGTGTTCAAGTGTCACATTCTGTCACTCCTGCAGTCACAGACTCTTCCAGCTTCCAGTCTGGATGAGCTGGAGTGGAAGAAATGACAGTAAGCTCCGAGTATGAACTGGCAGGCAAATGTTTAAATATGTGAAAACTGTACAAAGCATTGGTTTATCTGTGTCCTTATAAGATCTACTCTGCGTCGCTTGTTCATTTCTAAATTTGCCTTTTTAATATTTATCAGTGTTGTCATGGAGAAGTTGCTTGTTGTTACATTGTCTCCAAAGAGGGTTCACCATCAAATGCAGCTGCAAATGCAGAAAACGGGTCAAAGCAAAACCATTTCAACTGGAAAACCTGGCAGCAATCTTTAACAGTCCACTACGAGCACTAGTACACTTGTAGCTGAAGCAACCCCGAATGATTTTCCAATAGTTCTGGATTTAGTTTGATATTATGTTGAAGGTAAAAGTCGATCCTGTTAATTAGCCACACATGATAATATTGCTAAAAAAAATGAATTTGCATGTGTGATCGTACGCAGCAGAAGAAACAAACATGCACATGCTGACTTTAATGCTGACTGCTGCATTTTCACTGCACTGCCAAGAGGGAGAAAAAGCCTTTACTCTCTTTTTTTTTGCCCACTAAGGTTATAATAAAAATTAAATGAAAAGAAGAGAGCTGACTGTTCACTTTCACCTTTAAAATGTCAGTATCACTTTCTAGTAAATGGTTTGTACACTCAGCTGCAATTCTACCATCATGTAGATCATATTGTTCAGCTTGTGTTTGAAACCGTTTCACAGAGATGTACTGCAGCCTCTGATGCATCTCATTTTTAGTCTGCCTCATGTATAAATGCAGCTAAATATATCAATTACGCCAAGATGAACTTTAAGGGTGGCAGAGCTTTTACTTCTTTACGAGACACTGAGTCTGCAGGTATAAGTAGTATTATGTCATACCAAACCCAGTACCCAAATAATACTTTGCTTCACAATTATAAACAATATACATCTGCACATTTAAAGGTTCACAAGTTATTAAATTTGGCGTCCGACGGAAACGCATTGCCAAATTAATCATGACTTCCATACCAAATCTAACTTCCATACCTGATCGGTTGGGGCCCAGGTTAATGACCGGTGCTGTTGACCTACAGCGTGCGGGTCGAAATTGGACTACTGTTGGTCGAAGAAGGAGAGGAGGAAGGCGTGTTCGTAGGCAGAGAGAGAAGAGGAAAGCCAAGAATGTAGGACTGACAGTAGGGACGTGGAATGTTGGGACTATGACAGGGAAGGCTAGAGAGTTGATTGACATGATGCAGAGAAGGAAGGTGGACATACTGTGTGTCCAGGAGACCAGGTGGTAAGGTAGCAAGGCTAGAAGCTTAGGAGCAGGGTTGGAGTTTATCTGAAAGAGATCAGTGACTGTAAAGTATTGGTAGGGGCTACAACACAGGATAGTGGAGTCTAAAATGACTCTGGTGGTGAGGAAGATGAAGAGGACAAAGGATGGAGTCAGACAGACCAGACTCAGGTGGTTTGGACATGTTCTGAGGAGAAACTGTGAATGTATCGGTAGAAGGATGCTGAGGTTGGAGCTGCCAGGCAGGAGGTCTAGAGGAAGACCAAAGAGGACATTTATGGATGTAGTGAGAGAGGACATGAAGTTAGTTGGTGTGAGAGAAGACGATGCAGAGGACAGGGTTAGATGGAGGCACATGATTCGCTGTGGAGACACCTGAAAGGGAACAGACAAAAGGAAAAGAAGAAGAACTGAGATAAAAGAACTTAACACAAGTGTGGTGAAAGATTTGAGCCAAGACATATGTTGCGAATTCAAACTGATCACATGAAGGGATTCAGATGAATGAAGAAAGAATGGACCACAAATAGTAATGGCTTTGTTGTCTGCAGCTTGTTGTTGTCTGTTATGGAAGCTTAAATGTACTCTCTGAATTATAGATTATAGATAGAATATAATATCTGTTGCTGATTGTTTATCTAGTAAAGCTGAATTAATACGATAGTTAAACAAACAGTAATGTAGTTGTTTATCTACATGTGCAATGCAGATTGTACAGAGCATTTCTATTGTTGCATTTCTGGATTGGGAGCATGTTTCCTTTAAAGGTTGTGCTGTGACTTGTGTGTGTGCTTTGTCTTCAGGTTTCACCACATTTAACCATCAAATGTCCTCTGTTGTTTTAGAGGCTGCACATCAGACTGATGCAGGATAACTACTGTATGTGGAGGATACAGCACTGAGTGTGATAGAAAGGAGACTGGGATTATGTGTGTGTGTGTGTGTGTGTGTGTGTGCACTGCCTTCTGGGAGTTTCCTTCCACACTCAGCAGTAATGAGCTGTGCAGGCAACATTTTGCTTATAGGCCCATAAACAACGCACTTATTAAGATGGAAGTCGCTGCAGGCAACCAAGGCTAATTCGGATACATATGCGTGGAGTGGGTGCTTTTGGTTGAGTGTGTGTGTGTGTGTGTGTGTGTGTGTGTGTGTGTGTGTGTGTGTGTGTGAGTGAAGAGCAAGGTCTGAGTCGATCAGTTTGTATACAGAGGGAGAAGGACGATGGACGGTAAAGGCTGGCGAGGAGCTGAGCCCATATTTGGTGTGACTACAGAATAGAGGGAGAGAGAACGAGAGACATAAACTGGAAGGAGAAATGTACAGAATGAGAAAGACAGAAGCAAAGCGAGGAGGGAAAAAAAAGTACAGTCAGACCAAAGGGAGGAGAAAGAGTGAAGAAAGTAAAACACAGACAAACAGAAAGAACGAGTCACCGAGACAGAAAAAGAAAGTGGCAAAGTAGAGACAGACTGATTAAAACAGAGCGAGTGAGTCAGGATTGGAAAGACATGCAGAGGGAAAGAATGAGTCACAAAGATAAAGAGAGGGAAAGAGTGAAGCATACAGAGAGAAGGTGAAAGACAAAAAGACGGGGAAGGATACTTGGAAAGCGAGAGAGAGAGAGAGAGAGAGAGAGAAAGGGGCAGGATGGAGGTGTAGAGAGACATGGTGAGAGCATCAGTTCCTTTTGGCTGTTTTCTCCTAGTGATACAGAAAGTTTAACTTTAATGGAGCCGGCAAATATAAGGAGAAACACAAAAAGGGAGAGAGCGACAATGATGCATTTACTTGTGCACTCGTATCCTGTGTTGGACAAATTTGAATATGCAACTGCAATAATGTTCTGCATGCAATACAGTGGCTTTACAATACTGCAGTATCAATACGTGTTTGTTAGAGTTATAGGTTTCTGAGTGTATATTTCTGGACAATTTGATTCAAATAAAAAAACCAAGGCGTCTGAATACTCTCTGAAGAGGCTGCATGAGTGGACGTTAATAAATAAAACCGCGGAGATCAAAGCTGCCACAAATGGACATGTGTGTTAAAGTCCTCTGATTGGCCTCAGGCCCCTGTTCGCCTCTGGTTTTTACTTTCCTTCTCTTTCTTCTTCCTCTCAAAGCACCAGTGCTCAACTAGAATTAACAGTGTTAGGACGTCAAAGTGGTCGAAAAGAATTTTAGGCACTGAAATGTCACAGGAGAGTAATTTGCATCGGGTGAGTGAAAAAGCAGAGGATGCTGCCACCGAGAGCTGAACAGTGATGCAATGAGAAATGGAGTGTGTCAGTGTGTGTGTGTGTGTGTGTGTGTGTGTGTGTGTGTGTGTGTGTGTGTGTGTGTGTGTGTGTGTGTGTGTGTGTGTCAGTGTGTGTGTGTGTGTGTCAGTGTCTGTGTGTGTGTCAGTGTCTGTGTGTGTGTGTGTGTCTGTCAGTGTGTGTGTGTGTGTCTGTCAGTGTGTGTGTGTGTGTGTGTGTGTGTGTGTGTGTGTGTGTGTGTGTGTGTGTGTGTGTGTGTGTGTGTGTGTGTGTGTGTGTGTGTGTGTGTGTGTGTGTGTGTGTGTGTGTGTGTGTGTGTGTGTGTGTGTGTGTGTGTGTGTGTGTGTGTGTGTGTGTGTGTGTGTGTGTGTGTGTGTGTCAGTGTCTGTGTGTGTGTGTGTCAGTGTGTGTGTGTGTGTGTGTGTGTCTGTGTGTGTGTGTGTGTCTGTCAGTGTGTGTGTGTGTGTCTGTCAGTGTGTGTGTGTGTGTGTCAGTGTGTGTGTGTCAGTCAGTGTGTGTGTGTCTGTGTGTGTGTGTGTGTCAGTGTGCGTCTGTGGTGTGTGTGTGTGTGTGTCAGTGTGTGTGTCAGTGTGTGTGTGTGTGTGTGTGTGTCAGTGTGTCTGTGTGTGTGTGTCAGTGTGTGTGTGTGTCTGTGGTCTGTATGTCAGTGTGTGTGTGTGTGTGTGTGTGTGTCAGTGTCTGTGTGTGTGTGTCAGTGTGTGTGTGTGTGTGTGTGTCAGTGTGTGTGTCTGTGTGTGTGTGTCTGTGGTCTGTGTGTGTGTGTGTGTGTGTGTGTGTGTGTGTGTGTGTGTGTGTGTGTGTGTGTGTGTGTCTGTGGTCTGTGTGTGTGTGTCTGTGGTCTGTGTGTGTGTGTGTGTGTGTGTGTGTGTGTGTGTGTGTATATACATATACACACGGACATAAACACAGACAAACACTGTAGTTTGTGCATAAATAAACATCACATGCGAAGTATGAGAGGTCACCCAATTAACTGTCACACTCATGCACATCCTGTATGCAGCACACATGCCTGCATGGCAGCATCCCTGAAAACAAGTGCAGCTATATGCAGAATGACACACACACACACACACACACACACACACACAGATATATTTACCCAGTGACAGACTGCACATGCTGCTGCCATATGCTATCTCTCTCTCACACACACTTTATCACACACACACACACACACACACACACAGAGGTAGAAGACAGTCTTTCGTCTCGCCAGCACATTCACGTGTGCAGTCGCTAAGCTTGTTTCCATGGAAACCTGAGGGGCAAGGTGTTAATGAAAGACTTTGTGATTGTGTAACTATCAAGAAATGCTCACCTGTACCTGCATCCACAGCAGCAAGAAGAACGTGAATACACACTTTCATACTGTTTCGGGGTTTTTTTTACCAGCTGAATCCACACTCAGTGCATACGACGAGTTGTTCGGAAGCTCTCAACATACAGTTCACTGTTAAACCATCTCTAGGCATCAAGGAAAGGGATGAATGGATGAGGAAAGAGCTCAGCCACCCATGAAGAAATGAATTTGGAAGGTGAGCACGATAAACTATGGCAATAACACGAAGCAATGCCGTATATTACTTTGTTGCTTCATGTGCTGATAAAACTGCATTATTTTGCATACGTTTGTGAACCAGTCACGTGATCAAATTGGGTCTAGAGAATGCTGTTGCGAGTATCCGTGCAACTCATCTTGTCCAAAATCATCCACGTATTCAAATCAAATCTAACTGGTGTATATAGCTGAGCATCAGCATTTTAAAATGAGGCATCCTCTGTTTTATCACACAACAACTAAGCAGTCAGCCTTTTTTACGCATCTGTCCAAACTCACGTTCTAACAACGAAATCCCCAAATGTACGTGGCTGTTTGTGCTAGATGTAATGATACCTTCACGTATTCCTGAGATGTTGCACTAATGAGAATGGGACAGATGTGACAGAGGCAATAGATGTGTTCAGTTCAGAGCAACAAAGTACAATTACATGAATCTGGTGGATTTCATGATATACAATTAGAATGTTTTTGATTGTAGACATATGAAGGCTCACATGAAGAACAACACACACAGAGAAGACGACAGGGACGGGACAACAAGGAAACAAGAGAGCAAATAAATGATGAAGAATGGGTTGAGTTTTCTGGAACGAAAAAAGGATCCACTTGAAGACAAAAGATAAGGAGACACTTTGAAGCTGTGGAGTGATGAGTCAAGAGTCAGCAAACCTCAGTCAATCTACACTCGTGGTGTGGGAGCCTGTGGGAGCCAACACATCACCAAGCAAGAACAGTAATTTTGGGGCAATTGGGCAAAACCAGATGCTGAAAGTCTTTTTTTTTGTCTTTGTTATTTGCATCCATCACTAACAGTTATACAATTCCTGCCCTTGTCGGTATTTGCACGAATCAAGTCTTCTCCCCTGCCTGAAAGTACGTGCATGCATCACTCTGACTTTTTATAGGTTTACAACAACTCGGCCTTGTTGGAATTTAAAAATCTAAAATTTGTAACATCTGTATTTATCCTAGTTCGATGTCCTATGTCACCTTTCTGTCTTCTCTAATTCCTAACACTGCTTGGCTCTGGAAATCGACTTTTTTTTTGCTGCTGTAGGATTCAGTTGTGGAGGATGATGCTCGGTGAAGCTGTGAACCCCTTCAGCCCCCTCGTTTTATTTTTTTTTCCTTCCTTTTTTCCAGGTGAGTGAGCGTCAGGGGAGATAAGCCCGTCACAGTTTCCCTCTAGACAGAAGCTCGGGGAGCACATCTCAAACAGCAGGACGACTGGCCAACAGCGATAGCAGGCCAACATCTCCATGAAACGGGCGAGAAGAGAGGGAGGTAGGGGTGGTGTGGTGATGGTGGAGGGGGCAGGGGGAGAGACGCATCAAAAACCTGGCATACTTTCACAGGCACTGAGGCACTCAGCAGACCTATCTGTGACAGAGCCGGAGTAATTGTTTCCCTTCCAAACCAGGTTCACTTTGTTGTCTGTGTGTGTGTGTGTGTGTGTGTGTGTCTTGGGGGCTGATGATTGATGGAACCAAGTAGTGAGTGATGGTAAATTTGAATGAGAGCTTTCAGCATAGATGGAGGTTGAACAGCCACTTTCAGCTCATACAAATCTGTATATGCACAACAGACACATCCTGCCTCTTTTCACCAGGCACAAACAGTGTCCTCGTTTGAGAAAATGTGACAAGGTGGAGGGAAATTATAAAATGCAAAGCTTCTGTGTTTTCCTAAATGAATCATATTCTCAACTACACTAAAACCAGCAGTTTTCTCTGGTTTACAACCTGCATTAGCTCGTTCGTCTGTGCTGATGTTGTGTTGCCCCCAAATGCTGCAAATAGCCAGTGATTCTGAACATTTGAAGCAGCATGATGTAAAGATTTCTTATCCAAGTGTTTTTGGAGAAACACTGTGTCTGTTAAAATTGTTAAAAACACACCAGTCAGAGTTTTACAGCACATACAAATAATGAGGTTTGTTGGAAATATGAGTCCCCGTCTACCTCCAGCACGTGGCCTGGATCAAGAACATTGGGGGTTTAGCTACAATTTGAGTGAAGTTTGTGCTCTCACATCAAGCTCAGGTTCTGTCCTTAGTCTGAACCAAATCTGAAACTTCCCTGTGAAATTAAGACAGATGTCCCGAGTTTGAAAAAAAATGTCTACTTTCACAAAACTGCTTGAAAAACACCCTGATTTATCAAAGCTCCTTTTCTTTGCCAACATGTCCTCACTTCTTTTTGAAATTGGTCCCCACTTTTCAGAGACACCTCGCCTTTTTGAGATTGTCCTCACTTTGTGAAACCGTCCCCACGTTTTCTAAAATGTCCCCACATTTTAAGAATTCAACAATTTTCCACTTTGCAAAACATCTTCATCTTTTAAAAATATCTTCACATTCCACAAATGCTTTCCAACATTTTGCAAGCGTTTTCAAAGATGTCCTCACTTTGTCAAGTGTGTGATTGGTCCTCACTATGATAACTGTACAAGTGCACAGAGTGAAATGGGATCACACATAGGAACACACACACTCTGCTGCCGTACATACTGTGCACATATATTTCCCCACTCACCTCGGTACTATGCATACTGCGCCGTCGGGTCTAATAAATGTTCTCCGGGTTAATTATGCGTGCTGCCCGTTACATGGCCGCCCAGGTCAAGGCTGACATGTGTAATTTCCATGACGTTTATGAATGGAGGCCAACAGCTCACCGGAGGCTCATAGGAAGCAGGTGGCTGCTGGACGCCGGCTCTCCCGACAGGTGAAAAGGGTGCTTGTACAGACTCTGCAGCATTTTGACATGGTCAGCTGCCACAACTGGGAGTTTCATCTCCAAATGACACACCTGAACTCTGAAGAAGCCCCCGTGGGCACTTTCTCAAAATGTCACTTTTTGGAACAGAGGAAAAAAAAAAAAAAACTGTAAGAGCTGAAGTGTTGCAAAGTTTTCAGCATTTTCTAACTTTTTACAGAACGAATTTGCAGTTTTCTCATATTCCAACCACAGCTGGTACAGTGTATCCTCTGAGCGAACCACTTTCTCTGACAACAACCAGTCATTTCTCCACTGCTCTGTCCAGAAGCACATGGACATAGTAATTTTCTACCTTGTTATTTATAAAGTGGTCTTAGCTCACACTGGCCTACAGAAGAAGGTCACGTGTGTCAGAGCTTTAAATGTAAATGTTAATTGGAGTTGAACAGTGAACCCTGCAGCTCTATTTTCATTGTGCCAAATGGAAATGGTCTACTGTGAACTGCAGCCTGAGCCTAAAATCAGTAACATGGAAAGAAACTGTGGGGAAAAGCAAGAAGCTTTGGGGAGAGCAAGTTAGGAGGGATTCCTCTTCTAAGATGGACGGACAAGCAATATAGATAGATATGAGAAGAAAATGCACACTGAGTCACTATTTACATCCAGATAAAGATTCAGATTCAAAACGTTGTCTTTTATTAACCCCATGCTTATGAACATTATGAAGTTATGCATATGAACGAGATTTCGGCGCTTTCGCTTGCAAGGTAACATCAGAAGAGATTTAAAATAACATAGTTAAGTAAAATAACGGTGCAGATGTGCTGAAAATAGCTTTGTAAAGGTGTCTCAATACCGTACATGTGCTGCAATAATCAGTAAAAAATAATCATATTAATTTCTATACAAGATGAAAATAAACATAAGTTGAAAGTAGAAAAAAGACAATACTATAAAATTTAAAGTAACACTATACATGAGGTAGTAGTGACCACAGTATATGAACTTATATAAACATGTTTATAGTGATTAAATATTCTATTCTATTATCTATTCTATTATCGCTAACAGCTGGAGCCTAGCCCAGCTGTCATATGGCGAGAGGTGGGGGGTCCACCCTGGACAGGTTCCCAGTCTTTCTCAGGGCCAACACTGGCAGCCAACCATTCACACTCTCATTCACACCTACCACACACAAGGTAGAGTCACCAATTAACCTAACATCCATGTCTTTGGACTGATGGAGGAAACCGGAGAAAAAAACCCACAAGCAAGGGGAGAACATGCAAGCTAAAGGCAAAAAGCACTAACCACAAATATTATACTTATTCTTTCACTTGGAGGTTTACTCCCAACATTAAATCGTGTTGAAGTGTTGATTTCAATTCGTGTGGAACTAAACAGTTACATAAACTGAAAATCACGATTTCTGTTTCGGGTCTCATGGAGCATTGGAGCCTGAGATCCCCCCGACTCACCACACACCTGAATGTGTGTTCTACAAGCAACAGTGAACTGAAGAAATAAATGTTGAACAGCAGTTGCTTTTATTAAGATTACTGCAAAGAAGCTTAGTAGTAGACCATTGGATTGGGATACAGAAGGCTGCGAATCCCACCCCACCAGGTGTGGCCTCCCCCAGCCACCAAGGGCGACCTTGATGCCGGGACCGAGCACGGACAAACAATGGGAGGGCGTATGGCAGGAAGGGCATCCGGCAAACACAAAAAAAAACAGATGTGACGACCCCTGAAGGGTCAAGCCAAAAGCTGTTGATCTCGACTGCAAAGAGAAAAAAGAGAAAACATTTTGGAGGAGATGGTTCGTACGACCTGAACCAATTAAAGCTGAAGGGCCGAGTGAACCAATCACAGTGCATAAAGCATAATAACAAAGTGCATAAAAGTACCAATCACCAATAATGGAGATCAGTAGGAAACCGAAGCTTGTTTGTCTGCAACGAGATGGTCCCACCCAGACGTGATGGGATACAATGAATAAAATGGAAATAAAATTAATTGTTTATTCTTTCTGTGTTGCCCTTTAGCAAATGACCCACAGAACGGAACCCTGGTGGTTCGTAGGTTCGTAGGTCGTAGGTTACCGCATAGGGATTAGGGTTCTTAACACATTCCTCTTACAGTATGTTTTACAGTAAATGATCTGTATCTGTTACCAGCTGGATGCCAACACCAACAACCCCCCCCCCCCCTCTTACGTTTAGGAAATTTAACAGCTCTCTCGACACTTCTTTATTATTGAATACTTTCTGACATATTTCATGATCACTTCTGCAAGCAGGGAGACACGGGACAGAATGCAAATTAAAAACATTCGCACACGAAAAATAAAAGAGTCTTGAGAGTAAAACCTCATTTGTGCTTTTTTGTCACCAATCTCCGAAAGGCTGGGGTTGTCGAGAGGTTGAAGGGAGGGGTAAAAACACACACTCTATGCAGTGTATTTGGAGATGCTGCGCCCACGCATCACCCATTTACACCCATCAGAAAGCAGAGGGAAGGTTGCAGTACTGTTGAGTACAAAGCGAGGCAGTAAAGGAAGCCAAAAAGCCTGAGAGGAGGCTCTGTGTGGCTAATGGGGGCTGTGGGTTTTGACTTTGGAAGATTTTTTTCATTTTTTTGTTTAGGTTGTTGAACAACCAGCACCACACTGTTTGGTCTTCCAAAGAGGTGTAGAGTGGAAGAATTATTGCATATTGCCTATGACAGCGATAACGACTCGCTGCATATTGGGATTATACTGCTTTGTGAAGTCTTGGCACCCAGCCTATTAAATATGCATGAATGTTTGAAATGAATTTTGGAGGATTTTTCTCCCCCCCCACTTCTTCCTCTGCCCCCTCCTCCTCATTGTCAAACTATTTAATCATATTCCTGTCTATTAAAATTCGGATGAATAATTTAAACGTATGACAACAGCCGAGCTGTGGAAGAGAAGGTTTCTGTTCAGCAGCTGGCAGACAAGGTTGCTTTTGATGAGCGACGCATTCTAAATTGACATTGTTGTGGTGGTGGGGGGGGGAAAGAAAAGAAAAGGAAAACAATAAAAGAAAAAGAACGATCCACCTAAAATGTAACCCCTGTGAAATTCAACGCCACAACAGAAACGTATTGGCAGTGATAAAATATTCAGCGAGGTTACGTGAGGCTGCAGCAGGTAGGAGCACGCTGGTGTGTTGGCAAGCGCCTCTCGATTGGTGCTTGTCCCATACTGTTTAATTGGAATCAAACGACTCCATCAGCATGACAGTTGCTCAGAAACAGTTCTGCCATGTGCAGAATGCTGGCTGCATTTTAACAAACACATAAACCAAAGATTCACGCTCGGTGTACATGTGGAGTCTGCCGGTTCGTGGATGAAATAATCAAAGGGGAAATGGAAAACGAAGGCATCGTGAGTGTTGGCCTCGTCTGAAAGCACACAGCAGAACAAAAAACCACATTAGTAGAAGGAAATGCAAAAGATAAAGATTGTAGTAGAGTGTATGCTAGACGAGCTGTGCACACTGAGGCTGGGACAGGGGTTCGTGTATCGTCTGTGGCGTTTAGGAGCCTGGACGGTTTTTTCACTGGAAATTGGCTTTTATAATGCACCAGTATGAGATCGAGAATTATTTGCATCAACATGAAGCTGCTGGCAACAGAAAGTGGAGAATGTGTGAAATCAAGGTGTGGATAAATTTCATATGCACATTCATGCAGGTGTAAGATCAACAGCTGACAAGAACTGACTCCCGCTGATTGACCACAGCTCACAAAGGAGTTTGATGGATTCTGGAAGATTTGATCAGAATTTAAGGCTGCAGCGTCTTTATATGGCTGGTAGTTAGTTTGATAAGATATAAAGAAGAGTTAAAAGCTTTTGTCAGTGAGAACAGAGCTATTTTCTATCTCTCAACTTGCAAATTTATTAGTAGAACACTTTTATGATGTTCAGGGAAGGAAATGGTTTTGATTCAATACTGAACTCCTCTGTAATGGCAATGTTGACCAGGATTATCAACACAACATCACCACTGGTTTTAACTCATCTTGTGTTTCTTCCAGTTCCTGATAAAAAAATTTCTGGCTCTTTAGCTGCTAGATGCTTCTCTTTCCTCACTTAGTCTGTCAGCAGAAACAACACAACCAAATGACAAAACGCGCTGCAAAAAAGCTACAACACAACAGCCGTTTTTCAATATGCGTTCGTCTGTGTACTTGGGTTCTTGTGAAACGTCATCAATCAAAGGCCAAGTACTGTTTCAAAGTTCGCATCTAACCAAGTACAGATCAAATACCCGGGAGGACTCTCGCGCCGCCCGTTTTATTGAAGATGCTTTGGGAGCAGACTTGTGATGGCCAGGTATCCCAGAGTGCCTTGCGCACCAACCAGAGGGTCTTGGTGGAGCTCAGAGCTGATTAAAAAGTAATCGTAGTTAGATTTATTACATGTGGTCCATTTGTCCAAATCATTTCTATTTTTACATTTGATTTTGGACACTGTGTATTGAGAAACGCCCAACAGATCTAATCTAATTGTCTGACACTTCCTATTGTCCCCTGGAAACATTGCTATCATAGTTGTGTAGAAAGGTTCTGGGGGACACTAAAAAGTGACGGACATTTACATTTGTAAGCGTAGTTTTAGTTGCTCACAGAGCCATATCCGTGGTGTTGTGGCTTTTTGCGGCGTGTTTCTTAATGCTGCGCCTGTGTTGTCAAATTAATCGAGTTGTTTTTTTTTTTAATTTGCCCATGTTTCATCTATATGCATGTGTTTTCTTGATTTGCATGAGTGCCATGAGCTCTCAGGACCACCGTAGGAAACTGCTGACTGCTGCTGCTGGAAATAAAATACATGTGTCAAAATATTAAACGATGAGCTAAAAGAGGCTAAAAGGCTGCGAAGAGCACTTGGAATTAGGGCAAGTACATTGACATTTAAGGTCCTAGTTCTGATTATGGTAAGGACATTAATTAATAATTGCGTTAGAGGACATAGGATAGAATAAAACAACTGAAAACAAGGTGAAATTTGGATATGTGCTGTAAAAGCAGATGCAGATAGGAATACATATTCCTGCATAAGAACAGACTGAATCTTATGCACACAGATAGTGAGAAGGAGACAGACTGAGTGTGCACTCACACACAGATGTAGAGATAGACGTGCATGTGCAGGAGAGAGGTCGCAGGGACTATGAGGGAGCAAGCTTGAAAGCAAATGCAGAAATTGGAGCTATAGCTGTGGGTGGAGGGCAAACTAACTTTGAACATTCATTGCAGTGAAGTTATTATCCGTCCTCTCTTGAGGTCATAGTCAAGGCTGCTGGAAAAGCTCCTCAAACAGCAAAAGAACTCCCACATATTGAACACACAGAGCATATGAGGCCTATTCCCCAGGCCTATAGAGGAAAATGAGATAGATGGATGGATGGATGGCTGATTACTATATTACATAATATTAGCAATATTAGATCCAATTGGGCAACAAACACAGCAGAGATTAACCTGATTTCTAACAAGCAAACTGAGGTGGAACCCTAAGTGGTGAAATCTCCCATAATGCAGTGCATTGCACACAACCATAGGAAGTACAACGGGACCAAACAGCTGCTGAAGTTGCACATTGAAATTTGCACAGATATCTGCCAATTCTTTGTCATAAAAGTTATGATTGAACCAATGGCTGGATTTGAAAAAGTACGGGGTGCATTGAATTTGCACATTTCAAAGAGAAAAATAAAGTTAGTTATGGGTTCGTTTGACCGGGCAACAAAGCACAATCCCTAAACGTATTTATTCTTTTTGTAACTTAATGCCTCGACATTAAAAACGTCTACAAGCAGATGTGAGCTATGTTATTAAAGTCGCTGTGTCATTTCTTTCCTAATGCCTTTAAAAAATTGTTTCGTTCTTTTTTTTTGTACAGAAAATACATTTATTGTAAAAATTAAATTAAATTAAAAACAGACAATTGTATTGATTTTAGCCTATTCAGTGTAGTGGGCCTTAGTTTGGTTTGGTGTCAATCTTTATACGACCAGTGGAGACATTTCAGAATCTACTCATAGTGGCTTTACTGAAATATAACACAAACTGAATTTTAAAAAATGCACAACTTTGAATGTGTAAACTTTGGATTTGAATTTTTCTTAGCATGATAAAGAGTTTGTATGTATGTGACATGTTCTATAAATTCATATTTGATAAGATACATTTGCTGGTCAAGCAGGAAATTCTACAATTGTAGTAAAATAGATGAAGTGTTTGGTACATTGTGAACAGAGTTTAGTCTAATGGGCTTTAATTGTTGTTTGGGTGCAAGGGAACAGGAATCAGTCCCATAGAAAAGCAGCACGGTGGTGGCCCACTCACCCACAGAGGAGCTATTAGCAGCCAACAAGCAGCTCAATACAGAAGCCACAACACCTGAACACGGGAATTCACAGCCAATAATGTTTTGAACCCATTGGCCTCATGTGTTATTGATTTTTCTTTCCGTGTAGACACAATGCGTGGTTCACTGGTGCTCAGGTGGCTATGCTGTGTGTGTGTGTGTGTGTGTGTGTGTGTCTTTTTGTCAGTCTGTGTCTTTTAACACGGCCCAAACGAAGACAAAAGAGCCCGAGGCAGCGTGTCCCGAAGATTCAGACGCATGGGGACAAGTGACTGTCCAGAAGATCTGTCCATGTTTGTGTCCATCTACACTCCATTGACACTCTGGATTTAGCAAGACAGACACAGGTGGCTGTCTGCTGTGTGTGTGTCCATCTAACCAGAAACTATATTTGCTCAGTGTTTGTCTCTGCTCCTTTGATTGTATCTTAGTGAGGATCCAGTTTAATTTTTGACATTAGGAAAACTTGTGGAAGTTGTGGCAGCTAA
Organism: Channa maculata; assembly: GCA_020496755.1. NCBI lineage: Eukaryota > Metazoa > Chordata > Actinopteri > Anabantiformes > Channidae > Channa > Channa maculata. Next base: position 23,084,431 of record CM035612.1, on the reverse strand, counting down.
ATCTGGGTTTTGGGGCCTAAGCTTAGAATTAGTTTTTGGTAAAGAAAATTGCTTTTAGAGAATTAGCTCTGGAAAATGGTCATCGTTCTCCTTCCAGCAGATTGTTTGAGCTTTGAAGAGGCGACGTGCATTGCAGAAGTTCTGTGGCACGCGCAGTTAAATTGACAAGGAAATGGTCTGAAAACTGAAAAGTAAATTAAGCAGCGTGATGCGTTTTCAGGAAGAACAGTACAGTAAGTGGCTGCAGAGAGTTTTGGTTGGCTGGTTGTGTGTAGGATTCAACTTAGGGTGTTTTTGTATTGGACATTTTTTTCCAAAACCCTCGTTTATTAGAGGCCTCACAGTAAAAACACGTGTCTCTTTATACACTCTAGTATTTTTTTAAGTAAAAAGAGTGGAGAATGCAATATTTCATGTGTTTTTTTTTTTTTTTGTTTTATACTTTGCATGCATTTCTTTGTGTATTAGTGTGTGTGTGTCTGTGCGCACACATGCCCACTGTTCCTCTGGAGTCTCCACTCAATAAGTTGGCAACAAATGCAAAATCTATGAGATCAAAGGGAATATCACTCTGCTAATTCAACTTCAGATCAGAGAGAGTTCTGAGAATTAAGCTCGAGGTTTTGAAGTAAATGCTGTCTTGCCACCGTGTTGCATTTATTTTCAGCACCAGTGCCCTAATTGGCCCCAGAGGTGAGGAGGAAAGTGGATGGGATGGGAGCGCAAACCACGGGCCAACGATCCGTCTAAAATGTGAGTTAATGAAAAAGTCATTTTGGGTGCAAAAAGAGCAACGCTGTGTCAGGTCGGCAGGTGGTCGAGCAAAGAGTCCGGCTTATAATCTGAAAGCAGCTAAATATTTCATAGTGCACAGGTATTAATTAAACTTCTGCATTACTGATTTTCAGCTGCTTTTATCACAGAATATGTTCATGCACAGAAACTGTTACACTTCCTTTCGTCCTGTCCATTTTCATGAGAACCTCTGTTGCAGACACAGAACCTGAGGATCAACATGCATCAGCTTGAATGTTTAAATACCTTGTTACTGTTTCCCGTCGTTTTTGCACGTTACACACTCTCAAACGGCTTCGTTCCGTGACACATTTTCCGAATCAATCCAGTTTTAGGCGGACAAAAACGTGGCCGGGTATCATTCAGTATGTGGAAATAACGGCGTCCTGGTGTTTATGTGGCTAACCTGAGGGAGAAAGCATGACTCTGCCTTGCTGTAAACAGCCCATGATAATTTATTTAATCAAATAACCAACCTTTATTTGCCCTATGTGAGGGGAGCGATAAAGGCACAGCGAGGGCATATAGTGATAAACCTGGCTGCTGATACAGCAGGCGGCTGACCAGCCAAAATGCCACCCTGCATTACTGCAGAACTCGTAATGTCAAGCAAGGATAAAAATGTAATGACCATCACATTGTTTCAGTAGCAAAGCACCAAGTATAAAGCTTCCTTCTTTCCTCGGGTTCTCCACCAGAACCAGAGGTTCTTTAGGAGTTTGAGGGTTCTGCAAAACATCTTAGCTCTTCCTAGCACTACGCAGGACTCGGGAGCTCTGTTGTTGTTCCTGGGTTCTGTTGGAGCCACTTTCCCCAGAGCTCTGAGTGCTGGGACCACTTCCTGTTTCACACCTCTTCTACCTTTAGTTTGCCCCTCCCCTTTCATATGACCAACGCAAGCATTGTTGAAACGGCACCCCCAAGCGCCAGCCATCCAAACCATGCGGTGGCTTACAGTGCCACCAAAATGCCGACCAGTTTCACACAATGTTTCTCAAAAACCTGCAGGTGACTGACTTCCTGTTTGCCACCACATGATAGGATAAAGAGATCACACATCATCTCAACTTTCCAAATGTTATTGGACTAAACTTTGATATTAAAGGAAAAGTAAAACAGTTCAACAGCAGCTCAAACTATAACGACCAAACAGTTGCTTCAACGCTCTAAAAATTGAAAACGTTCACAAAGGGAGAATTTATTGCCAGATTGTTTTATCAGACTGACGGAGGGGATTTTCACACCCATCTTGTTTGGTCGAAAAATTCAGACTTCAGACAAGTCATAGGAGCTAGAGGTCAACTATGGTCATCATATCAACATATGGAACAGTATTTAAAATGAGCTTGACAAAACCTGAGGATCGACCCATTGCGTCCTTTTTTCTGGGAGAATGAGGGGAAATAAGAGGATGGGAGAGCAATGGCACCTAAAAGTAAAGAAACTGTATCAGCAGTCAAGTGAGGGATGCCATCAGAAAAATGCTATTGCATGCAAACTTTAGAAATTGCAATGTGAAACCAAAACAAAGCAGTTTACAATTTAACCAGACTTTCAGGTGTGAAAACACTCTCACTTTTCAGCTTGGTGCGCCTGATGAACTCCTAACTGATTATATGTAACATCGAGACTGTGTAGCAGGTTTTTGCTGTGGGGGAGGGAACCTTCATCAAAACTGTCAATGGATAACAAAGCTGAAAAAGGAGTGAGAGAGAGGGAGAGAGAGCGAGTGTGTGTCTGTGTTTGTGAGTGTGTGTGTGTGTGAGAGAAGCCAGGGTTTTGTCTTCCATCTGACACTGATGGATAGCTTAAGCCTGGATGAAGCGACGTCTGGAGAGTCCAGACCTTTATAAAATCCCGCGGATTACCTCGGGGAGTACATCAACACCATGACACCACCAAGCGCTCACGTCCCTGACAACACTGCATGTGTGGTTTATGTAGAGCGATATCATTTTTCCATTATCACGACAGTTTTGAAAAAGCGTATCTGCATTACTTTTGATGATGTTGCCATATGTAAAAACATCCACCAAACACACAAAAAAACTGCTTTGAAAATTGTTACGTAATTTAATTTAAATTTAAGCGTAGCGAGGCTGCACTGTTGTAACCCTTCACTTGACCTTAAGTTGGTTGTAATTTTCCACACTAAAGTATGATCGTATATATGAGAAGAAAATGTATTATACTGTAAGTGCACACATTTATTCTCCAGTTTTTATGTCAATGTAAGAAAAAGGTCTTTTTGTTTCAGTCCTCACCCTCGTGTTAAACATCAGTGAACTGATCCTCTGCCAAATGTGTAAAAATGTAACGCCCAGCAAATAGAACTATTAATGCACACTTTTGATTATTGATATTAACAAGATGTGTTTTCTAGTAGAGAAATCCCCACTTCTAGTTTGAGGTTGTGAGGTTTGCACTAAAGAAAAAACACAAATGCTTTAACGTGACTTAACATCTCACAAACAAGATGACGTTTTGTCATTTCATGGCAGCCTTTTGCTTTTTCATATAGATCGAGGTTTTAAGGATGAATATTCATGTAGCGTCTCTCTTTCACTCTGCCTTGTCTGATCAAGGTTTTTGCTGATAATGGACATGCACTGGCAGACTAGATCCAGCTACTATGTTGGAGGATGCTCCTGCTCTGTCAAAAACCCTCCTGCCTCCTCACCAAGGCCTCCTATTCATGCTGCTGGAAAGTCTCCCACATGCTGTCAGTGGAAACACAAGGGATGACCGTGGGTGCCTTTAGAAGATATTCAAAAAAGGAAAAAGAAGCAATCTACTGTTGCTGTCAGTGATTTTTGCAAGGAAGAAAGAAGTTTCACGTGGTGCTTGAGAGTCCGTATTATAACGAGAACTGACTGCACTGTTCCTATTCTAATCTCGTAGGATCTCATTGTGTTTCGGCAGGACTCTGTGGGTTTAGAACAACTTCTTTCAACCTTTAAAAACCTTTCTATATTATTCTTACAGGATATTGAAGAATGCTGCATTTCTTGCATTTTTTAGCTATTGTTTCATTTTGAACTGGAGCTACACCTATTGCAACTGCCTCCTTAAATAAAATAACTTGTGGATTTAAAGTGATTGCTTTGGTCCCATAATTTCATACTTAAGAGTAGTGGAGTATTGTTACAAACATGTGTTATATAACTGAGGTTTGTATCACAAAGTTTCCAACAACACGAAGGCAACATGTGTAAAATGATCTAATATTAATGATCTAATAAATCTTCCATCTGTTTGGGGTTTGGATACACTATGCAAAGGCTGAATTATCAGTCCCAAAACTACAGGGTCCCTCTAAAAAAACAGGTTTACGGTACTTTGTTTACCTGTAATGACACTTGACATGATAATTCTCCAAACAGCAAAAAAATCCTCTGTCAAGATGTAGTTTCAAAATCAACAACATTTTAGTTGGTATCATGTGTGGAATGTGCATATTCCTTAATTAGTTTTAAATCAAATTATCACATACATTCTGGTATTTTAGCACAGGACTACTTAGCATTTTGCCCACTATTAAAATGAACATCAAAGAGAAAGTTTGTATCGAGATTTCTAACACTCCAAATATCTCAGGAAAAGAGTGAAAGCTGTATTATATTAATTTCAAAAGGTATTTTGAGTCATAGTACATCAAAATTACAAATGTGTATCAAATAAAAAAGTATCAATACATAATACTCTCCTCACTTTACAATGGAGACTGTCATGAAAATGTTTATTCCTTTATGAAACTCCACAATACTGTAAATTATATTTAAAAAGTTAAGTCATAAATGTTGCTAATAAAGGCTGAAGGTTAAAATTAAATAAAATAGTGGAATGTAAAATGAATTAGGGTTAAAACGTTAAAGCTTGTTAGCATTAAAATTGAACTTTAATAGGGGTCACCTGGCAAAAAGACGGTTCTTTAGCTAATTTAAAGTGATCTTATAGCGACATCTGCTGGGTGTATCTTTACATTACACATAAATGCATTCATTAATGATAAAATATAAACTATATAGTTAAAATTATTATTTTTTTAATTTTATAAGAGGGAAAAAAAGCATTTGCCAGTGTTGATTTTTGTTGTAATATCGCTGCCATTTAAAAACACTTTAGGCAACTGCTTGGTTTAGCCAATCATGTCGACTCGTCTTCCCCGCTCGACCAACCAAAATCAAGATTGTTTTGAGGTGGACCCTTGGTAGTGAAAATTGCGCCTCGCAGGTTGAATCTGCGGAGTTATAGCACACAAGAACAGGCATAACTGACGCAAACATGTTTGTCAGATCTGCGATCTGCGCAGTTGCTACGTCTTTTTTTTTTTTTACGTAAACATTTGATTCAAGGAGTCATGTGTCCTACACAGCGTGAAAGGACAGTTTGTATGCAGCGCGGAAATAATATGTATTTCTTCACAAGAATTGTGTAGTTTTATTAATTATCATTAATCGTCGTTGTCTTATTTAATCTCTGAGAGAACTATGTTTCGGCAGCCAAAGGCGGTGCTCCAGAAACTTCGATATCTAAGGTAGGTTAGCTAACACCTGGCATTTAATGAGCTCATTTAACTTTTTATTCATTTCGTCTGTTGAATTCGAGAAGCTAAGGGCAACAGTTGCCGACTGCTTTTGGCAATTGAACATTTCGTCTTATTAGTGGAGAAATGGTGCTCGGACTTAAACAGATTAAACGGGCTGATGCAACAACGATGACAACACAAATTGTTTCTTCTGGAGTTGAACTGTTACTGGCAGCTAGCGTTGCTTTACTGGTCATTTACTTGAATGTTGTTACGAGTTTCAATCATATTCTGTTTTCATGTAATTTCCTTTAGGCTCATTTCCCAGGACAGAGAAGTTATTCAATTCAATACTTGAGTGAAAGTTAATGTACTTTCCTAACAATTACTACTTCTAGTTCTTTACACAAGCTGAAGTACTAATTAAGTCAGTGCTCTAAAATGTCAAGTGCCCCCTAAGAAAGAAATTTAAACACTTGAGTTTCATAATGTTGATAACATACTAAATGCACTAGCTTGATCCAGATTTGTTGTGCAATATGTTTGAGACAGACACTTTTCGAGAAGTCCTTGGCTTCTTTCTGGAAATCCTTGACGCAAACTTTCATTGACCTTTAGGCCTCACGTACGGACAAGTATCAGCCAAAAGGATTCGTGATTTGTTCTCTCTGCGGTTAATGTGTGTGTTTCAGTGGACAGCGGTACACATGTAGGCTGAGGAGCACTTCAGCTAGAGAGAGGGCTCTGCAGTACCAGCCAGGGCAGAAAATCCACGGCTTTTCAGTCAAAGAGGTGGGTTTAATTCAGTGGTGATAACTTCTATGGGAGGAGAACGCTTAGATGTAACATTAACAGAACACTAAAACTTTTCCAAGGTTGGTAAACGTAAGACTCAAAGTGGAAATTTGTGAGGAAGGGCATCTGACGTGAAAATCAACATGCGGACAAATAATCCGCTGTGGCGACCCTGAACCCACAGGATAGAGAAAAAGGACAAAACGAATGGAGCACGAATAAGTTGTTACTTTCAAAAGGATGTTGCATGATGTTTTTATTTTATTACATCTTTAACATGCGTTAAAAAAAGGCTTTAGCCACTACGAGTAAATCAGTGTATGGGAGACTCTGTACTCCTTGAAAATACTGTCAGGGTTAGCTTCAACCGGTTAGCATCACAGGTGCTTTGACTCGTGACTGTGACAGGAACGTTAACTTGCCTGACAGACTACATTACTGCCCCCAGACCACAATTTTATTGAACCCTGTAAATGTACTGATTACTTCCATCTCTGGTTTCCTGGTTAAATTTCTTAGTATGATTCATAAACCTTCACACATGGTTTTACAGTGACTACACTTTGTGACTATTTTGAATGTACATTATTTTCTTTTGAATGTATTTATTTACTTATTTTTTAATTCCTGATTTTCTCAGGTTGTTGCAGTCCCTGACTTATTTCTCACGGCAGTGAAGTTGACCCATGATAAGACTGGAGCTCAGTACCTTCATGCAGCCAGAGATGACTCCAACAACCTCTTCAGGTTGGTTGACACCAGTGTCAACAGTGTCATCTATTCACAGTCTTATAGGGAGTCTGATATGTTCGTGGTGCATGATTCTGAAATGTTGCTGTTTTTATTATATACAACAGTTACTGGACAACTTCATCCATACAACCCCCCCCCCCAAAAAAAAAAAAAAAAACAGCAACATGATGCTTAATATCCCTGCTGTTGTGTTTCAGTGTCCAGTTTAGAACAACCCCTATGGATAGCACAGGGGTTCCACACATCCTGGAGCATACTGTGCTCTGTGGATCGAAGAAGTATCCCTGCAGAGACCCCTTTTTCAAGATGCTCAACAGGTCTCTGTCCACCTTCATGAACGCCTTTACAGGTACAGAATGATAATTTGGTCTGTGAGTAAAAGTGTATATTCAAAATGGCCGTCTGATTGTGACTAAGTATTCACTTCAAGTTGTTTAAAGTAGTATGGTGTGTTTATGTGCACGGTACTTTCTGTAACCAAATTTAAACTCCTAGCTTAGAAAAAAAAACCAATCCCGAGCTTAAAAAAAGATTTTCCAACCAGTTACGGCAGCTTGCCTGTGTAGTGGCTGATGTGCTTTTTTTACATGGGTTTTTCTTTTCGTTGTTTCCTTGTGATCAGCCAGTGACTACACCATGTATCCGTTCTCAACACAAAATAGTAAAGACTTCCAGAATCTTTTGTCCGTCTATCTGGATGCAGTTTTCTTCCCTTGTTTACGGGAGCTGGATTTTTGGTGAGTGTTTTCTTTGGCACAATTACATTCTTAGTTGTAAATGTTATAAAGCACTTGAAGTCAATATTCTGTTTCTGCTTCTTGTTGTGGTTTCCTACATTAGGCTAAAACAGATCTGTTAAAGTATTTGGGAATAGCACAGTTCCGTTCTGTTGCAGTTTCACTGATTTGAAGCCGAATTGCTCGTTTAGATTTTTATGTCCGAATTTTCCAGGCAGGAGGGCTGGAGGCTGGAGAATGAAAATCCCACAGATCCCAACTCCTCATTGGTGTTTAAAGGAGTGGTTTTCAATGAAATGAAGGGAGTTTTTGTAAGTAATCCAGTTCCTAGTTTGCTCTTGATTTGTATTGAATTAATGATTTGGTGAATTATTGTAGATTTTGTTTTAGTTCCTCGAGATGCACAGCTCATGATTTACAAGCTACAAACTGACACTGTGAATTGATTGATGGTGGACCAGGCTTGTGTTTTGTTGTTTGCCTGGACAAGACAATAAAACAGAAAATGGAACAAGCTAATTTGAATAAAACAAAAAGATGAATTCAGGAAAGGGAGTGAGGAAAATGAGCGTAACCTCTACATGAAGTCTCTGGGTAAAGGGAGACTGCTAATGACACAAAGGACTTTGATTAACTTCTTTATCGTTATCATTGTTTATTCTCATGTTGGTCAATGTGACTCTTCTTTCTTGTTGTTACTGTAAGTATGTTAACAGCCACTAGAAACCAGTCATATTTTTTTGTATGATATTTCTAGTTCTATCAAGTTGATTTTGAAATTGATCACTTAGATCATGCGTGATTAGATGTTTTTTTTTTTTGTGCCTTTTTGCAGGCAGACAATGAGCGCGTATATGCCCAGCACCTTCAGAACAAGCTGTATCCAGACCACACGTACTCTGTGGTGTCGGGAGGAGAACCTCTGGCCATCCCCGACCTCACCTGGGAGCAGCTCAAACAGTTCCATGCCACACACTATCATCCCAGCAACGCCAGGTACACATTGTCCCATTATTAAGGCACAAACGCCACGGTGTGTACACGAATTGTTCTATTTTTAACATGTTGACACATGTCCACATTATGTTTTTTTTTTATTTATTTTTATGTCTTTAGGTTCTTCACCTATGGAGATTTGCCTTTGGAGCAGCATCTGAAGCAGATAGAGGAAGAAGCTTTGTCCAAGTTTGAGCGCATTGATCCAAACACAGGGGTCCCTTCCCAGCCGCACTGGGCCGGTCCCGTAAGTTCTTACATACAGCAGCATATATGATATTAAGATCAATTCCGCTTGAGTTACGTAGACTAAATCATGTATTTATTATATGCACACACAGCTACACTGTTTTCGAAAAAGCCAGTCAGTCTGATTTCATTGTGAATTTCCCCAGCGTGAGGACCGTGTGACCTGTAGCCATGATGCTCTGGCCCCAGATCCGACCAGGCAGAACACGCTGTGTGTGAGCTACCTGCTGGGAGAGTAAGATCACATCAGTTTGTCCTCCTGTGTTTTGTTACAGAAACTCATTTTGAAGCCTCAGCTATTGCGTAATCTCTGTTGTTGGTTCTGTTTGTCTTGTCCTCCTCCGAGGTCCATCATCCTCAGGACAATGAGACATTATATCATAGTTTTCCTTTGAAAGTGGCTCTCTCTCCCCGGCTTTGCTACGCAGTAACATTTGATCTCTTGTTGTGCTTTGTCTTTGCAGCATCACTGACACGTTTGAAGGATTCACCCTCAGCCTTCTGTCCTCTCTCATGATCTCAGGACCAAACTCTCCTTTCTACAAAGCTCTCATTGAACCCAAGATAGGAACAGACTTCTCCTCTGTCGTAGGGTGTGTAAACGAACTTTGAGCAACTGACCTCCATCAAACATATGAAAGGACGTAATCCTTGCGATGTGAAGCTAAATACATCAATAAACTAAATGTTTGACTGTTTGTCAAAGTACTGTGAAACGTCCATTAAGTGTTTCTGTTCTTTGGGGAAAATTAAAAGTCTTGTTTTTGCAGATACGATGGCAGCACCAAAGAGGCGTCATTCAGCGTAGGTCTGCAAGGAATGGCTGAGGAGGACACGGAGAGGGTCAAACAAATCATCAGCCAGACTATCGACGACATTATAGAGTAAGTCCAGGGGTTATAGTGCGTATTGTGGTATTTATGTATTAGGACGACTTTTCAAAGATGCTGATGTTTTACTTTGTTTGACAACTGTTCCACTCCAGCTACAGGACGTGGTTTTGTAGCGAATGAACATCTCAGCATCTTTGTCCAGCAAGATATTAGAATGGATGCAAATATCCTGCAGTCAGTCATGAGAGTTAAAAGCGACTGGCTTCTATGACAAAAGCAAACATCAAATCCCTCATGAAGTACTTCAAGGAACACGATGTGGAGCTTTTGAAAGCAATTTCCACATCATTAATAAGTGTTACTTCATGAGGCACAAACATTTATACTCTGTGATTTTAATTTCTCCAGTCTGCCACACAGAAAGCAATAAGAAATATATTGGCAATATCCTGGTAAATGATGCAACATAAAGAAGCAGAAAACAATATCCACAGTAATAAGATTTTGTTTTTATTTCTCCTCGTCATCCAACACAGGACCGGCTTTGAGGAGGACAGGATTGAGGCTCTTCTCCATAAGATTGAGATACAGATGAAACACCAGTCCACCAGCTTCGGCCTTTCTCTTGCCTCAGTCAGTTCACCGCTGTTTAGCAATTAACCTTCATTTTGTTTCCAAAGACACTTACAGATACATACACACACACACACACATAAACATCCATGTGGGTGGAATATTAGCTAATCGTCTGTGTTAGTTTGCGTTCAACATGTTACTGTCCAGGAAAATTATCTTTACCTGGATTGAGTTATATAATCTGAGAAATTCAGTCTCTGTTCATGATCAGCACAAGAGCACAGTGCTTAACAGTTGGAAAGGAGCATCAGTACTGCACATATATTTCTATTTCAAAATAATTAAATAATTAAAAAGTTATTTGAACCCCATGCTGTAAAAATGAAATGGAACCCGGAATGAGGAAGTAGGAATACGATTAAAAACTTGATTATTTCACTGTCAGAAACTATGGTATTTTTACTGCTTAGCTACTGACTTTTGGCTTCCTCATTCTTGACATTGTGTTTGTTTGTATTTGTAGTACATTGCATCATTGTGGAACCATGATGGTGACCCCGTGGAGCTGCTGCAGATCAGTGATAGTGTTGCCAAGTTCAGACGGGCCCTGAAGGAAAATCCTTGTTTCCTCCAGGACAAAGTCAGGCAATACTTTAAGGTAAAAAAAAAAAAAAAAAAGTATCTATGAAGCTGCATCCACTGACTCCGCATGGTTGGGAAAAGGAAATGGGCTCTCTGGCAATCAAAGAAAGATAAATTGAGATTCGTACGGCAGTTATCCACTTGAACATTCTGAATGTTTTGAAATCAGGAATCTACACTTACAGGGGAACAATGTATCTGATGGTGAGCTGATCCATTTTGTGAACTACCGCCTGATGTGTGTGTTGCAGCGCAGCCAAGATTGACACACCCACGTAGTTCATAGCTTTTTTCCACATTTACTTGGTTGTATCTCGCAATAAAGTCTGTTAAACGGCAAAAGTGGACATCTTCAACCACATAAACGGGCTGGTTGTAGACGTCCAACTGAAAATTCTCACTGATGCCTGGAAATCATAGACAGTCTCCCAGAAATGTCCTCTCTGGACACTTAAACTAAACGTGGCTTGTAACCAGATCAGCTTTATTATGGCCAAGTGTGTTTGGATCTGCAGTGATACTCATATTTACAGTAGCATCTGATCAGGACGTCTCTCATTGTAATGTGTTCGCTTATTTTTTTACCTTTTGCAGGGTAGCTCCATACAAGAATAAGAATATTGCAGCATTACATCAACAATTGTAATCCTGTAACATGTGCAACATGTCAAAATACAGCTGTGTACCAACAGGATCTTAGTAGGATTCTTCTTTCACCTTGTTCCTTTTGCATCAGAATGTAAAAATGTTTGTCAGTTTCCCTGCAGCTGGTTGCGATTTTTATTGTAACAACAAGATTTTTGCAACAGGCACCCAGATTAATTGTCGTATTGAATGCGAAGTCACGCTTCAGTTTGCCCCTTGCCGACTCTTGCACTCACCATCATTTGGCCCTGTAGGAAAACACGCACAGACTGACCCTGTCCATGAGCCCAGATGAGGCCTACCTCAAGAAACAGACTATGGCTGAGGAAGAGAAGCTGCAGAAAAAGATTCAGGCTCTGACTGACAGCGACAGAAAGGAGATCTATGAGAAAGGTAACGTGGTCTTAACCGATTTACGTGGAGGAACTGCTTCTATTGAATGTCTTCACTGTTAAGAAATACTTCTGTAAAACTCTGACGTCTGAGGGCAGCAACGGACAACTCATACAGCCTCTAGTAAGTCAACTCTTAACAATGGCTGGTTTTCACTCTTTGGAAGAGTAGATGTAGGACAGGCAGTGAAATTTGGGCAAATCAAACACTGCTGTTGTGTGATTACACACAGAAAGCATTAAACATCAGATGATGTCTGACAAAGAGTTTACGTTGTTCGGGCTTTTCTTCGGATAATTAGTCTCACAAACATCTGTTCCCCTGCAGTATAGGGAAGACATGAAACATGGAATTAAACCCTGGCTGGACAGCCTCCTTATGTATGGTGAAAGTCAAATGGGCCAGGATTTATTAGTTGAAAGCTTTCACCCATAATTTCAGTGGCTCAGATGGTAGAGTGACTGCCCACAAACCGTAGGGTCGGAAGTTTGAGCCCAGCTCTCCCTGAAGGCATGTTGAAGTGTACCATGTCCAAGACACTAAACCCCCAACCCCCATCCCCATCCCCATCCGTGCAGTGCCAAATACTGGTCAGGAAGGGAAAAAAGAAAAATATTTTTTAAAAAAATGTAAAAAATATTAATTATTTTGTTGGGTAGGTCTGGAGCTGCTGGCTGCACAGAGTAAAACCCATGATGCCTCCTGTCTGCCTGCACTCAAAGTATCCGACATCGAGCCTACGATACCCATCACCCCTCTTCAGATCAGCACTGCAGGTACAGTACAATACAGTGTCCACTGCTGTACATTTTACATCGGTGTTTGCTGCATGTGTTTTTGTCATCACCCAAATGAAAACACCTTCAGTGCTTCTCTCCTCATCTTCACAGGAGTTGTGCCGGTTCAGTACTGTGAGCAGCCCACCAACGGCTTGGTTTACTTCAGAGCCATGTGTAGTCTCAACACCCTGCCAGAGGACCTTAGGCTTTATGTCCCACTCTTCTGCAGTGTTATTACCAAGTGAGTTAATGTGTTAGTTAAAAGGTGTGTGTGTGTAAATAACAAACAAACAAACAGCCGTGTGTGTGTGTGTGTGTGTGTGTGTGTGTGTGTGTTTAATTAGGATGGGCTGCGGAGCTCTGGACTACAGGCAGCAGGCCCAGCAGATGGAGCTGAGGACAGGGGGCATGTCTGTTTCCACCCAGGTCATTCCTGATTCCACTGAGCTGGACGTGTATGAGCAGGTCAGTGTTGGCGCAGTGTGTCTCAAACCACACACTGGAGCCCCAGGCTGCTCTTTTCTGTGAAGATGTGGATGCAAATCAGGAGATAAAATTGTGTTTTGGGGCAGTGGATGCTTGGGAAAGAGGTGAATTGTAGAATACAATTTGAAATGAGTGAGCTGTAATGTTTCCCCTGTTGCTACTGTAGAAGATTCATGTTTTTGCTTCATGGGTTCATTGGTTCTGGGCTCTGTGTTTCAGGGCATCCTCCTGTTTTCTTCCTGCCTGGACAGGAACCTTCCTCACATGTTTAAGCTGTGGAGCGACATATTCAACAGGTACATCCTCCGACAGTTTGCTTCTCTTGTTTGTGTTTTCTTCTGATTGTCGTCACCAACAGGGGAGAAAATTACATCAAAGTTTTTGCTTTTCCTCCAGTCCACACTTTGATGATGAGGAGCGTCTTAGGGTTCTGGTGATGATGTCAGCACAAGAGCTGGCCAATGGGATCTCATACTCCGGTCACATGTACGCCATGACCCGGGCAGGCCGTCACCTGACACCGGCAGGAGACCTCGAAGAGACTTTTGGTGGAATGGAGCAGGTACCGTACAGCAAGTCCACATCACGATCTCCCATCACAGATGATTGTTTACTGATGTAAGGTGTGAGAGTAAAAGGCTCCTGTCACTAGTGTTTCACTTGCCTTAAACAATCAGAACTTTGGTCATCAACAAGTAGTGGAAATTTGTATTTAATCCATAACAATCAATTTGGTTTTATGTGATTTTGAATGTGTCACATGGAAACTCAACACAAAGCAGGTGGAGCACAGCAATGTTGATAAGAAAGGGGCTGGGTTCCTCACAACAGGTCTTTTACGGTTTGTTGACTACATGGAAGAACATAAGAACAATGAATCTGACTTTGTCATGGTCAGACTATTAAACAGTGATTTTCCTTTTTAACTCCACCTTACAGCTGTTAGTCTTTATTATGTGAGAGCGTTGAATTGCTGTTCTCTCCCCATATTCACTCCGTTCTTTCCATCTTTTTTTTTTTTTTTTTTTTACTGTTGTGTTAGCGGTTTGGTTAAACTCATTGTGTTCTGCTTATTTGAAAATTAGGTCAAGTTCATGAAGAGGGTAGCTGAGATGTCAGACCTCAGCCAGGCCATCAGAGTGTTACCCAGGATCAAAAAGCACCTTCTCAACCCTGATAACATGAGGTGATGACTCTCAGGAGTCTAAACCCTGTGCTTTTATGTTTTACTCTTAACTGTCTATATTTGTTTTTTTTTACCAGACAGTAATTTCTGTAACTGCTGCAATATGGCAAAATTAATTAATACAAATGGGAACTGTGTTTCTGACTTTGTATTAAAACATGCTCCTTACAGGTGTGCGATCAACGCAGCTCCACAGAAAATGTCTGACACGGCAGCACAGCTGGAGAGTTTTATGAAGGACATCGCTGAAAACAGGAGGGAACGCAAACCTGTCAGACCAAATATTACTGAGGTGAGGTCACACTGGAGGAATCTGTCAAAATATGTTATACTCACTTGTCTATCAAACAAACCATTTTACTTTTTTTTTTTTTGGTTTTCTTTGGTCTTATTCCTTTGATAAAGAAACCACTGGACCCTCGGAATCACTCCGGACCAAGCAGGAAACTCATCTCTGTAAGTTGACTTCAGCCTTTTTTGTTTGTTTTTTTCAGTAGTGTGCTTTTTGGCGTAAAAACTGCCAAATCAACATGCAGACAATGATCCGCTGTGGTGACCCTGAACTCACGGGATAAGTCGAAAGGACGACAAAAACGAATCGAGGACCGAGATGAATGCTTCCATTCGTTCCATTTTTGTCAGTATACTTCTGTCTCCAAGAACAATTTCAGCCTGAACCTGCTGGTTGCTTCACTCTTTCTCTGCAGGAGCTGAATTTCCAGCCATGCCAGATGAACACCTTCTTCCAGATGCCATTCCCTGTTAATTTTGTCAGCAAGAGCATTCGCACGGTGCCCTTCACTCACGAGGACTATGCCAGGTGTCTATACAGTAAAACCACAATGGACACTGCTCAGCTTTCACTACACGTTGCATTTTCGGATACTTGAATGAATGAATGAATGCAAAATTCTTTTTCTGACTAATGGCTCGTTTGAACTGTTAATTTATAAATGACTTAAATTAATCTTATTACATCCACATTTCTATTTCCTTTTACTTTTGTCAGTTTGCGCATCTTGGCAAGGATGATGACAGCAAAATTTCTTCACGGAGAAATCCGAGAGAAGGGGGGAGCATACGGGGGTGGGGCCAGGATGGGAGGAGCTGGCCTGTTCTCCTTCTACTCATACAGGTGGGCAAACTTTGGATGCACATTGTAAAACATGTGACCTAATTAGTAGAATTGTCAGATTTTGGATCTGGAAGTATTTTCTTAATTGAACAATTATTTAAGAAGAATGATAAAGTTCTTTGGTTGCAGCTTCTCCAATGGGAACATTTCTTTTCCCCTAGTGTCCAATGATTTGGGTTTTGGTCTGTTTGTTAGACAAAACAAGGCCTTTTGAATCCTAACAGATCACTTGATAATGTAATGTAGCCTATGTAAAATAAAAACTATGTGTAGTGACCTTCAGATTCTTTCTCTTGTGTCCAAGGGATCCAAACTCGGTGCAGACGTTATCTGCGTTCTCTAAAGGGATTGACTGGGCAAAGTCAGGACAGTTCACCCAACAAGACATTGATGAAGCCAAACTATCTGTCTTCTCAGCTGTGGACTCACCTGTGGCCCCTGCAGACAAAGGTGAGTCTCCCACTGTGGTGAAACCACACTTAATTCATATCTACGACTTCACGTGACTGGCTATATTACTGTTAAATCTACTAAATGTAGGTTCAAAAAAAATTCTGTAGTTTATTTAACAGTCTTGTCTCATATTTAGATGTTGGTTTTAGGTAGCAAATGTTAGAAAACTGCCATTTCTCATAGTTTTGTCTGCTGAAAATGCTAACTTTTTAATTATTGCCAATTTAACACCAATAGCATAAACTGTAAACTGTTGCAGGAATGAACAGTTTCCTAAGTGGAATCACAGATGAGATGAAGCAGAGTCACAGAGAGAGACTCTTCACTGTCAGTCATAAAAACCTTGTGGATGTCGCAGAGAGGTAAAAAAAACAAAAAAACTTTTCGTCACTTTTAAATTTACCCACAGCTCTGCTACTACTGTATCTGATCATTTCTACCAACTTGGAATATTTCAGAACTAATTTGTCCTTTTAACTCCTGCAGGTACCTCAGTTTCGGTCAGATGACATGTGGCATTTCCATCCTCGGCCCAGAGAACGAGACGATAAAGAAAGATCCCTCCTGGATTGTAAAATAACACAGGTATTTTCTAAAGGAAAAGCATTTATGAAATGCTTGTGGTTTAATTTCTACCTAAAATTATAGAACCACCAATTCAATAATTTTATGCCAGTAAGACATTTCTGATCGCTTACATTTGAAAGAATATAATGGCAATACACAAATCAGGCCCAACATTATGACCAATCAAATACAGTATTATTGTATATTTTGTGATGTATTTAACCATGAAACAAACCATCTGCATGCTTTGCTGCCACTACACATTTAAAATTGACTTTAACCTGTAGGCATTAAAACCAAACCTCATCGTTTTTCCACACAAGAACTTTATTACTGCGACAGGACACACATCACACTGCTGGCACATTCAGTTGTGTACATTTTCGGACAGTCTACTATAAAGGAACCACAGACAACGACACAATGAGCAGGGGACGGGACACATGGCCAGCTCGTCTTTAAAGCCTCACTAAACCTCTGGTACTGTAGGTCACATTGTCCTTCAAGTTTTCCACATTGCAGCTTTAGGGGACTAAATATTATGGGGCTCATAGTGCTGTAGAAAACAAAAGCTAGTCTTTAAATGAATAATTCCTCAGCACCGTAACAAAAAGCAAATATTTCCACGGCACATTATCAGAAGTGCTCAGATATATTAGGGGATCTAAAAAAAATCTTAGTGCTACAAGCCTGAATACAAATGACTATCCTCAAATTAATGTTTAAAATATACAAGATCCCATCTGAAGTGTCGTTCCTCCACCACACAATATAACTTAGTCTTTTAAACTTTACCTTAATTTAATTTCAGTGCGTAGCTGTCACTTTGTTGTGAAGCTGTTTCCTGCTGGACGGAAGCTCGTTGCTGCTGCTAGCAGCAGTGCTGCGGTTTAGATGGCTGACGACTTGTTGCTCTCTTTAGGTCTGAACCGGCTCACATGTTCCAGCTGGCCGGCGTCGGACACGTCGTAGCTCGTCTTGTACTTGGCCAGGATCTTCATGAGTGGACGGAGCTTCAGCCACCACTGCTCCTTAGGGATCCTGTGGCTGAAGCGACAAAACATAACGATGAGATCTTAAAGTACTGTGCAGAAAAAAAATTGTGTGCTATGATACATAATGTAATATTACTTCTGCCTCATTTTTAGTCCAGTTTTGTTTACATTTTGAAAAACTGTACTGTGCTAAATACTTCACATTAATCCGTTGCTTATTGTCTTGTAATTGAAAGATCTGAATCTCAGAAAATAAATAAACAGGAAACAAACCTAGTTGCCAACAGCAGCATCCTCTAAACTGTTTACTTTTTCCATTATAAACTGAGTGTTAAAAAGTTTGTACTTTGCCCTTTGGTGCTGTGTTAAACCCAAATGATGGACTGTACGTCACTGTGAGTGAATACATGTTAAACAGCTGCAGCACTACACAGATCACTTTTTTTTTCCTCCTTACACAAAGTCAGTCTCGTCCCGGAGCTGTGACACAGGCTGAAAGACCAGAGCTCTGCGACGCATCCCCAGCAGGCAAACGGTGTCCTCTGAGTTAGCAAACACTCTCCCTGCATTAAACACAAGCATCAACCTTTAGGTTTTAAAAACGCTGTCATCAACATCCTAATTACTGAGCAGACTTTTGGCTTTACCTCCTTTGTAAGAGTCCTTGAGCGTCCGCGTGATCCACTGGATGGCTTTGGCAGAAATCTTGGTTCCAAAGTTTCGATCAAACGGGGACGGAGCTCCTCCCTTGGAAACGGAAAGAAAATGAGGGTGGCGACGATGAGCAAACCATTTCAACTGCTCAGGGCAGTGATCTGAGCACTGTTCTGCAAAACGAATAGCAATCCTGCTCCAAAACGTTGAGACGACCATCTCTGACCTGTTCTGAGAGTCTGACTTCACAAGCAGCGTTTTGGCAGCAGCTCTTTACATTGACATAAAACCCAAAGCATTTTCACTAAACGCTATATATTTGGAAACAATGAGCCGATACAGCCTCCACCGTTCACGCTGAAGGTTTTATGAATTCCCTCTTTCATAAGAGGCACAATGAAAATGTATATTTGTGTTTTTGCGGGTCCTACCTGTTGCATATGACCCAGGATGTTCTTCCTGCAGTCAAACACTCCTCGTCCCTCCTCGGTGTACAGCTGGTAGATGAAATCAGTGGTGAAGTTCTCATTGCTGTTCTCATTCCTGAAGCACACGTATTTGAAAACGGGTCAGTTACAGTAAACGGTCACTTCACTGACCAGCTGTTGGACTGAAGGGGGTTTCTTCAATGCTTAGAGCACGAGAAACATGGCAAATCACACAGCTTAATATTTAAAGAGAAATCACAAGAACCAAAGAAGAGGAAAGTGGGTAAACCAATGCTTCAAGGAGGCTGAATGGTTGATTCTGTTTGCCCCAATGCTTCTGGATTTAACACCTGCAGACACGCTGATTGTGTTTCACCATAATGAAATGCTGCAGGTGCAAGCAAGCACCCAAGCACAGACGCACAATGTCACCTACACACGGTCCAAAATATTACAGTTGTCCTATTTTCTTAGACCTTGGTTCTGCTGCGAGGGATTTAAACAGTGAGATGGTGCAGTGGACTAAAATAGCTACAATAGATGACGTGAAATAACATCAGTGAGGTCGATCTGGTGTTTAAAAACTCATTTACACTAATGCCTCACGATACAATAATCATTTACCTTCAAGAAATAGTATGTACTTGAAAATGGAAATATTCTTACAGTATTTTCAACACTTTAGTCTCACACACACACACACACACGCTTAGAGTGTGTGTAGCAAGGTAAGCCAGGTAAACATGACCTTAAAAACAAGACATTTTAAAGTTAAAGGTGTGTGTTGAGCCTCACCTGAGCACTAAGCCTCTCTGGATGCTTGTTTTCATCTTCTCTGTCAGATGCTCCACGTTGGCCTGAAAACACAGAGGGAAACCTTGCGTCAAACCGGAGAGATGGCGACCTGCAACCTACACGAGCAGCTGATCCAGCCGCAAATCAAGCAGCTCCGCGTCAAGAACAGAGATGGTGCATGACGACGTTTCCACCACCAGGGGGAGTCATTAGCTTATCTTCACTTCTGCTCCCTTCTGATTGGATATGATCTGGTCATATCAGAAGGTCTGGCTGGGTGTTGTAGATGCCTTTGACATCTCTCATAAACTTAAATTCCAACGTTTTGATCAACTCTGCAAATTTCAAAAGGTCATTTGAACAGATGTGTTTTCCAAAATATACTTCGTCTTTTTACTAACTTTGCCAGTTATGTGTGTATTGTAAAGAAAAAAATAGTTTTACATAATATCGTCGATATCCACTTCATGTTAAAATAAGAATTATTTGTGCCTCTCAAGTGGAAACAAACATTAAAGTAAATTGACTGACAACCCTACGGCCTCTATGCACTGCAACCTGATGTTCACTAATGGGATCTGTCTGTCATGGAATGAGTGAATCAGCTCAGAGGTTATTAATATTTAAATCTGGGTCACCTGCACACGCCTGAAACATCCAGGCACAGGAGGGGATCTGATGAAAGTGTCTGATGTGGGCTGCTTCATTTGAGTTAAAAAGCTAAAGAAACTACTCTAGTTAAAGGAGAAACCATAAAAAAAAAAAAAAAAACCTCATACAGATTCCAAGGTTGTGAGTGGACATTCATCTCTGACCTGCAGGTCTCGGATGTCGCACGGCTCCTCGTAGATGTAGACTGTGTCTGCTCCTGAAGCCAGACCGCCCACAGTGGCCAGGTAGCCACAGTAGCCCCCCATGGTCTCAATGATGAAGACTCGCCGCTTGGTGCCACTGGCTGACTGCTTGATGCGGTCGCAGGCCTTATTCACACACCCACACACACACAGAGGATACAGTTATTTACACAGCATAAGAGCAGATTTATGGATGAAAGCATGTAGCAGCTGCACATTCTTTAAAGCGGAGCTGAGACGCTCAAATCATCTACAGAAAATGTGTGTTGTGTTTGTTAATCTTTAGAGGTCACTTCCGATTGTTGAAAAATGAGCTGCAGCTCGTCTTTAAGAGGCAGATGATCTCGCTATGAGAAGGTCTGGAGATGCACAGGCTGACTCTCAACTAGGATAAACACTGACACACTGCGAGTTCTTGTCTTACCTTTCAGAAGTCAGAGACGAGCTTCTAGCACAAACACATCAGCCTAACTGTAAGGTTGACACATCATGGGCAACACTGAATATTTTCACAAATAGAATCTGTCAATGCTTCTCTGTGGTGTTTAGCTAAAAAAAAAAAAAAAAAAAAACAGAAGGTTGAGTTTTTACACAGACCTATCAGAGCAAACCTGTGCATCCATGCTAAAGACTCAACCAGACAAGGGAGGGAAGCAAACTGTCCATCTTGTTAAATACAAGCTTTTTGCTGTGAACATACATTTGCCCAAAGCACTGATACGGTTCCTAATGCTCACAATGATGCACATTTCCAAACACAAACAGCTTCGCATTTTAACAAGCAGCAAGATGAAAATACGACACATCAGTAACACAGCAGCAGCCACTGACATGCAAGTGCATTATGGTCTTTGCAGTTTCTATGTTTGGGATTATTTCACATTCATGTCTGTAGAATAACTGGTATAATCCACTTTTTAAAAAGTCTGCCTTCCCTTTTACTGTGATTGAATCTGTGCGTGAAGCTTTCTGAAGGATACACCACTCTCACTATTTCAAGCCTATGGGTGCTCTGTTGAAAATCAACGTCTTCACGCTAACAGCATCATTTTTTTTGTATTTTGACGGTTTGGTCTCTGTGGTTGGGGTCCTTACCTCCACGATGGCGTTGAGGGACGTGTCGGCTCCAATACTGAGGTCGGTGCCGGGCACATTGTTACTAATGGTGGCGGGCAGCATGCACATCGGGATGCAAAACTCCTCGTAGTTGGCTCTGGCCTCGTACAGCTGCAGCAGGGACTCAAATGCCTGATGGCCGTAATGTGGGGTTAGACCAAGACTGCATGTCTGAGACCGTCAGTGGGAGACTACAGAGTTTTCACAGGCTGCTTCATGGTGCAGTGTCTCCCCTGACTTGAGTCCTTCATTACTGCAACTGTTTTTCCAGCCATGTTTAACATGTTTAACACATAAATAAATAACTGTCTGCTTCATTTTATTCATCACAGTTCAAAGATTAGTAATTAATGACAGTGTCATTATTTCTTTTTTCATTCATGTTCCAATAGTGAATTTCCTCTACAGATGAATAAAGTCTATATTTAATATACATATGTGTGTACGTGCACGCACACACTGATTGTTGGCTGGCTCTCTCCAGATGATGGGGACTTTGGCTTCCCATTGGCTGAGAGGAGATGGGATGGGGAGGAGTGTGTGTGTGCTGGGGGGGAGGGGGCTTCACCCTGGCTGACATGTGAATGTGTTGACGCGACAAGATAAAGTCTGAGGCACAACTCCAGGGGCTCGGAGCGAGGTCTCCTTTTATGTCCAGGAGACGAAGGGTGGATTGGAATGCTGGCGCAAAACAATCAGACTAAAATGCACAGTGCATTCAGTGATGCTGCACTTGTACGTGCCTTCACAGCATGCAAACATGGCTCCCTAAATGCACACGGGGGGCCAACTGGAAGACGGAGACAGCGGAGCGTCCCTGTCGAGGTGAACTGCACCACTGTCCAGTCAGGAGCTGATTATACAAGCACAGAAAGCTCTGACACGGCGGCGCCACGCGGTGAAAACATGCCACAGCACATCACTACATACCACAACAGTTACCTGGGACCTCTGCTGACCGACTCACCTCCACAACAACAATCACCAGCAGCAGCGGTTTCCCATCGTCTGGGGCCTAGTGCTTTTTTTTCCCTTCCCATTTCTTAATACACAGGATTTGCAGAAGCTGTGGCTGCAACACTGAGCTTAGAAAACTACGCCGTAATCTTAGGATATTCAATTTTGTCTTGGTGCCAATTGATGCCTGTATCGATTTCCATACTTTAAAATGTACAATGCAACACAATCCTTTACTGTAATGCAACTGAAAAAGCTACTTTGATGACTAAGCAAACATTTCCAACTATATGCATGAATCTTTGACATATTGCTGCAGGAAAAATCTGAATTCTAACCTCTGACTGTTGTTGCAAGGATGTGAGCTTTTGGTCAGCGAAGCCCCAAACTCTGCCAGGCCACGTTCTGTGCATGTCTGATGACACACACACACACACACACACACACACACACACTTACATCAGTAATGGCATTCAGAGCAGTGTCTGAGCCAATGCTGAGGTCTGAACCGGGTATATTGTTGGAAACGGTGGCAGGTACCATAACCATGGGGACACACAATTCTTGATATTTTTCCCGTGCGGATGATAGTTCCAGTAATCCCATGTAGGCCTGCAGCAGTAAGTGAGAGCCGGTGTCTTATTGGTTGGTCATTAAGAATGTAGAGACAAGGGGGTGATGGGGACAAGAGACAGGTAGGTAGGGGTGTGGGGAAACTGGTGGAGGAGATGAAGCATTGGGAGAAGCCAGCAGGTTAAATGTTCTTAAAGATCAGTCCAGCTGTGCCATGTTTCTACAAACCTTCAGCAGTTGGTAAGTTATCATGGGACAATATCGCTCAGTTAAAGGAAGTTTGTACACTGACTTACTTTGGAGAGTGAAACCAACACACGAAAGACGGGAACACGTGCGTCAAAGTATGCAAAGCTTTGCAGAGTGTCGCACTGAGCTGTGTCGTAGAACGAGGACAGAAACTGGCTGTGGGTGGGACTTATAAAAAAAAAATTAATAAAAAAAGTATGAATGGGGGGGATCTTGAAGTGTAGTGGAGGGAGAAGCCAAGGGGAGAGAGCCAGGCCAATCAGGACGGACAGTGAGACACAGGAAGTAGATGATGCAGCTCCACACACACAAAAAATGTAAATGGTCATGTTAATATTCTGGTCAAGCTGCCGACTTAAAAAAACCGTACTTTTACTTATTACTGGCTATATTTTACATATATTTGTGTCAGTCTACTGAATGAGTGAAGGTGCATTTGTTCACTAAATGTAACAAAGGGCCGGGAAGTGTTAAAAAAAAATAAATTAAATAATATCCTGACTGATAACAGTTACTGAGCTACTTTTACAAAATCAGTACTTTTATTTTTCAGCATTTCTACAGGCTCCAAGCTCCTAACAAAGAACATTAAGTTATTTACTGCGTTGTGGTTTAACTTAGGCTGATTCACAACACAAAAAAAAAAAACACACATGTAGGATACAAATCTGAGGTCGTCTCTTTTCTAGTTCACCTGCCTAATAAATATTAAAAGCACATCTTGGTTAAAGTCATTTCAAACAAATCATCAAATCAGGGGTTTTTCTATGCAGCTTGCCCATGAAGTAATGACCAACTATGTCCAGACACGGAGAAAAGCTGTAACATTTAAATGTGTCTTACAGATATTCAGACATGTTAACAAGTCAAGACAAGTTTATAAGTCGAATGTCAAATTAATACAACACATAGTGGAGAGAGAGAAGGCAGGTTTCATCTTTTCAGATTCGTCAAGAATTTTATACAATTTGGATACTTGGGAAAAAAGAAAGAAAAACAAAACGTAAAAATTAGAAACGACAGCACGTTACCTCAAATCCTCCGATAACGAGCAGAGCGTTTATGTCGTGGATCCTGATCTGTTCAGCAATCTTCTCCAGATGTTTGCCTGGAAGAGTTCTAGCATGCAGAGGAGAAATGGGAACAAAGCTGAAATGAATCCACTTATCTCGTTTTTGTTCAACGTTACGAGAATCTCTAGAACAGTTTCACTAAGTAAAACACTGGTAATATAGGAAACTCACAATTACGCGCAGAAAATATTTGTACTTGATAGGAAATTGAAAGAATCAACGAGTTCTACAAAGAATTTCCGACAAGTTTAATATTCCAAAAGGAAGAGGAGTAATAAAATGTCCTGGTAATAAAAGGCAAATCCCTCCTCCGAGTAGCTGAACATCATCAGTGTGAAGTACACAGAACACGAGCTCTGTAGAGGATTTAAGAAGTAGCTACTGTCGTTTCACCACGAACACAATCTAAATCATACACGTGTAGACGTTTGTGACTCCAGGAAGTTACCTCTTGGTCCCCAGCAGCGACCCTCCCTGACCGGTCCAGCCGCCAACATCCCCCCATTTGATCTCCTTAATCTGAAGGCAAATAAATAAAGAGAAAGAAAAGTGCCGATCGTTCGGATTCTATTACACTATATTATTGTTTTAGGTTTGAAAACAGAAGCAACATGGGTCAATGAGCACAATGGACACTCGACTATGCGGATGGTTTTTCTGTCACAGCCCAAAGAAAGAAAAAGAAAGTCACAATTCACAGATGGCACTGTGGAATGAATCCAATCAAAGTACCACCTGTGCTGTCCTGGGCTTTGACAGGAGTAGAGACGGACAGATGTCAAAGTGTGGACAAATAAAACATCTGCAGGGTGAAACAACACAAAGTGCGATTGAAAAAAAAATCAAACGTGCAATATAAAGTTGAATTCTGATAAATTAACCAGCGCAGATCCCGTTAAAATATGATAAATGCCTTGTGGAGCATGTGATCAAACGTAGAGACCACCTACGGGTTTAAAATGGGTACAAACAGTACACACATAATAACTTGGAGGGACTTTAACCCAAATCTCACCTGTCCTTTGTAAAATCCCTCAAAGCCGTCGCTAACAGCAAACATCTTGTGGCCTTCGGTGATTCCCACTCTGACGGCAGCACGTACGGCAGCGTTCATACCTGCCGCCGGCGCCCCGACGTTCAGCACCGCCACGTTAAAGGAGCTCTGAGGGTGAGAGCGAGATGCAAACACACCCCTCAGAACATAGACAAATCACAGAGGAGAAAGTTAAACCTGACACTTGAAATGCAGCCGTACGTCACAACACCTCCAAGCTTTGTCACCTTTTTATAGCATCTTCACACTTTGTGCAGCGTGTGAGATGCTTGATTAGCGACTTCTACAGGCAGTGAAGACGAGCGGTCACATTAAATGTTCTAAATCAATCGTTCTCCATCTTCACTGCTTCGTGACAACGTCCACGTCTCCTTAACTACTCATGAGCCCCAGAGCCAAACAGCAGCAGGCAACGGTCACCTCGCATGCAAGAAGCCACATGCTGCTAAACAACGCAGCCCGAAAGCAGCTGCTGTCACGTGTCAAACAAATCCTCCAGGAAGAGGTTCATGACACGATCTAACATCAAAGTGTGCATGTTCCACACCTCAGCTGAAGCTGATGCATTCACACACAAGCCACGAATGTCTCGTTTGCGCCGGGACGCTCAGAATGGACAGGCGTCCAACTCTCAGCCTGCAGTCAGCCCCATTCTCAGACTCCCACATTTACCTCCCCCATCGTGTTTGAAGCCCTGATAGACTGTGCAGCCTGTCCAGTCTGAGTCACGAGTAACACATAAGACACATTTTCACAGACTTGACATGAAACTGTAACGAGGCTGCTTAAGGTTCATGTGAAGCAAATCAGCAACAGATCAACTCCCGCTGTCATTTTTGTGGCACCATGTCATCACACGAACAAAAGGAGGTTATAAATTTGAAACGAGAAATTCATTAGACTACATAAAACGCAGCGAGGAGCCAGAGAAAGACCAACAAAAAGGTCTAAACTAGAGGCTACGTCTACAGAGGCTCCTAAAGCCCGGAGCCTGTTAGTCCTCATCACATAAATTGCACTGCTCTTCATCCCTCGCCCCCTCCTCTCCCTCAGGACAGTCACACAAGAGGAAAAAAAAAGAAAGCAGACTCCGTTAGTGTCACAAAAAGACGGCGAAAACCACAGTGCACCTGGCCAGGAAGTACCTTCGAGGCTAATGTACGACTCTCTGAGGTGCTGGTGGAAAGAGCGGGAGATTTTTAAGTGTTAACGATCTCACTGATTTGACATGACGAGCAGCTTTTGCGCGGCTTCTTACATTTGGAAGCTCGGAGTCGACTTTGCGGTGGGAGAGGAGCCTGTAGGTGCTCAGGTTGTTTTCAAAGCTCCTGCGGGAGAAGACACACAGCAAACAGTTAAACCGGGTCCAAACAGGCAGGAGAACACGCTTTTCTGTGCGCTGGAAGTCAAATAAAACTGAAGAGAACGAAAGCGACGCACCTTCCACGCAGTCGGACTGCCTCGTCAAACCTCTTCTCATCCATGGCCTTCTGCACTTCTTGGGTCTGAACAAGCAGATCCAAGTTTCATTAAATGCATCGTAACAATTTAAAAAACAAAAAACAAAAAACTGTACAGTAACAGTATTATGCACATTTTGTGAACATTTCATTCATGGCTAATATAAAAATTGGGATTTCTATTTCTAAATGTAGCAGACACAGACACGTTCCTACCACTTGGACACACTCCATGAGCGGCAGCCGAACGGCCTGGTTCCCAACCAGAGACACCACACAGGCCGGGGTGTCGGCAGAGGCCTCCAGCAAAGCCAGCACAGCTTCCACGCCCATACGACTGGCCTGCAGGGGTCAGAGGTCACGGAGAGGTCAAGCCAAAAAGACCTTAAAGGTGCGTTTAGGCAGCAGAAGGTGGGTCAGCAAGCACTCGTGTTTAGTGGCTATTCTAGGACAAGGACAAAGCCCTAACTGCTAGTTCATCGTCTCACACCCTCTGGTCAAGTGCATTAGTGACACTGTGACTCACCAGGATCCTGTCAAAGGCAGAGGGGGTTCCACCTCTCTGCACGTGGCCTAAGATGGTGACCCTGGTGTCAAAGCCGAGGCAGCGAACAACCAGCTGGGTGTGGGGAGACAGCATGGTAACACACACACTCTGCATCATAATCATTTTTCAGAACCAATTCAATCCTCAATGAACATTCAAACAGTGGCACAGACTGAGAGTTTGCAGCAATTGTGCAGAAATAAAATGAGAAGGGTCACGCGTAAAGAGAAAAAGGAAAGAAAGAAAGAAAACAGAAGGAGAAATCATGCAAAATGTGTCCTGTCATGTTAGGGAGTGCAGAGCAAGCAGGTGGGGGCTGGAACATACTTACATCCTTGATATAATCAGGAGTTATAGACTTGTTGTGGGAATCGATGGCGCCCTCAGCTACAATAATAATGTTCAGCCTTTTCTTATCAGCACGGTTCTACGGGGATATAAGGAAGCAGAAGCATTTCAACACATGACAGGAAACCTTTGTGCATTTCCCAAAAAGCTGGAGCCAGTGACGGAGCGGTAACGTCAGAGCAACGGCTAACCAACCTTCCCGTGTCGGTCCTCAGCAGGGAAGTTGCCACATTGTGGAGAAAGTTTAAAAGAGTTCACTGCCTACCCGCTGCCATCCTCCTTCTGAAACAGGAAGTGATTGAACGCACCTGGACCAGGTAACCAGCTGATAAACAAGCAGCCAATGCTCTAAAGATCCCTGTGGAGTTTCGTGCAAAACACAGGGGATAAACTTATGTCCACACCAAACATTTACTAGTTTCAAACCTCCAGCACTTCCTGCCCATTGGCTCTTAGTCTTCTTCTGACCTCTTTCCAGGACACTGTTACTCATTACTGCCACCAACGGATCACAGAGGACAGAGGCTTTTTCAGGACACTAGTCTTTATAGGTAAGTTTCTGAGGATTTTCCTAAACTCCTCAGAAACTGGAGTCTTGATTCATCTTCATTAGTAGATTAACAACCTACTGATATCCACTACTTCCTAGTAAGTAATCATGCTCACAGTGTATTCTGATATGATTTTATTCCTTGGTTATCATCTCAAAGTGTGTTTATTTTGACTTTGCAGCTGTCCAAAGGGTGTCTCTGCTCACACAGAGAAAAAAAAAATTATAAAAAAAAAAAACCAAAAAAAACTGCTGCTATTTGGCCAAAAAGTAAAAATGATAAAACAAAGCAAAAAAAAACATTAATGATTGAATTTATAAAGGTTTTGTAAGACGAAAAATGAAGGATGAACATCAGGTAAAGACATCTGTACTAAAACCTTCCCTCAGAATGTGGCAGGTTCTCGCAGACGACAACAAAGGTTCTTTTGCCAACTGCACCACTGGGTTCTTTTTATCCAGCAGCTGGTCCAGCTTCTGGTTCCCCCTCTGCATCAGTCTGAGACTGAGCACTACTCACGTCCTTCACGGAGTCAGAGCTAATGGCTTGTCCTTGTCTGTCAATGGCTCCTTCTGCAACTATGATAATATTCAGCCTGGAACCTCGAGAGCGGCTCTGGACGACACAAACACACTCACCACGTCGGTCACTATCAGAATATATAAAGCCTATATTGTTGGTACATGAAAATAAGTCTTACAGAATTAAGTGTGTGTGTGTGTGTGTGTGTGTGTGTGTCCATCCATTTTCAAATCAGACCATTTTCATGTGCAGTTCACAGATGTCTGCTGATGTTCTCAAAGCTCACAGTCTGTGGAGCAGGTTCTGGAGTTGTGTTTAACCCGTGCATCTAAATGTTTTGCTTTTAGGATGTGTTAGTCTTTAGAATCTGGTGCAGGACACTGATTACTGCAGCTTCTGATGTGACATTCATGATAATTTAACTAGACATCACTGTTTTGATGGGCTGAACAGGTTTACGTAAATGTTCCTGCTGTAATTTTTCTTCTTGCTCTTTAAAATTTTCAATGCTCCTTTACAGGAAGTGATGAGGGACAAAATTCAGAAACCCGCTTTGTTTATCTGAGGGCGGCCGTGCCTCAGTTGGTAAAGTAACCATCCGTGAGCCCCAGGGTTGGTGGTTTGATTCCTGCTTCCTCCTGGCTACGTGTCTAAGGACGAGACATTAAAACCCCTGTAGTGGTGCCGCTCTCCAACATGGGGATCACTGATGCTAATGCTAAGGGTGCTAAGGGTCTTTTTGGTGCAAACGTCTCTGGTTGCGTGACGCTCGGTTCGGTTTTGAGCTGAGAACGTGGTTCTAAGACGTCCTCACTCTGTCAAACTCCGACTGCTGAAGCCTCTTATGACCTGCAGATAAACTCTGGAATGTATCTTTGAACAAAATAAGGACTTTTCAGTGGACTGAGAAGGGACCTTAACCAGAAAAATTAGGATCAGCGACGATGCATAATTGATTTTCACCTAACTTTAATTTTCATGTGGGCACTTGACAATTAACACTATGGTGAACCCATTAAAAAGATGTGTGTGTGTGTGTGTGTGTGTGTGTGTGTGTGTGTGTGTGTACCTCAGACAGTTTCTGACACATATCATCCTCCCAGCCATCTTCAGGAGGCATCTCTGGGATAAAAACCCAGTCAGCTCCACAGGCCAAAGCACTGACCAGGGCCAGGTATCTGCGCGCACACACACACACACACACACACACAGTTCATTTATCAACATTATTATTATTTCAACACTTGAAAAATATTGAAGTATTTGGTACTACGTCAGGTGCAGAATATGCACATATTTACTCTAGTGCAGTACAATTTCAGTACTTCAGGACTAGTGTGTGTGTGTGTGTGTGTGTGTGTGTGTGTGTGTGTGTGTGTGTGTGTGTGTGTGTGCCTACCCGCAGTGTCTGCCCATAACTTCCAAGACAAATGTCCTCTGGTGGCTGGAAAAACACAAAAATGAGTGTCAGACCTCCACAAGACCTCCACCCTAAACGTCTCCACGTCTACAGAAGTTTGAACCTGTGACAGTTACGACTGATGCCTGAAAGTTTGTGAACCCTTTAGAAGTCCTCGAACACACAAATACGACTAAAAACACAGTTATTCTAATCTAAGGTCTCTCGTTTGTTAAATTCCGTTCCCTCCATCTAGTTTTAGGACTTTAGGACATTTGCTAGACTTTGTCTTTTAGTCTGATCATGTTATCAGCATCTTTTACATCACGTCTTGTAATGGATTTTTTTTTTTGGTTCAGATTTACGTCTTCACCTCTGAGCGGTGGTCATGATGGCGTCGACCACCTCGATGATGCGGTGCAGGGCCGAATCGGTGCCAATAGTCATGTCGGTGCCACAGAAGTCGTTGTCGATGGAGCCGACCATGCCGACGATGTGGAGCTCGGAGTTACTGCGCGCTGCCTCCTCATCGATCAGGCCTAAGAAAAACAGGAGAAAACCGAATACAGGCGACTGAATTAAAATCTGGTAAAAAGCCAACGTGAGTCTTCCAGTGTGTTAAATGAACTGTCACCTTGCTGGAGGAGCTCGTCCAACAGGCTGCTCCACTCCTCTCTGAACAGGTTGGCTCCGGTCAAGCTGCCATCTCCACCGATCACACACAGGTTGGTGATGCCACGCTGCACGAGGTTGTGTGCCGCTTTCAATCGGCCCTCGCGGCTACGAAAGTCTTTGCAGCGGGCGCTGCCGATGACTGTGCCGCCCTGAGGGAACCACGCCGCAAAAGCTTAAGTCCCACTATTCTCTCCCACTTTTGCTGTTGTCTCACGTAGTTCAATGACCTCACATCCTGCCCACCACTGATCCCGTTTCACTGTGCTTAAACGCTCGGAGACAAAAACACACTCACCACTTGCAACATGCTGGAGACGCTTTCCCATGTTGCCTCTTTGATGTTGTCTCCGCCGTCCACCATCCCCTGGTAGCCCTGAGAGGAAGCCGAAACGCTGAATGTTACTGCATGCAGCCACTTTGCTTTGCCTTTAATGTGTGAAGGACACAATGGACACACGCTGTTCCTGCCGGGATACTGATCCAACACACATGTCTGAAGTGTTAGGACACTGTCCTGCTGTAAAATGTAACTGCAGCTGTACTGAAGACAGTGGTTCGGTGGGTAAATGGATAAGCAGGACACTGCATTTCGAGTCCACTTTGGAGCTCACCATGTTTATTTAGTGGCTAAACTTAACCCTGGTGTCCAACCCCTCTGTTTGCACGGTTTTAAGCCAGTGTGTTTGATTGTTTAGAGAGAAAAATGGTGTTAGTGAACACCAGCTGCCATTTTGGTGCAAGCTCAACAACATTTGCCTCGTTCGGCTGTATGAGTAAGAACAGATGACCTGAAGTGTAAAGGCTGAACTGTTGGATTTTATTCCAATTGAACATCTATGGACAGAGTCCTGCACCAGCCCCCCATAAATCTTTTTAAAAATTGATAAAGTCTAATTATTGTTCCATAACTGAGGAAGAAGCTGACTGATGACAGATGGACGTGTGGACAGATGATTAGCTCCAAATCAGTCATCGGGGAGTGTCTCACACATCTCAATGACACAGTGTCCTCAGACAGGTCCTTGGGCAGGTCCTACTTGCAGCCTAGAACCTGGATGAGTGTTAGCGTGAGTGTTCACTGGATCACAAACCGAACGCCTGCTTGAAAAGTGACTTTCGTGACCAATTTTTAAAAACATGCTATCAGTTAATTTCCTGTTGATCAACTTAACAATATAACCAAGCTTGAGTAACTGACGATCGATGACTTTTGCAGTTGCTTCTTACAGAAAGCTCCACGGTTTTGTGTTGGTGAGCAAATCTTTCAGCCAAAACGAGGCATCGTTGTAGGTCTCAGCCCAGTGGTCCTTCAGAGCAGATGGAAAGTCTGTCCCCGGTAATCCAATTATATCCACACTGAGAGCAGATCACCTCTAAGACCTGATCCATCCCCCACCTTCACTGCCATCAATGCTGCACATACATTATCAGACAATCAATAGCGAACAGGTCCACGGGGCTTTGCCTTTAAATCACCATTTTAATTTAATTTTAATTTTAATTTAATTATAAAAACAACATCTACTGACCAAACCTAGTCCATCACGAGCGATACACGTCCCTGCCAAATGGGGACAAACACTTTTAGCAGGACTACAGTGTTTCGTGCTGTTCTACGGTTGGTTTTATCGACGTAAAGCACTTTAAAAGGAATAACGCTGCTTTGCCTTTTATGCTCTTTATTGTTAGGACCAAAACAGGTATTTAATGTTTTGGTCATAACTATTGTTAATATTAAAACCATTGATATTTAAAAAAAAAAAAAAAATCTAATCAATCCAGTTTTAATAAGTTTTGTATAGCACATACAGAGTCTATAAAACAAAGACAGAACCTACAGAGGGCTCCGTCAATAATTCAGGAAGGTGGCTATTCAAGACTGACATTGTTGTAAGTCCCAGGGGGGGGAGGGGTACAATGTCCCTTTGTGGGTGGTGGAATAATCAGGCACGAGATGGATCCAGGTTAACATTTACATTCACCATTGGTGAAGCCTTCAGTGAAATGTAAAGGACACAGGCCTATGAAAATAAATATGCCTAAACAAATCCAAATGACAACAAATAAAAGCCTCCGTTCGAACAATTGGAGGACGGGAGCTTGTGAGATTCCCTGAATCCTCTCGTAACCGAATAAGAGTCTTTACGCTCCATCCACTATTTGAGCTTCCTCATTATGTCGCGTTTGCTTCTAATACGGAAAAAGATATACTGGCTATAAAAAGTCTTTTGTGGATCATTTTCTGTTTGCATTTCCTCGTCTTTGCATCATCACGCAGCCTGTGTGCTGTGTGAATAACAGAAATCGCAGCTCAATGAACCAAGCAACTAATTCTGCTTCCAAGAAATCCACATTTAACGTTTAAGCATGACTTGGATTGAAAACTGGTGTCAATTCAAATTCCTTTTATGTAGTTTACTCTGTGTCGTTGTGCGCAAATGCAGTGTAATGTCAGGTCCTTGTGTCCTGCTGCTGCTCTTCAAGATAGTCACGACCCAATAAGGAAGATGCGTCGGTACTATTTTAGTTCGGGGGTGACAGAAGGGGGACAGAGTGCGTGTCTGCTGTGGACATGTCTCACCTCATGGATGAAGTAGACCTTCGCTCCCACATAGATGCCCATTCGGACGGCGGCTCGGACAGCTGCGTTCATTCCTGGGAATGGAGAGAAAAACAAGTGCAGTGATCTGCATCCTTGATCCAAAGGATCCTAGCTGAAAAACGCCTCCAGATGACATCACTTGGAGGAACCCTCAGTTCAGAATATGTCATCCTGTTGCTCACACTATGGAGTTTGTAATCCCAAAATATTTTAGGGGGAAGCCAGAGTGAAGTTTAAAAGCATTCATGAACATTTACACCCTAAACTAAAGGCATAGAGAGAAGGTTGAAATTTGTTGAAGTCGCTCTTTACAAATCACGTGTACACTCCTTAGTTTGACCTTTCCTCACACTGTGCTGCCCCAAAGATGTGGGGGCAGGAGCTAAAAAGCCACTGGGAACCGTTTGAGCGGTTCCCCAAAGAGCATCACATTTCGAGCTCAGGTCCCTGTTTCTCTCTCGCACAGTTTTTGTGTTATTGTGTTGTTGTGAAGGTTCGAAAATATGAAACCTCGCAGCAGAAACGATGGGGGGGACCGAGAGAGCAGCAGACAACAGCAGAGGGAAGGAGCTAGGAAGAGCTCTCAGGAAATGGCCAAAGCGTCTATCGGAGCACTTAGCGAAATTAGAAAGCGGACACCGTCTGTGACCAACACGGAGCAGAGTGACTTCACCATCAGTGTGATTCAAACAAATACGTACAGCTGATATTTTTCCTGCTACTGTAACCTGTAAATTGTAATAAGGCACTAGGAACTGAATTCAGAAATAAAAGATCAAATGTAAATGCACATCAGTAGGTATAATAATAATAATAAATCATTTCCAAAGGTTTGGAAACACTCACACACTCACTCAGCAGTACGTGACACAAAGGTTTCCAAACCTTTGGAAATGATTTTTGTGAAAGCCTCTGGCGTCTTGTTACGTTCTCCTTTGGCAGCGCAAACACGGCTCATCTACGCGTTAAAAAGTTCCCGTTTTGCAGATTTTGAAATCAGGACACTGCAAACTGACACAAATGAAGCTAATATGAAACTGGAATTAATAAAGAAAACTAACACCACTGGTGTTTCCCCCACGTTACTCTGCAGCAAGTCACATCTCCTATAGTGTGTGTGTGTGTGTGTGTGTGTGTGTGTGTGTGTGTGTCTCCCCAGTGTGTGCAGGGAAAATCATTATTACAGTCATTTTTCAGTACACAGCTATTTCACGTACTTTTGTTACAGGCTGTTTTGATTTGACGAGATATGTTTTGGCAGCAATACAACCAGATGCTCTGACCTCTGACCTCTGAGTGAAGGATGTCTGTCTTTATAATACTAGGCTATATATAACAGAAGTGAACTGTGGTGACCTTATCTTCGGAGACAGCGTGGACCAGAGCATTGTATTAATAGTAATGATCGTTAAAGACAAACTGTATGTCGCTTATGACAGTAACATAACAGCTCATAAATATATTTGCCTTTTCTGAGTTTATCCTAAATGCAAAAGGGATGTTTTGTTTTTATTCCTGCTATTTTATTTTAACATCTAAACGGCTTTTTTTACGCACGTCTGCGTACTCCCGACTCCTCACGTAGGCGGCACAACCCGCCGGAAACCGCCAAGGACATAACAGCCTTCAAAATAAAGTGCTTTAACGAAAACAAGACCGTAAGATATTTATTATGAAATATCGATGTTGGAGTTTTATTTGTGTGTTCACTTGACGCTGGTCCTCTCACGACTCGTCCTCTGTGATGCAAGACACGTGGTTTTAACTGGAAGCTCGTGTGAGGCGTAAGGATGTTTATACACTAGAAATTAAAAGCTATAAAACCAAATAAGCAGCAGCCGTTGCACGTAAAATCCTCATAGATCTGCGCGCTTTATTTGGACCCAGGATCCAAAAAAACCTTATGGAAAAGTCCTTGGAGCTATGATCACTTGTTGATAGTGGAGTTTAGTTGTGTCAACTTAAGCTCCTGTTCCACCTTTTATCAGGCCCGGAGCATCAGTGGGATTTGGTTTTATCATTCCGCGACTCTCTCAGTCTGAAACAGCGCAGCATCCGTACAAATGTAGCAGCGCCTGTAGTTCGAGGAGGAGAAAAATAATGAGCCAGTCACTCGTGACAACATGAGACAAATGTGGAGGTAAATTGCACTTTTTCTTTCCTCCTGTGGTGCGATTTTTCTTCACCGCACCTTGATTGATTTGGTCCAGAGGAGAGCGCACCTGTGCCGGCATCCATTATCGGACAAGTCTATGGCTAATGTCACTCTGCCATTAAATATGTATGAACGACGAATTTAGCTGAACACTAAGGAAAAAGCGATTCACATGTGTTGCAGCGGTGCTTAAAACTGAATTTGTAATGTTAACGAGCCCCACGGCCTCTGACGTGAGCTCCATAATCGATTAATAAGTAACGGACACACCCAATGTGCGTTGGGAGCTTTTGAGAGTTTTTGTTTTATTTTATTGCATCTTATGTCTGTTGGTCGCACTTTTTGATCACAGCTTTTACCTGTGAAGACAGCAGGTCTGTCCGATAATGGAACTATACATTACCTTGAGCATCTCCTCCGCTGGTCAAGACTGCGATGGATTTACCGGCCCCGGACAAATTCTCGAAGAATTTCCGGGTGTCCTGTCGCTTCGGTGCCGCCATTTCTGACCCGGGTCCGTGTCGCCTGCCACAGAAAATAATAGAATAAAATTAAATGTTCAATTCGACGAGCCGACCTGCGGCGGTGAGTGACACTGTGTATATCTGCGGCGGGAGGAGTTAGACGGTAACTGCAGTGGTCACCGCCCTCCCTCTGCCTCAGCAACACCCCATTCCAAGATCCTGAATTTATAATGATGATTCACTGCAGGTTTCGTTCCAAAGCCAAAACCTGAACAAACAATCATCAGCCGTGATCCAAAGGCTCGAGGATTTGTTCCCTTGAAGATGCAAGTTCTAAATTCATAAGTGGAAATTCGAACTGGAACCCTGGAGTCGGATTCCAGCACCATTACACCTCCTCTAAAACTCCGCTCCGGTTGCGTGTTGATTCTCATGTCAATCAGCAAAAGTCAATGCAACGAATTAAGACATTTTTTTCTGCTATGGAAATAAAATTCAGAGTAAGAGGTCTTCACTTTCTTTGGCTCTTGAGAGGGGCGGGCTTAGAGTGCCACGTCAGAGCGACGAAGCCGATTGGTGCGTGTATATTTCGCCGATTGACAGTCGAGTCCATCAATGAGGGTCCAGATGACGCACGGCGGAAATAGCTTCTAACCAACTGCAGCAGAGACCGAGGTCACGAAAAAAACGCACGCTCATTCACGCACTATGCTATGATACAGTAACAAACGAGTGTTTCAACAGGTTAAAGAGTAAAAAGAGATTAGATTATTAGATTAAATTCATACTTGCACCAACAATGAACCATATGCTGAGTCAACACTATTTCCCAATTTATTTCTATAGGCTGATAAAACATATCTTTATTTCTCAGTAAATTTAAAATCTGTATTCCCTCCGTTAAACTATGACTTATGTGAGGCCAGTTCCAATATGTGTGTATGTAATTCTGAAATTTATTACAGTATTATTTCAATCCTTTAAGCCACAACTAAACATGGATGACCTTTCATGACCTTGAGCATATGTTTGCAGGCTGCAAGCGTTATCTCAGGGACCATGCAGCAATTCACACTTTTAAACCAGCCAATAGTTATGAGGTTTCATAATGCTGTTTTCAAGACAAAACGGTTTATTTGAGCCGTATTCCTATTTTCGCCGGCATTTCTCTGCGATTAGATTTGAGGGGCCATGTAGAGGACATCGAGTCCTAAACCTGGTCTCAGCAAGGCTTTCGTGATGTTGCAACTTGTTGCATGTGTTGTCAAAACCTGCAGACTAGAGACATGTTCTGCTTTTCCTCATGGTACTGCTTCAATGCCACACGACTCGGCTGCATCCCATGGTCCAACGGTTTCGTCTTTTCATCCATTCATCAACTACCATCAGCGGATGAAAGCCAACGTGCAGCAGGTTGGATGTGAATATTAAGTGCATCAATAAAGCACTAACAAAATGTATTAAGCATTAAGTATGTCCGCATCAGACAGTGCACCTCAAGCAATCTGGTAGACTTGGAACAATAAGGCCATGAAGACTGGGCTAAAATTACACCTGAAAGGATACTACGCTGCTATGATGGTGCCCAAACTGGTTGGAGGAGGTTATAAGGGCAAAGGGAGGACATACACAGTATTAGAGGACATTTTATAGAGGCAGATACAAATGCTTGCACGGATAAAATCTTAATGGACTTTCAGTTAATATAGTAGAGTAATTATGTTATTTCAAACGGATACTCTTTAACTCATTCAGGCGACTAAACCACCTACAGAAAAAGGCCATAAGATTTACACTTGTGCCATGTCAGAGGGTTAAAAAATAAATAAACGCATAGGGAGCTTTTTGGAAAATGCCGCCCCCTGTTGCTAAAACGACAGCATTGCACACAGACGCACACCACAGTCAAGATTAACTGTATTTTTAGCAGATTAGTGTAGTAAAATGGTTTTTTTTTTAATTCGTGTAATAGACACAGCGTGATGTCAGTGTGAGGTCGGGACAGTGTTGTCGTGTTGCAGAGGAACGTAAAACTCAACAAGAGGTCCTTTGGACCCCAGCTGATAAAATAAAAAGACAGAGGCAGCCCTGCTCAATAAAAATAATTTATTTACAGTGGCATGAATCATAAATTAATGAGCAGCATTGGCAAAAGCAACATTAGAGTTGGAAGCTTGCCTAAAGTGGTGTGAACGTCTGGACTCTTGCATAATAAAAAAAACTCTTACTCTGAAAGAACTGTATGTACGAGACTGAGATATTTCATATGAACATCACAGCACTGAGGATAATGATTTAGAAAATCTCTTTTAACTGCAAACAATGAGTTTTAAACACCTACACTCTCCCTCTGCTTCAACATATTGCTCTGATTTACCACTGTACTGTTAGACACAATGAATTTCACAATTTCTATTTTTTTTTTTTTTTAAAACAAAGATTACGACTGACAACAGACCACAAAGAAGCTCAGGCCTCAGCCTTGTGTGTTTAAGGTTGGAAAATATTCGTAAAAAGAAAAAATAAAAGGGGGCAGTAAGGATGTTTTCTACCACTTAAAAAGTGCTGGTAGTTTTCATTTTTGACGAACAGGTGTAAAATATGATCTGAACATAGCACCAACCAATGACAGAGTTAAGAAACCACCACCATGCTAACAGTGCTGACAGTGGGTGAGAAAGGAAGAGATCAGCGTGTATTCTACTGTTGGTTAAATTTGACTTCTCTATTCCAAAAAAAAAAAAAAAAAAAAAAAGATCAGATTTTCACATGCACTCAATCAGTGTAAGTTGTGTTTTGGTTTCTTTTAATTTAATCAGGGATAATTTAACAAAAATAGCTCAAATATGTAACCAAAACTGTTGAATAACTGTAAAAAAAAAAAAAAGAAAAAGAAAAATCTGTTCAATTTAGTAGCAGAACAGTTCTCACTACTTGCATTTTTTTACTATATTGTTATTTACAGGCAACTACAACTTAAAATATTGATGCCAGCTACAGATGCAGTGATTGCTGCAGTCCCTACAAGTCAGAAAAGGTACAAGAACTACTTAATGCCCCTTTATAAAACCAAAACTGCTGTTAGTGAGTTGCACTATGCACTTACAATGTGCACGTGCACGTTGATTACTAAACGCTAACACGGTCGGTGTTACGGTTATTTGCATGACCTCATACGTAGGTTAACGAGATGTACTGTACAGTGTCACGTTTGGAAGGAAAATGCAAAATTCCTGGTTGTTCATTAGTATTGTTACACCGACACGAAGTAGTCAAACACTCACTCAGCAGTACGTGACGCAGAAAACATCTGTAAACCTTCCAATTATACACCAGACAAGTAACCACACATCTAAGGCATTAATGCCATGTCGTCAGCATTTTAAGGTTCTCACATGAATTACAGCGTTTTGCACTTGATAAAATCTTTATCTATGAATCAAGAAAAATCTTCTCTCTATATATTATATATATATATATTGTATCAGTCAAAACCAAGAGAAAACACCACCTTCACCAGACACATTAGTTCAGCTCTTGATTGCCCTAAACCTCTGCACGGAGTTTGACATTCAGAACATTTTCCTGGCTTGTGTTTTCTCTTGGAGGTCGTCTCCAAAAAGCTTTGGGGTTTTACAACACGCTAGTACGGTGGATTATAATACACTGCACAGAAAATCGAGCAAAAAAAAATAAAATAGAATAATCAGTGTTTCATTTTGCAGTCAGTTTGCATTTCACATTCATTTTCTTGTGCAGAGAGAAGTAATCTCAGGTTTGTGACAGTATGTTTGACAGACAGGA
Organism: Channa maculata; assembly: GCA_020496755.1. Lineage (NCBI taxonomy): Eukaryota > Metazoa > Chordata > Actinopteri > Anabantiformes > Channidae > Channa > Channa maculata. The sequence goes on along the minus strand of CM035612.1, from coordinate 23,044,608 downwards.
CCATCTCGTTGCCAGAGTCAGTTCTGTTCAGCACCGATGGGAAATTACCATTAAAACAGAGGAGTCCCAAGAATGCTAAACATCATGGGTCACCTGCTCTTCTTTGTTAAATAGAAAGGTTTCATTTAGCGCTAACTATCCCTTTAACCAGCCTCTACCATTCACAGCTTCACAACTCTGTTCAATGACCTTCTGAGTGTGGTTGGAGTCTGTATTCATCCCCAGCACAGACTACGTAGACACTGGCTTCATCACAGCAGCAACACAGTCGAAATGTCCTTCAGCATGACAGAAAACGTCAGCAAAATTCCAACGCTGCAGGCCAGTGCATCCCAAGCCTTAAATTATTCATTTCAAATATAATATTAGTTTTACACACACGGTTTTGAGGGTGGGAAGCTGCTTTAGAGGCTGGTTAAATCTCAGTGGGCAGAGCAAACAAACAGGTTCGGACTTCAGACATCCTGCCACGCTCACAATAATCTTAACCTGCTGATGTTTGTCGTCACCACTAAAGGAAATGACGAGCGTGGCTTCACGTTGGCAAGACATTTGACTCGAGACTTGAGACATGAAAAATAAAATAAAAAAATCCATTTAATTTAACAGAAGGAATGTCGAACTGAGGCTGACACGAAAGGTATTTGGACATAATCTAATGCAAATTTTAAAAAAAAAACAAAAAACTGGGGGCATAGCTTTGTCAAATGCGTTTTAGTCCATCCAGTAGCTGTCAGGATATTTCATTGTGAACCAAAATCGTGGACCATCTGACACAGTCATATCCTCTGCTGCTGGAATGACTGAAAAGCAAAAGCTAAGGGTGACGAAAATCTACATTAGTAACTAGCTCATTACGAACTAAGAAGCACCAAGAAACTCGTAGTCGTTAGCGAAACCTTCTCATTAAAACCCAGCACACGGTTTTTAAACATCCTGATTACATCTTGACAGCTGTACCTTCATGTTGTCCTGATGTTCTTCAGCTTCACCCACTGACATTTAATGGAGCCAATAAAACGTTTCTTCTCTCTGAGAAATGTTTGTTGGGCTCAAAGGCCGAAATTTCTGCTTTGCAATACCACCTATTGAAAAGAATGGAATCTTACTCCAAGTACAGTACATACAGTCTATACACATTCACCTTGACTGAGAAATCATTAAATATGCATACAGCTTCTTTGTAACTACAGCAGTTAAAATATATTAATTTCAAAATTGACATCAAAATGTACCTGTGAGATTTTCTGAAAGACTTTGATTTTGTGTCATGCACAGAATCTCTAAAACTATAAATACCTGTAAAATAGTTTACACCAACATTCTCACTGGACGTTTTCAGTCAGGCTCTAAATCCGAACCATGAAAGACAAAATCTAGAGGTTTGATTTATGCTTGTCAACCATTAATTTCTCCAGTTTGTTTTTCTGTTTTACACACACAGACACAGACACACACACACACACACACACACACACGCACACACAGATTAAATCCATCACAGTGCTTCAGAGACTGTCAGAGACAGACACTATGGGAACACACTCATCTGACCGGAGCACATACTAACAGCAAACACTGCAGGTGTGAGCAGCCTGCACTAGGACACACGGATGGATGTACTGCAACAATGGCAAGTGATAGAAAATGACACTACAGTGGTTTGTGTTGCAACCGGTCTAAAGCTGCTATACGTAGCCTCGTTGTGTTTTCCTCCTACAATCAAATCCATTTAGTGCTAACAGCACCACTTGATGAAATGCAGTGTGTGCATATAAGCCAGCTTGAGGTGGTTTGAGTGTACTGTTAAAATATGCAATTAATTAATATATAATAATTAATTAACCTGTTTTCCAGAGAAGTCCTTTTTTGCTGATGGTGCAATAACCACTAAAACCACTTATGTCAATGATTATACCCGAATAACTTGAAATAACCTCTTGCTTCCTCAGAGGATTTTTTTTTTTTTCAAAACATTTAAACGTTTGCCGGTTCGTCCGCTGTCACTTCTCCACTGACAGATTATTCAGATTATGTTATTCACTTGGTCTTTCAGTGGTTTTTATGTTGTGGCTGATCTGTCTTGAGCCTGATTATGTTGAGTAACTCTGTGAGATGGTAGATTATGCTGAATTTAGCAGGCACTTTGCTACATAACATGGTGGATGATAAGTTATTTTTGAAGTGTGATTGGATTGTTTGTGTTTTCATTGCGCTACAATAAGCATCTAAAATAAAAGATGTCCCATGAAGTAGGTAGCCGAGGCACATTTCCTTTGGGTTTTCTGTCTCCTGCTGTTTCGTGTTTGCTGTCAGGATGGTTCAGATGACAAGTTTCCCAACGAATTCTGACTTTTTGCATAAAGTGTTAAAGCCACTGTGAGCAGAGCCACACTGAAGTGAGTGCAGCTCCGCAGCCTCTGATCGGTGCCTCTGAGATGACCAGTGTGAACGTGGGGAGAAGCGTTTCCATCACATATCATCAGCTACTGCATCTCTGTGAGCTGAGCTGAGTAGGCATCAGTGTTTTTTTACATGGGTTCCTGTGCTACCTTGTCTGAGTCACAGCTGGGCGTCAGCAAAAATTCTGAAAAAAACAAAACAAGGGACAACGAGAACATAGCCAATCGTAAATGAAATGCACTTTAAGCAAATGAAGGACTTTTTACAATGCAACTTAAAACATGAAGGCAGACAAAACATTAGTGAAACCCAGCAACAGCACCAAGTAATATCTTGTAAATCTATTCCTGTAGAATTATTTACAACATGCATGGATTAACGTGATATTTTTGTCAATCTTTCCTTTTTTTAAAGTTTATTAAACAATAAATCCTAAAATTATCATTAAGAAGCTGGTCAGGTGTTAAGTTCCCTCTCTAATATTATCATAGCCGGAAGTGTTTGCTCTCTTTGACTTTAATTATGTTCTCTATCTAAAACTTTGTCTTCTATCTGATACCGGTTGCAATTAGGATCCAATTATTAAATAAAAACTGGGGAATAATTACAAAAATAAGCCCCCCAAAATATGCCATTTTTAAATTACTGTTAATGACAGCAATTGCTGGTTAATGGTAGAAATAACAGACTATTACTTTAGTCTTTTAATAAAAACGACAGCTCCATCAAATGACTTCTCCAGATGTGGGGTTAACTTTTCCTCTGACAGTCTTTCACTTACAGAATTTGTGTCGCCATCTTGCGTCATCATGTCGATTCCCGCCAACTGCTCCAGGATCAGGCTGCTGTCACTCAACTGTACAATAAAAATACAAAGAAAGATTAAGACAAATGCAAAAAATGCATTCTTACACTTAGGGACTGTGGGTCACTGGAAAAAAAAAAAGTCACAATCACACAAAACCATTTTAAATGTTTTCAAAAATGTAAAAATGTTCCGCTGCATCTGCCTGAAACACAGGTGTATCTTAAACACTTTGGTAGCATAAGAAGCAAAACACAAACAATATAAATCAAGTGATAGAAAAGGAACATCAATGGCTTTGACATGACATAGTAAATAGCAGGCATCATCTGGTGATATGCATTTTTTTACCTGCTCTGTATTCACGGAGCTCATTTGTCCTGACATCTGGTTCATGTTGCCACCACTGCTGGCCATGACCCCCAGGTTCATGCTGTTGTTGCCATTGTACATTCCTCTGTTGGGTTGTGTGGAGTACTGGGATTGGGGCTGTTGAGGGTACATGCTGGAGACATGCAAGCTGAGTCACACAGCATGAACACTATGATTTTCCCAGACACAAAACTGTGATGTATTTGTCATGTTAAATGCTTGTTCCGTTTTTACCTGTTATTGGCGGAGATGCTGGCAGGTTGTGGCCATCCGTTGAGATCAGCACTGGCCTGGTAGCTCGGGGGTCCTACGTGGTTCGGACCCTGGGGCTGGTTTTGTGGTTGGCCCTGAGTCTGCTGTAACATGGGGCTCTGACCCTGCCCCATCCTGGGGGACAACAGAGGGCTCTGTGGGGTGGCAGCGCCACATGAGAAGCCTCCATCCTGGTGCTGCTGCTGGTTCATTCCTGATGAATAAAGTAGATAAAAGGGTCAGGGGTGAGAGAACTAACATCTAAAAACTAGAAAACAGTTTTGGAAATCTTGTAAAACTTGACACAGTAACACTGAATTCAAGACTAATGGGAACCATGTTGCCACTAAGCAACAAGAAACAACCAGAAAGGGTTAGAGTGTTAATACTTCTTTTCTTTGAAACTTTGCTTTAAAGTCCAGTTCTTGGTTAAGGAGGCACTACAAACTAAGCGGAGCCTTCAACCTCCATAACTGTCAAAATACCCCTCGCAATGAACCAAACTCTTAGAATCTTAGATTCCAGTAAGATCAAGGGTGAATTCACAATAAACAGAGAACACACACACACACAGAGGCCACATAAAGTCAGGCAGAAGACAGAAGACGTCTAGTAGAGCAGTGTCACCACCACAGCTGGTAGAAGACAGGATAAACAAATGCAATGTATTTGTCTCCTGATTGGTTTATAACAGGGTTAAAAATCATTCAGATAAGAAATTAATTGGATGAAGTGTTAGTGATACTTATGTCACATTAAAGAAGAAAATTCTGTGCACATAAAAACAGACCCAGCACAAGAGCACGTTCTAATCATGCAACCTCTAAATGCACCCAGTCAACTTTAAGTGCTTACAAAGATTGGAGATGATTATATTTGATCATCACCACCACAAGCAAAGAAAAGTATATATCTTCCACACATACAATGGAGAAGCTGCCTCTGTGCTCTCATTATATACCTGAACTGCCAAACTGGAAGGCACTGTGCTGTGATGGCGGACTCATTACCCCACCATACTGCCCGCTTACATTTCCCATCATGCCCTGGCTAGCCAGATGGTGGCTGGGGGAGAGAGGGGAGGAGAAGGGGCTGGAGGAGCCAGGATGAGGAGGTGGAGGAGGAGAGGGCAAACCGGTACCGTAGCTGGAGGCTGGATAGGGAAATTGCTGTGGGTTGCCCTGTGGGAGACGTGGATTGGTGCCACCCATGGGCATCTGCATGGGAGCGGTGCCCCCACTGGGCAAGTTGGGTGGCATGTTGATGCCCTGAGTTCGCATCATCATGGCACGCTGCTGGTGCACGTGTTGTTGCTGTTGGCGTTGGCGTAGGTGGTTGCTGAGGTACTCGCGTTGACGCTGGGCTAGCATCTGGGCATTGAGGTTTCCCTGCAAAGGGGAAGCACAGAAAGGCGACAGTCACATAAAAAAAAAAAACAGGATGTGAAGAGGATGTTATCAAGACACGGGTTAGACACCATGTGCTACACTGTGATGTAAATGATCCTCACGGAGTTGTGTTGATTTAAATAAGTGGTGGCAGGTTTATTTAAAACAAAGGAGGAAAAAGGTCTCATCAAGTAACGAATACAGATTGTTACTTCAGTGTGAAGAGTTCAAAAACACGTTGTCGCTTGTGAATTGTTGAAACATACAACACCGCGTAGGCATGGTACAGTTCATGTTTTACTGTAAACCAAGCATTGATCATTTTGAATCCTAAGCTCGTGAACCCAGGACAATCACACTTCAGTATTGACTGCTGCCTCACAGAGGTCTGATGATGATGGAGGACATCGGATGCTGTTACCAAGTGAGGTGGAAGCAGAGAAATGAACAAAATACACACATGTAAAGTACAGACTGACCTGGTTTGGTAGGTTAGACCTTAGAGGTAGATTCATAGTGGACACTCCACTCATCTGGTTCACCATTGGATGACGGTTCTACAGGGGGGATTGATACAGTGCTTTAATAGAATGTAAATGGAAAAGTATAGGAGAGCAACAACCTCATCCCTACAAATACAGTTGCCTAAAACATCAACTTGACATGCCCCTTTATGAATGTTTAAATAGCTACTGATCCTATATGGATCCATAAACTGAGTTTACTCAACTCTTTCACAATCTAGAAATATGTATAAATTAGGTCCTGCTCAAAGTCAGGCCCAATGCGTCCACGTCCTGAGGCACTAAAACTGTTATGGTCATTGATAAACTTGCATTAGTATAAAATACGTGCAGTAAAAGAAACGGGTTATGTGTCTTTATCCGTGGTAAACTTTAAATTTAGGACATTACATTCCAATCCTAATTACCTTGGCTTTCACATGACGTCCTACATGCTCAAGTATTTATTTCTGTGGTAAAACGTTACCACTTGTATCGCTGGTTTATCAACACATAGAAGGAGTTCGAACTAACTTCACTGGCACAGAAATGTATAAATGGAGGTGCAAAAGTCTCACTCAATCTGAAAACGTTGCCAAATCATCAGTGCTACTTTAGTTCATGTTGTACGTTAGTTTTCCCCCTGTATTCTCCACCAGGTGGCAGACTAGAGTCAAAAATAATTTTGTAAATGAGGAGTTCAAAGTGTGAGTCCCTTGTCGAGTAGTGTATTTTATTATTTGAGGTCGAGATGAACCATCCAGTCTGGATCCTGAGACCCCACAATAAAAAGCCTGAAGGAAGGAAATGTAGTAAGGAACAAAATGCATTAACTCAGAGTAGAGTGTAAAAAGGGAAATGGAATCTTCAAAGAGACAAACTACTGTGTAAACAGTCAGCAGTCACACACTAATCAGTCTGTGCATGCGGTCACCTTTATGAGTGGCTGTTTGATTTTGCCGTGTGTGTACGTAGATGCTATGTGTGTTTATTGTCAAGTGTCTCAGCAGCAGAGAGTTGCTGATGACGGCAGAAAGCTAAAACACATTTGTTCCTTTCTGGCTGTTGCTGTACGGGGTAAACTCAGTGAACCCCGCTGCCATCGCTGTTTACTCTGTTGCATCATAAGTAGGAAATGTTTTAAGTGTAGACTGGTCTTTTTCACTATAATGAGAGTTGGCACTGGGTGACAAGTCACTTGTCCTTATTGCAAATTTAGGCATAAAATCGTTTTCATGCACAACAAAAAGTTGGTGTCTATGAGAGAAGGTCTCATTCACCACTTTCAGCAGGTCACTTTTTGATTTGAGTTTCTTTTAGCCATCAAAAATTATAATATTGATGTCCTATTGCCACCTTACTAAACCAAACCTTTTTTTTTTTTTTTTTTTTTTTGGCTTAATCACAGATTTGTAACCGTAAAACCGGAATCAGTTCATTTCAATAGAACAGGCCTGATCAGTGGATTTGCTAAGTCAAAATGTTTGATTTGATTTGACAGGAACTCCGTCTGTAACCGTTCTGACGCTGCTGGCCTTTGACAAATGGAGAGAATCAGTCAGAAATCACATTCACATTCACCAGTCACAAATAATAGTATGCACTGCAACACCTAGAAGCAGTCACTGGTCGCCAAGCATCCTGCACAACCTACACAATCATCTTGCTTCTCACACAATCAGCTGATGTTAGGAGTTTTCCTAACATCAGCTGATTGTGACAGTCAGGCCCATGTACACTGTTTAGCACAGACTGTTTTCAGAAAGAGTCACAAAAATATAAAAAGACTGGTATAACACAGTTGGTGCCACCTTACCAGCTGGGCCTGAAGTCTGTGCTGCAGCTGGATTCTCAGATTGTTTGGGGGCTGAGGTGGCACTATTGCACTGGGCCCCCCCGGCCTCATACCGTTCGGTCTCAGCCCCGTGCTCCCAGGCATCCGCATCATTGGGGGGTAACCAGCAGGTGACATCCTTTGCTGCCCCATGTGGCCACCCATAGAAGGGCTGTGGAACCCACCATCAGGAGGCATGCAGCCATAACCTGGCTGGCCACCGTAGTGCTGGTTGTAAAGGGGAGGCTTGATACTAGCTGCTGGATCTGAGGAACCAACGTACTGGTCCCGATCTGGGAGAGGACCCTGCATAGTGGGAAGACAGGATATGGGAAAGAGAAGTCATTCAAAATAAAATAGAGTGTTTTTCCTCTCTTGGGTGATATGTGAATTTTTGTTAACAAGGGAATTGCAGTTTTAAATCTCATTAAAATGTATTTGTATGAAGTCCGACTGAGGCACATGTCATTTATAACAATAACAGCATTTATATTGAAGCTGCAAATTGGCATCAAATACAATACAAAGTGTCCAATATTAAAGATGGGCTATAAAAAGACTGAACAAATGTTTTTTCATACAGTAAAGTACATTTATACTGCTCGCTAGCCAGGGGGGTTTTCATGTCAGGAGACCTCACCTGTCCAGCCAGTGTAGGGATTCCCAGCATCTTGTCAATCTCCTCCAGACCCTCGTAGTCCTTTAGCATTGAGCATAGCTGGCTCAGCAGGGCTCCTTCATCTGACTGGCCATCAGGCCCCGTGCCACAACACCCCATACTGTCCTCCTGAGGAATGCTGTATGGTGCCCTGGAAGGCAAAACTATGTTATTGGCATACCAGACTCAAAGGTCCAGATGGCGCTTATGGGCTATGTCCAAAAACTGTTTTATGCTTCAGGTTAGAATGGAGGGGATACCTGTTTTGGTTATTGTAGTGATCAATCATCATTTGGTCCGTCCACGGTGCAGTCTGATTGGGTGGAGCTTGTTGTTGAAGGTAGGCAGGATTGGCCATGTCCATCTCTGAAGCAAAGAACAAATCAGTATCACCTCAGGATTTGATGAGTTTATCTCTTTCTTATGTCTGTGAGTTTCTTTCTGTTATCTCCTGTTCGATTCTCACCGTTGCCGATCATTTGCTTGTTGACCACAGCTCTGGATCCAGGTGGGCCTCTTGCAGGCTGCACAGAATTGGGCACCATGCGACCAGGTCCAACTCCCTGACCCATCACAGGTCCTGCAGTGCCCCCTGCGGGTCCCTGAGGGCCCCAGCCCTGCTGCATTGAGCCTCGCATTGACCCGTTGCTCAACATGCCTGTTTTTGGAGAGAACCGTCACAATTAGCCTTTGCAAATCAAGTCGTTTCAAAAACGTAAACCTTAAGAACCTTAAATCTGCATTGAATTTAATTTAAGTCATTCCCAAACGCCTGTGCCAAAATTACATAAATACATCTTACGATATATTTTCAGAGCCTCAGCTACAACACAATGAGAATTTTCAGCCAGAAAACTGTTTCTTTCTGCCTGACCTGGATTGGCCATGGCAGCTTGGTTGACCATGCCTGCATGAGTCCCCATCATGCCTTGCTGCTGTTGCTGTTGTAGTAATGAGTAGGGGCCACTGTTCCTGTGCTGAGGAGAAGGGAAAGGCCTGGTGGGGCTGGGGACCATATTGCTGTCCAGAGACATGCTCCTGACTGATGGAGCACCTCGATTGGTTGGTGACGGTCTGACGGCACTGAAGCCTGCAAGGAAGACGTGTTTTTCTTTATTCTTATTTGTTACACACACAATGGTAATTACAACAAAACTCATTAAAATAACTCAGACACAAACCAGCAGGAGGGAAGGCTCTGTGCCGATTCGGGGGACTGCTGCTGCTGTCGGTCATTTGCAGGATATCGCCGATGATGGTCTGTTTCTCCACAGAGGAACCGGGCGGCACAGAGGAAGAGGAGGACGAAGAGGAGGAGGATGGTCCTCTGGCCAGCGGCTGGCCCCCATACAGCTGCTGCTGGCCACCATTCTGCAAGTCCTCCAGCAGGTCTTCTAGCTCCTTTGTCTGAGATCAAAAACAGGATTGAAGAACAGTTCCTAGCACTAGATGACAAGCTTAACTGGCAGAAACAATTTAAAAACTATTTTGAAATAACCATAAACTTTAGACATCATCCTGTAAGAGCATTTTCTTTCAACTGGGTTCTAATATAAACCTTTAAAAAGGTCCTATATTATGGCCTTGTTAAACAACTTTAAATAGGTCACTGAGGTCCCCTAAATGTGTTAACAGCTGAAATACCACTTATCATACAATCTGTCATGCCTGAAAACGTCTCCAACTTTAGAGACATACTTTTAAAAACATAGTTTTACGTGCAAAATTCTGATTGGCCTGTTTAAGCACACTTTGTGTTAAAGATGGACAAAGCAAAGAAAAGGGGGGGGGTGGACTTTTGCATGTATCTACACACACTGTAGACCCACACAAATGTACAAAAATTATTAAATAGTTGCTGTTGTATAATGGGGGATTTTTAATAAAAATTCCAAGGAAGTCTGATATTCAAGGACTAAAATTTTGCATTCTTCAGGATCCACATGCAAACATTTTTTACAACACACAAAAGTACTGCTGCGGACAACCTTTATCTTTAAAAATGTTATTGCTTTTGAAATAGTTTTTGAAGTAAGACGGAGGCTCTGAGGTGATGAAACCGTGTGCTGACAAAGAACAAGGGACGCGTTTAGTCAAGTCCAAACATTAAAAAAAATATCTAGAAGGTTTCGGCTGCTTCAGACGGATTTTCTATGAAGAAGTGTTTTCATCTTGTTTAATATTTATATCATATAAAATATACAATGAAAGTAGAATAATATATTCTTTGTCTTGAACTTACAGAAAACAGAAAATATGCCAACAGCAAAGTGGCACAATGGCTAAATGCAGAGACAAAATATTAAACTAAAATGGGAAAAGAAGCTGATATTCACTTTCCATAACACTCAGTGTTACAGTGTAATTTAATCCAACTCACACACACACACACACACACACACACAGCACTGACATGGATGGATCCTGTTGCTGTACAGTTGATGAATAGAGGAGGAGCTAAAAATAAACTGCCAGCACTAATGAGGTCATGTGTGATGTACAGTTGGACACAGTCACTGTACTGTTCAGTTAGAGTGTGCACGCACCCACGCACACACAAACACACAAACACAAATTCTATCAAAACATTTTGTGACACGTTTCATGTATTCCACATGAATCTAACACGTTAGCGTACACTCTGCACATGCTTTCTCACACACACACACACACGCCAGCTCTACTGCAGATGCACTGTAAAAATGTAAACACTGAACTCTATGTACACAACCTAATACAAACACACACAAACACTGTAACCCGGATTCACACACACTCTCCTTCTGTACTTTCCCACAAGTACTCCAACTACACTTAATACAACAACACACACACACATTATTTTACTCCTTATTTCTCTAAATTAATGTTAATCTAATTTCTAATTCAAAGCATTGTGTGATGTATTTCTTCACAAAGGTTCTGCTGCATCTACATAGGAAGACGGGACAACTACAAGAGACCTGCTGGCCAGTTTTTCCTAGGCTGTACTTTATTTTCCTTTACCTTGTTTTGAAGAGCTGGAACTATATCTGAACAGTCTAAACCTCTGCTATTAAAGCACCTTCCTAGCAACAACTCTTCAAAGCCTCACTACAATACAAATCAACAATTCCAGGATCATAGCCTCTGAATGGTTCTCCTCCCCTCCGGCAGCAGGAATCACAATTGTTGAGAAGTGTGTTGCCTTTGTCCTTGAGGATGCTGGATTTCGGAGCCCTGGCCTTTCTCATTCTGACGCTTTCTGGAACCAACTTCAACCATGTAAATGCCTGCATTTTGAATAAACTACTCTCACTTGGCAAAACTGCTGTATTTTACCATATACTTGTATAAAAGGTGTGGAGCTGAGCTGTGACACAGGTTAAACTCTATTAACTAAGATTTACATTTAGTCATTTGGCAGATGCTTTTATCCAAAGCGACTTATAAGTGAGGTTCAAGGCAAGCAAAGTCCTATCAGAAGAAGCGTGTCCATGTCATGAGATACAAGTGCAAGAAAGAGCAGAAAGAATCTATATTTTTAATATAGATTCAAGTCTATAGGAAGGTGCAGAAGAGTTCTGTTTTTCAGCAGTTTTTTTGAATATTAGGAGTGAGGTTGTTGAGCGTTTAGAGTTTGGTAGCTCGTTCAACCATCGCAAGAGTTTTGCTTGGCATCTTCTGTGTGGTGCTGGGACCACTAGACATCTTTCGTTGGCAGAGCGCAGCGAAGGGGAGGAATTGTAGACCTGAATGAGGGAGTTGAGGTAAGCAGGAGCTGTTGAGGTGATCACCCTGTGGGCAGGAGAGATGCTGAAGCTGATGTTGTGTTGTTTTGTGTTAAAAGTCGGACTGGGAAGACAAGATCTTCAGTCTTGTAGAGGTTGAGATGAAGATGTGTCTCTCACATCCAAGCAGAGAGGTCAGATAGACAGGCAGAAATGCATGATGAGACAGTGGAGTCAGGACAGGAAGACCTGTGTGTCGTCAGCATAGCAGTGATAGGAAAAGCCATGTGAGCAGATGAAAGAACCTGGGGACTTAGTATGGATGGAAAAAAAGAAGAGGACCAAGAACTGAGCCGTGCGGCACACTGGTAGAGAGACTATGAGAGTCAGAAACATACTCCTGCCAGTATACCTTGAAGGTTACTCCCAGTAACTCCCAGTAAGTGAGGCCAAAGCCAGGCTAGAGCTGATCCAGACATGCCCAAGTCAGAGAGTGCCGACAAGAGGATCTGATGGTTTACACTGTCAAAGGCTGCAGATAGATCGAGTAGGATTAAGACAGAAGAATGACCTGTGGCTTTTGCAGTCCGCAGAGACTCAATGACCGTCTGGAGTACCATTTTTTTGGAGTGAGAACAGCTTTCTGGTGTCTGTGGTGTTGCTGAGCTTCTCCTGGAAGTATTCAGTCTTTGCTCTGGTGACACCGTGAGAAAAAGACACAAGCAGATGCTGATACTCAGCAAGAGCCGATGGAGACTTGGATTTAAACCACTTCCTCCCAGCACTCCTGTGTGTGGTGCGATGATCACGGATCCACTCGGTGAGCGATGGATTAGAGGCCGAGGGATGAGCGGGTCTAGAAGACGTGGGGCAGAGACTATCCAGACAGGATGAAAGTGTATTGCAGAGGGTGTCCATGGCTGCATCTATATCGAGGGTGGAGAGGTCCTGTTGTGGGAAAAGAGTTGCAGAGACCAGTGAAGAGAACTGCTCCGGATTGAGAGGCCTGAGGTTGGGGCGGAATGTTACAAGTGTGTCAGGAGGTCTAGGGATGAACGCTGGGAGCCGAATAAAGAAGTGATCTGATAAATGTAGACGAGTGCCCAAAATGTTGTCTGTGGTGCAGTTCCGGGTGAGAATGAGATCCAGGTTGTTGCCAGCTGTGTGGGTCAGGGGAGTGGAGACCAGTCTCAGGTCAAACGTGTTTAGGAGCGAAAACCAGTCAGCCGGCCAGTTTGTCCAGGTGTATGTTCAGGTTTACAAAGATAATGAGAGGAGTGCCGTCTTCAAGCTCATCCCAGAAGTTCCCCCAGGTGGCCTCGTGGTCGATAGATCACAATCATGCGGACTGTAATCGGTGTGTTATCCTAATGGCATTATATTCCAAGGATGACAGATTGTTAATGAGTGCTGTCTGTGAAAACTCTAGTCAAAAGTCCAGTCCCACCCCTACCACCTGACAAGCAAGGAGTGTGAGAGAAGGCAGAATTGGTGGAGAATAAAGCTGGGGTAGACATGTTGTGTGGTGTGATCCAGGTTTCTGTAAGTGCAAGCAGCTGAACAGCTGACAGTGTAGCAAAAGCTGGAATGGAGTCAGCCTTGTTCACTGCAGACTGGCAGTTCCACAGGGCAAGAGAAAAAGAGGCTGGTGACAAAGTGGTCTGGGTGAGAGTGCGCAGGTGAGAAATGTGCCGTCTTCTAGTAGGACGCCATGTCCTGCGTCTGCGGAGGAAAACACGGACCTGCTGAAAAGAAGAAACACGGGTGTCCTCGCTAGGTGGACTCGCGCAGGTAGACTTGTTGGTATTTACACAAGGAGGGCTGATGCTCCAGCCCAACAGGTACCTTAAATATGGTCTAAATTGAAACCAGCTAATTTGTGTTCTTTTGTTCGGTCAAAGGTGTGAACGCTCGGTGATCACTAAGCTGAAACTACCACCAACAACAGACCAAATATCCACTTCACCAGAAGAGCAAAACTTTCTACCTACAGATCTTAGCACTATTAAAAACCGACTAAATCAGCAGACTCAAGAGATTTGACAGAAAGTCCTCTACCTCTGAAACCAACAAACACATTTCAAACAGCACTTACTTGTTCCGTATTTCTCCTGTCCTAGTTTGGTGCTTGTCCTTCCATGTTTGGCAGATGTGGATGACCACCCTTTAGCAATAAAGAGTCTGCTGAGGTTTGCTCACCCATTGAAAATGAATGCTGATATGGGTTTTACTCGCGTCACTTACCTATTAATTAAAAACTTTCCCCTTTTCACACTCACACATTGAGTCACACGTCAGCTAAGTGTTCAAACAGTACTTCTGTGCATCATTTGCTAGAGTATTTTGTGTTTCAAGAAAACTGACTAATTATTAACACATCTGCCCGACGCCAAGCATCAGCTCAGCAGTCACTGTGCTTCTCACATCAAGCTGTTTATAGGAGCTGTTAAATACATCCATATGTAAATTTGTTGAGTTGACAGAATTCCTGATTTTATTTACTAAGACAGAGTTACATTGATTTGTTGCTTAGTCAGGCAGCTGTTCAAGCAAGACATACTTCAGATACTGCTAGAAGAATTGCAATGGACTGCTATTTACTTGGTACAGACAAAGATGGACACAAAAGAATGAATCTATGACACCAGATTGAAAGTGTCAACCTCAGTTTAGGATAGTAAAGTGTGAAAAACTCCGGAAAAAATCTTCCTGCACTGTTTCTAATCGAAACCTTTACGTATACGTGTCATGACGTGGGTTGTGTGTGTCTGATTTATTAAAACAGTACCGACCCTAAACCCTACAGTAGGCGTCTGACTTCGTTATAATGCCTAAAACTGAAACCTGACAGCCAGGCTAACTATTTGTGCTTTGAAACTCTAGGGGACAGTTACCAAGACAGAGGCAACGAACGCCGAATGATGGTGATGAAAGATGGTTGACTTTTAACCTCGGCCAGAAGTAGTCAACTTTTTCAAGAAGCTATTCTATTAGAATGCTAAGATGTGAGGGCTTTCCCTAACCCTTACCAACTCTTACCATTTTGTCCTAAAGTCCATTTTGTCCTGAATTTCACAACGTCCAGCTGGCATCTGTTACTTCGTGCCAATCTGCCATCTTTGTTTGCAACCTCGTTCTCTTTAAGCTAACATCAAAAGGTAACTGGTAAAGCTTTGAGGACTTTATTTTGAGGGTTTTTTTTTTTGGTGAAGGGGTAAATAAAGTGAAGGGAGGTGTCCTGTTTTCTCTGGTTGGAGCTGCATGTTAATCCCTATGATATCTGTACCAAAATTTGCCGAGATTTTTTTGTAGATTTTTACAGATTTGTTTCACATGCAAGGTAGAATTAGAGACCACCCGATTTCCTAAATGGCTATTTTCTAATGATTCTTCTTGCTAAAAAATATCTTATGAATTATTACCTTAAACAAGTAATCTCATTTTGATTGTGCCATTGATTTGTTTTAAAGGCATCCACATTATAGTTTTACCTGAAATATCAGACAATGTCCATTTTCTCTGCTACAGCTCAGGGGACATCTTCAAATTGCTTATTTTATCTGACCAATAGCATAAAACCCAACAAAATTTCAATTTAACATGACTTTTATATTTTTTATTTTAGCTATTAGAAATAGCTAAAATAAGCAAATGACAATCAAATGTTGTGGTCACGAGTCATACTGGATACAGCACTGACCTGGTCGGACACGTTGAAACCCACTTCCTGTTTCTCTGACTTATTGTTGCACAACTTTGGCCCATCACTAGGTTCCGTTTTAATGGATTTTTCCAGGATGCCATTGTCATCCCTATCCAACAGATAGCGTAGCAATGCATTGTCCTTCTTTTTAGGGCTCCCTGGTTCCTGTTTAGTGCAGAGCTCATCCAGGGTGGCCATGTTGTCCCCTGAGACTGACTCAGGACCAATGGAGTCTTTTCCAGTGGCCTCAGCTGTTAGCTTGGCCAGCTCCACCGGTGAGGTGCTGTTCTGTAGCAACCTGTGAAGAATTTTGTGTTTCTCCTTTAATGATGTCGAGTGGTTGTTAGGTCCAGCTCCACCCACACCCCCATCCTTACAGCTCTGATCCCCCAGGGGCCCTGGTGGTGAACAGGGATCAGAGGGTTCTAACTTGGTAGTGAGAAGCTGCAGTAGCTTAGTGTGCCCTTTGGTATTAAGAAGGCAGTTTGGTCCATCGCCAAACTCACCTAGGCTTCCATTGCTTTCAAAGCTGTCAGGATCACCTTCATTTCCTTCCCCTGGCTCACACTCCTGGCTCTGGGATGACAACAAGTTGTGGTCCCCAAATGTTCCAAATAAGTCAGTCTCTAAGCTGGGACTGTTCTTGGCTAGTTGGTTAGCAGTGCTGCTGCTGTGAAGAGGGCTCTGAAGACCATCAGGCTTTCGGTCAGGTGACTCTGGATATTGCCCCTCAGTGAGTCCCTGAGAAAACCTGTGGCCCTGGCTGAGGGCCTGTAGTGCATTAAGGGAGTTGAACTCTTGGCTGTTCCCTGTGCTGCTGCATACAGACCCTGGCGAGGGGAGGCCTGCTGCAGGGGAGAAAGAACCAGGGGGATGTTGGGGGTGGTGAGGGCTGTTAGCCACCACGCTGGGGCTCTGGCGATGACGAGGTGACAGCATGGCACCCTGGGCCCCAGAGGTGACATTGGGGCTTCCCTGGGCTGAAGGGCTGCCCAGCTTGAGTGCATAATTATTTCCCTGAGGAGTGGGTGCCCTAGCTGATACACCCCCAAAACTACGTCCAGGGGTGCTGGTGCCTAGCGTGGAGTGATGGGTGTTGCTGCTGACACTGGTGTCGGGGGAAGGGGAGGGACCAATCACGCTGGTCGGGGTCATTGGCTTGGACATGGCCTGGCTGCCTGGTATGTCTGGGGTCATACCACCAATATTATCCCTGGAAGATAAAAGAAAACACACTCAAGAATTGAACCTGTCCCAGATGACACTTGTCCACAGGCAGGGGTGAACATGTCCACATGTACAAAGTTTGAGAATGGTAATCTCATTAAACACCACAGGTGGTCAGGGCAACGTTCCCTGACTAAATCAGTATTAATAAATCTTAAAAAAGAAAGTTTTGCAGTAAAAAGTTGTAGTAGTTTTTGATAAAAGGAGGAGTTTTGGAATGTTTTTGTATTTCAATTTTTTTTTACAGTGTTTTACAATGTTTCTAAAGTGTTTAACTGAAACTCGTTTGACGTTTAAAAATGTCTTTAAACAATTTGTCATGCTGCCATTTACCTGCCCTGGGTTGTGAACAGGTATGGTAATAAAATAAAAGCGTAATAAACCTTAGGATCTTTCCTAACAAATGCCTGACAGATGCCTCTTTAAATTTTCTTTTTTAATTTTTAAAAATTCCGTCACCAGATAATGAAAAGCGTGACCACATTAAAAAACAAACAAACAAACAAACAAAAAAAAAAAACACTGATATTCTAACTATTCATTTCTAGAAAATGTCTAAGTAACAAACAGTGCTTTTATTTTAAGGGTTAAATAACTGGCTTCATTCAGTCATGTCATTAACAGTGAATACCTCTGAAACAATGTACACAATGGAGAAGGCAAAGTTGTATAGGGGCCTAGAGCTTTGACAGAGAAAGAGCTTTAAACGAGGATCAGCTTGAGCTACACACCAAACACACAAAGCTCTCACTGTGTCGAATGCTAGAGCGGCCATTTTTAACGTGAAATGTGTGGCAGTAAAAAGGCCAAGTTCTTGCCATTGATCCCTGACGGCACTGGGTAACAGTCCCGGCATTGTTTTCTCATTACTGTCCAATTCATAAGTCTGAACGGACACACCAGCGGCTGGTTGCTACTGCGGGTAGTTTTACTACTGTATGCTAAACTATGAAAAGGAAAAAGAAAAGTCATAAAGTGCCCTGAAAAGTTGTTCATTCTAGTGAGAAAGTCACGAAGTTGGCAGCACTGTTGAAAAAAAAAGACAGGACTGAGTGAGTGTGAGGAGGCTATGTGGGCACTGCAGCGGTGTGTGTGAACTCACTGTCAGTTCCTAATTAACCATTAGGTTTGTTCCATCGCTTTCCCTGTATGTGTTCATTAAATTATCTTCTATATTACAGTTAAGCTACAAATGATTTAAATTAGGTGACTAATTCTTGCAATAAACATGTGGGTTTGAACCCTGGGAAGAAAGGCACATGAAAAATAGGACCACTCACACATTCACAAATTGTGACGTTATAAAATTGGCAAATGCCACAAATTCTCTTAAATCACTTATTAGCAGGAGTGTTTCTGGGTTGACAGCCATTGTCTCTAATTATTCTCAATTACAGTTTTAGTGTGAAATTGAACAAATATTTTGTTAAATTTAGAGACATTCAAAAATAAATACTGCCTCAAGTCACAAGTTTCCAATAATGTTTCCAATTATTCTACTTCCAATTAAAATAAGTGTCGTAGCTTGAGATAAAGTGGACATAAATGGTGCCTCTTCAATTGAATTGGAAGACTGTAAAGCATGGTGCTATTTGAAATGATCTCATTAAATAGACCAGATGTACCAGATGTCCAAGATGGACATTTTGAAGTAGAATAAGAAATCAATGAAAAATGGCTGGTACCTCTGCAAGATGTGCAGGGACATGTAGAGCTGTGGTTCGTTGGTGACGGGGGATCGGACCAGTTTGCTCTTGGTGTGAGCTGAGACGATGGTGCCGTCTGCCAGGGAAAATCGGTACAATGGACTGAGGGCATTGCCATTCCTCAACACTACAATGACACCCACAGAAATAGAAATCAGAAAAGTCCCAATCCCTAAATGCCAATGTCCTGTACATAAATACGCCCCTGGAAACACAAACATAAAGAGGGACGCTACATGAAAGATCGCTGAAATAACTACTGTATTATTTAATGTATTTAACTGTCAGACAGTAGAATGAAAAATCATCACCATGGGCATTAAAGTTGGCAGATTGTTCTTAAATACCGAATCTATAACAACTTTACAATGACCCTTCATACTGCTTATCTTTAAAAAAATTAAAATAAAAAAATCACCATAGCAACCACGCAATTCAAATTATTTGACAAAGCTGCAATAAATGTATGAGCTGCAAAAGCCATTGAGCTTCATTAATCACCGTCTTGGTGGTGCTTTTTGGCAAAGGACATTTCCCCATCATTTTGAAGGTGAAACCTCTGGATGCAGCGTCGAACCAGATCCTCCCAGCCCGGCTTCATGGACGCTCGCAGTAGACTGGTGTCCAGTGATGTGATCTTACCTGGACAAGCGGAGGATGTCAGTAATGTTAGCAGTTATGTTACATTGAGGAGCAGTAGGATAATAATCACTGAATAACCACTGGACTAGAGTTCGAGCCTTTACATCAGCAAGCATCCACCATGTTCAGGTAAATTAATAGCTGCTGACATCATACTAAAGCAACTTCTTATAAATTGTTTTCATACTGTAGTATCAGTAGTTATCAACTAGCTAAACTAAAGACACGTTAACAGTCGAACCAGCTCTACCTTGAAGGTCCTGTCGTGTGGTGAAGCTCTCATACACGGGCATCACGGGTCTTTCTTTGACAGGGACTCTTCTGGCCACGCAGATGAGACAGGACTGGAAATCTGCATTTATTCCAAAAACAAACAAAAAAAAAAAAAGGGGTGGGGGTTAAAATAATCCTCCATTAACACATCCTTTGCCTACATTTCCAGGCAGTGGATGGCACTCTCCCTCTCTTGGGTTGTCTTGTTCTGGTTCTCCACCTGTTTTAACTTCAGTGGCAACAGGACTTCATTTCCCTGTACTGTTCTGTTTGTCCGGTTGATGTACATGTCTCAAAAAGAATAGAAATCCGAAAGTCCTAATATGACGCAGACCCGAACACCACACCTCATCACTATATAAATACGGTTTTATTATAGAAAAGTTAACGTGGTGGCAGGAAAGAACGTGCTGCATTCTCGTGTCCGGGTGCACCTAATGAGGTGGCCACCAAATCAGGGCCTCCTGTGTCCTACCCACTATTATTTTTACCATCACGGGCCTCGGCTGGCTTCAAACAGAACAACACTGATATCTGCCTTGACTCTGATGTCAAGGCCGAGAGTCTAAGGCAAAGCCTCAATTTAGACATCAAGCTAAACTTCACTCTAAATCTGCAGGCCCCGTCTGTCCACCAGGCAGCCTCCTCCTGGAAGGGAGGACCGACTAGCACAACATTTGGTTGTCAGACATCTAAAATTAGAGCACCAGACAGATTTTTTTTCCCCTACTGTGTGTGTGATGAGATAAGATGGGGAGATGACAAAGTGCCACACGCTAATTATTCTCTCCCGATGGATGGGAGGAAAAGTAGCGAGAACTAGTGATGAAAGGAGGACAGGACTCAAGAGACTGGGATGGAAAGAGTGATGGGAAAGAGACAGAAAGTCAAGAAAAAGTTGCAGAGATGGAGACAGAAGAAAATAACAACAAGTATGTAGGAGTAAAAAGTCCAAAGCTAGAAGACCGGAACATGGAAAAACATAAGGACAAAATCGAGAAAGAGATCAACGGGTGCAAAAGGGAAGCGACAAAAATAGTAAAAAAAAAAAAAGAAAAAAGCGTGTACCTTCTCCCTCTTCTTTGATAGACTTGGGTTCAGAGACAGCAAAACACTGCATGGTCTCGTACTTCTGTTGCCGCTCATCCTGCTGGTCAGAGGCCGGTCGGGCTTCACAGTCAGCACGAGGGTTGACCAGCATTCGACAGTTAAATGTGTGGCTGTTCCTGTTGGATGAATCACTGCTCTGGTGATTGACTTGAGAACAAAGAAACACACCAAACCAAAAGGGGAAAATTAGAAAGAGAAGCAAGTACATAAAAAGGACAATGGCAATGTTTTTCCTGGTATTGTCAAGCGAGTAGCTAGCAAAACATAAAGTGCACTGAACGATGAACATACGCCGGTGTTTAAAGCTATATATGCGTTAGCCAGAACTCCTCTGCAGCATGATGTTACAGTATAGCTGCGAGCACCTGTGTCCATCCTAACTGACCTGTGCTAACATGTCACACTAACAGTTACTTGGTCTCGTAGGTTTGTCAGTGCAAAGTAAACCTAATGCTGGACAGCTTGCTAACACTTTCTTTAGGTGTACTGAGGTGAGCAGGACTGTGTTTTGACAAGAATCTGGATTATGACTCAATATATTGCAATATTTGTATAATATTTTAAAAACCTGTAGTCCAGGTAGTCATCAGGAGTTTACACGACACAAAACAAATCCCTGCCACAAATTGTCACTTTTAAAAGTTTAGGAATATTTTTTTTTTCACACTCCCAGAGGAAACTCATGTCTTGAAGAGGATTAAACATTAATGTTAGGATTAAGATCTCACCGCTACGTTAATGTTTCATTTTATTTCTCTAGTTCAACCTCATGCTCACAGTTCAAAAGTCCACTGACCCAATGCTTCACATTGTTACTTGAGGAGTTCTGTTGAACGTACTACACTGTGGCTAAACGACTACCAAGAAACAAAGAAATAAATCCGATTTATCAAACCAGGTACAAGTAACCCTGTGGATAATCGAATTACTAGCTACTAACACTAGCATGAGTTTATTTGGTGCGGTAACTGAAATACATTAATTAGGCCTGTTTAATCTTGATCGTCTAGCAAGAGAGCTTCACACTTATTTGAGTACTGTGAGGTCCCAGGCTCTGTAAGTAATGCTGCACAAGTTAAAGAGCTGGTAGTATGGGAATGCTGAGTGCACTTTAAACTTATCTATGACATTTAATTCACCCAGTTTGTTTTACATTTCTCTACTATAACTGTCCCACAATTGTCCCAAATGTGTGTGTGTCTGTGAATGGGTGAGTGAGATGCAACATTGTAAAGCGCTTTGGATAAAAGGGCTCTGTAAGCAGCCATTTACAAATATGGTTAAATTCTGCAGCTTACATAATGTCATTAATTCACAATCAAAGCTTTGCAATATTATAAAAGCTTCTACCTATATTATCGGTTTTTCAATTCGGAGTCCTGAATTTTCCAATTAGCCACTAATCTTTAATCTATCAGGCTAAGTGTTCAGGTAGAGAGATTGTGCTTTACCTGCCTTCAGAGAACTATCCCTTCACATTGGAACCTATTACTGTGTCTACATCTGCAGAAATTAAATGCCAACTATGTTGGCCAGCACATAACAACCACTTTACTGGTTACACAACCTTGAACCTGGTGCTAGAAATGATCAAGTCGCTGGCTACTGGATGACACTGATGTCCCCCACTCCTCCTCCCTTAGGCCATGTTCCTGTTATGTTTCTGTGCTCCTTACCCAGACTCTTGGGCAGGAGGTTCTTGATGAACTCGGTGTGATCTCCAACGTGCAACACACTGTAGACGCTGGTGTTCATCAGCTCCTCCTGCTGGTAGCGCAAATACTGGCTGACATTCTCTGAGACAAAAACTATGTTGCCCTCCATGTTGACCACAAAGAAGAAGCCGTCCAGAGCCTGAGGGTATGAGAAGAAAGTGGGAGGAGCAAATGATGGCATGAGATGAAGGGAAAGCATATAGAGAAAAGAAAAGGGGAAACAGAGAAAAGAGAGAAAAGGAAGAAAGAAAAAAGGGACAGATGGAAATGGAAATGTCAAAATAAAAGGAGGGAGATTTGAGGGGAATTGGGAGGGAGGGAAAAGTAAGAGAGAAGGTGAGAAGCAAGAGAGAGGCGAAAGAAAAGGAATAAAAGGTGAAGCGAGATAAGAGGAACAAATAGATTTATGAGGCCGGGAGTAAGAAAAGAGAGGAAGACAGTGAAAAAGAGAAAAGGTGGCGAGAAGGACATTGGATGTTAATTAAAATGTATCTGAACTTTAAACCCAACACTAATTAGATTCATCAGAAGTCAATCTAAAACTTGAGGTTGTCGGTTTGACTAACTTCTAAAAATAAATGACAGTTCCATTCACAGTTTAACCATTTCTAAAAGCAAATTTGCCACTGGAGCAGCAGGACTATTTTTGGTTTCGATCAAACAGCATCTCGCTGCGGGAGAAATAAAATTTGTAGGCGCACTGCAAAAGTGTCTCTGTCAAAAACAAATGAGAAAAGACATCTGCCCTGAAGATATATGAAGACGGTAAAATAAAGCCAAGCTAAGACTAATAATTCAAGAAGTGCTGAATATCTCGAGTTAATTTCTGACTAACACGTGTTTTATTTGAACAGTTTACAAGGCAAAGAAAATGCTGGTTTTCAAAGTTTACTCATATAAACTACATGAAGACATTGACTTGTACCTCAAGACTATATCGGTCATTAGGTAAAATGTGTATGTTTTATGTAAAATGAAAAATAAAGTAAAAAGATGATGCTACTTTTATTATAAATAGCAGTGTAAAAATAAAGCTTTAACGTTCCTATTGCGTCATGTAAAAAGTTCCCATCACAGTGTGCTTTTGTAATTCTAGGCGTTTTCCTGTCTGTGTGTACGTTTAGCATTTTCAGTTGTTTCAATCCTGCCACCTCAGCGTTTTCCACCTACAGCATGTGTACAGACTAAAATGTGTCCTTTACCCTGACACGTCAACACAAGACGTGTACGTCTACCGACATATCTCCCCAACACGGGTGTAGAGTAGAACAGGATTAAAACGATCTTGGCTAAAATGATGTTTATTTTTTACACCTCACCTCAGCCAGCGTTAAGGCTGGAGAAAACTATATATAGATACCGTGTGTGTGTGTGTGTGTGTGTGTGTGTGTGTGGAGGGGGTGTCCAGAATCCTCCTCTCCTAATCTGGCTTTTCTGTAAGGTATTTATACCTCATTATGTCCCATGCTATAGTTTACCTTGCACACTACCCAGAGGAACCCTTATCCCTCTGCGTCACCGTGGAGTGCAACGCGATTTAAAGTCAGAAAGACTCAACATTAGACATTAACATTTACTGTACGAAACTCCTGCAGCCTGCAGGACAGAACGGAAAGAATAATTCTCACCTTATAGAAAATGCTGGTGTAGTGTCCCATTTTGAAGCATACTATTAAAAGTTCACTTCTGAAGCTGGTCTACTACTTTGTTATTCAATTGCAGGTCACTGGTCAAAGCAAATACTTTTGTGCTTCTGTTCTGTGTCACTACCACTCTTTGTTAAACTCCCTTTTTCGTGATAAGAGGATAACACGAGCTGGCTAGAGCCTGGCTGAACCTACCTCCAGCATCATGGGCCCGAGAGTGTCCTTATCAATGACACTCTGTCCTGTGGAAGAGACGTCAGCTTTCTGCAACTCCTCAGCATCAGCCACTGGAGCCTTTTCTGTTTAACACAACGAGAAACGTGAAAAAAAAAAAAAGGCAGCTTAAAACACTGTTCAGCGGACTACTGAAGTCTAAACAAGGGTTATTTAGTTCTTTTACACCACAGAGAGACCTAAAAACTACAATTTCTCCAATTCAGGTTTGACACAAACTAAAAACGGATTATTTTTTTTTAAGAAATTCAGTCAATCCGTGTCTCACTGATTATGTGGGAAAGGGCATGTTGGACATTCCGGCTGAACATCAAAAGGGAGTCTGGTACAAAATGAAATGACTTACTGCGTTCATCACACAAAGTACTTTTGCTTACTTGGAAAGTTAAATTCTGTCTCAAGCCGTGTATTTTCTTTTCTCAGAAAACACTGACAGTGTTCTTTTTGTGATGATGCTGCCTTCAGGCAAACACACGCCCACACACACTTTCACTGATTACATTTATAGGCTGGTTGGTCCCTTTAACTTACACCTTATGTTAATTTATACTCTTAAAAACAAATGTCTTCGTGCTGTTAAATCCACAAGTTTGACTGTCTGGGATGTCACACAGAGCAGGTATCACCAAGGTGATGTCCGGTACACTGCACACATTTATAGTCATATTAGAGGCCACTCTGCTGCTTGGGTGTAGCACTGGACTATTAAGCCTCCCATGGCCCCATTAGACCACATAGCTGACATTCCTGTTGTGGGACCAGAGCAGCACAGAGTCATCCACCCTTAAACCCCTGTCACTGTAGAGCCTGGAGAGTCTGTCATGGGGTTTGAGAATATTAAAGTTCCAGTAAACATTTTTAAAAGTTGGTTTCATCATTTTTTTTTTAAATAAAAGTAATACACTTTATTCTTATGTGATTTATCTGTGCGCTTATGTTTTGAGCCTAAATGCCCCATTTGCTTCCAACAGGCTTTTGAGAGGTTTTGTGTAGCCTACTTATCCACATGGATGCATCCCATTAGCATGACTGGCAGTGAGTTTGCAATGACCATCTATTAATGGTAAGGAGAGCCGACACGGACCTGAAAGTCACAGCATCAGCAGTGGACGTTATGTGCAGAAGCGTGATGGCCACAATCACAATTTGATCTGAGAAACGTTTAGCACTGTAAAAACTGATGATTTCACTGGCACTCTGCTGTAACTTGCATATCAAGCCCGGTATATCCTTCCGTCTGCAGTACAGTAAATGCACAGCTCATTAGCTCCCAAGCCTTTATCAGGTGTTTGGAGCTAACAGAAAGCAAATACCTTGAACAGTTCTCAATGAGATAAGAAAACCTCAGCCTTAACAACCTAGGCTGAAAAAGTTTATGCTATATCTAAGATATCAAGTAAATCTATAGATTATAAATGGCCTTCTGGGCATAGACCCACAGGACAAGAGGTCGTGGGGCTGCTGGGCTGGAGCTTCTGTATGTTTTATTTTTAACAAAATGACAACAAAGGCCCCAATAACTAATCAAATACGAACTGTGAAAAAAGCACCAAAAAGAGACTTGATGACAATAATATAGAAAATGGCTATGGAGAGATTGAAAATGACTAGGAGGCGACCCAACTTCATGCATTTGTGTTGTTTCTTTTAATATAAAAAGGTCCAGATGTAGGACTGAGGGGTTGTAACTGCACTCAGTTAGGCCATTTTCTCATTAGCATGTGCTGTATGTGCACTTCACTATAAACATAGGCAGTCACACAGTTACACACTGTTCCCCACCTACAGACATTTAATAGCATAGCAGTCATAGTTTATCAAATCAATCAAAACATTATTTGTAAAGCACCTTTTGTACAGATGAATACAATTCAAAGTGATTTGCAGATGATTGAAAGTTGAAGAAGGGTGTGTTAAGCAAAGACGGCAAAATCAAATGATTAAAATGAATTCAAATAAAAATCTAGATGAAACCGATAGAAGAGAATAAAAGAAATTTTAAAATATGTCATAAATGATATGCAAATAAATGCAATACCTGAATAGCTCACCTAAAATGCTTTAATCTAAAACCAGACAAAAAAAAAGTGGGTTTTAAGTTAACACACACTTTCTGTTGTTCTAGGATCTTCAGGCAGACTGTTCCAGTGGCTCAGCATCAACACTAAAAGTGTTTGTCCTGCACTTTGAAACAACCAAAAGACGGGTGACAGTGATAGTTCTATGACCTATTATTTGTCGCTTTTTTATTTTTCCTTTTTCATTTTGTACACTGCTCTGTCATTTTTTTTACCTTCTGACCAAATACGAGCAGGTACACGCCGACATTACTAGACTGTTTCTTTCCAACAAACTGATGAGATGACAGAAATGGCACAATAAACACACATTTGCTATTCTATAATTTCACCCTGCAATTACTGTGAAAGGGAGTGCACCCTGCCACCTAAACCCATTTAAACACCACATACATACTCAGTTGGCAATTTATTAGGTGCACGTAGCTAAAAATAATACAGTTTAATACAACAGTGCTGCAATAAACCCTCCTCCATTAAGATAATAATGTCTCAGTTTCATCCAACCTGTATTTAGAACTATATTTGGAATGTTTGTGTTGCTGGTGAAAGTGTAATAATGTGCCTGTTCTTATCTACTGGATTAGTTTTATCTGGACGTACATGCACCTAAAAAACTGCTAAATTACATTATTTGTTTGTGTGTCTGTTCCACGACAATGTCTTTATGTTGCACAAAACAAAGCTACAGGTCGATTTCTTGTGTGGTGATTTGCATGTTTCTGCGGTTTTGTTTTTCTGGAGTTATTCAATTGTTACAATTACTTTTGTGTTAATTGTGTTTGAAATCAATGAATTGTCTGCAAACTCCACTGTCAGTTAAACACTACCGCAGCTGGACAAGAGTCAGTTTCTGAGCGTGAGCCGTGCGACTTTTATTATCTGCGTTTGCATGTGTGTGCGTGCTTATTCAGCTGTTGTTTTCAGACACAAACAGCACTACAGCACGTGGACACCAACTGGTGGAGCACAGAAACAAAACTAAACAAAAAAAAAAAAAAAAAAAAGCAAGGAGTATGACAATATGAGTTATGAAGAGGAGACAAAGGGGGGGGGGGGTCAGAAAGCAATGGAAACCAAGTATATGGAGGAGAGATGAAAGATGGATACAAGAAGAGAAAGAGGAATAAGAAAATGTGGCAGGAAGGGGAGGAAAGGTAAAAGAAAAGGAAAGAAGCAAACTTACTGTTTGATGAAAGATGGAATAAAGAAACTAGTCAAGGAAAAGAAACTAATCAAAAGGCCATTGTCTATGAATAAAATGACCAACAACAACATCATCATCATCATCCGAGGATACTGAGGAAGGATGAAGGAAAAATGTAAAAAACAAAGAGGAGCGACAAAGACAAAAAAAAAAAAGAAAAGTCAGCTCATGGAACAATGAGAAAGGAAGAAAGAGGAGGTAACGTGGAGAGAAGAAAAATAAAGAGAAGAGGAGGTGAAAAAAAAAGTAGAGACTAGGGAAAAAAGCTGGAGGTGGGGAGTCAAAGACACCGAGCTGATCGGCCTGCTTTCCTCTGCAGATGTACATCGTGTTGGTCTGTATTACATAACAGCGCTGCCTCAGTCTGTATCTTCACCATGGTCACGTGTCCTCGTTACAGTCTGTGTTGACACTCATACATTTCCTGTTTACATTTCAGCTGGTGGAGTCCACCTTAGCTCCCAGATGCTGGCTGATATACAGGATGCACCCAGGGCTTGGAACAATCAGGAAGGGATTGAGTGTTGAACTCTGTGTACTTAGGTAATCAACACTCCATTAGGTGTTTAATGCATGAGACGAGGCTGTGATGATGCCATCACAGTCACATTTTCTCTTTTTTTACTTGGTCTGTGGCATTTTTAATTTTGGTGTCTTGGTTCACACGGTAAATTTAGCTTGTGTTCTCTCTCTCTCTCTCTCTCTCACACACACACTTATATGTGTAAGGAGGCAAAAATACTAATTCCCACGTCATGCAATTTGCTGATGTGGTTTCAGTGCTCAACTGGAAATGAAACCTAGACAGTTTTCACATTCTCCAGCCCCTTGGTTGTAAGCACAGAGACTCCTTCATTGTAAAGTAGTTGACTGAAGACAAACATTTTTGATTTTATTCACTTTGTTTAATTGTTCATAACTAAAGTAAAGAACTGCTAGATGACTGCTTAATAAAAATTTTAAACTTTTCATTGCTTTTGCCTGCAGCATCTTTAAATATGTTGTCATGAAAACTATAAGTGTAAATGTACTATAAATGTAGATTTTTTTTTTTTTATGATATAATATGAGTCCTTTTAAAGTTGTAATTTTAGGGCTGTTTTCCGTTAACCAACTGGATGTCGGAGAACTGAAGAAGTTGCATGTTGTGCTGATTGTAAAGCTCTGATTGTCCATCCATCCATTATGTAAACTGCTTTTCCTGTTTTAAGGTCACATGGGGCTGGAGACTATCCCAGCTGACAGTGGGTGAGAGGTCATGATACTTAATTTGAAAACATTAAAAGAAGTAGCAGTTTAGACTAGCTGAGCAATTTATTGTGTGTATGTGCAGTAAATACCTGAGCATACATGTTGTCTTTGTGTTAATAAATTCAGAATAATACGTGTATAATGTTCAGAAAACATAATAACGTGGACGAACAGGTAACAGAATACCCAGTGCAACGTTAGCCCATGTTTATATTTAGTTATGATATTTGCTTTTATAGTGTTATGGACACGCTTCTCATATGGATGAAGTTTTGAGGTTTTTCTGGTGTCAAATGAAATGAGTTGGAATATATTGGCATCGTTGGCAACTTTCAGTCAGCCATTATACTTGGTAGTGAAGTGAGTACCTGCAAACACAAGTCAACTCTAGAGCAAAACATTTTCTCTAGTCATCTGTATTCGTACAATGGACTAACATAATCTTCAATTTGTAAAATAATTTATTGGCTATTACTCAGCTCACTAATGGTGTTAGGGACTGACAGGTACACTTAGCCCCGAATGATGCTTGCATTTAGTTTCTAGTTTAGATATATTCATGTAATAAAACACATGGCACCACAATGCATGAGGAATGGGACAAAAAAGATAAAGAAATATGTGTATGGCACAAACAATGAGCACAATCAATACTATTTGGATATTATTACCATTGGGTGCAAAGAAGAACGGATCCTCACCTTGCGTCTTGATCTGCCTGATCTGCTTGACGGTTTCTTTGAGGATGGCACATTTATCTGGCTTGACATTGAGATCATCCATGTCGTTAATGTTGGCAAAGATCAGCTCTGCCAGCTCCTCGATGTACTTGTTCTCCTGCTCCCGATTCCTCTTCTCAGTGATTCTCTTGGGACTAGAGAAAACAAAAGGCGTTTACCAAATTATACCCCAAAAATCTGCGAAACGAGCACGAGAAAGAGGATTTTCATTGAAATGTCAAAAGTAGAGATTTGTAACTTTTATATCATGCTCAAGCTCAATGCGTACACAGCATTTGCTCTACTCTTACTCAGTTGCTAAGAGTTCTACATTCTGGTTTGACGAACTTCCTTCCTTGCATGAGTTTGTGCAGTGGTTATTTGTTCTTTGCTGAAACACTAAGACCTCCTCGCTACACCCTGAGCTACAACATTAATGTGCCCTCATTATTAATTTTAGTGCATGGTCACTACAACCTTTATACATCCTTCCTCCACAATGAAAACACAACACTTGCGGGCTTTTATATAAAACTGATGCCTGTAAAAATGCTGCCGCAGCATTTTTCTCCTTGGGCCTGCGAGAGCTCGACTGACTTCACCAACCTCTCTGTCCTCTCTGTCTCCCGCTCCCTGAATAAACCATGATCTATTTTTAAATATTTCCACAAAAAAAAAAAAAAAAGACATGTCAGCTGGGAAAATTACAGATTATTAGCTGAAAATCAAAAAGCATGTTTGACTCGTAACACTTCAATGATACACAACACTATATGGCAGATGTGTGGGAATCATAATCTGAGTAATGCACTGTTTATTATGTAGCATCCCAAAGCTGCTATGGAGGTACTGAGATGTTATTCTTGACCTGTGGTTGCTGGGTGGAGGCATGTGTTGATATTAGAGTGAGGATTTATTGGTGTTACAATGAGGATGTATGGAGACGGTGGACCATGTATGAAGGTCTTCACCTTGGCCCGAGGAGGTCTGACTGACAATCCTTCCTCTTCAGAGGCTCTCCCCCTCTGGGGGGCTCTGGGGTGTTCCTGCCTCCACTACTCATCTTCAACAAATATCAACACCTAGAGTCAGAGACAGGTAGATAACAAGAGAGTCAACATTTAAGTCATAACTACTTTCTTACAAAACAGTGTTTTAGCTGTCGCGTTCGGTGACGTACAAGCATAATCGGCCATTGTGGAAATTCAAAACCTCACCTATTATAAACAGACATGAAATAATGTGCTGAAGATAGTATACACAACCTGTGTGAATGGTGCATAATCAAAGAGGGAGTGTGCTCGTGACTCTCATGAACACAATGTACCATTGTAATGTGGCTGCAAGCAATATGTAGGAGGCCCAGTGGGAATTTTAGTAGGTGTCAATAATTTCTTCACTTAGAAAGGGATAATTCATGTAGGCATTTGCACTGTTCCACGTTCTTATGTTAATGTTTCTGGCACTTGTGTTGAAGAATGATGACGTTAGGAGCCAAACTGTCTTTGAAAAAGAGTGAGAATTGAGTATTTTCATAATCCTGTTCTTGGATGTACTTTGGAAGGATAAAAAGTATAGGTAGGTGGAAAGAGATTAAAATTGCCCCCATTGGCAGGAAAAAGTTACACCATCTGGTCACCTCATGCTGCTAGCCCTTCTACCAAAGACTGGTCACAAAATTCATTGTTTGCCCAAGTTCATTCCTGTCTTCATGGATTGTAAGGAGAGAGCTTAACCAGATATATAATGGTATCATGAAAGTAATATTAAAAGGTCATTTAAGGAAACAATAACAGAAATACTGGATGTAGCTTTAATGCGAACAACTGGGCTTCCAATTGCAGTGCTTTTGGGCCCACACAGAGATTTTCCCTCGATTGTCTAGCTTTGTAAAGGTTGATGGAAGGGATTTTCTTTCTTAGATGAAGCTATATCTACTGTTATGATATTATACAGGTGATTATCTGGACGAGACTAAAATGCCACAAATGCCTTAACAAAAATGCTGCATGTCTCCAATGAGACTAAATTCAAAATTTTGATAACTTTGATAAAGATGGTTGTTTTGACGTTTACAGCTTCCACAAAGTTGACATTGCATTTTTTTTTTTTCCTGATACGATTGATATACAATGATTTTCTCAGATAGGCTAAAAAGAGCTTTAAAGAATTCAAAGACTAAACTCAAAGATTATCTCTTAACACGATTACGTTTAGGCGACTACAAATTGAACAGCACTTTGCTTTTAAATGTGGCAAACCCAATCACAGATGGATGAGGCCGAGTCTAGCAGGGAGAAGCAGTATCTGTCACGGCAGTGGGCCTCTGATGGGCAAACACGTCACCTGAACGTTATATAACAGCCAGACTGTGGGGCTGATACTGAGCAGATGAAGGCAGGAAAGAGGGACAGGGGAGACTGAGACAGAAACAAAGGAATAGAATGGTGTATGAAAGAAGGGAAAGAGGTAGGAAAGTATTAAGGGAAAGCAGAGCAGAACAGAAAACAAGAGGGAGACACGGGTGAACAATGGGTGAGTTGTACATATGGGAAACATGTTCTAACATGTACCAGTGCAAATGTTGTGATATTGGACAACTGGTGTGGACTGAATGGTGATAAGAGGAGAAATGGGAGGATGGGCATCTGTTGCCCTCAGGAAGAGAAGAATTTGGCCTAATTACACTATGAGAGGAGACGGGAAGACGGAAAAACTGGCCAATAAAGTCATAAAAAGGCTGAGAGAAGAGCCGTTTCTGCCAAGTGGAGTCTTTGGCTCAGGACGTGCTGAGAGTTCCCATAGCGCGAGGAGAGCCCTTGTTACTCTTCCAGTTAGCAACATGCCTGCTTTTTAGCCGTGCTCACAAAATGGCTCTTGGGACAACGTTGTCAGTCTGTCCCAGACGTGGAAAATAAGTACAATAACGCAGCCTAACCGTAGTAGAGGATGCTAAAGCTTTTGTCTTCACAAATAAATCTCTCAGCAACGTGGTTCTTTACTTGAATTGACACAAATTCAAAGGCTTCACATTTTAGATTCCGACAGAAGCCTTTTTATGAGGCACATGTGGACAAATCTGGACTAGACTTCATGTTAACAACAGCATCAGTTTAATAGTGTTCAAAATATTTTTAAGAAAATTAATAAGTCAGTTACTGAAGTGGATTGATCGTCAGAGATCAACTTTTAGAACGTGTACTCTAAAGCTCAGACCTTACAAATGTGTTCCGGTCCACTGAGTCTCCCACATGCCTTCTGACAAACTAGCTGAGATTTAATTTGACCTTTCTTCTCTTTGCCACTTTCCCATTAAACTTTGCCTAAGTGTCACGGCTGTGACGCCGGTCGGCGTTGCCCTGGTGATCGTCACCATCTCTCCTCCCCGCTTTGATTTTCCTCTGTCTCCCTCACTCTCTCTCTCTCTCTCTCTCTGCTGTGCTGCCTGATTAGCTCCAACTCAATTCACCTGGGGCCTCCTCTTTATATGCCCCCTTTACCTGCTCTCCTCTGTCAGATCTTCTTCCTGTGTGTCAAGCTGTTGACTTCCCCTGTGTGTCTCCTTTGGACTTATCTGTGATGATTAGTTAGTTTTTTCTTGCTTTGCCACTGGACTCTAAACTTCTACTTGGACACCGCAGTAAGTGACTTTCAGTTGAACAATAATTATTGGACTGAATTACAAGAGGATTTTGCGCCAAACCGCAGATTGAGAGCATCTGTAACTTCTCTTTGGACAGTTTTAGTTGTTACTTTAATTTTAGCTCTTTGCCTTTGTTGCCATGTTTTCACCTTGGTAATTCCATCCGCCTTTTTTTTTCTCCTCCTCCTTTCCTGTCCTATCTGACCTGACTCCACCGCAGAGCTTCTACGATTCTTCTATGCTTGTAAGAAATCAATCACCTTTTTTAGAATAGTTTGGTGTTTAAGTTGCTACTTTCCTACTTTTTTTAAATTTTTCCCCCCATAGGTCGCCCCACTGTTTCCCCAGCTACCTCTGCCGTGTACACCACCTTAAACCACCACTCCATTGTCCTTTTTATACTCTAACTTATTGCTGCCTTCCTACTCCTCTTGCTTGCTCTGCTCCTTTCTGGGTCATGGTGTAGATTTTGGCCAGGATACTGATTCACCAATAACTGGACCTTCCAGCTACAGACAGCCTTGTACTACAATAGTTTAAACACATCCACTGCACTCAGAGGATCTCCATTTAACTGACCCCCTTACTTTAAAGGTGGTAAATCTTTAAGCTATATATTATCTTAAGATTACTTTCTAAAGATCTGTTTTCACTTTGACAAGGTGTTTTTATTTTATTGTAAATTGAGCCAAATCAATCACAATTCAATGTCTTATCAAAGAACAAAAGCTGAAACATTAGTGTCAACTGTTGGCCTTTAATTTCTTCCTTTCAGATGAAGATGTAGTTTTAAAAAATATGCTAATACTGAAATGTTAAACTGGATTAAAAAGAGTATAAGAGCCTTCTTCACTTTGTTGCGTGCATTTGTGACTTAGTTTATTTTTCCTTCTAGTGCACTTTTGTTTGGCCAGGCAGCCAATCAGAGTGGTCTCTCTCAGCGACCATGTCCGCTGCTGTTTCAACATGCTGAAACAGCAGAGAGGCTGCAGTTGGGAGTCCCAACTAGTGCCAACACACTGCAAAAACAAGGGTGACAGCCGGCCGTAGGACTGGTGTGTCATGGCCCTTAAAGACAATGGAGGCCGAGCCATTTAGAACTAGAAAAGTGGCTGTAACCAAGTAAGGGTTTATTTGTCACTATTGGCATGAATTAGTTAATGACAACTGGACTTTTCATAAAGGATGTTTTCATCTACTTGCAAAATTAGTCACATTAGGCATCAATAAGTTTGTATTAGGCAGGGGATAACTGAATTAAAAGTTTTTAAAAGTATTGTCCTTTCGGTAGACAGCAGGTTATTAGTATTAACTTGGATCCCTGAAATCAATGTCTGAAGTAAATACACAAACACATATATACACATAGATATAGATAGAGCTATATAGAGAGAGAGCGACACACATGCGCACACACAGACACAATGAATTAACACTAATGTAGCCTGCGACAAAAGCCTTTGCCCTGTTCAGCCCGATACTAATGCAATCAGAGGAGCCAAGAGCTTCACAAAGTAAAGCCCCGTAAAAACAATTTGAGCTGGAGAGAAGCGACGAGGCCACAGGGTCAAACCAGCCATTAAGGAATTAAAGCGGAGGATTGATCAGAGCCTGCTTGAGTGGACTCCATCTCCAATGGAAACCATCTCTCCTTGCTTTCTTTGTTTTGGGTTTCTGAAGAGCCATCAGTGACAGCGTCAGCCTTTCAGATGTATGCTTTAGATTGTTTACTATCTAACAGATGTTATGTAGCATTTTCATATTTAACATGAATCTTTGTCAAACTAAAACATTTTAGTTTGTGTGTGAACTTTAACAATAGCACAGATAAGAGGAGTAATACATTATTTTACTCAAGTAGAAGCACAAGTAACATTTATAAAAGCTCTGATCAATTTTCATTTTCTATCACTAATTAAAATGTGTTTTACTATAGATTGTTGTACCATGTCTTCAGAATACAAATGATCGAAACAATTTTGCAGCATTAAATAAACAACATTAACAAGAGAGAAATTTGCTCATGTCTCTGGATATAGTTTAAGCTTAGAAGGAAAACTAGTAATATTTAGCTTTTAACACTCCCGCATTACTGCTACTACTGAGAAATGCAAAAGATTAATGGCTACAGTTAGTTAACGTGCAGTAACTGCACAGGCTGGTGCAGGTTGGCTGCAGTTTCTTTAAGCAGCTATCATCAGAATAATGAAGCCGTCACCTTTTTGGACTTGTCGAAATCATCTCTCATGTTCAACTTTAGCCTCAACTCTACATGACGGGGATTAAGATTTGGTTTAGTTCAGCATATAGTTTATTCTGTTAAGGTAATACAAAATGATTTTACAATCTTTGAATCCTAGTCGGGCACATCGACCAAGGCAGAGCTGTCACTTCTGTTGCTCAAGCATAATTTTAACGTCAAATGACATTATCACATACTGTATGAGCAAAGAATGGACGGCTCTGATGATCCCGTCAATCCCGTCGCCTCTATGCTGACCAGTCTGACGTGCAGGCTAGAGATGGTTATTGTGGAGCAGCATTGTGCCATTACTCATAACTACCCTAAGATGGGGGGGGGAGTCGCTGATGGTGCATGATGCCACTGCGCCCTGGAACAGTACGTCTGGCTGTAAATTAACTTTACATGAGTCCTGGAGTGCTGCCATCAGTTGTAACCATTATACCCTTACATCTGTCAACTGCAGCTGGTTAGGTTGCACAAATGTGACACACAGTCTCTTCAAAGTCCTAATATGCATTACCACACTGTGTCCATGCACTAAGAGAGAAGTCATTTCACTGATATTACATCCTCCGCTATTATTTTTTTCTTCATGTGATCCTAATACTTTGTCGTAATTATCTCTCTGAATGCAGCTATAAGTAGGCTGTACCCCAGCTGTGGTCGACTTACTGCTGGTGCAGGCTAGTTCATGGAATGGGCACCCGACTCACAGTCTTAGCGCAAGAGATCTCAACTTCCTAAAGGACATGATTGAAATTGTAGGAAAGTAAACACTTGTACAAGTACAGTTAATAAAGACTCCAAAATTCTACAAAAATCTACTCTGCTACAGTAACATGAGTAAATGTATTTTAGTAGTTAATTCCACCCCTGCCTTAACATGGGAAAAACTGTATCATGTAGACTGTCTTCTGATGTGTTTACAGTAATCATAGTAAGGTGTCTGAGTTATGGTGACAAAGGTGTGGTGAAAGAAACAAACACTGGGGGTGAGATGTTGCTACTGTACCTGAACTCCAGACGCCCATGCTTTTAAAACATTTAATCTTTACTTGAAACATTACCTATTCCCTAAACTTTAGAGACAGTTTTCAATCCAAATCGGAATTGCGTTTAACCCTTGTGCCTGCATTAAGTGTACTGGACACGGGTTTCTGTAGGGGTTCAGGTGTGTTTTCCTTTATTTACTACAAACTGTCTTTCTGGTCTGTTCAGCTTTCAAGGAATAGTCCTGTAGTTTCTACTTCCTGGTACAGTATGTTACAGGTAACAGTGTCAGATTACAGCCAGATGGAGGTCAGGTGGGAAGAAAGTATTAACAGTAACATTCAGCAATCTATATAGTAGTAATTATGAATGGCTGTTTAAATAATAATCTATAAAACATTTTGGGGTTGTGATTATTAACACTGTCTAATAGAGATCTTTTAAGCGATGCAGCAAAATGCTGATGTATGAGGAAGAGTAATGCATCTAAAGCCAGCACGTAAATAAGACATCAAGTGCAGGGACGTTTTTTTAATAGGGTGCAGATAATTACTAATAATACTGTACAATGAGGAATGAGGAATGGTTTGAAAGCTGAATAAATGCTAGGAAAGATGTGAAAATCATCATCTACATAAAAGACTTAACCTGACAAAATGATAGTTGTCATGGAAGTAAAATACGCCGAGTGGCTCTAAAAGTAATGAGTCATCCTTAGGTCTTGAGCATGTAACAAAAAATATACTAAACATGAAGTCTCATGTAATGACTGACAACAGAAAGTTAAAACTAGTATGTGCTGCATTTGCAAGAGTACTGGAAAAGCTCTCTTTGTTCTTAAAGTTATAGATCTTTTACTGTATGGTTCCCGTTTACAGAAGGGACATCTCAGCGTTTACCCCCAGAATAAATGAGGTGTATTTTTCAGTTTCAACTGCTTCACCCATTGAACATGTATATCTCCATTCATGGGTACTCTCAGATACAACCCATAATAGCATTTCTGAATTTGGAGTCCCCTTGGGCAGCGAGAGACCTGCTGCACAACAAACATGTCAAGTTGCAGTTTCCATGCATGTCTGTGCAGAATGGTTTAGCAGTAGGTTCATGCGTGAGTCCAAGTGAAAGTTTGTGCCAGATGTAATGAATTTCCTTTTAGATGGCTTTGAGAAACAGCATTGAGAGGAATGGGGCAGTAAATTTGACCTTTGACGTCCAAACTCTAATCAGTTCATCCTTGTAGGCACGGGACAAAGAAATTCCTTCATGGTGTTCCTCTGATCTTGAGCTTACCATGATTTACTGGAAGTCACGGTGACATTTGACGACCAAAATCTAATCAGTTCATTGCTGAATTTAAGTGGATGTTTGTGCCAAATTTAAAGAAACCCCCTCAAGGTGTTCTTGAGATATCCTGTTCACGAGAATGGGACATATGGACCACCCGAAAACATAATGTCCCTCTGGCTGCCACCAAATCTAGATTTCATATAAGATTGACAATAGTCTTCAAACATGCAATAGTATCTAAGAAACATCATATGAATAATTATTGGGTGGCTGCTTCATTTTAAAGATGAATTTTAAGCACAGATATTATTGGACTATTAAAAAAAAATAAAGTGTCCCAATACAAACTGAAAAGCTGTTTCCACATTCGTGGGAATATTTGATTTTAACTGAAAACACTGGAGCAAAACAAGGAAGTACACAAGACTGGGACAGTGGCGCCTAAGAAATGGGAACCTCCTCTGTTTGGTGTTTAAGCTTCTGTCAAGGCTGCGGTCTAAGCCTGCAAACCCTGCCCTCCACCACAAACATAAAGCAGATTTAATACCCTGCTGTAGCTGGATTAAGACCACTGGCTTTTCTGACACTCTGAGGAGCCAGCAACATATGCATGACGGGTGTGTTAGTCGTCAATACGTCCAATCTCTTTATGTACATCTCTGCTATTTGCTGCCACGGTGATGCTGCTGAGCCGGTGGCTTTATGGCGGGTGGCTTACTGCCTGTTGTCAGTGAACAATCTGTTGATCCAGCCAGCTTTAGATTGTATCTCAGTGTTATATAAAAGACATCTATTTTATGATGAAAGTAAATTAAATACTCGCCCTAAATGACCTGGTCAAATGCTAATTTAACGGCTAAAATCTACTAAAATAAAGTGGTAAGAAAATATATAACTACTAAAGATACTGTACGTTGGTATTATCCAGTGACCCATTTTGTTTAAAACAAGAAGAGCCAAGTCGGACTAAAATTCGTTTTTTTCTATTAATTAATTAATTACTTTTAATTAGCTTTACTACACAGTATTGGAAAGATTGTTGTACAAGCACTAAATATGGCAGGACATCATCAATTTATAGAGGAATTAAACTCTGACATCTGCCTTCAATTCCTCTAACCTTTAACCTGAAAGGGAGAAAGCTTCCCTGAGCACTTAATGCTGGATGTACAGTATGTGTGTGTGCTCAGCCCTCTAAGTGACATAAGGCGTAAATTAAAGTGCTGTATTAATTTTTTACAACAGAGGACAAATTATTTAAGATTGAGTGCCTGAGTATATCAAGCCCTTATTTGGAGATTAAATGAAAATCTGCCTTAATATAGCTCTTCCATTATAACACTGCATAGGCTCAACAATGTAGGTCCCTGTCAATGTCCTACAAATGCTACAACACCAATCAACCAACCAGTGAATGATCCACTAGATTAATCAATCAGTGAATCAGGTCGTGGAATTAACTTTTTTTTTTTTTTTAATTTCTGACATTTGGTCATTATGACAACAAAACGGTTGCCATCTCCTTTCACCAGGCAGATGCAGCTGTTTCACTGAGTTGTTGTGAAAATTGCCAAAGACCTCTGACACTGGTGTGCTGAAACTGAAAACAAACGCCTTTCTGTGTGCGGAGAAGTGAGTCCCCATAAAATTCAAGATGTGCACACTGACCCACTTCAACCATTGCCCTGCATTGGTTAACCAGCCATCCCCCCACCCCACTTCTTCTTGTGTCAACAAATACAGATGAACTGGCAATTAGATAACAGTACAAGTCAATGTTTTTTTTTGTTGGTTTGGTTCTTAGGTCACCTTAGCGCTGTGTATTTGAAGAATGTCAACTTTTGTTCCTTTGCTTCTAATCTTTTTACTTTAGGTGTAGCAACAAAAAAAAAAAAAAACAGATTATTGTGACTCAATTTAACTCATTGAAAATGCTCCAGATTATATGTTGAGTCTAATTTTTTTATTTGCTTTTTCACAGTTCTATACTATTTTAGTTTTTTACGCTGCATGTGTAGCTTCATGTAATGCGAGAGCACGATCGATTATAGAACTGAATCAATAACATTGAACCCGCCTGCCAGGATGCTAACACAGTTTTGAG
Organism: Channa maculata; assembly: GCA_020496755.1. NCBI lineage: Eukaryota > Metazoa > Chordata > Actinopteri > Anabantiformes > Channidae > Channa > Channa maculata. The sequence goes on along the minus strand of CM035612.1, from coordinate 23,004,900 downwards.
AACACACATACAGTGTAGTATCACACCCACAGACAAACACAACCAATACTCTTCTATATGCGAATGCAAAATAAAGAAACACTAGACTGTTTGCACTGTGCACCAATTTACACATGCAAGACCAGCAGTCATTCTCATTGTGATACACAAAATCTGGTCCCTTGGTTAAAAACTGTAAATGCTGAAAAAACTAAATGAAACTGGCACTAAAATTTACCAAGAAGTTTGTAGATATGACTCAGAGCAAGAACACTGAAATACCTAATATTCTGATACAGCACAGTACAGAAACTACTGAACCAAATACTGTGTACACTAGAGTGCAGGAAAGACAACAGAATAGAGTGTCCCAAATCTGTCCAGTGATCAAACCGCTGGACCTTTCAATGTGCAAAAGACATGCATGCAAACACAGCCAGGATGTGAAGTTAGAGAGAGAGAGGAAAGCAAGATAGAGCGAGAGAGAAAGAGAAAATGGGGAGGCTTTGTTTATTGTCAGTGACACTTTGTGCCATTTTCTCTTGCAGGCCCAATGCTATTGCTAGGGCAAGCAAAGTTTTTACATTTTATTTAGGCAGAAGTATCATCTTTCTTGCTTGGCAATTCCCTGGTACCAAAATTAAAGTCTTCCCTGGCCCCGTATGTACCACAGATTGATGTAGAGCATGTGTCCAAATGCATTTTTTAAAGAGATTAGCAATAAATTACAAACACTATCAATGGGAGTTCTGCATAAACTTTAAAATGGCTATTTTTCTGCCTACAACTACAATATTGCACCTCTTCTCTTTTGCTTATTAAGCGCCTGTATTCATCACATGAAAACAGAAATGCTATATCATTTAGAGCCTGTGTTTTGAAAGAAAGCCTGTGTACTTTTATTATGGAGGTACAATGAGAACTGAATACCAGTTCAAAACATTATTATCAGTGCAATTATCTGAAGAAACACAAAATCATCCATCTCCCCAGATGCCCCGAAACAATGCGAATCCGTCTTCCCTGCAATTAATTGTGGACCAAACTAAGACCTGAGCCATAATCAAACGCAGGCTGCAGCAGCAGGTGGGCAGTGACAAAAACCAAACTTAGGAGCAGGATACTGTCTTACCAACAATGGCATTAGGTGATGAATGATAAAAACAAATAAAATGCACTGATAGTGCATGCAGAGGCTGAAACACCCTCCATTATTTCAGTGGATTAACGTAAGTGTGCACTCACACCACGTCAAAACCCTGCACACTTCACTCTCTGCTTGTATAGCTTAGTGTACCGCCTTCACATATTTCGATCTACTGATGAGACACCAAGATGTAACGTGTATTTCCAGGTTGCAACGTAGAAGTGTGTGGGAATCTCCTCCCACTGAGATTTCTAACATTACTAACAAAGTCTGAGACCGTAGGAGACAGTCTTTCGCAACAGTACGCCATGTCTTGCTTGATGTGTTTAGATAAGTATGGGATTTTAAAAACTTTTATGTGATGGCTTAACAGACAAGGCGAGTTGATGAACAAGTTGATGTACGAAACCATGTTACGATGACGTAAGTATCCTAAGTATCCTAGCTAGCCTGAACACGATCTGGTCGTGACCTCACACCCGTTGCTCTGCCATCGTGGCCTTTGTAGGGGCCGAGGTGTTGTGCTACGGTGCATACGGCACAATGTTCAGCCGTTTCAACACAAACTCCTCAGTGCAGTCTCCACATCTTCTAGCGACACTTAAAAACTCAGTGAAAACCACAAAAGATGAGGTCAACTTAATAATAGTTTGTGAAGTGATTTTGGAAGCTGAATAGTGTCATACTTTGGTAGATATTAATCCAGTTTATTTGTGACATGCTGACTTAACTGATGGCAAATTACTTAACTGATCGCACGAGTCACACTACCAAAAAAAAAAAAAAAAATGAAAGCAAAAATACTGATAGAGTTTTAGATTCTACTGAGCTTGAGGTCAAACTCCACCTCGAACTCGCTGATTGACTTATCTCTAGTCGTACTGTAGCTGGTGTCAGTGTGAAAATTAACATTCAGTCACAGCTGAGCGACTTTAGAAGTTGCTGTTCGTGCACATTTCCCTTCAGTAAATTTAGGGTAAAATTGTGTAGCTCTAAAACAGGGAGCATCTAGACTATAAATGAAAAGATCTCTGTTTTTAGATGGTGGATATTGGAAAGTTACCCTCTCTTTGACAAACACAACTTAAGGAAATGCAATCCTGTTCAGGCTAACAGCTATTCTTAACACGAAACTAACACCTTACTCACTGGTAATTTTGAAGCCTTTTCATATTTTCCAAAGTGTGTCACGAAAACTCTGCATTCACCGACTGACTTCGTAAGCCTGTATGTTTCTGAACCATTTTCCATAGTCTTAATTTGTCAATGTACACAGAGTGAACCTGCCGCTCTGTGAATGAGCCTGAACAACATGGAACAGTTAGTGAAGCTGAGCAAACTGCGTAAACAGTTGGTTGGACCTCAGGTGACGGAGCAGCTACCGGCCTGCTGACTGTGCACTCTTTCCTGAGACCAGTCATCAAAGCCACTGCCCCAACACATACACACAAAACCACAATAATACATGACAGCTCAAAGTTCAAGTCTGAGTAAGACAGTCATGCATACTGCAGCAGACCCAAATGGTAATAATCATTCCAATAATGTTCTTAAGTTTATAGTAAATACATGTATTGTAATTGTATATCGTGCTCTGAAAATGAGATGTAATATTGAACAAAACAGTAGCTCACCTACCCTGAATCCAAACACATGTTGACAAATGGGGGTAGTTCAACACAAACTAATGGTTGGTAACACAATCTCATTTTTAAAGGGAGTAAAACAGAGCTGTGTTTCTTACCGACATCAGCAGACTAAATGTTTTACTCATTTACAAGTTAAATGTATTAAAAATTGTCAAAGTTTTTCACAATAGTGCAGAGCAGATGCTGATTGTCACTTACCTCTTTTTTGGTTGAACCAGTCCATAACCAGTTTAGTGCCAAACAGCCATCCCATGCTTTCCAGGCAGACACACAGGTTTTCACACTATGCACACAGTGACACACACGCACACACTCACACAAACACACTGGCTTTGTATATTTCCTTGCCTCTCGCTGTTAGATTACCTCCGTCACTGTGTGTGTCATGTGTAGCTAATGACAGCTGACAAACTACAGTGCTACAAATCCCCCCTCTCTCTGCTGCACTCCTCCTCTCTCTCCCCTCCCCCATCCTCTAAACTCACACACTCCTCCCTGTCTCCTCCCACAACGCACACACACACACACACACACACACACACACACAGCTTCTTTTAGCTGGCAGGAGAAAAAAAACTTTCGGGTTACTGAATGATTTACATGGCCTGTTGTTCCTTAAATGTTGGACTTGCACAACATGTTGTGGCTGCCCGTAATCATTTCAAGTCATTTTACATAGATATTGATGACTAGGTTTCAACATGTTGTATACATACAGAAAATACTGAAGGTAAATATGAGCAGAATCTTATTTTACTTGTTTTAGGTCTCAAGCTAAAATTTTCTTCTCAGAATTAAATTACAGAGTTTTAACTCCGGTTGGAGGATCAGGTTCATTTGTTTAAAGCTTATTGACACAGCACAGTGGTTCGCGATACGCACTGCACAGCTATCAAAGCAGCAACTGCTTAAAATTCACTTGTGACAATCTTGAGGTGCACGTCAGAAACTGCAGCTTTCAGGTTCATCCACCAAATTGACCACGATGCTGTTTTGTTCTGACGGAGCCCCCTGCGGTGCTGACACCCACAAATTGTATCAAATTAAATGAATGACAATATCAGTCTTTTTTTTTTTCTTATCCAGCGAACAGTCGGCCTAAATGCAGACTAAGACGTGCGACTGGTCAAATATTATGCAGCCTGATAAAATTATCCACTGTTACAATAGCAAATACTGACCAAAGAAATGCCTTATATTCATGATAGGATGGTATTTTGTCATCATTTGAGTTAGATGATAATAGCATAAACGTGTATTCAATAACTATTAGATTAAAAGTTACGGTTAGGAAAAATAAAACTGATGAAGAGGGAAAAAGGCTCTTCTCCATACCGTTGCCACCGTGCTGGGAGTAGGGAGCCAAATATGACCAAAAGAAAAATAAATTTAAAAAAAAAATCAGCCACAAGCCAAAAACAAGGGTTTCTACATCCTTTTGGATGTCATATTGAAATTTTGAGTCATAGCTAATGTCTCAATTTACTAGAGTTTTTAACAATTAGAAAAAAATATTAATTTACAATGCACTTTGAGTTTAAATGTTTCTCAATTTTACAACTGCCCAGTGAGTTATCGTCAATAAACCAGACTGTTAACACAAATGAATATTTTTTCGCAGCTTACAGTACGTAGTTTTGGGTCTGGTTCAAGTCCAAGATAATAAAGTTATTCAATTAACTCTAAACAATCTTAACAGCTAACGTCCAGCTGCAGATGTCCAGCCCTTTCTGTTTCGTACAGTTTAACCAGACTCTAAAATATGAGGGTGTGATCTTACATGGGCGCCTTGACGCCCTGTGGTGTGTGTGGGTCAACTGCAGCACTTGCATAATAAGTTTCGTCTATCATGTTTTCATAAAAAGCCTCACACTAAGTGAGGTGGCAGAAAACACAAGTGAAAGTGAGAGAGGGACACACACACACAAACACACGGGTGATTTGAAAAAATGACAAAAGCTCTAAGTGTTGGTGGAAGCAGCTGTGTTTCACAGGCCATAAAGGCACAGAGCAGGCTCATACACTATATTTGCACAAACACCTCTGAGTACAACACAAAATTTGTCAGGCTTGCTATCTGTTTCTCTCACCTAAACACAGACGTCTCTCCTTTGGCTCTCTCTCTCTCTCACACACACACACACACTTCTCTGCTTTCACTTTCCAGCTTGCCGTGTCAGGATGTCCCTGTTTGCTTTGTGTGCTTGTTGCAGTTACAGGGAACCAGTTTTAATGCTCCGCTCTATAAACTAACTCGTTTTCCCAACCTTTGATCCAACGGTGGTCATATCGTTCGTCGGAATTTTAGCTCTCCTTTTAAAGGGCTATCACAGAAAGTTGCAGCACTAAACTTCCTGTTCATGGGTTGGGACCTGAAGAGACCAATTGCTTTAGTTTTGAAAGCAACCTTTTCAGCAGTTCAGGGGCTCTTTTGTTGCAATTGTTGCCGCACAATACAATGGTTTTCCGTAGGTGACAGAGCTGGACTGCAGACAGCAGCTGGACTCTTACTACTGAGCCACACTGTTGCAGAATGTGGTTAGACACCGTGTTGCTGAAATAACCTAGGTCTTGCCTAAAAAAAAAAAAAAAAAAAGAGTTAAGCATATGATGCTCCAAAACTTTTATTGTTGGAGACTTCACTTGTGTGCAAGTTACTCATGCTGTGTGCACCCACAGCTTACCAAGTCCGATCATTGCTCATCTCTTCAGCATGAAGGACACCGTGTCCATGACTTCCCAGAAAGGTGCTCTTTGAACAAAGTGTGTGTGTTTTTGTTTGTTGTTGTTTTTTTTGGAAGCATTACACAATTTTTCCACTCTATTGTTGCCCCTGTCCTAACGTTTGGCTTGTGTTGCTGGAATCAACTAAAAAAAATTCAACATTTGATTTTCTTAGCTCAGTTGCTGTAGCTCAGCTGGTAAAGGCAATAAAGGCAGTTGTCCACATACCACAGGGTGAGCTGTTCGATCTATTTGTTGAAGTCTCTCTGGGCAAGACACTGAACCTAACAGCCCATTCCCATCCAAACTAGAAACTAGAACTAGACTATTGGGGAAGAGCTAGAAATTGGGGAAGGTTGCGTCAGGAAGGGCATCCGGCGTGTAAAAAAAAAAAAAAAAACTGGGCCAAATCAACATGCGAACAATGATCCGCTGTGGGCGAAGTTCTACATTTTCTATGGGGTTTGTAAGTTGCCATGTGAATCATGTGGGAATATGATTGTTGCATTTCATATTTCCCAAAACCATGGAGGGAGCTCTTATCACACTCTATGGTGACTAGTCAAACCACATAAATAGTAGTTTTTAAACGTAGCGTTCTCAACATTGGGATACATGAGACGCCACCATTACTTCGTTTAGTTTAAATTTGCCATAATAAATAAAATGGAAAATGAGTATAAATTGTACTAGATTCCTATTTAATATGCACCCCCCCCCAAAAAAAAAAATTTAATTAAATGTGAGCACTCACCAGCTATGAAAATCCTCCTGGATATACATCCACAAGTTGTTAATCTGAAACATCATTCAGTCCTGTCTGTAAGACACAATCAAGAATACTGATTACTATGAGTAAAACACTGGGGAAGTTGCAGGAGGAACTTCAAATTTTACATCCCTAGTTCACGGTGCAGGATCCGAGCGGAGATCACTCGTGACATCACTTTGGTTATTTTCTCAGAAACGTTATACAACTGTTTTCACAAGCTGAGAGGTACTCAGCCTGGATGAATAATGTGGATGAATGATGTTCAGTTTCCAGGCATGAGGCACACCTGAGTGAGACAACTCCTCACTGCACCACAGGAGTGGATCCGTCATCAAGTACAAGTAGGGGTCCCACCCAGGATCAAATGTACGGACTTGTACGTTTCATACATATGCCGTTGAGTTTCTACAGTGTCACGTAATTTAGCTGAATATCACCTTAAATGTAAATCACCAGGTCATGCTAGAAGTCGCTCTCCTGCCCACAATAACAAGAACACCCGCTGCTTTTCCCAGACACTGACCCTGCCTGGGAGGACACTTTAGAGAGTTTTGAGGCCTTTTTCCACACAGGGAGGCTGACCTGGGTCGGTATGGTGCTGTTCCGTGTTGGAGTTCCCACTGGCTTTGGTTCATGTTCACAAACATCCGATTTTGCGAAACATTTTAACGCCCTTTATTTGAACAGCTGAGCTGATGGGGAAACCTACTAAAGCTTCCCTACAAGCACTATTGAATTGCACGTTTGAGCATCATTTCAGAGCATGATCACCCTTTTTTGTGTTTCAAACAAACTGTCTGCACGGAAAAGTTAGATCACCCGATCATACGTCCCGCTGCTGTGGCTTCGAGCCAAGACAGACCCTGTACCTGTTCGCTGGATGTCACTCAGTGACGTCCCACCTCATCTTATGCAACTGGGTGAAAACTCATCTTTTCAGGAAATAGCGGGCGTCACATATTCTCATTAGTGAATCACATCCTCTCTCTCTCACCTCCTTTCTTTTTAATTCACTAAATATGTTTTGTACGAAAGGTTACAATGACTCTGACTCAATTTGTTGGCTATTTTTGGCTTGTAATTGGTTAAAACTGGAGCTTGTTGCATTTGTCGTGAATTATTCTTTGTCAGATCTTCCAAATGCCATGCAAAAAAAAAAAAAAAAAAAAAAAGTCTAAAAAGGTACACACATTAAATAGGTGAAAGGAAACAGCTATTAGCCCTCATCTTGAAATCTGTTAAATGACATTTAACATGAAAGTACATGGAAACTAGAAATGGTCGCCACATTTATTTTTAGCTTCCTGCTGTTAATGATGTTGAGTAACATACAGTATTTAACCCGAGTCAGAAACAAAACAATTGAGCTAGAGTCTGTAAGTTAACAGTGTTTACATGAGTAAAATAATCTCATGGCCCCATTTTCCAATGTCAAGTGATTTAAGTGACATTTACTTCCAGGATCAGTACATCCCAGCAACTGTACCTGAACTACTTTTGTTTGCCCTCAATTATCTGCCAAGTTTATTTTAGTTGAAGGGGAATCTGCTGATAGTTCTACGTCTTTCTCAAATACTAAACCTTTGTACAATTACATTTTGATGGTAATGTGATCGCTGGCTGGATATTGACAAAGGGGGGGAAATTCTTTTTAGTGATTATGGTGCTTGATGTAGTAAGAGGTGGTTAGGGTGAATGCAGGTATTCAAATAGCATGACTGTCACACCAGAGTTGAGATGATAAAGATGAATAAATCTTTAAAATGCAACATGTTTAGGGTTAATTATCTACAACAACAATCCAGAAAAAGTTACAAATCAGAATGCAATGATTTGCAAATCTCATCAACCCATATTTTATTCATAATAGAACATACATTAACATATCAGGTGTTGAAACTGAGACATTTTAACTGAGACATTTTACCACTTTGTTCTTCTGGCCTTCAGGCTGCACTGCATTAAAAACAGGCAGGATTCTCTACTGGACATCACTGAATGGGCTCAGGAAAACTTCCAGAAACCACTGTCTGTGAACACAGTTCATCGTACAATCCACAAATGTAAGTTGAAGCTGTATCATGCAAATAAAAATCACATGTGATCCAGAAATGCTGTGGTGTTCTCTAAACCAAAGCTCATTTAAAAATGGTCTGAGGCAAAATGGAAAAGTGTTCTGTGGGTAGATAAATCAAGATTTTATATTCTTTTTGGAAACCATGGACGCCGTGTCAGACTAAAGAGGAGAGGGGCCATCCAGCTTGTTATCAGCAGACAGTTTCACAGCCTGCATCTCTGATGGTATGGGGGGGGGCATTAGTGCCTATGGTGTGGGCAGCTTACACATCTGGAAAGGCTCCATCAATGCTGAAGAGTACATAGAGGTTTTAGAGCAACATATGCTCCCATCCACACAACGTCTCCTTCAGCCTCTTGCTTATTTCAGCAAAACAATGCTAACCACATATTGCATCCATCACAACAGCACGGCTTCACAGGAGAAGAGTCTGGGTGCTGAACTCCAGTCCAGACCTTTCACCAATACAAAACATTTGGCAAATCAAAAAACGACCAACAAAGGCCCGGGACTGTTGAGCAGCTAGAATCCTTCAATTGACAACATTCCTCTCCTAAAACTCCGGCAACCGGTCTCCTCACTTCCCAGATGTTTACAAGACAGCTGTTTAAAGAAGAGGGGATGCTACAATATGGAAAACATCACCATGTTCCAACTTTTTTGATATGTTTTGCTGCTATCAAATTCAAAAAGAGCAAAGATTTTCCCTTAAATGGTAAAATGTCTCAGTTTTAACATCTGGTATATGGGCTGATGAAATTTGCAAATCATTGCATTGTGGTTTTATTTACATTTTACACATCATCCCCTTTTTTTGAATTGGGTTTGAATTTGTGTAAAATGTGGTGAATATTTACCATGAACCGATGAAAAGCTGCAGTCTAACGTAAGACTTAGGACATACTGTGTGTGTTTGGGAGGGAATGGTTATTGCTATCATGAACATCAAAATAAAAGTAGTAAAAAAAAAGAAGAAGAAGAAATGTTTGGTCAGCGGCCAAATCCATAACATCTGCTGGTTCTTCCCCCCGCTGTGTGTGTTGTTACTCTGAGAGTGTGTGTGTGTGTGTGTGTGTGTGTGTGTGTGTGTGTGTGTGTGTGTGTGTGTGTGTGTGTGTGTGACAGCCACCCTCTCAGACACTGCTGGACTCAAACCACAGAACACGTCAAGATGCACCTGCTACCACTGGGAGATTGCTGCATTTGTGTGAATGAGTCAGTAAGTGTGTGCACATCTGCAAATGTCTGGGTGTGTGTGCGTGCGTGCGTATGTGTGTGTGTGTGTGTAGGAGGGATGGACAGCTGATATGCCCCAGATTGCTTTGTGGATTGCGTGTTGCTCCTGCACACAGACTGACAAACAGACCATGAGCCTGTGATTTAGCGCAGTTTCTACACTTGTTAGTTACATTTTGGAAAAGAGAGGTTCCTTCTTGGTGCCAACTGGTAAATGCTCTGCACTTATATAGCGCTTTACTACCTATTGGCACTCAAAGCACTTTACACTGCTTCTTATTCACACACACACACACACACACACACACACACACACACACACACACACACACACACACACACACACACACACACACACACACACACACACACACACACACACACACACACACACACACACACACACACACACACACACACACACACACACACACACACACAGATGAGGGAGCTGCTATGCAGCTGGCCAACACTCACCGGGAGCAACTCAGTTGGGCTTCAGTGTCTCGCTCAAGGACACTTCGACATGTGATCAGAGGAGCCAGGGATTGAACCAACAACCGCTCTACCTCCCTGTGCCACAATTACAGGCAGTGAAATGAGGGTAAAAAGTCCAGAAAAAGATAAGCAGTGAAACTTGAGTTAGAATTATTTTATCAAAAATACTGGTGAGGAAACCAATTAAAGAAAAGACGTTTCCACTGTTGAAATCTCGAAGACTGAAGATTCTCACTCAATGTTCATTTCTTCTTTCAAACCAATATTTATTGTCTCCATGACATTCCACCACCTTAACTGCATGTTTAATACTGTAACCATGGCGACACTTGCCCACTATGTGCAAGTACTTATTTTAATGTAAACCACAATTTTTCCTTAAACCTATCCAAGCTTTTGCAGCTAAATTTCAAAACTTTAACTGCCCAACTGACAACAAAGGCCCAGTACAGCAGTTCAGTATGTGTGGTTATTATGGTAACCATGACAACAAAGTTCACGTATACCTATTACCAACGGGGAACTTCTCCTTGAGATGTTCATATCTGACAGCAAGAACTAATGAACTATATGGTTGTGCAGGTTGGTTAGCTTGTTGGCACCTTGAATTGCACCGTGTTACACAAAGATCACACGCACAGAAACTTTGAACGTTTGAAACTTGAGACTCATGTCTTATGCAAGTAAGTTTCAGTGAGACACCTCAACCAAATGCATAACCCTAAGCCCTGACACAATATCTAAGTTGTGAGTAATAGTCAAAATCCTCATAACGATGGTACTAAAATAAAAGTTTGTCCACACACACACACACACACACACACACACACACACACACACACACACACACACACACACACACACACACACACACACACACACACACACACACACACACAGAGAGCAACAGAAAGTCAATGAGAAACACACAGAGAGATGCCCTACTTCCCGAATGTGATTAATTTGTGTTACTAAGCAGCTCTATGGTAACACAGTGATCCACAGCTAAACTGAGCCCAGAGGTAGTTTACAATACAACCACACAACAGAAGCTGACCACAGTCTCACAAACCAAGCCAGAATCAATAAGCATTTTGCCAAACATACTGCATAACACACTGCACTCTTTTGAACGGACGCTTCATCTGTGAACAAACACATCCCAGTATTTGAGTAAATAAGTTTCACGCCCAGTGTATTTACTGTATGTGCACAGGATATTCATGGAAGTGGATGTTATTCTTTATTCCGAAAAACAGAAGTTGTCTAAGTTACTACACTAACAGGGTTTGGACTACTTGGTGATGCAACAACTTTCACAACTCATACGAATCCTCCGCAGAACGTCACAGGAGATCCTCTCTCCCAGTGGCCATTAAACTGTTCGACTCGCCCCCCTTCTGTAAAAAGGAGGGAGACTGAATGGTCAAAATGGACAAATAGTATTGTTTTTATTCCATTTACTCCTCTAGCTGGGTTTTTTTCCTTTCTTATTGATCAGTAGTTTGGACCCTAACCCCCCCCCCCATCTTTTCTACTTTTCACGTGGAGAGCAGCTGTGACAAGGCCACACAATTTCCCCATGGGATCAATAAAATAGTTTGAATCTTGAATTATTTGTCTGGAGAGTTCCGAGTGATTATGACAACAGTGTCAAAAAAAAAAAAGACATCGGGGGAGTGCTAAACATGCACTTCCCCTGAAGGTGACTATCCACATTGATCTGTTACACTTAAGCATTGCCAGGAATTTTCACAGCAATAACCACAATAGTACTCCCTGAACTTCTTAACCTCTTCCCTGTCATGTTAGCAACACACGTCCAGTCTGCCAAAAAGCAGTGATGAAAGCCACAATTAGCTCTGACCACAGCCCACGTTTGTTCTCTAAAAGCTTGTTACATTATTAGCTTGTATTATCTGGCTGGAGGCCTGTAGACTCTCGCTTATTCTAACTCAGCTCTCAGCTGTCACAGTCCTGGAGAATTAAATCCGCAGTCAGCTCCAGCTAACCAACTTAGCACTTGTTATGCAACCTGCTAGACTTGGCTCCCAGGTCTGGTGCTTAAAGTGTGCACATAGGAAGGCCCTGCAGACTGCTGCAACGCTGAGGTTCATATGATAATACCAGAAATTGAAACCTCTTGCTAGGAAAATTGCAGTGATTGTCAATACCACATTGCCAGACGACACACTGCCGCCTCACCCACAGTTCACAACCTACATTCTACCTGTGAGAATTTACAGTATCCTGTTTTGGTGCAGAGTGCAGGGCACCAGCAGCACCTACGTCAGATCACTTCAGCTTCATTACGAGCTCTCTCTTCATGTTGTGTGTGTGGTCTGGTTGTGTTGTGTGTCTATTGTGCTGCCGTCTTTCTATTGGTGGAGTCTCTGAATGCCAGGAGGGTGGCTGCTTGAGAATCATGTTGCAGTCTTTCAGGCAGCTTCATTCATACAAATGAACCGAGCAGTTGGGATTCCATATATGTAATCCCACTGCGGCTGCTGGCTGAAGATCTGAACAAGCGACTAGGAGCTGTCATCTTAACTGTAAACTGGAATCGTGGTCTTATTGATCTGTGGAATGTTCACTCAAAAACTGGCAAAAGAAAAAAAGCCAACAACGGGATGTAACCTCTCATAGGAAACAACCTGGAAGATTATCCAATAAACTAACAGGTTACACCATTTTCCTCACATCGGGCCCTTGTTTAAATGATTTTATATGAGATAAAAGACATAGCCCTGCCTTATCTACATAATGGGAGTGACTTCTGCCTCCTTTCTTTTAACATTAATGCAATTACTTAAAGCACCTGCTTAGCTGGGACAAGTGATGAGATCCTGGACATGATTGCAGGGACCCAGAAAACTAGGTTTGAAACTTAAATATATGCTTTAAGCTGCAGCCATGTGCATAAAGCTTTATAAAGAGTAAACTGCAAGCCAGTTGAAGCACCTTCTGTTTAGACATCATGCGATGGTCAGCTGACATCAAAAAAAAAAAAAAAAAAAGACTTTAGGTCATAACTGAGCCTTTTGTGTTAATTGAGGTGTCTTTTATTATGTCATTTTAATATTCATAATTACTGATTCATTTATTCAATTAATCTGTAGCGCATGATGTGTTTTATACAGAAGATGCCGTGATTCCTCTTGTAGTCTTAGTAGTAGTCAAAGTCCCCAAGAGAAAATCCTTTCACAATTGATCAAAGTGCTTCTCATTCTTTAAGTGATGTGTACACCTCTCAAAATGTTGCTAATCTTAACCACATCAGCTTCTCCACTATGCGAGTAGTACTGAGTGTGGCTGCCCCCTTCCTTCTCCTATCACTGCCTTTAGAGAAACAGAAACACTGGTACCATGCTTTGTTCACTGCCCCTTGTATGCTTTGAATTGTGACTAAAGATCAGCTTTGTCACAAAAACATCAAAGCCAACGTTACAAACATGCAAAGTTCTGCATGTGTTGCAATATTTTAACCCTACAATATAATCAGGATTCTTCACTGACAATTACAGCCAAGTCACAAATAGAAAAAAAAAAAGACTAGTAAGAACATCTTTGAAATTTCTGAAAACATGCTCTAAACCTCCAATACTGGTTTACCCTGCGACAAATGTACTGTTCCTGAAAAAAAAAGTGCCCACTCATGACTTTCACGGAAGAAAAATATAGAATGAAAAGCTGTAACCCAATGTGCAACTTAAAAGTCAAAGTTTATACAAATTACAGTGAATATACGGTGGGAACAGTGTCTAGATACATTTTGCTGAGCGTATATTACAGCAATTGTGGTGTTCAGGCCCTATGTGAGGCTTACAGAGTAGTGAGAACATGACTGCTTATGGGCGTGTTTGGTGATGGTAATTAGAGCACTTGGTCTCAAGAGGATCAGACCTGGAAGACGACTGTCTCTGCTACGTGACAGAAAACCAGGTGGCTCTGTGTGTGTGTGTGTGTGTGTGTGTGTGTGTGTGTGTGTGTGTGTGTGTGTGTGTGTGTGTGTGTGTGTGTGTTGTATCAAAAATGTTGGTAGCAGTAAATATAGAAGGTCATAAACACATTAGTAAATATGAGAATATCATGACATTTTATGGTCTTTATTGCTGGTGATAAGGCTCGATAGAAGACCTGCAAAGAACTACACCATCAAGCATTTGCCCTTCCTCCACCTCTTCCTCCTGCTGCTGCTGCTGGTGGTGCAGTTGTCATTGGTCAGGGCATTATGCGAGTCCTCACGTGGTTTAGTGAATTCAAGCCACTAAGACTCCCTCACTGGGCAAGCTGCCAATCTCATGTTAAGAATAATAATAATCTTAATTACGGTACATTCCTGCACTGTTATTGCAGCAATATAAGGTAGTCGTGGTATTGAAATGGTACTGCAGCAGGCTGACAAAGGACGACGTGATAAAATTATAATAAAGTTGCAACAGAAACAGATCAAAAACAAGCATGTATCATGTTTCTGAACTGTGTAGCTGCATAACATGATAAAAACACAATAAAGTATTTAAGAAAAAAAAAAAACATTAACTAGCTTATGGAGAAGGCAGGTAAACGCACCACACGGCAATCAGGTGAACATTTAGCAATCCTTTCAAAGTTCACTTTTGGGTGCAGGGAAGAGCAAATAGGCTTTAAAGAGACAAAAAAAAAAATCATGAGTCCAGCCTTCACAGATAACACATCCAGAAGAGTCTGGCAGCACTTGTCACGTAGGCAAATTTGCAGGTTCCCAAAAGTAACATACCAGCACAACAGCAAATAAAGACAAATAGCTGTTGGACAATATGCTTTGAGCAGCACTGTGCTCGTATCAAGCGCACACCTCCTTTGAATCTCATCCTACGCCGTGCTGCAATTAATCACACAAGCACTAATTATTGAATAAAGGAGAGTGGGTTTATGGAAGGACAACAGACAAGTTTTTGTTTGGCAATTTGCGGTTAAGGGCGTGAGCACTTGAACACAATCACAACACAATGCGCGGCACTGGACCTGGACACTGGAGGGCAGAACACACATTTATTCTCATTAGTTTACACTTTTGGGGGGGGTATGAATATTAAAAAGCATTGGTGTAAATCCAGATCAACGTTGGAGTAAAACAGTCTTGAATAACTTTAACAACACACATGCATTAAAAGGTCAACTCACTCTTGTCCTGGCCCATCTCTCTGCAAAGTACTTTACATAGTACAACTGTGCGTACTCTGCTTTATGAGTAGGGTTACTGCGTTATTATACACACTGTCTTTGTTTGTTTCTGCATGGTCACTGTCCATCTTTTAAAAATTACGTAAGACACGGAGCCAAAGGAGTCAGTTCCCTTGACTATTCAGGATCAACAAACAGATCAACAAGTGACAACGCTGAACGCAGGATCAAACCCGGACGCTGGTCGATGGCACTTTTCAAAATTTAAGCAACGCATTTGAAAAACGTGGAGAAAGATGTTTAAAACTTATTTGGATAAAGACAATTCGGTACCGGCCACTCATCGGCGTGACATATTCGTTCAACTGAGACCACGTACGTGTAACGATCAACGGAGGCTCCGACTATGAGCGTTTTCATTTGAAAAGGCAAAGCGGAAGTCGGCGCGTGCCTTCCTCGGCGCTTCAACGAGCCTGGTTCGAGCAATGTTCAACTCTGACGAACTCACGCGCCGTGTGTTTCACTCAATTCTACACTGACAAAGCCTCGTAGCCAACGTGTCCCGTAGTCGTCGCCTGTGTTGATCATCGGACGGGAAGGGGATTGAACAGCTCACGGTTACCTGGCGGCTCGAGTTTCTAAGTCCCGTTTGTAATGTTTAAAAGAATGTGCCACAATGATTCCGCCAAACGAGCCCAACACTATGCCGGCGTTTCCTTTATTTTAAGGGACAAGTTTCAGACCGCACCACGGTTGCAATTCACAGGCGCAAAGTATTTAAAGCTCTGCTTCTGTATCCATTGGGCCAGTTAGTTAGCGATTCTTTGGGACCAAACCGGGGAGAGTTCGGGTGGCTCCCGCTAAAGACGTGAAATTCAGCGGACAGGTGCTTATGTGTAGCTGCAGCAAAGGGGACGAAACCCCGCTAAAACAACCTGCGGGGACTCGGTCTCCATGTTTTAACGGTAGCGTTAACGTTGCGGCGCCAAGACGCTAAAAACGCCCCGTGAAGTGCGAGACATCGACGTGAACTAGCAGGCGGACTTCGCACAAGCCCGCAGAGGAAATTTGTGTCGTTTAGTTTGCGGGGGTGGGACTGAAGGAGCTGGGAAGGGATGGAGGGGAGGTGGTGGTCAGAGAATGACAGGAAACTCACCTGAGAGTTGGAGAAGCCACGGAAGGGGCAGAGCGCTGTGCCTCCCGGTGTCGGTCAGCGGGACGCGGCGTCCAGAGCTGGAGCCGCCATGTTTCTGTGGCTCCGAGGCTGTTTATCTTTACCAGAAGACCCCCCCCCACCCCTCTCCCCTCTCCCTCTCTCTCTCACTCTCTCCCCCCGCCTCCTTCTTCCATCTCATTTCCACACTTTCTCCGCCTCACACACATACAAAAAATGTGTTTAACAGAGTTTAACTCGATCTAAATTCGAAAATATCTTTTCTTAATTTGTACTTTTGAGAGTAAAATAATAGTAGTAACATTTTTAAAAAATGTTTTGCAATAAAATAATTATTATGTTATTATGTTATTTAACTAACATCCCTATAATGACTTTAAACACGTTTCAATATATCTACAAATATCTACATCTTAAAAAAACCCTACCCTACCCTACAATTAAAAAAACTGAGTAAAAGTGGCCTCATAACATTTGCATAGGCCTATTATTGGTTTATTAAAACATATCTCTGTGTTGGTTTGGCACTCAACCATATTCACCGTATATCAGCGAATACTATCAGTTTTTCAAAGGTGCTGCATGACTTGTAGTCTCTTTCATTTAGCACATTATTATACGTGGGAAAATTGTCACAACAATCAGCTCCACGATGAGTAGTGCGGTGAAAAAAACCACCAAAGTCAAACTCCTCCTTAACTCTGAGAAAAGTCCCCAAACACATTGCACTGGCGTTGTTTAGTCAGTGTGAAACTGCAGTGATCAGGCTCAACAAGGGGTCAGCCACAGGTCAACAGTTCAAAACCCAACACGTGATTATTACCCATCACAAAATTCAACCTTCATGCGGATTTAGTGGATTCAGTTTGAGCTTTCCTTCAGAATGAGTTTAAAGTTTCAGGGAAATAGACCCGCAATCACTGCTGCTCATCATCCATTAGTGTTGGTTGAACAAACCTTTCCCACACATTCTTTAACACTGTTAACGCTGTGGGAAGGAAAAAACGTGAGTAAGTGAATATTTGCAACACAACCTTGCAATATTGTCATTAAACATACTTCACTTTTTCTGATTGTTTCCCATCATAAACCTTTAGTAGATAGTGCCACCTAGTGACCAAGCAAAAATCAGTGCAGCATTTGTAGTGCAAAAGTCTCAAAGTGTTTAATTATGGAGACAGAAAAGACAAAGACTCAATAAATCTAGTGTTTTAAGTCGAAATGTCCTTAAACTGTATTTGGAGAAGAGATTTCCTCATATAACAACATACGAACATTTACGGCTGAAGAAAACCTCCTTCCATACAGATATGCAGTCTGCATGAAAAACCAGTTCCTACACCATCTATTCAGTAACATTGACACACACCACAACCTCCTCGTGTCAATAAGCTCACACATTTTTCTTGAGTTAAACAAGCTTTTTAAATGAGTTGACAAAGTCCTTTCTTCCTTTCAGCTGCGGCCAAAATTCATCTGACATTCAGACACGTTTTCCCCTTGTTAAACATTAACACAGACTCAGTCCTGGTGAGTCCAGTTACTGGCCTTGTTGCGTATGCTCCCAGTCTCGTTTTGTATACGCCGAGTGAGGAAACCTCGAGGGGAATGAGTCAGATCCCCACCTCCAGATTTCCCGTGAACATTTTTGTCAGTGAGCAAACATAAGGTCTTGAAAGTGGAAACATGATCATTTTTGATTTGACAAATTATGAGCGGATTGTCATAATCCTGGAGCAATTGCAAATTTAAGTCCATTTTATCATGTTGTTGCTGGATATCACAGGTTGCTCTTCCATTTCACGTCCTGTGAGGACTCACTAACTGTAGAAAGAAACAAGTTAACATTAAGAAATGTGAAAAGTGTCATTAGGAAATGTTTAAAAGGATAACTTTGGCCATTGTCCCATACAGATTCATCTCTTTATGAATTACTAGTTTATTTAGAACGCTAAGCATAAAGGTGAGAGAACACTGCACAAACATCCATCTCCCGTCTATACAAAGCTTCAAGGGAAGAAGAGGAAAAAAAAAACTAAAATATATTAACAACAATATTACTATTACTAATCATACTATTATTTATGTCATTATTATTGTCATTAGAAGAAGAAAATGAATTAGAATATTACAAAGCGATAAATAAATATTATAATTATAATAAAGAATGCCACGCCTGAAAAGCACATTTGATTCCATATGACATATGTGAGGAATTGGTGCCAGGTTTAATAAAACCTGTCTGTGTGTGGCACTTATATGCAAACCAGCTCTTTTCTGTCTCCAGGAGGTCGAAGGGCATGTTGGCAGCTTTCAGCTTTAAGAGAATCAGATATCTAGCAATTAAAGACCAAACACTACAGTAAATGGGGGGTCAAGGGTCATCAATAGACTTCTGGTAAGAATTTAAGATAAGTAGTTTGTTAATTAGCACACGAAATATGGGAACCAAAAGCAAAGATCATATTTGGGGTTTAACATTTTCTCGACCAAGAATTACAGATTGAAGAGACATGTTGGTCTGTGTGTTTGTTTTGGGTTTTTTAAGCAAAGATAAATGACCTAATGCAGGTTACAGACTGAGGCACATTACTACATCTGCATGGGGACTGTAAAATATGATTCAGTCAGAACATGACCAAAGTTACCCTTTAACCTTGTCACGTAATGCTACAAACATCTGCCTGGCCAAAAAAAGTCTGATTTGGTTAAACTGAATAAGTGACATTGTCGAAATGAATGCTCTAAAATTCACTGGGTTGTTGGCTGTGGTAAGAAGGGACATACCCAAGCAAATATTGCCTTCTTTCTCCAGTTTCTTCAAGTGGTGGACCAGGTTCACGTTCGCTGCTGGGTGCAGGTGCTCAGGTGTGTCCTGGAAGACAAGCAGTGAAAATGCAGGTCAGCTGTAATTTCAGGTCACGTCACTGGACTTATTCGGCTTTTCAGTAGGACTGCATTGTATTCCCAGGAACTTACTAACAGCTTGTGCAAATTAAAGCAGTTCAGTCCCCTGTGGATGCCACTAAACAAGCTAACACGTCAGATTTGGTGAAGATGTACTAAGCCGCCCTTGACTAAAGGCTGCAAAGAGCATGGAAGTAACACACTTTTGTCCTGACCTTATAAACAATCTTGACTAACTCCATGGAGGAGAAAGGCTTCCCTGCTCCATCCCGAATGGCTGCCAGGATCTGCTGCTCTCGCTGGTCTCGGTGGCTGATGTAGTGTCTGATCTTAGAGCCAGCATCCTGAACCACAGGGCCGTGACCTGCACAGACAGCAGCAGGGTTTTTGTTCAGTTAATAAATGAGCGTCAGACTGACATTTGTTCATTTAAAGCAAAGCATCAATTTGTAGCAGAGCATCAAAGTGTCTTATTAATATTATTACGTATAATTATAATTATGTATAATCATTTCATGTGTGGACAGATAGTAAATCTTAACAGAAAACAATAACTACTGATTAAAAAATAGGAAAAGGCCGAAATCAGAGGAAAAGAAGACGATCAAAACGAGTTGGACTACAATAAAATCAAAGGTGACCAACACAAACCTGATGATGTTGTTAGTTGACTAATCACTTAAAGGTCATTTATCATGCAAAAGATTCACTGACTGAAGCTTCTCCAAATGCAAGGACTATATTATTTGCCCACTTTTTAAATATGTTATAGAATAATTTACATGTTTGTTAACAGGGCTTTGCAAAAAAGACAGCTGTCTAACATAAGTTCCACTGGGTAAAAAAAAAGAGAGAGATTGTTTCAAAGACGATGTCTGATATAAAGCACCAAACATACCAGCATGTCCTCACTCACCAGGGTAGATGAGGTCGGCCTGAGAGTCGAGCAGGATGTTCAGAGATTTCATGTAATCGTAGAGATCTTCAAACACGGCCGTGCCCTCGCCCAGGATGCAGTCTCCAGAAAAGAGTGCCCGCTCCTCCTCCAGCAGCAAGGCCATGTGGTCATCAGTGTGGCCCGGGGTGAACAGCACCCTGGGGAACAGACAGATAATTTATTCCTACTGCTAACTGAAAGTCCCGCTGGTCTAAACTCCTCTGTACATTTTAAAATTGCATATAAACTCTACAGACTTCAGTGTGGCTCCCTCTGTCTGGACAACATCTCCATGTTTAAGGTAAGTATAGTTCTTGCTTCCAGCCGACTCTCTGACTTGGCTGGAGCGAGGCAGTTTGCTGACCCTGATCTCAGAACCTGCAAAAGTGAAACAAGGACACTGGCATATTTAATAATACATGTTAAAACAGGGTTAAAAAGCCCAGGGGACACAGAATCCATACATGTTGTTCTTACCAGAGATGTCCCTGCAGACGTCTTCCACTCCTCCCGTGTGATCATGATGCCAGTGTGTGACAATGATCTCCTGGATACTGGTGTTGAACTGCCCCAGTGCCTGTTTGAGACAGCTGATGTATTCAGGCACAGCGGGTTCGCCGGTGTCTATCAGCACCCGCCTGGGAAAAAAATAATAAGTCACACATTATATCACATTAATATGCAAAGCTTTAAAGTAGACATTCATATTTGTACCAAACAAGAATATAAATTACTTTTCCAATGTTGTTTTACAGTTTAATTTAAAAATGAAAAGAAGAAATCCAAATCTGGCTGAATGCTTTTGATTTGTGAGTCAACAGAATACTTTACATAATATCACAAAATAAAATTTTGGAACAGGATTCGCCTATTTAAAGTGGACAAAAGAGTCACTCTGCTGTTTGGTTTGGTATTTGTTGCTTTGTTTAAATATTCGGTTGAATCATTTCAGAGAAATTGGTGGTAAAAGTTGGCACTCGTTTAATTTCCAGACTGACACGTTGAAACGTCTTAACATCAGTTTTTGCTTTTTAAAAAGTACTGAGGGTTAGTAATATTTCATAATGAGTTGAACATGCCGAATCAAAGAAGGAACCCTGTTCATTGAGTGCAGATTGTCAGTCTTTGTCTATACGTTGTGTGTGTTTTCCCGTGAGCAAAGAAACACGGAATTTGCAAAATGTTAAAGCGACCATGGCGTGAGGTCCTTTTCCAAGCGCTAACTCTCATGGGAAAATCTACGACAGGACATTTGTTGCAGTACGTTTTCCTTATACTGCTACTACTACTACTACTACTAGTAATAATAATACAGTCTGCTCTCACCTTTCCCCAGTGCCGACCAGGTACGTGTTGGTTCCCTGCAGAGTCATCGGACCCGGGTTACAGCCCAAAACCCGAACAACTCGGGCAGAGAGCTGCTCTATTTTAGGAATTATTGCAGCCATGACAGGAGCTGCTGACGACAGACCCCAAAGAGCAAAACACACTGAGGTGACGGGAAAAAAAAAAAAAAAAACGGAAGCAGGAAATGTAACGGTAACGACACGTGGGCAATGTTTACTTCCTGTCTGTCCTGGAGAACCCTACAAAATAAAAGTCTCATCACGACACGACACGTTTGTTTCAGATAACAGTGTTTTCACACTGTGTTTGATGCTATATACATACTTTTGTGATTTATTTTTATATATCATTATGTTTACACACAGCACAAAATGAATTGCTCCTTAAAACCAATTTATTTTCATGCTTTTGATAGTTTAACTTTTTGCCATCCACTTGTTTGTCCTCATTTGTTATGTCCTTCCCTGTCAGCTGATCAGCGGTACATTACTCTGATCACTGTCTATGATTTTTGTCTTCAGTGTGAGTGTATCTTCCCAATTCCCTGAAACGTCACCTGACCACGGAAATCAGGCTCCCTAGCACAAACCCAACACTGGGTGGGGCCCTTGTCTGATAATCACCTCACAAGTTTTGTTCTATTCCTCAACTCACAAGTGACACTGAGACACCTGAAGGTCTCTAAGTGTCCTGGATTTTCAGCATTTCACAAAATGAGACTTTTATTTATATTAAATTATAACAATGTTTCCCAGCTCCATACAGTTCAACCTCAAATGTCCGAGCTCTTTGGCTAAATGACTGTTGTTATTGTCCTCGTTAATCCTAAGAGTTTGCATCAGTGTTTTTATCATGCCTCAAAAAGATGACACCAACTGCTTAAAGCCATTTAATCACATTCAAATGCTAAGTAAATGGCTTCTACTTTGCTACTCCGGATCTCTGGCTTTCCCGCCTAGAAAAGGTAAAAAAGGCTCATTATGAAAAGTGAGTTTCAAAAATAATGAAAAATATATTTATTGATTATAATTACTGATGCATTAAGTGTGCATCACTTTAAAATAGCAAGTAGTAATGGAAATAATTTTGTTTATGTTATATACTGGTTGGTAGTTTGGGAATTTCTGCCCAGTGATTAAAACGTTTTATCTTAACCTATGTCATTAAATAGAAAAACGAGAAACAACCACAACAGAAAAATGTCTGTGGTATGAGCTTTTCCTCACTGTGCACAAAGTGCAGCAGAAAGCACTCAACAGGTGAACACGGACAGAAATTGTTGGAGATGTCTGATTGAGATGTCTGAGAATTTCTAACAATAATTGGGAACACACTTCATGTACGGTGGCTCAGGGACTCAAAACAAAGCTACAACATGCTCTGCTATGTTCTTCTAGCATCTACTATGCTTTGACATACTGTGCCATCAGATATTAGTCATTATTAAATTGAATAAAGCCTTACATACTGTAGCTTACATAAGCTCTTTTTTAGGGCATTTCTCTATTTTCTAGTTTTTATTTTTTCCAAAATGGTTGTGCCTGCGTTGTCCAATGTGAGAGCTTGTTCTCTTCATTCGCTTGTGTTTGTCTGTTTTCTTACGTTGCAGTGTGTTGACCTCTCTGGGCCACCGTACACTGGTCTTTTAAGATAAAAATACTGCATGATGATTTCAACGGACAAAGAGCAGTGAGGATGTGTCTTTTACAACTGGGCTGGTTGGTTTCACTGTCAGTTATAATTTATCAAAACAAAAACAAAAAAGTTACAGCTTTTTTTACACTGCTGAAAATAAACTTTATACTGGCATATTACTGCAATGTTGGCTTCACAAACTACAACAAATGGAGCTAATAATTAGTAGTCTTCACCGACGAGACAAAAATTGATGGCACATTCAGTTGCATTTATCCTGTATTTATAATCTGATGTATTTCCTGGTAAAACTGGATAGTGGGTGTGAATGTAATGTGGTCAATCAAAGGGATGTCAGCTAGGAAACAAAGCATATTCCCGCCTCCTTTTGCTACAAATTCTCCATTAAATTGACAAATAAATCAGCTACTTAAAGCAAGTTTATACTGTATTGTTAAGATAATTCTCTGGGTTTTACAGTCGGGTTTATAAATATTGAAACAACGATTAAAGGAACTGCACTTCCATTGGCTTCCCATTAAATCTAGATAAGAAAACCCTGCTTCCTGCATATAAAGCTCTGAATGGTCAGGCTCCATCATATATAGAAGACCTCATAGCACCATATCATCCCAGTAGACCACTTCGCTCTCAGAATGCAGGCCTACTTGTGGTTCCCAGAACTTCCAAAGGTAGAATGGGAGGTAGAGCCTTTAGCTATCAAGCTCCTCTCCTGTGGAACGAGCTGCCAGTTCAGATTCAGGAAGCAGACACCCTCTCTACTTTTAAGTCTAGGCTTAAAACCTTCCTCTTTAATAAAGCTCATAGTTAGTTATAGTTATGCTGCTATAGGCTTAGACTGCTGAGGGACCCACCCCCCAATTACCTGCGCTCCATTCCTCCTCTTCTCCCTCTCTCCTCTCCTCTCATCCCACAATTGTCACCACTGTAACTTTGTGTTTTCTTTCTCCTGTAGTTGTCTTTGTCCTTCTCTGTCCCCCTCTCTCTGTCCCTTTCTGCAGGTGTCCCCTGGCTTTGGAGCTGTGTGTCTTCCAGCGTGCAGCTACTGGTCCTACCAATCTGCCCGATGTTTTGTTGTTGCTTTTTTTGCTCTTTTCTTTTCTCTCTCCACTTTCCACTCACCCCAACCGGTCAAGGCAGATGGCCGCCCACCCTGAGCCTGGTTCTGCTGGAGGTTTCTCCTGTTAAAGGGAGTTTTTCAATGAAGCCTGGAACCTGAAGTTTGGGACCAAATGATGAAATTCATCCCTTGAGATGCTCTGCCAGGCTTTTACTGGTATTTACTGATTTGTTTTTGGATCTTTCTGCCTTCAGTCTTCAGTAAGTGAGAAGTTGCTCTGTTGAGATCAGGTGACTGACTTGGTCACAGAATGAGGTCTTATTTCGCTGCCTTGAGAAACTAGCTTTCTGTGTATGTTTTGGGTCATTTCCCATTTGCATAAAGAGGCGTCTTATCAGTTTTGCAGCATTTGGCTCAGTCTAAGCAGAGATTTTAGCCCTATACACCTCAGAATCCATCCTGTTGCTTTTATCAGCAGTCAGCTTATCAGCAAACACCAGTGACCTGGTTCTATAGGCAGCCATACATGCTCATGCCATAGATTAAGTCTCCATACATTTATCTTCTGCTACAAGAATCCTATTCCAGAACTGGACAGTCTTTCTCCAGGTGTTTTCCAACACAGTCTAATCAGGCCTTTCTGCTTTTGAACATTACTAGTGTTTTGCACCTTGTTGCGAAGCCTCTGTATTTTTTTTCATAGTCAGCTCGACTGCTGACTTTGATCATGACAAACCTACCTTCTCCTTAAGCGTTTTCTTGACTCAACAATATGTTGTGAAACACTTTTCTTCACCTAGGACAGAATTCTGCTGTCATCCCGCTGTCTTCCAGGCCTTTCGCTGTTGCTGAACTCACCAGTTAAATTCCCTCTTTAGAACACTGCTTCTGTTGTATTGAGCACTCCGAGCCTTTTTGATGGTGCTTTTATTGTGTTTTTTCAGCCTGCTTCACTTTGGACCTCACGTTGAGTGTTTCAGGGATCAGTTACCAAATGAAAATATAACACTCACAACCACCTCCAGGCCTTTTATCAACTTGAATTTTCTGGGTAATGAGGGAACGGGCCACACCTGACCGTGCAATTGCATGTCTGCCATTTGTTTCATTACTTATGAGCCACCAATAATGGGTGTATGTGTATGCAAATGTCCTGCTGTATCCTGAATGCTTTAAAATAGCTCCTCCCATAATGACCTACAGAAAGTACCAGTCACTTTCTAAAATCTATACAGTGCTTCATAAATGGAAACATGGCACATAATCTGTTCATTATGCTGAGTGCATGGCCAGAAATCCTACATGTATTAACAACACCGGATCGATGCAGTCAAGTGGAATCATAAAGTGGATCCAGAAGTGGCTGGTGGGAGCCCACATATCCTCCTTTACGCCTTGAATGATATTTATCTCCAATAAATCATGACCCATAAAACCAGGTGTAAAAAAGGGCGGCGTCCAGCTCTCTAGAATATTTACAGGTGGAATAGGTGGAGGGAAAAGCACAGAGATATTATTTCCCTAAATGAAATAGATCCTGACATGTGGGCATCCGAGGGCCCCATCCTCTCTCTCTCACTCTCTCTTTGTAATTACATGACATAATGGCGGTGCAGTCAGCCTGTAATCTCCCATTATAATCAGTCTTGGCTGCCTCCACTCGCTCTCACAGCTTCTAATTCAATATAAATGTAAATGACTTGAGGGGGGGGAGGGGGTCAGAAAGAGTACAGAGTATAAATGTGGCACAAATCATACACTTTTATTTACAGGAAGTTGTATAATTGAATGTGTTGACCAAATTAAATTAAATGAATATGCTGTCATTAAAGTAATATAAGCCTGCTGAAACAAACTTAATTGGAGCCGCAACAAAACACTCTAATCACAAAAAGTCAGGTCACTTAAATAACAAAGCAAAACTTTCTTACTTCTAGTTGGAGCCTTTTTCTCTGCTTTGTGTGGTGGTTTTTCTCATACAAGCACTTAGTGTGTTCATTACTTTTAAATAATGACCCCTGTGACTGAACCTGACCCCAACTCTCTTGGGAGTTCTACTGCAAATTTCTGCCTCAATTTAACGTTAACCCTCATGTGTTGACAGCTTCTGTCCAGGTCGGTTGGGGAATCGAACCTCTACCTCGTGTTTTTTTTTTTTTTGTTTTGTTTGTTTTTTGTTCAGGTTTTATTCGTCACTGAGCTTTACGTCATAGGAGAACTGTAAGGCTTTAAGCAACATGCTGATTATCAGATATCAACAAGTCTGGTTTTTATTTTCTTTACAGATGAACTGATCAGAACTGGTCAGAACAGTGAAAAATGCTTATTGTGGCTCTTTGAAACCTGGTTATGTTTTCCCATCCTACAGTCACAAATCCAAGTACAGTAGCAAATATTCATTTATTTTTGCATAAAAACTATTCATGAGTGATGAGGATTGTTAGTGTGTTTCCTTGACAAAACTGCTACGATCTTCAACATCCACGTCCACGTGGATCATTTGTCTCTCGCAGAAGCACCTGTTGGCACCAAAATGGCTGCTGGTCAAACACTTTTGTCCAAAACAGTCAGACGCACTGAATAACAACTGTTCAAACAGGCACTTTTGGTGGACATCATGGTTAAGTTGAGGGTACGGCTGAATAAATATATAAATAAAAGGAAAAAAACCCTTTCAAAAATCTTTAGCACAGCTTAGAGCAACAAATGTACAAACATATAAAACCACAAAAACAAACGTAAAAATCTGTGCTGACTTTGAGAGTAAATTATGTATTTCTGGCTGAAATAAAACAATTAAATAAAACAGTACTTTCACAACTAATATGGAACGGGAGGGAAGATCATACAAATCTTCCTTATCAGTGTTTGTAATTGTAATTTATGATTGTAATGTGTAAAATTAATAAAGAGCCACAAATAGTTTCAACACTTTCTCGTCT
Source organism: Channa maculata (assembly GCA_020496755.1). Lineage (NCBI taxonomy): Eukaryota > Metazoa > Chordata > Actinopteri > Anabantiformes > Channidae > Channa > Channa maculata. The sequence goes on along the minus strand of CM035612.1, from coordinate 22,977,629 downwards.
AAAATTAAGTTTTGAACTACTTTATAAATACTGGTGGCCAGCAACCTTATTTTGGATTAGTTTTGAGTGATGAACTACTGAAAGCAAATTTTTCCCACAATTAATTCAAATAATATTGTGCGCTGCAAAAGATGATATAAGTAAACTCATAAGGAATCCGACTTAACATGGCTCGTTTGATACCTGCAGAGTTAAACGGTGGAAAATCCCATCGCAGCTTCAGTCTGAGATGTGAGGAAATGTGCTACTCAACTGTATTTCAATTCATAATTCAAGATGCTGTGTAATTAACTTTTTTTCTCCAGAGTCTTAATGTGAGACTACACTAGAGAGAAAGAGACAGAAGGAGGGAGACGTAGCAATTTAGCGGAAGACACAGAGCAGAAGTGGTAAAGAGCAGTTATGAAAGTGCTATTTCAAACTGTTAGTTTCACTTCAGCAGAAAACCCGACTGTGACAGGGCCCATGGCTGATGTGAGATTGTTATTAGGATTCACCTGCACACAAATGAGCATCTTAAAGCTTGTTTTTCTTGACAGAAAACTGTCACTATTACAGTGTGGTCAGTTTTTGCAGATTTGGTCTGTGTCACAGGAAGCTGCACATTAACATTAGCTTGTGTCTACTAAACATATTCCCATGAATGTTAATCACTGCAGTTTTGTTCGATACACTGTAACTGAACCCAGTCCCCATGTTGTGCAATAAATATTTGAAAAAGTTTAGCTGAACCTAATGAGCAGATTCAGGACTCTGATCTAACTAAATCAAGCAATTCTCCCGTCTTTGAGCTTTGTAGGACACAGTTTCCCTGCTGAGCTGCAGTGAAAAATCATGGAAATTTGCACTAAAAAATATATAACACTCAAAGATTATCACTGAATTTGCTGAAACCTCTACTGGCACATAAAAGGAGCCTGTATGCGCCTCTGTGCATGTACAGTACTGTGTTTTTACTACACCCACTGACAACTCATCATACTCAGTCCAAGACAACACAACGGTAATGACGTTTACAACTACAACACAGCTCCTGTTCCACTAAATAAGGTTAAAGTAATGAAGACGTACAGTGAACTGCTGACCTTTAGTTCCTGGCAGCTCCAGGTTAACGCTAAGCTAAAGCTAAAAGAAGTTTCAGGTCCTGTTACACGAACTTGTCCAAATCCAAACCCAGACTCAGCGGCTGCGGTCGACTCATCAAGAAAAAGAAAAAAGATTCTGGTTGGTTAAATGACCGTTTCTTCAATTATATTGTGGAATAGAGTAAATACAAAAGATAATTGTTTGTAGTGTAGATGTGCAGTAAAAAGATACATGCACAGTGTCTTGTGTGTTGAATAAATAATTTGAATTCAGTTTAGAACTTAAACGTGTTACAGTGGAAAACAGCATTATTGTACATTTACACCCTAAACTGAAGCCACAGGGAGCAAGTTGAAAATTGGGGAAGTCGCCCTTTAAGGCATGATGCCAATTCAAACTGCTCCCAAAGATTCAGGAGAGTGATAAGAAAAAGACGATTTGTTGTGACTGGTGACCAAAAAGTCACTTGCTGTGTATCATTAGAGCAAAAATATGTGATATAACTCTTTACCTTGACATCTGTATGTATCAACTACCTACACATTCAATATTTAGGTCTCACCAGCCCACAGTGAAAACACCCGACTCATAAAGATACTGTGTGTTTTTACACCGTCGTGCACCATCCTGTTGCTAAAAAAAACTCCCTGGAGCAAGAAATCTCGTTAAAAACGGCCACAAATACACAAATTGCTCCTGTTTGATGAACATTAGCTCCTTGAGTCTCTAGCTAGATGGGATTTGTTGACATACCGTATATAACACTAGCAGCATTATCCTTTCCACAACAATTACAGTAAGACCAGACACAAACTGTGTGTGTCAGATGTACAGTACAATACAAGCACACATGAAGGAACTGCAGGGGAATCTTGCAGACAGACAGATGCAGCTAGCAGAGTGATGTTCATGCAGACAGATGGAGAGAGAGAGACAAACAGGGAGAAAGGACAGTAGCTGGTGTCGAACACTGTCTGATTTGGAGGCTGGCCAACTAGGGGAAAACTGTCAGACACTGGCAGGAAGCTGCTGATTAATCTGAGCAGTGATGGAGAAAAAAATTCAGAGAGAGCTGGGAGTTGGGAGGCGAGGAGTGTGTGTGTGTGTGTGTGTGTGTGTGTGTGTGTGAGAGAGAGAGAGAGGAAGAACAAGAGAGCGAGTGGGGAAGACAGGAAATATGACAAGGTGTGGAAAAAAAGAAGAGGGAGAGAACCATTTATTTTTATGTTGTAGATATTTTACATGATTTTATTGGGCTTCGATGGTGCTGCTCATCCAAAATTCATGCCAATAAAGCAAATTGAATAGAAATTGAACTGAATAGAGAGAGCGGAGAGAACGGGAGTGAAGAGGGAAATTAAGGACAGAGCAGACGGGAGAGACAGTCGGAGGGAGACAGCAATGAAGAGACAAAAAAAAAAAAAAAAGAGGATGTTATTTAGAGGGAGGAGGGAAATGGATGCAGGGACGGAGGAATAAGCTGCAAAGATCCTACATGATGGAGAGAGACCGGAAGTTTGGGGTTTGCTCTTTTTCACACCTCCATTGAGTTTTCCATGATTGATCAGCGGCGGGTGTCCATACGCGGCTCTGTCCATGTGCAGATGTCCAGACCCCTCACTTTAAAACAGCCACAGGTCACTGCCTCCGTCTCCACTGAGGTGCCAATGAATTACTGGTTTGATGGGAATGGAACATAATAAACTCTCCCTCTCAGTTTGCTGTGCAACAAAGTCAGTTATCATGGAAACGTGCACTTAAAGCGACAACATGCAATTGAATGAGACGTAACGTAAACCCAGTCTGTGGCTCTGCTACACTCCACCATAACAACCGTAACACCGTAACAGCCACTTTACTGTTACCCAGTCTGACTTTTTCGGGTTCCCTCCCCGTTCAGGCGGTGGCGTTTGTGAGAACGCAAATGTCCGAGGGAGACCCTCCTGGTATAATCTGGACTTTAGCCTGCGAGCGCGCTGCTCTGTCCCAGATTGTTTGGAGGATTTAATGTGTCCATATGTGAAAGAGTGGAGTCCCTCCTGTCCCTGCCACCTTCTGAAGACCAAAACTAAAGACTTTTTATTTAAATTCCTTATTGTTACGATATTTTTTGTTGACATTTCACAATGAGACACACAGAAACAGATGGAACCATTTTACAGATAAAGCCGCCTGTTATCTCGTAGGACTGTGTTTCCCTTCAGCGGTCATCATCTGGCTAAGACAGGCTTTCATTACTCTGTCCAAACCCCCCCCCCCAAATAAAAAGAAACCAACGACACTCAGCAGCGGGCAGAGATTTGCAATTCAGATTCTAATCAACTCGGTGAGAGAAGAGGTTTAAATATTAAATATCCAAAAGTCCAAACGTGATCCTGGATGATTGCATGTCATGTCAACAGCGACTTCCCTTTAATTACTTATTTAAAGTGCCATGGCTGATTCACTCCCCACACTGAGCCACACACTTTTGGTTTCTTTTGCATCCACAGATGCACTGCAGGACATCGCCTGTCGAGGGGCTCGCTGCTTTCTGATCCTAATCTAAACGAGTGCAGTGTTTTTCTGCTTCTTACACTCGTACAGATGGGAGCATTGTTTATATGCACATACAAGCGTGTAGAGACATTCAGCTGAACTAAAGTTGTGACACGGTGAATCGATGATACACTGTATTCGCTGCCGCCTCACAGCTAGAAGGCTAGAAGAATCTCTTCAGAGTGGAGGATTGATATTGGCTTTAGCCGTCAGAGAAACAGAACAGATAGGAGGGAGGCCCTTGAAATTCCTGCAGTATATCTGTGAAATGGACAGTGGAGTGACTGAGTTTGTAGATTTAATTGGGGCAAAAGTACTTGTGATTTCACTTGTTAACACGGCCTCAAACCCACAAGCAGAAAGGGAAATGGTGAAACATAATGCTGAGCTGAAAAACGACAATGCAACCAGGTTCGCGTCCCCGACCGACCGCAGTCTTTCCCGTGCTTGTGGTGTCCTCTGGTTTCCGTTTGTCTCTCTGTGTTGGCTCTGAGACAGACTGGAGACCTGTCCAGGGTGAACGTAGGACAGGATTCAGCCCCCCACGAGCCTACACACGATAAGTGTGTAAGCATTAAGTTCATTGTTGATTGAGCTGTTGATTATCATATTTGATGAACCCAGTGTTTAGTCCAGATAAAACTGAATTAGAAATGTTTGACAAATTTCACTAGATGATCTGCACTCGTATAGTCACACAGATGAGGGAGCTGCTATGCTGCTCGCCAACACTCAGCGGTGTTGGGGTTCGGTGTCCTGCTCAAGGAGACTTCGGCATGTGACCGGAGGAGCCAGGGATCGAACCAACAACTGTGGGATTGGTGGACGACCGCTCGACCTCCTGAATAAAGTTTATATTTACCGGCAGCTTCACAGCAGGAGAAACATCGTAAACCAACTCTGCCACCCGATGTCTACACTTGTTCAGGATGTATCTGACACTAACAAGTGAACAAACCTGTGTAGTAAAACAATAATGACGCCACACGTCCACATTGGAATTACTGAATATTTGTGTTTGTAGACAAGGTCATAAACCCAAATGTAATTAGGAGTGAGTCCCTCAACTTTCATGATCAAACACACCAAGTTGGTAGATAACATTATAAACAACCTCTGCTTGTCCAGATGGGGAAGCCATCTTTAGAGACCCCCCCCTCCCCCCTCCCCTGGCCTCTCCTCCTCCTCCTCTATTGGTTTCAAGATTGCCTGGCTGTGAATGAAGAATGAGCTGCGTTAAGCTCACAAAAAGGCAGGTGAGTTAAGCCTCACTCCTCATTCTTCTATTTAAGCCCAGGGAATGAATCTCCAGATAATACTCACACCTTTGGCCCTGGGAATTGAAAAGCACCCATGTGTCTGCAGGATGCAAGGCCATATTGGATCTGGGAAAAGGGCCCCAGACGCCATTATAGCTCATTTAAAGTTAAAGATGAAGCTTTTTTTTTTTTCTTTCCCGTTTCGCCTCGGGGTATATAGAATCTCTTCAGAGTGGAGGATTGATATTGGCTTTAGCCGTCAGAGAAACAGAACAGATAGGAGGGAGGCCCTTGAAATTCCTGCAGTATATCTGTGAAATGGACAGTGGAGTGACTGAGTTTGTAGATTTAATTGGGGCAAAAGTACTTGTGATTTCACTTGTTAACACGGCCTCAAACCCACAAGCAAAAAGGCAAATGGTGAAACATAATGCTGAGCTGAAAAACGACAACGCAACCAGTCTTTTCCATTAATATCTGTTCGAGACTGAACTGGCAGAGGCTTGTTTTCTGGTTTCAAAATCTGCCAGAAATGTTCAGCTCGTTGGTAACTCAGCAGGCTCAGCAGCCTCACTCGTAATACAAGAGCAAACGTTCAGTGCACTTTCAAAGCTGGAGTGATGGAAAACAAAACAAATGAAAAAAAAGAGCTTTGGGGGGGATTCAGGTGATGATGGGAGTCTTGTTGTGCTGACAAATTACTGAACGCTACGTCTGCCTTGTTTTTAAGTCATTCGTAGTTTTGAATTTTCCACATGGAGACTGAGCCAATTTGGAGCTGCTCCTATGTGACATCACACTGGGGATGTGCAAGGAGAAGCCCCTAAAATGACCCTTAGAATCGTTGTTGTTCAAGTCTCCGTTGTGCGTCTGCAAGTTTTTCCTCCATCTCATCCAGGACCAGATTCCGGTTTACACATTGCTGCACAACTGCTGCCTTTCTCGTTTTACCTTTTCAGTGGCTGAAATTATGTAGCTGCAGCTATGAATTATTTATTAGGCTGCATGACCATTGGCTGGGGGTGTGGCTTTCATGTTCACCCCCAGCCAATGGGAGGAGTAGGAGCTCATGAATAATTTAACAGCTTCCAAACAGACTAATAGAAAACCCGAAAGCAATTTGGGCTGTTTGCAAGGATGGATTTAGAAAAATCGGAAGAACTTTGAGTGACGAAAATGTCGTAGATGTATTTTTAAAATCTTTATTAAAAGGAAACTTTGTTCTCCTATCTGACACCTGTATCTCAGGCCTGAACTGAAACATTTCTTCTCCCTGACTTGGCTTTTTGTATTTGCTTTGTGCTTCCCTTGTAAATCGCCTCGGATAAAAGCCAAATGATGACATGTAAATGTCTCCGCTGTCATCCACAGTGAACACACACTTTGGTCGTTCAGCCAGATTACAAAAAGCTACACTTTGTTTCGAGACATCTGTAAAGTTTCTGCACCGCAGTGTAGTGAGTGTATGTGTGTGTCGTTAACTTGACTGTGTGTGTCCTAAACAATCTGATGGTGCTTTCTATGTGTGTTCTGTTTGTACATGCATGTGTTCCCTGTGTGTGTGTGTGTGTGTGTGTCAGCTGTGCAAAGAAACACACCCTCTCCACTCTCTTACTGACCCTGCTCCTCCTGACTGGCTGCGCTGCATCAGACTCGCTGCTCGTCCATTGGCCTGCGGACGAGGAGGCGGCAGTTTGATGCTGTTGCTACGATCCTGTTGCTAGGTTCCTGGGTGTTGCTAGGAGACATGCGATGCATTATGGATAGTTGGTTTGATCATGGTGGAGCGAATCTGAAATGCTGATGACTGGAGCCTCCACCACTCAATCATTTTCTCTCACACTTTCTCTCTATTTTCATCATGCGGTGTCTCTGTCAGCCGGACATACTGCCTCAGCTTTGCTGTAATTACATGACCACATTGAAGTGTATTATTGCAGGAACAGTTTGAACATATGTAATGCCATCTATTTGGATGAATTAATGTTGAAAGGGACATTAAGTGTTTGTCCCGCTCGTATGTAATAAAACCATTTCGGAGCCACAGGCAAATGTACAACCTCATTTATCACTTCTACTGCACTTCTCCTGAAGTTTATTCATTAGAGTCCAGCTTAGCCTGTGAATTGCCTCAGCTGTTTTGCATGAGCAAAACAAAATGATTAAATTCATGGTGTTTTTTGAGAGGCAACACTCCGTAGTTTACTGTCAAACTAAATCAAGATTTTAATAGAAAAGTGGAGGGAACAGTTTGAATGGGAAAGTCTGGTGCTGTGCCTGAGAAACCTACAACCCAAAATTACATGACAATCGATGCAGAATGCTCACGCAGTCTTAGTCATCTTAGTTAAGTAGTTAGCAAAGAGGTTGTCTGGAGGCTTAAAAGTGGCCATTTAGTGACCAAATGATTGTTGAGTGATTAGTAAACTTTTATTCCACAAAAGTAGAAAAACTGCGGACATTGTTGAGGATTATTACCTGCCTGTTGCACAGAGGATCTGTGGCTCATGTGTCTCTTGTTACTGAAGAGGACGTACTGGGTGATTCTGCATCAAAGAACCGTCTGCCTTCGCGATCAAAGTTAATTCTGTTGCTTTGATGGAATTTGACAGAGTTGCTCTCACACCACTTGTCATGTCGAAGCTCAGATCTGACCACAAATGAGACATAATTAGACCACAGTCCTTTGACATGTGAACATAACGCTGCTCAATGGGACGGCGGCTTGTCGGGTGTCATCGTACACAGCCCTGTGGTGCTAAAATTGGCATTTTACATTATTGTAGAAAATAGATCAATAACCAGCAAATTCAGATTTCTTTCGAGCCTAAATACAACAAGAAGTAAAAAGCTTATGATCGTTACGAAATACAGTCCACACACTGCGGAACAACCATAAATAAAGTCCCTAAAGCAAAGGACGCGTGAGGCAGTGAAAACTTGGACATGATTGAGTTTATAGCCCAACACCGTGATCTAGGAAAGGGATCGTCTCATCAAAACAAAAAAAAGCCCACGTAGATCATGACGGACTGTTCCTCCAGCACTTGGCCAACTTCAGGAGCACAGCTGCATTAATTTACACAACAATTAGTCAGTCAGTGCTTTACTGACCCCACTGGTGTGGAGGAGTAGTCCCACGGAATTAACATTGTGAGAAAGTTACTTAAAATGTTTTATTTCTTATTTATTAAGAAAATAAGAGAAGGAACCTGTCAAACCTATTTAGTTATTTATTTTATAAATAATGGTGGAAACGAGTGAAAACTTGCAGAGGGACAACGTTAATACAGTTTGTTGACATCTCACAGCTGTGGTGAAGACTGTCACACAGGAGACTTAAGCTTGAGAGTCATGTGATGCATGCGACACTCAACATGACATTAACCATTTCAGTGACTGCCTAACTCTAACCTAACCGCTGTGTTTGCACAATATAAATGCTGCGTTTTTGAGAGTTTCGAGCAAAACACAAGTGTGAAACTGGATGTATTTGAGTAGGACAAAAAGCCTGTGTGGGTGTTAAAGTTTGAGGACAGGTTGAAGTGAGTGGACAAGTGGCACAATTTGTGTCTTTGAAGTGGGTCTCATTCACCTCAGATTTCAGAGATTTTACTTCTTTTATATTTTGGCTAAAATCCAATCTAGGTCTGCATTTTAGTCATTCCAAACACATTTCAAGGGTTTGCATGCCCAGTAAACAAGGTTTATTCAGTTATCAAAGGAATTTCCTTAAAGAAATTTGATAATCTAGGAATTTTTACATGTGATGGTACATTGATTAAAAGGGCGTCCTCCTATAAGCACTTGGGAATATGGATTGATGAAAAAGGTTTCATTGTATACACATATTTCTAACTTGGTTAAGAAACTCAAAATGACGATTGGCTTTTACTTTTAGAAATAAATTGTGTTTCACATTCTCTGTAAGAAAAAAACGCATGGAAGCTACTTTTCTGTCTGTCACTGATTGTAGGGATATACTGTAAATGCATGCAGCCTCGATTCAGCGTATCCTGCAAATCCAAAGTCTGTCACTCACCACTGCATTCTCTGTGATTTAGTTGGCTGGACATCGCGGTTATTTCCCTTTCTGTTACAATCTGCGCGCCTCCAAGTGGCTGCTCCCTGGCGACACAGCGTTTTCCTACTATGCACCAGGGTCACGGAATAATCTCTGAAAACCTCTTGAACTAAAAACATTTGTATCCATTCATGATTTTAAGCGTATCAAAGAATGCAGTGAGGGAGAAATGTCAGTGTTTTATCTTGAGAGGCCTCTGTGCTTGAACAGTTGTCATTTGTGTGGATTTTGTATGGCTGCTGTCTTGTCCAGGTGTCTCTTGTAAAGAGATGTTCGATCTCGATGAGACTTCCTGGTTAAATAAAGGTAAAATAATAATAATAATAATAATAATAGTTTCACATTGTGAGAAAAAAGCAGCTCATTTGAATGTGTTGCATTCAAGATGTTTCCCAGTCACTGACATTGTCATCTGGGCAGCGTGTATTCGTCAGTGTCCTAAGAAATCACATGAGCACATATAGCCAGTAAAGTCCTTGTTTCTTCCATCGTTCTTGTTCATTTTGCTGCCAAATCACGGAGCTTTTCTAAATCTGTGCACACCTGCTGCAGACTTCGACTCTGTCTCGTGCTGCCATTGTCGTCCAAAGACGGCGAATTGTGACCCAACTGAACGCGGCACAGTTGGCCACAGGTGTCCCTCCTCTGCAACACTTGATGACATTTGCAGAGACAGAGGGGCTTATCCTGTGTTTGATCAGTGCTTCGTCTCTCTCTCACACACAGACACATAAGCACCACCCAGATGACGGAGGAGCCACTCGGTCGTAGCGCTTATCTGTGAAAATTGCTCAAGTCTTCACGCCGAAAATACCTTGTGCCGCCGTCTTTGATTCCCTTAGAAGGCAGGCAGACGCGTGTCTGTGTGTGTCTGTGCGTGATTGCCACAGTGGGGAATCCGTGAGCTTGTGTGTAGGATTGTGCACAGTGCTGGGATGTGTGTGAGTGTGTGCGTAGCAGATCCGTGACAATCCAACTGTGACAGGTTCTAATAGCTCTCGAACACCATCCATCTGAGCACACTGCTGCTCATTGTGTGTGTGTGTGTGTGTGTGTGTGTGTGTTTTCATTCTTGTTTTATCTCAGGCTCCGTTATCACTTCAAGCCTTCTTCTCCGTTCCCAGCTCAGTGCTCCTCTCCTCAGCTGCCAACGCCACCGGAGCGAGACAGATAGAGGAAGTTGGCTGAGAAATGGCATCGATGGGAAGTTCCGCTCAGTGGTAAATCTCTGAGCTCAGACCTTTGGCAAACACAGGAGGTTCATGAACAGTAGTTTGAGCTGCTCCATGAATTTAGGATCCTGCTAAGACTTGTCTTCACCCTCTTTACTGTCAAATTGCTGCGATTCACGGGAAGTTGGTTGCGAGTGAGCGACCGGAATTACGGCTCAATCCGAATGCTGATGTTGCTCTACGATTTGTGGACTCATGCAGAGTGTTATGGGTAACTGTAGGCGGTGGAGCTGCATGTTGGACGAGCCGATTGGTCGATGCACTAAAGTCGGGAGGTAGGGTAGAAACAAAGGCAAAGAAGAAGAAGATGGGCAGCACTGCAGTCCAGTTAAGAAAAGCTAAGGCTACAAAAGTTGTGGGAAGGAAGCTGGTGGTCGCATCAATCAAAATCCAGCAACAAACAGTTGGCGTGTTCTGATTGGTTTGAAGCCTCGCTCAGAAACCTTCAGCACAGAAGCCTTTGACAGCAGCTCTTTAAAGCATATTTCTACAGAAAAAGAAAAAAGAAAACAAAGTTACATACTATGGCTCTAAGGCTTCTGTAAACATTGTCCTGAAAGAAACGTGTAACACTTGACGCTTTTTGTCAGTGTCTGTGCATTAAGTACAGAGCTGAAGCTGGGAGGCAACTTAACTTAATTCAGCCTAAAGACTGCAATCAGTGCTAAACAGCCAATCTGCTGCTACTCTTTATGCTAAGCTAGGTTCTCACACCAGCTACGGCTATGTTCCCAGAACCAGCACGCCTACACTGTCTGTGGGTGGAGGGCCCACGGGGTAGTGGCGCCATGTTATTTCTTCGGACTGTGTGCGACCACACCCCATGGACAAAGGTCCAGCCCCTAGATGCTCGCTGACGAGCATCATCTGCTGTAGAAAGTTACACACACCCTGAGCTTTTACCACCGTATAATAGTTTTTGGGACAACGATGGAGCTTTAACGTTGGCTTTAGTGTCTGTATGAGGATTGTTTAGAAAAAGTTATCCTCTAAAGGAGGCAGAACATACTATGTACTTCTAGTTCAAGTTGCACTCAGCACTCAGCTCATCCCACTAGGACAGCAGTTCAAACTTGGGGCCTTAAATTGAGCCCAAAAACCCAATATTATGCAAGAGTGTAACCGTTTAGGTCCTGTGCTTTCACTCAGTTCTCCTCACAGTGTGCATTAAGTACAGAGCTGAAGCTGGGAGGCAATTTACTTAATTTAGCCTAAAGACTGCAATCAGTGCTAAACAGCCAGCCTGCTGCTACTCTTTAAAAAAAATCACTCCCCAACAGCTCTAAAGGTAATTAACACGTAGTAGTATTTATTTTTATACTACATTAAAAAAAAATACACCAAACTTCCAACAGGCCTGTCTGGCTGTTTTCCCCTGTGTTGGGACTTCATGCTAAGCCAGGCTGATTGTGTCTAGTCTCTAGGCCTCAGTGATCTCAAACACAAAGCATAAATGTTAAAATAGGCGTCTTTACTCTTTTCTGGGCGCAGAAACAGAACAGCAAACTTTTTCCAGGTGCTAGAACGTCATTATGTCAATAACCTTTATATCAATCGTGCTTTGATTCGGTTACACGTAATTGATCGGTTTCTATTTCGTCACTACAGTATGTGACACAGCTGCACACTGTAGAGATTAGAATGATTATTCACCAATAAATAAGAATTATTCATACATCGGTAAGTGAATCTAAAAGACATCTATAAAAAAACAGCATTTAAAATAAAGTAGCATCTTCCAACGCATGAAACCCAGACATTCGTCCAGACACACATCACATCCATCACAGTCCTATTCTCGTTCTCATTCTCCCACGTGCACACATCAGCCTGGTCCTGCAGCCACTATCATTTGTAATTATGCAAAACAGTCCTTTCTCGTCGCGTGGAGGAAAGCAATTTTTCTATGCAAATGGTTGAAGTCCCTCTGAGCGCCACAATTGGACGTGTGCGTATAAACGCGCTAATGATGAGTGACGGCCGGTGACGGCGGGGTCACCGCACATGCGACGCAGAAGAAGACCGACTAAAGGGCAGAATTGTCCTCGCAAGTTGCGAACTGGGCAGGGAGGACGGGACTGCGCCGTGCATTACTAATCCACTCTGATGAGGCAGTAATCAGAAAGGACTGGAGTAGTCATTTAACATTATATCCTTTTTTTCCACTTTAATCTTTTCCCTCGAGTCTCTTTGAGATGGTGGTTCAGGCGAATCCTGCACAGCACCAAAAAACACCTGCATGTTGCAAATATCGGCGGAAATTGGGCTGCGATCATTTAAACATCCCTCAATCATCTTTCATTTCACAGCAGTGAAACGACATCGTGATTGTTTTCGCCAGGTGCAGGACATCGTCTTTCCCAGGGAAACACTGGGCAAAATCAGAATGAGCTTGTCTGTCAAGCTTATTACCTGTGACTCTCCAGCACTTCCACTCTTCCAGGCTGCCTGTAAACCCCCAGGACTTTGCCTCCCACACTGGATCAGGTTTTCAGATATGTCTGCTAGAAATCCACAATCCAAAAAAAGACACGCCGTCATCTGGTGTGTGTGCTGGTTCCCCAGCTGGAATATTAAATATTTGCCTTTGATTCGGTTCGTCGGTTTGTCTAGTGCCACACAACAATCCATGGCTCTTATTCACATTGCAACTTAGGCATTTGTTGCACTGAGCCCCAAATGGTAGAAGTGCAGATCTCCTCTGCAGCTGTTGGATGCATTGCATTCTGGATCATGAATGTGTTAGATTTTGTGTTGAATTCAGTACAGCGAGATCTAGAAGGACTTTTGTCAATGAAAAACTTCATTTGTAGCAACGCACATTTCTCCAGCTCATTAGTGTGAAGTCTAGTTTATTGCCCCCTCCCCTCCCCTCCCTCCCCATCTCCACCCTTGTGATGTACAAAGAGACACAGAGCTTCATATTTGCCGTTAGGACACACACAAAGCACCTTCCTGCACCTCACAAACTGATGTATGAATGAACAATGCGTTTTCATTCCTGGACCCATCGATAGCTTTTCTAATTTCTCCTCTCCACATTTGCAGGCCAGCGGTGAACAGCTACTCTATGGTTTTACAAATAAGAACAGATGATTTTGATTTTGACTTCCACACTGACGTGGCTGCTGCCTTCTGGGGAACATCATTAGCTACCAGGAGAAAAACTGACAATTGTACACCAGGGACCGGCAGCCACAGAGGCACTATTACTGCATTTGTGGCCATCTTGTTTGGAGGTGAAATTAAGCCAACTACTGTTAGCTGAATGCGTAATGCTGCTGCAAAAATCTTGAGGTATTTAAGTTTTTCTCAGCCTCACTTTTATTTATAGTTCTTGTAATCGTTTGTTTGCTGAATGAGTATCAGGGCCTCTCGGGTTCTTATAAGCCAGTTAAAATCCCCAAATGCATGGCAAATGCATGTTTCTCTTCGCAGTCAGTAGTTTCTTTTTTTAGCGTTGCCCAAAGTTTCCAGGGTTTCAAGGTTAAAATTGTGGTTTGTTGTGGAGCCCAAAATAAGCTGAATTATTGGAGCAGAAATGTATCCGATGCAGCCATATTGGAAATTTTACCAAGGGCTGCAATATTAAGTCACTGCTTGTGTTATTCACTTATTTTTCTACAAATTAAGTCCAACAAAAAGTCATTTAAACATGTTGATTTAAAGTTGGGCACTAGACAAAATCTCCAGAAACTTTAGGACATATCAGAGTTGGCAGAAACAAGAGGGGAGGATTGGAAAGATGGATAATTAGGATGAAGGCAGGAACATACTCATGAACTTAGTTATGCTTCAGTAGGCCACCTACTACCTAGCAGCAGGCCAGTAGGTCTGTTATCATCAACACTTGTGGGAACTCAACACTTCTGTTCAATCTACTGCCACATTAAACATGAGGAGCTACAGATGGTAGTTGGTGGAGTTTGTCAGTCGTGTAGCTACACGATCTGTACCAGGAACCTGATTTGTTCTCTACATAGGTGGTTATAGTTGGGGCAAGATGATTGAGAGTGACCCGCCTCCAGACACAGACTCACAGAAGTGGGCATTTCTTCTGAGAAATGGATTTTTGGAATGTTATTAGGGCTTATTGCCCTACCATAACTATCATAACCATAACTATCATAACCATAACCAATCTTCTTCTGCCAGCTTGTATCAATGACATCCATGAAGTCATCTTGAGATGGTTGGTTAAGGCTTTAGGAAACTGTCATTAATGCCTCTTTGCACATGGACAGACCAGGTTGTGACAAGGCGTTTGCAGTTGTAGGTAACAAAGTTGTGGCTCTGCATTTTGTTACTATGACGACAAAGGTGTGGCTTGTGATAACGACCTACTGTGCACGTTGAACGCAAGTAATTTCACAAATCTTAGTGGAGAATTTGCTGCATTCTTACATTTTTGGGAACGGTGTGAAAGTCGTGTTCCCACACTGCAAACAGCATAGACACATTAGAAAACACTGTACTTCCCAGAACGTTACCATGTTACCACCATGTAAACACCATGTAAGTCTAAGCACAAAACCTTTTACATATTTGTTACATTTCCAGGTTGGTGTCACTCTACTTATGAGAAAGCCACATCTTCCAAAATCAATTTCCTCACTTCCTGCTCCTTAAATGGCAACTCCACTCATTTTCAACTTGTGCATTAATGCTTTAAATCTTCCCTCTGACATATTAAAATATTTCTCTGCTTCTAGCTGAAAAACTCATTAGGAGTTCAGATGACATCACCTGGAGGAGTTTTCATCATTAGGAGTTCAGATGATGTCCTCTGGAGGAGCTCTTAGAAAAGCAGGTTGACCATGATGACAAACTGCATAGTACAAGCAACACGATGACATGATCTGAAATGAAGGTTCATCCAAGTGATGTCATCTGGGGGCATTTTTCAGCTAAAAGAAGACAGAGATCTTAATATAATGATCTCAGAGGGAAGTTTAATGGCATTCAGTTACATGTGTTAGTCAAACTAGAGCCAAAAATAGCAAGTTCAATATCAGTGATGCATCCTTCAAGTGAACAGCACTTGAACAGTAAAAGCTTGTCTGCCATGTTTCTACGATGTGCTTTAAGCAACTGATCGTCTCCTATTTGAATCATCTGAGCTCCACGAACTGGGTGTCACTCCTGCCACATGCTCGGAAACGCAACCCAGAGTCAAGTACAATTTTCAGGTTTACGTGCATTCAACACTTCACAGAAAGACACCAATGTATTTCTACAAAAAAAAAAACAAGAGAAGTGCATCAAACAAGAAAACTCCAGGTTCAATGTTGCTGCTATTATTGGGGTTACAATACAAAATTAAGGCGTGCGAATATTAAACTTCGTAACCATATTTTCATGATCAAACACATTTTAGCCGACACCATTGTCTTGTTTTCTTCTATCCACTGTGCTCTATGTATTCAAAACTCTTCAAATGCATGAGTGAAGAAACACATGCGATTCCCTCGGAGTATCCTCCAAAAATGAACCCAAATTTAACCCCGTTACGTAACCAAACAAATATAAATGCTTTTTACGGCAATTCCAACCCTTAAAGTTGTATTTGCCAGATTTATGCTTAAACCATTAATTTTGAGTAATTTCTGCTGTTATATAGTGGCAGTGTTTGATTAATTAGGCGACACCTACCTGTGAACAACTTTAAGGAATGAAATTGTGTGGAAAAAAAAGAGAGTTATGGTAAAAGAGAGGCAGTTTACCGGATGGGTAAAGGATAATACATTGTGGTAATGCCGAGCTGCGACGACTGTAGTGCAGGACAGCACTTTAGATTTAAAAGGCAGCTGGTTGTTCGGTGCTCTATAAAACAGATGTTTAACCACCCACTCAGATGGTTAAAATCATAAGCATAAATGTTACATACACCAGTGTTAAATGGAAAAAAAACACAACTCACCAGTCAGAACTGCATCACAATACTGCATCAACAATTGGACTTTATTCACAAGTTCTTTACACCAATAGAACAAAATATTTTCTGTTGTTCTTCATTTTGATTTCTGTACAGTGTTAAAGAAACAGACCTGCCATCTGTGTGGGAAAGAAAGAGCAGCGTCGCGGCGTCATCATTGTATGGTTTCAACGAAATGTGAGATTATTGGAGCTGTTTCACTTGGAAGTATTAACATCCCAATTTACTTTAGACTAGTTCTCGCAGCATGTTTCAGTTTTGTGATTATGCAATGGACTCCAACTAACACAACACCAACTTTGATGCAGTGCTACATTAAATCCACACTGCACCATCTCTCGACTAGATGTCAGCTGCAATCTGGAAACGGTAGAGGTGGAAATCCTTTACTTTTGCACTGAAAAGGTGCTTGGAGCT
This sequence comes from Channa maculata, assembly GCA_020496755.1. Classification (NCBI taxonomy): domain Eukaryota; kingdom Metazoa; phylum Chordata; class Actinopteri; order Anabantiformes; family Channidae; genus Channa; species Channa maculata. Next base: position 22,961,078 of record CM035612.1, on the reverse strand, counting down.
TAATAGACAAACCGACATCTGTTTTGTTTTCTTGAACGGTTTCGCTAAGATCTTCTTGAGGCCACAGAAAAGTACAGCACACTCATTTGCTGAATAAATAGCCATGCACTAGAAGGTTAATTTTTATAAGTTATGTTATTGACGATTCAATAAGTCAAACACAAGTACAACTAAAATATTTTGAACTGTACATTTACTGCCAGCCACGTGAAAGCAGAGAATGAATTGACTGAGCCAGTTTCCCCAAAAACACCTGCAATGTTAGTGGCTTTGTGGTTGTGTTTGGTCAGTTCAACCTGAATTCCTGCCATTTTTTTCTTCCATGGCCAATTCCTGGTTCCCACTCGCCGTTGTAAAAGGGCAGCTCTGTTCACGCTACAAGTGGGGCTACATTATGGATGTATTATGAAAACTGAATACCTGATGGATGGATGGACATAACAGTCATTCAGTCCTATGAAAGTTGCTCTGAAGTGCTTAATGGAAGCTGGATTTTAGCTTTTAAAAATGACCCAGATGATCCTCACACTTCCACGTTTTTGGGCCCGAGGACTCACACTAGCAACCTCCTCTAGTCCCCCCCTCAGCTCGCTGTATTAGTGGGGGATCACATAAAGAATCCTAAGGGTCTAGCAAACCGTCCAAACAATACGGAGCCAAATGCATCAAATTCCAATAATTGAAAAATGTATTGACCATTTCATAGCTGCTTCCACACTTCCAAGGAGTGTGTGTTAGAAAAATGCCGTGGCAAATTCTCCTGGAGCTTGGGATACATACGCTGTACACTGGCACACAACAAAACATGATGGCAACCTCTGACAGGAAGAACAAGAGCTCCTCAGAACAACGTGTACAGCTGATGTTCAGTCTGCACAGACCCAAATATTATGGCTGCACGTGAAAATATGTCTGGACCATGGCGGCCACAAAAAACCCCAGTTTAAAAAGCATCATCTCCATTGACTACAACAAAAAAAAAAAAAAAAACCCTTTTCCAGAACTTTCATGAGGTAAAGTGTAAAGTGGACTGAGCTGCAGTCACACTTCTGTGCAGTGGGACACACGCGGGAGCCAGAAAAAGTGAGCAACTTTCATTTGAGTGACTGGCACCTTGTTTGAGTCTCGTCTCCAGCTCCTCTAATCCGTCCATGGCCCAGACTGACATGGACTTGGGCAAGTGATGAAATTGACATCGCACATGCTCTGGTGAACACACAGAGCTGCAAAGCATGAACTGGCCTTTACAACAATGAAGAACTTACCGCAAAACCTGCATGTTACTGGATAGTTTCAGAGCAAAACCCTTAGAGTTTTGCCACTTTCATGAAGCCATTTATTTCCATTTATTCCCTCTCCAAACCTTTTAACAAAATCAATTGGCTCAGGTTGAAATATTTGTGCGGCCATTTGATTATGGGTGAAGAATTTAAAAATCTGCTATGTATTATTTTGTAACAATATTTAGACGCCAATAGTTTTTTCATATGAAAATGATCAGAAACCAAAGGCTCAGAATATGGAAAAAAACAGGAGCATAAGTTAGCAACAATGTCAAACATAGTGTAAATAGTTTGGAGGAAAATGTGTGAAATCCAGAAATCCAGAAAGTTTAATGATGTTTTTGAGAAAACCAGCTAATGAGAGTCAATGCAAACTAGCTCTCTATGCAATACAGCTTCAGCCACTGTACATGTACAAATAATCCAATAATGCTACATAGAAGAACTGGTATCCAGAAGCCAACAACCCCGTTTATCATTAAAGTAAGACGTGGAAACGCTTAACTTTATTCTGGCCTTATTCTAGTAGACTGTTGTTTGTGTGGAAATAGGGACATCGTTTAAAACATCTCACACACACTTTTGGACAGACAGCCGTGTTCTTCAGTGTTTATCGGACAGCAAACCTTCGGCCCACAGGTTCATCTGCCGGAATAAGGCCATTTTAAAGTGGAGTCTCATTTCAAGGTGACTAGACACGTTTACTAGTCCATCTACTGTGTTTTTATTAAGGCAGACATTAGTGTTACTTCACTGACAAGCCACAATATTGGTTGTCCACGAGGGATAATTCAGGTTGGGGAAAAAACAAAAAACAAAACACAATATTGCTTCTACCAAGAGGATTAAAAGTGACACATATTCATATTTCATCTAATTTCCAGTATTAGCATTGTAGCGCTCTTAAAATAAGTGGCGTATCGCTAACATATTTAGTGTAGGAAAAAATAAGCTTTTAATAGAGATGAAATAACGACGTCGAGCTCGTGGACCAACACGTGGTGCTGATGAGTCGCACTGTGACACCTCAGCAAACTGCTTGAAAACAAAACAGAAAGCACTAAAATGTAGACACAAGTATGATTTGGTGATACAGACAATCAAAACAAAGACCAGTCATCGGCATGAGTTTGGTCAAAACACATTCTGTACTTTGGACATGGATGGATTATGAGAAAATAGGCCCCTGGGCACAGACAGGGGAAGGGGCCCTGCTTTCTTTTTAGTCATCGTTAGTTGTTTCGTGATGGTTTTTGGACTGTGTGTGCTGGTTTGTGATGGTTTGTGCCTATTTTGCCAATCATATGTGTAGCTGTGGGCAATTTTGTTGCTCTTTTTGTGTGTTTCTAAGTCATTTTCCACCAGCTCTATTTCAACTAGTTTCAAATCTTTAGGTGGTCTTTCATCTGAGCTCCTTCGAACAATTAGTATGAACAGTAATTTCAGAGGCTCTGGCCCATGGGCCCCCCGAGTTGCTTGGCTTGTGCCCGGTATGCGCATTCAGTAATCCATCCATGATTGTATCGTACAAAGTTTACAACTATAACATGAATTCATTTATTTGGCTTGGATAGAAGATCAGATGAGAAAACGCCTTCTTACATCCAAGTAAACTATGACATTAATTGCCAAACCAAACTATCAGAAATATACTCGCACTAGAACATAGAGAAACATATTTGTCAACCTATCAAATTGTGTTCAACTGCAGTGGAATGTCACATTGGAAAACAGGCTCCATGGATAATAACAATACAGGGACGGCCTATATATACAGGGTTGGTTCTGAATTTACTAAGATGGAAGAAGAGCAGAGAGGAAGAGCAGGGAGGAGGACTGAGCAGAAGGGGATGAAGGGAAAATTAAGAATGATTGGACAAAGGGAGAGGACAAGGTTAAAGAGGACACAGCACATGATGATGAAGAGAATGAAAATGAGAAGCAGAAGCATAAAATCAAATGAAACTATAGAGAGTTGAGAGTACGAAGGACAGAAGCTCAGCTCAGAAATAAGAGACAAAGCAAAGGAAAATGAGAGAAAATGAAACGAAAAGAGAGACAGCAGGAGAAAACAAAAGCTAGTAATAGTAGAGACAGTTTTCCAGGTAGGACAGGGGACGAGCAGAAGAGAAGTGGAGGGTGTCTGTCAGAAGTAGGTGCTCCCTCCTACTGTGGAAGAGCTTTCAGAACAGTGTTCACATCCTCGGCGACGGCCGTCAGCGCAAACTCAAACTGATCCTGCAGGAAGACAAGAACGGAGGGTGGAGGAAGACAGGAAAGTAAAAAGTACCGAAAGACACATTTGGAGACGAAACTAGGCAGCACAGCCGATTGTGATTTCAGGGCTACAGAATGTTCCCTTTGGCAAGATGATGGACCCGGCAATCCCGCAGAAATAACCACTGAGTTCTGAAAGTAAATTGCAGCTTGATTTACTCACAAATCTTGAGCAAGAATGAAGTTTTAAAGGGGGAATCAATGTGCTGCCTAACAGCTTCCTGCCCTTTGGGTTCACGTTGTCACATTTTAACAGTGTCTGCAGGGATTTAGCCACAGGAGCACATGAGGGTGATTAGGCCGGGTCGTGGTTGGACTCGGTTCAAAGAGTGTTTGGTGTGTTTCATTTGCCCTGGGCTGTGCCTTTCAGGTTACTTCCAGGCTGCTCACACCCTGTGGAGCGATGTGGAGTTGTAACAACCAGATCAACAAGTCCTCCAACCTTTACATCAGCCTAGGTCATTTTAACCGGCCCTCTCTTAGGGCCGAGAGGACCATTGGTGGAAAGAGGGCCCCCAGCGTCTGCTGAGGTTGTATCAGCAACTAGAAATTTCATGAAATGGCGGCTGGTGCAACGCAGTTTTTTTTTTTGCCATAAACATTCCAAAGTGCCTAATTAACACCGTGCAAACCGAGCAATTTGCTTGGTTTTACACACAAGGGGTTAAGGCTTAGTTAACAAAAGCTGCGGTGCACTTTAAAAGTCACTGTGTACTTAATGTCACGTGACGTGCACATAGCAGTTGTTTCACATTCTACTCGAATTCAGAACTTTTTTTATCTTTAAAAAAATAAGAATAATTAAAAACAGTACGAAAAACAGAGCCAGCAGTAATTCAGCACACGTGAAAAAGATAAAACTGACACTGACTGGTCTGTTCTATTTGGTGAAAGTTGCCAGTGTGATCGTGTCACCAGGCAGAACGAATGTCATGATGCCCAAAATGTGAGTGACCACATCTTCTTGTGACCACACTTTGTAGGTGGGAAAAAAAAATCCAAACGTAATAAAGGGCGTAAGAGCATCGCATTTTGCTGCACTGCCTCAGCCTTTCTTTTTGTCCTTTCGGCTCATCCTGTGAGTTCAGTGTCGTCAGTGTGGATCATTGTCCGCATGTTGGTTTGGCAGTTTTGACGCCGGATGCCCTTCCTGACGCAAACCCTCCCCAATTTCTACTGGGCTTGGACCGGCACTGCACAGCTGGGGAGGGGAATGGGCTGTTAGGGGTTCAGTGTCTTGCCCAGGGACACTTCGACATATAGCCAGAGCCGGGATCAAACCACTGACCCTGTGGTCCGTGGACAACTGCCTTTACCAACTGAGCTACAGCCGCCCGCCGGATTTGTAGAATAAATTCTGCATTATTGGTCACTGTGTGTTTAAGAGTCCACATAAATGAACAAAGTTGGTGAATAGTTGGGTTTAATGTTCCATCGCTGTAATTTACTCAGATTCATAAGAACATTTTTGGTGTTTTTTCTACAACACATAAAATCCTACACAACTTCTATACATATTCCTAAATGCTACTAATGTCTGTAATAACTGTTCATTTACTTTTCAGAAATGGATTGATCTTGTCTGCTGCAGAGGGTCCAATTCCAAAAGTGGAATTCAGTGGAAGTGTGATGCATAGCTGGTGATGCCAAGGTCACATTTCTTTTCCAAACCTTGCAGAAGTGCAGTATTTACAGCACAGACACTGTACAGAGTGCAACTTTAGAACATTTATCTTGAGTTAGATCTGTGCATTAGCCGTGGAGCGAGAGGTAAAAGTAAGTAGCATTAACACTAGAAGCACTGGCAAACAGCTCGGCTCTGTCCTACATTAACAAAGCCTACTACTTTTATCTGTGTGTAAAGCCTCTTTGCCTTGTCACCAGCATGTCCTGTTCTGTTCTACATGTTGTGTAGAACAGAGCAGAAAAGTTCCTTTGGCCGGCTGATGCTACCATTTAGATATATATAATATAATAATTAGTCCCTCACCATCTTTAAAACCTGAATGCAAACTCTCCTTCCCACATGAACAAACAGGATTCAGGCATTTGTTTGTTACCTTGGTCTGAACCATCCCCGGCCTCTGGTCCCGCAGGTGCTCCAAAGTTGCTGCAATATCGATCTCCTTGGCACCTGTCATGGGACAGACAAACAAAAAAAAAACACACACATATATATACACAGCGTTGGATTTGTGCCACAAAAATAATCCAGCTAACATCTGTCAATCGGGTGTTTATACCCGCTCCCTTTGGAAAAGCAAAAGGCGATTACATTGATCCTCTTTGCACAAACAAACACACAAACACAAACTGCTGTTGTCGGGATGAAAAAAGATAAAGAGGGAACAGAAACTGTTGGAGAGGACTTTGTGAAGGAAATCACAGGCCCGTGTGTTTGTAGAGCTTCCTAAAGGAGCCGATCTTAAAGCCCCTGGCCGTCCTGTAGCCATCAGATCTCTGCCAAACCCCTGCCACACTCTCACATGCCTGTATGTGTGTGTGAGTGTGTACTGGTGGGGTCCCAGTTTGCTTGCCAGTCAGCCAAACTGCCTGCCAGACTGGCATGATGCCCTGCACCTGACAGCAGTGTGGCTGCTTGCAGTCGACTGAGTGACCTCTGGTCAGACTCTCAGGCTTTGTGATCGATTGCAAACACATAGTTTTATCTTTAAGAGCCAAAGACACAGACATTTATCTGCACATGAACTGCATAATTACGTGACCAACTTATAAATGACTTTGAGTTACTGAAGATCTGTCCAAGTCTCAAGCCTTGAAGCTTAACCAACTTGAGCTAGAATAAGTATGAGACCCAAATTCCAGCCACTCTGCTCCTGAAGCCCTCTCTACCTGCCCTGCTGTACTCGGCTTCATTCTGCACAGGGCTTCAGGTATTACAGCAACGAACCTCTTCACAGTAAGATACGTTTTGGAAAATATTTATTGTAAAACCGATATTTGAAATAAATTGCATATTGCAGCTTTAACTGAAAAATGTTCAGATACCAAAAAAAGTCAATTCATGCAAGAAATAATTACGGCTTAAGTGAGGTTTTTAGTGAGAACAGGTTTCTGTCAACATAAATTTGTTTGAAACATGAATGTGACCATTTGTTCTCTAAGACAAATATCTCCATAAAGCACATAACGTTTAACTTTTTCATTCTGATGTCAAATCGACCTCATGCTACCTGCTAATGTCAAAGGAGCACAACTAGTCGCTTGAGGTTACGCAGCCATTAGCCAAAAAAAAAAAAAAAAAGAAGGAAAAGAGCAGGAAAACAGAGAACAAAGGAGAAAGTGATGATACAGAAAGCAGCGGGAATGAAGACATCTAAAAGAAACAGAGAAACAGTTGGAGGCTGCGAGAGAAAAGAGACGAGGGAGAGAGTTGGGAGCAACAATTACATTCACAAAGAGAAGGAAAAAGAAGAAAAAAAACATTTAATTTTTTTCCGTCTACCCGTTTCTCTGCCCTCCTTCCTCCTCAATCCAAATTCTGAGGAAACAAAAAAGTGCAGGAATTGTCTTTACTTTTTTGTTGCTGTGACACATAATAACACTTCATTTTCTTGCCTTCATGAAGAGGAAAATGAATAGTGGGAGAACTGCTCATTCACACCATTTTCTCTCTCTGTTTCACAGGTTTTGTGAGCTTCTTTTTTTTTTTAAACACCACAATAGGCTCCTTTCCAGCCAGAAAAGCTGCAACACACTACTCAGTGCCTTAGTTTTCTTTTTTTTCTTTTGAAGGGGAGGACTTAACAAGCTGAGGGCTATTGTGCAGGTGCCGATAAACCTCGAAATGGACGGCATTAAAAAAAAAAAAAAAAAAACTCCCTATTCGAACTTTTCCTTTTTGCAAAACCTCTCCCATAAAGGAGATGGTGGAAGAATGAAAAAGGGAGGAATTGTATAAAAATCCTGGCCTCATTTTATGCTTTCCTCCACTGCACGACCCTCGCTTTAAGGTGGAGGTCGAAGAGTAGGACTGTGGAGGCCTGCAGGAAAGGGGGGCTATAGAAGAGGAAGAGAAAAAGAATTTAAAAAAAGACAAGGCTGTTGAGAAGGCTGAGGCTGAGAGCTGAGCTCACCAGCTGGACCTGTGGAAAAAGATGGGGGGGGGGGTGCTGAACAGCTCCACAGCACTTAATGGGTTTCATTGGATTCTTAGGATGAAGAGAAGGGTGGTGGGTGGAGGTAGTTGTGGTGTTGTAACATTAGAGTGAGGAGGTAAATGAGGGGGGCCTTTTGGAGAGGAAGGGGGTGTCGCATAATTCTCAGATGACTTTACAATTAGTTCCTTGGGTTAAAAAGAGTGGGAATTCTGAGGGAGAGAGAGGGGGAGGTGGAGGAGGAGGGAAGTGGTTTTGATCAGGATGGAGGAAGCCTGCAAACCTGGGGGCCTCCAGCATCTCAGGATGGACAAAAAGCCCCAAAACAAGGCCGGGTGGGTGGGGAGCTGTGAAGTGATGAGGTGGAGGGAAAACCAGCATCTTATGACCCCTGGTTATGTATGTACGAGATATAAACTAAATAAAAAAGATGGATACAAGACACTGACCCCCAACTTAGTGAGTGTTCCCATCGGTGCGTGAGTGCGAGTGTGTGTGATTGTGTGAGTGTGTGTGTGTGTGTGTGGGTGAATGAGAAGCAGAGCAAAGCGCTTTGAGCAGCAATAGGTAGAAAAGTGTTGGATAAGTGCAGATATAACACAATCTATTTACCATAGATTGATGATTAATGAGCAGATGTTGGCGTTGATGTGTTTAGTTGCTTCGCTCATCACTCCACTCATCATTTTGTTGCGGCTGTAAAAATGTCATCTGGAGGAGTTGGAATCGAACTAGTAACCCTGTGTTAGCAGAACTTTCTTAAGGTTGGAGCCCCGGAGACAAATTTACATCTCAGCTTAAGTTTAAAAGACGTCTTAGGCAATCGCATAAACGCTGAGGTTGGGGAAAACTCCGCTCCTTTTCTTTCCTTGAAATGTTTTCTTTCAAACTTTCGGACGTGTTGATGAACACAGACAGGTGTCATATTGCTTAATAACAGGTGAGATCCACTTTGACTCACACAATAAACCTCTGTAACACCCCAGACACATCCGGACCTCAGTGTGATTCCAGGAAACCAAGCTAAATGTAAACAACAGCAAGAGACAACACCTGTGATGCTACCTGGATGAGGAAGTTGCCAACTAGTGAAGTTATCTTTCACAAACACAGGCTCCTGTTACATTAAAATACCACACACGGAAAACAAATCTAGTGCCCTAATGATGCAGGATGACTATAAAGACCCAGAGCTCCGGTTTCTTCACGTTGGCTAAATGTGTAATTGACACTATTGCTTTTAGTTGTCGGTCTATTGACATGTTAGCTGGAAGTTGCTCGTCGTGGCAGAACATAGACCTTCACCAAACACGACCAGGGAAAGAAAGAGGCACTGATTACGGCAACAAGCCCCAAAAACATTTTAAAAGGCTCAACTTTCAGCAGTCAACCATTTTGTCTGCAGTCAGCCAACAAAATGCTTAAATGTGCCGTCATCTGGGGAAGAGTGGAACCAGCACTATAGCGAGTCTCAGCCGGTTAAATGTGACCTCCTGGGTTCCATCATTACCTACTCTGAGTTTCACTACAGATAAGTATGGAGGAGTGAACAGGCCTGCTGGGCCCAGGGACCCAAGAGATCAGGAGGCCCCCATGAGCCAGACCCTTTGAAGTTACTGTTCATCTTTCTCATTGGAAAGTTGTAAAAATTCTAAGCAGCAACCTACAACTATCCACAACACAAAATGGATAATGAGAAATGAGGCAGACTGAAGAAGCCCCGCCCCCCATTTCTGGTCTGCTGTGGTCATTTTTATCTATAAGTACGGCCAAAAACACAAGCTGCTGTTACATATTTATTTAGTTTTTAATCGTTGCCCAATTACATTTTCTGATACTGATGCCTTTGTTAGAAAGTATAACTTTTTCCTAAGTTAAACTTTAGATTCAGACCACAGATGAAAGAGGAGACCCGTTCACGTCCTCCCATCCACTCCCGCCCTTCCCAGCGCTGTCCTCCTCGGCCCCTGGGTGCCGATCCCAGTGTGACAGCCTGGGAAAAGGCCCCTGATGCCTGACTGACCCTTTGAAGTGGAATTAAAGACCCAGGAGCTCGTTCTGCTACAGCAGCAGCGCCACCATGGGACACTTCACTCTCTCTCTCTCACACACACACACACACTACATAAACTGCACAATTAGGATTCACAAGTCTTTGGTGTGTCACTAAATTCTTGGATCCCATATTGGTTGATTGTTTTTTTTTTTTTTTGGACTCTACTATCGGACAATTTCTGACCCGTGCAGTAGCAGTAAGGTGTAATCACATAAACTGAGAGGTAAAAAGTGGTAAATGTTCCTTGTGCCTCCCAAGAGCAATGCAAATACTCTTATTCCTCTAGAAGTGGTAGAAGATCAGGGGACTAGGATGAAGTGTCCTGTCATAAACTGCCAAAGTCCTATGAAATATTCAGTCCCCTCCATAATTCCAGTGCAACACTGTGTTTATTATATCATGGTGTAATTACAGTAATTATCACGCACTCACAATGTGCTTAAAATGGTTCTGATGACACTTTAAATAAAGTGCTGGGGGTCGACTTCGCTCAAGTCGAAGTCAGACTTGAATGCAGCCGCATTCTCCCACACGAAGCACCTTCACTTTGTCTTTTCAAACAAATCTCCCAGCTTCCTGCATCTCATCATTACCGCAGACGTCACTCTCAGGCCGCAGCGTGTTGCCAAAGAGCCACGTCGCCCACTGGGTTAATGAAACGCGTATTAATTTGCAGTAGTTACAGCTAATAAATAGTCTGTGCAGTTAGTTTGTGCACAGTGGGCTCTGACAGTTTGTTTTTGTTGGCTCAGACGCCGACAGTAACATTGATTGAGTTGTTTTGTATTCATGGAAAAACTGCTCATACCTCCTCATTACTGTAATTATCTCATTAAATATAATTGTTTTTAGCTAATCAGCTAAATTTAGGACAAAAAGTAACAATGATACTGTCAATATTTTGACAGCAGTACTTTTTTTTCTCTCCCACCGTTAAGAGTAGGGTGAGCGGGAGGGAGACATGTTGCCATGGTAACGCCTCTCCAAAATGACGCAGGACCAAAAAAGACAGACAACACCCACCTTTAGCCATCTTGTTGAGCACCATGTCGATCAGGATGTAGGTCCCAGTTCGTCCTGCACCATCGCTGGAGATCAGAAGCAGAGACAGAGTGGGTGGTGGGAGGGGGCAGAGAGGAAGATGGAGAAGGGTTCATTAAAAGATATACTGTTTCCTAAAACCTAAAGAACAAAATGAATTTGCTGCTGTTCTGTTTCTTCTAGTCTGACCGTGGCAGGTCATACATGGCAACATGAGCATGTGCTTCTAAGAGTCTGCAGGAAGAATGTGAATCTGGTCTAGTTAACAAACATGACCTGTGTTTTTTTAAAAGGGTGTTTTCCTTTTCAAAAGCTTTCATTTTCTTGCCGCATCAACTTAAAACAGCCACTCGTTTCACATGAGGTAAAAATTGTGTTTTTGGTTTCAGAATAGCTTCCAGCGTCACAAGCAGACAGCCACCTGCTGCTCCAGTCTAAGCAAAGGCAGGGAACTGGCTCCGCTGCTGTTTGGTTGACACTGTGTGGAAAAGCTGCAGTTTGTCTTTTCTGCCCATCATCTCCCCTCGTTTACACTTTTTTACATTTGGTCTAACAGCTCTGAATTTGTTTCACACGGATTGTAAACGAGCACAAATGATTACATGTGATGATCACACATTTCAGTGGGTTGTTAACAGTTCTCATCCACCAGTAGGTGAACGTATTGAATCCTATAGGTTCACCGGGTCCTAATGTTCTCTAGTGCACCCAACCCCTGTTTTCACCATTTTAAAATAATATTTTTAGGGCCAGAGGTTAAGAGAAAGGTGCCTTTGATTAAAATAATAATATAGAGACATCTACTGTTAAACTGCTTTCGTCAAATTTATTACGGCTGCTAGATGTTACCTACATATCAGTTGTCTGGGAAGGTAGAACAGCACCTACTGCAGCATGTGTATGAGCTGATAACAGCCAAGTGAATCTGACTCCAGTGCTCAGCAGACGAGCAGCAGTCAGTGAGTTTTACTATGCCGATGTTTATGAGTCTTCTAATGCTATTTCAAGGGGATAAACAACTTCAAAGATGTGTAATTATGGAACCGAAAAGCTGCAGCTGCTATTTTGGTCAGGATTTAAACAACACGAGGATATAAACCTGTTTAACTGCATTTTTAGACTTACTGGCACATAATGCATGTTCTTTTCTAAATAAAAGAAAAAAAAAAAATCAAAAAGCAATGACACAAACTGCAGCACAAAAAATGAATTCGACGCTGTAGTGTATGTGGAGGGAATATTTTATATCCAATATTTATTTCAAGTGTTAAAAATTGATGTCTGCTCCCCTTATCAGCCTGTTTCATGGGCGGGTGTGTAATCTAACAAACTGTTTGTGTGTGTGTGTTTATTAGCTGGCATGTGTCCATACTTTCTAAATATTTCATTTTCTCTGGGACCTTGGTTATTTTCTGCAAGCCCACACACGCACACAGCTGTATATTTCAACAACCCCACTGGCAGTAATTGAGCAGTACTACCTCAATGTGTGTGTGTGTGTGTGTGTGTGTATGTGTGAACGTGTCTATTTTGTGTACGTGTCTGTTTGCAGGGAGAAAGTATTAGCACCAAACTGTCATAGTGAAGACATCTCCATAATGTGAGGACATTTTGGAAGGTCCTTATACTTCAATGGACCCTGATGTCAAGGTTTATCCTCACACAGACAGCATTAACCAATACACGTCTCTGTGTGTGTGTACGTGTGTGTAGTTGTGTGGCTATTTCCGTGTAAGTCAGGTAGGTTGTGCTTAGGACAAGGAGCTGGGAAATGCATTATGTCAATGCATGTTCTCACAAAGATACATGTGGAACTGAGTGTGTGTGCGTGATTTCCACATATATTCTGATCTTTGATACACGTGTGTGTGTGTGTGTGTGTGTGTGTGTTTTGTGTTTCATACAGGTTATTACAGCACGATTAGATCTGAACCTTGCCAGCATCATTACAAGGAGATGAAAGATGTGATGTGTGTGCGTGTATGTGTGTGTGTGTGTGTGTGTGTGTGTGTGTGTGTGTGTGTGTGTGTGTGTGTGTGCCTGAGGGCTGTGAGTAAACATGTCAAGATGTCTGCTGCCTTCTCTCACTCTATTTAAAATGAAAGACAGGGAAGGTTAAGGAAAAACCATAGACAAGCGGAGCAAGACAGAAATGAGAAAAAGACAGATGGACAGCTAATTGGAAAGACAGAGAAAGAGAAAGAATAAAAAGGACAGACCAGTTCTCCTCTGTTAGCTCACTTCTAATTCTGGTTGCTTCTCTGTATACGTGGGGGTATAAATGGTTGTGGACAGGTCTACAGTGAATGTCTGCACAACAAACATTAGAGTGTGATTGGCTGGTAGTTTCAGAATAAGCTCGGTTTGATCCAAATCAGAGGTCAGAAACATCATTTGAAACGAGACAGAAGTGTGTTCCTTTAGTCCATTTCTCCAATTTAGTCCAAACCACCATCTTTCCCTAACCAACTCATCTTTGTGTCCACATGCAACCATGAGTGTGCATTGTGTGCGTCCACGCATAATATTTTAAGATGGCGACCAACTGATCCTTCTAGCATGTGGAATTTGGGTCTACTGGCCTTTCTCTGTCCGGCTGCACAGTGGGCATGTGGTCATATTTGGTCTGTGATGCACATCTGGGCTATAAACCCAGCAGAACTCCATCAGATGCACATGAAAATACAGCACTGGTGCAAACTAAAGAAGTGAAGCTGTCAACTCGCCAACTTTAGCCAAAATGTGCTAATTTGGGCTGGATTGAAGTTGGATTATGTTTAAATCAAAAAAAAAGTTTGTCAGGGACTGGACCAAGACCACATTCAATACAGGGCCTCAAGGGTTTAGGTCAAGGGAGATTTCTGTGTCCAGGCCTGGTCAAAGGAACACGGAAAAACAAACCACGGTTAGATTTACCCAAACTAGGCCTAACGAAGGTAGACGTGAAACTAAATGTGATGCAAATCTCAGGTGGGACAAGGCTGCGCAGTAATATAAGCTGGAAATATTTCAGCATCCTATACAGCATCTGATTCCATTTGATGAACATAGTACAGTAAGAAAATGTAGAGGGTTTGTGTGAAGTGCGTGAAGTTTTTCTGCTGCGTTCTTAGATCTGAATGGTGGAACATAATGCATCTCGACAGCTGTCTACAGTGTAACATCGGTGCAGTTGGTATATTTGCTGAATAAACGCAGAATGCAATATGCAATAATTTGATTCACATCAAACTGCAGTCAACAACTAGAGTCCTGGAAGAGCCACTAAGCCACATTAAATAACAAATGACTAAGAGAAGGAGCAGTGCAACATGACGGCTGTCAGTTAGCGAAACGACGTCTCTAATCCGATCACTGCAGGACATTTCCTGAGAAGATCACAGATTTATCTGTTAAAATACCGATTTAATTATGTCTCAGGGGTGTTAGTTATTTACTCAGGTGGCAGGAGATATACAGATGTGTACACACACACGTGCAACACAACAGCTGGAACACCTGTTGTTTCACCAACTTCTCTCCCAACTCTTAAAGTGCCTCAAATGAAAGTCAACCTGGTGGTGAGTGATGAAGAGGTAACATGGGCCAGAGGAGTTGGTCCGATTCAAATCGTGTGAACGAACATTCAATTTGAAAAAAATATCTGTTTGTTTGCTGATTAATGATCAGAACACTAAAAAAATCGCAGTGATTTCAAAACACATTTCATAACCTGGAATATATAACTCTTTCAAAGCCACCAAAAAAAAAAACAAATAGTAATTGTTATACTTGCCTGCAGTGGACTATGATAGGACACGAGCGTCCCCGGTAGCACTTGTTAACTTTCCTGCAGAAAAAAAAAAAAAAACAGTGGAAAGAAGAAATCAGTGTCAACGTCACAGCTTACAGTTACACACAATCTGCATTATATAAAATGTCCGGGCTTTAAAACAAGCATAAAAATAACACGCACAACAGCGTTAATTCAGCATTTTATTTTTTCAGACCTTCAACACGAACATCAAGTCACTTGAGTTCACTTTCTGTCCCAAAACACTTACCATGCCTATGAAGTGAAGACTTATTGTGTATGAATTGTGTGTGTCCTCACATTCTGTTTTAATGTACAGTTAAGATACTGTGAAGTGTATCTGCAGTCCAATCAATGACAGAGAGTTTTTGCTACTGTTGATGCTGTAAAGGATGATGCTGAGGAAGGCCACAGAGCCCCGTGCTGAGACTTTTCCTCTTCAAATAAAAATGCAACCACTTCCAATGAAGCACACAGGGATCTTAAATGGTGGAAAACACCAGAACACGTCAGCTAACTAAAAATAAACAATATAACTGATTAGACCTTGCAGATCAGCATTTTTTTTATCTCAAGTATTTTAAAGTTGGACTGTGTAACAACAACCGTCTGGAAGAACCACCGCTCCTCCGTGGCTCAGGTAGCACTTTGAAGAAGAACACATCGATTTCACTGATGGAAATGTTCTTCCAAACATCCCGGTTCTCACTAGTGCTCTGGGATTCATCACGATTAGACAAGATGCAACAGAGGATGCGTGTTTGCTTCCATGCGTGCGCGCGGGTTGAAAGCCACAACATTTATTTTTATAACGGTGGAGGAAAACTTCACACCTCATTCATCAAAACGCACGGAAGCCCGAAGCCAAACTGCTCAAACATGCAGCCTCTGTCCGAGCAAGAACCAGCGAGTTGTGAGTTTCTCGGATTCCATTGCATGGCGAAAACTAATATTGTAAATAACAATATTCAGCAGGAACATGTTATGTAAAAATGTGTGTGTGGTGTGTTATGTATAATGCATCACTCGGACGAGGAAAGAAACCTCAGACTTTCAGTGTTCCTTCACTTTTTCCTCCTTTTTTTATTTACAGTGAATTTCATGAGCTTTGGCTGCTTGAAACCTCAACATTACCTCATAGTAACCACTTTTCAAAACTTTAAGCAGTTCAAACTATGAAGGTTTTACCTGTGCCAAGGCTCTTTTGATTTTCTCAGTTTGCAAGCTTAAAAGGCTTGTTTAAGGAGCTTAAGAAGCTTCTTTTTTAATCCACAGGGACACATTCAGAAAGAGCATCTGCATCTGAGCAATGGAAAAAAAAAGAAGGCTCAACAAAAGTATTGCAGCAAAGTGTTAATCACCAATGTGGAACAGTAATTGCATCCTGAATCGAATCGCTAGTATGGACTTTTTTTTTAATTTTCTCATTCAGGATTTGCTGGTATAGAGCAGGATATATGTTTCTCTTAGTTGTGGTGAGTTGGTTTGGCCTCGATTTCCAAAACACCACCGTCTCCATGCTTGACCGTGGATATGGCATTCGGTGTTCGGTCGCTTCTCCAAGCTCTCGTGGGTAGATATTGTCTCTCGCTGTGGATCGATGGAGTCCCAGAGCCTCGGAAATAGCGTTGTTAACACTTTTCAGGCTGGTAGTTTTTTGGATGTAGCAAGTAATGGGGTGAATACTTTTTTCCCCAGCTGCCTGGTAGGTGGTCTTAGTTTTATGTTAGAAGATCTGAAACACTTTCGTATGAGTTATATATAAAAAGAGAGAGGTCCCAATGAAGCCCAGAGCGGACGCTTCTAAGTGTTTGCATCGGAATGGCAGCACATGCATGTCTGCTATTGTTCTAAATGGACTTTCGTGGTGAAAATGCACAACCAGCAACGTCACAAAAGCCCAAGGATGGACATCTTTCCATGTAACAAACGCAACGCATTTTCATCCTCCACCCCAAACAGAAATTGAAAAGTCAAGAGCTTACTGCAGACAATCAAAAGTGATGTTACCATGGAAACAGCTGGCAGAGGATCACTGACAGGCAGGGTGGGGGTGTACAGAGGGGTGTGGGATTCTAAAGAAATTCCCCGTAAGAGTGACTCAAGCTTGACAGAGAGAGAAAGACAAAAAGAAAGAGAGAGACCAAGAGTCAGAAAAGGCAAAGGCAAAAGAGAAAGGGATGCTGTGAGGGAGACAGGGTGTGGGACAGAAAGAGGAAGACAGACACAGAATGCGTCTACACTAAGCTAGATTATTTTGATAACACTTTTTACGGAGGAGAATTACATTTCCAGATCATTTTCGTAACGATCAAACCACATTTACATGCAAATATTTCCTTGTCTTTGTCCTCTGGCATCTGCGAGCCACAAACTGCACATCGCAGCCAACATCCATTTCACCAACATGAAATTTCTTGCTCATCTCTAAAACTACAATACTTGAGTCGTGTAGGACAGGGAACAACAAAATCATTTACATATATTTATGTTTCTGTCATCAGACGACTAACAAACATAATATAGTGTTGATCAAGGGTCATAAAATGAAAAAATGTGACAAAATGAACATGAACACACTGTAGCTATATGACATTTAGTTTAGCTGTGAGAACGTTACAGGTGCCAGATGCTGCCTATTTATCTTGCGCAGGTAAAACCAGCTGGAAAATCAGATTTTTCCAGACTGGAGACACATTGAAAGACGGGTCAAAAACACCCTCTTAGTTTTGTTGAAAGGGTAAAGAAGAAGAAAGACGGTGCATTTTCTTAGTGCGCACACATTCTGAGACCGTCGACAGAACCAGACAGAAGGGGACAAGAGAGAGGAAGCGGAAAGAGAAACGCAACCAAGAGAGCAAGGGAGGGAACGTGGGAGGAGATTGAAGGCAGTCAAGCAAACCGTGAGCAAGCAAAAAGGCAAGAGGTCATCTCAGGTCACCAGGCACAGCAAGGACGGGGACAGAGAGCCAAGATGAAGGAGGATAAAAGAAAGGGAAGAGAAAATGGGGTGGGGTGGGGGTCCGTGAGGCCCCTTGGTTGCAGAGTCACAGTCTCCAATGATCACTTTTGTGACTATGCAACTGGGCTCATATTACTAGCTGCAACATCACAAAAATGACACTGGCAACCGCTAGTTAGCTGGTAAAACAGGGTCAGAAGAGAGAAAGGATTTGTAAGCAACGCGCCGACCCAGTCAGTTGTGAGTGACGTTAAAGAAAAAAACATGCCGGTACGAGCATAAGGGGAAGAGATATTTAAGCTGCCATCATGAAGCCATCGAGCGGAAAAAAAGAAAGTTGTTATTGTGAAAGTACCATATCCACGGTAATAAAAGTGAAAAATATCTCCCTCTGTGCTTTCTTCATTGTGTTCTGACCCCGACACCCTGTGAGTAAAGGCAATATTTCCTAACTGATGGTGGGTGGTGACGCTCATCGGACCCTTTTATAATAGCTGTGACCACAAACTCTCACTCTTGATATCTCACCTAATTGATGTGCGCCAGGAACCCTGTGACACCAGGCCTATATATAAAATTTAGCTGGAGGAAATCCACAGTGAATCAGAGAAAACGGGCCGGGGCGGCTCCCACCTAATAGGTAATACAGTATATCAGTTTAAAAAGAGGAGCAATGGGAAACGGAGGGGAGCAGCTATAAAGGCGCCAGAGATAAAGGATCACACTGGCAGAGTTCACTCAGTGCATCCTGAATAGCACGTATATCGACTGTGACATCCCCAGGATGGTTGAGGATATATAGACACTTTTCAACCTGCACACCTTAAGAAAGCCAAGTGCAAAAATAATACTCAGACACCGGGATGACTGGGATGCATTTCAGCGACGTTTCCTTGTAGAACCCAGAAAGTAAAACAAGCTGCTAAACACGCCTCATGTCGAGTGCATGAGTATCATCAGTATATGTGACAGGAACAATACGGCAACTGCTACTAATTTACAAATACCAGCAGGCTTTGTTCACTCAACGCAAAGACAAAATTGCATAAAGTAATTGTTGCCTTTTGAGAAACACTGCATTGATATTTCTTGAAGACACCGTTCAAAGTGGGGTTTTCCAGTTCTGCTATGGAAATGAATCCTGTTATCGAAGTGTATTTTCTCTAAACTTCCAAATGTTTCTTTAGGCCTTCTAAAACTTTAGTGCTACTGCCATCTAGATTCAAGGCAGGCTTAAGTACTTAAAAGTGTTTTTATGACCTCGTCAGTATAAAAAAAAAATATTGTAAAAACACCTGCCAGGTCATGAACACACTTGCACACAATGTAAGGACCATGGTGAAAGAGCTGGTCATGGAGGCTCCAGGGTACACAATCGAAGAATGTTGGAGGATGGGAATCCATGGGATCTCACCCTGCACTAGCAACTCCTATAGGTCGAGAGCGAGTGACGCAATTTGAGGGGGGCAAAAAAAAAAAAAAAGAAAAAAAGCAATGCCTGGATTTCAGAAAGTAACTGGATCAAGAACAAGACGTTCAGTTTAGAATCACTTTGTTTTTGAGGAAACTCCCTACCTGCGGAAGTCAAGGAGCGTCCGGCTGCTCTCCGGGACGTTCTGGTTAAGCCAGGTCAGGAAGTGGAACTGAGTGACGGTTCGCGTCTCATTGGTCTGCATGTTCTTCAGGTAGAAGCTACGAACGAGGAAGTCGTCACACCAGATATGTTCGGAAACCAGGTTGACCTGCAGGTGAGTACACAGCAGTCAGGCAAAACATTACTATGAACCTGATAGTGACTGGTAATTCTGCATTCAATGGCATGATACTACTTGAATTTACTGATAAAAGAAATATTTTAAGACGCTGTAAGAGTTGGATTAATTTAGGGCTTGAGACATAAGATACAACTGATGCAGGTGAGTGAGAAATTTGAATCTCCTTACACAAAAGTGGGAAGAAGACAAGACAAAGAATGTTTTTTCCTCGATCAACATAATATTTACTTATTATACAATATTTACTACAAATGATGAAAACAAACTAATCGTGAAATAATGAGTATTATATCAGTGCAAAAGTTTGCATCCCCGTTGATAAAGCCCTTTTAAAATCAAGTGTCTGATCCTTGAAAAAAAGACTGTCAGCACTTAATTCTTGATAAGTAGCACTTTTATTTTGCAAGTGGGTAGAGAAGCAGGGGGAGTCTCAGGCAGTGTGCTGACAAAAAAACACACAAAAAACAATGGGATCAGAAAAACAATTACAATTTGTCACTTAGCAGAAGCTTTCATCAAAATGACTCACAACTAAGGAGCAGACACTAGGGACATCTTGGGGATTCAGTGTCTAGGCCAGGGACACTTCAATTTGAAGCTAGGAGGACCGGGAATCGAACCACTGACCCTGTGGTTTATGGACAACTGCTCTACCAAGTGAGTTACAGCCTCCCCAGCTGTTGACCAGCTTCAGATGACCTCAAAATGAAACTGGCACACCTTCATAAAGCCGGAGGGGGATATAAAGATAATTCAAAGCTTTTAGGGTATGTAGACCATAATCCATAAATAGATAAATAACTGGAAGAGGTCCTAAGAGCCAAGTAAGAATCCCCAAAAAAACATTATAAAGAAAAAAGAGCAGGAAACCTGACAAAGTCCTTAGCAGCAACTGGAATGAAGGTTCACATCCCCCCCAGGTAAGTGTAGTCTGGATTGTTTGGAAGAAAAAAAACATGCAGGAATCTATTGCTTAGTTCTGGAAACCAAACCAAGACGGTGTTTTTTTCAGCCCAACATTATATGGGCTGATGAGACCAAACTGGAGTCATTTGATCGTGATTCACACACTGCCTATGAGGAGAGGAACAGCATTCCCACAGTCTGAGATGGTGGAGGTTGGTTTTTACATCGGGCACTGGAGCTCCACATAAAGTGGAATGAAGAATGAGTAAGTAAAGGGGTTGGAGGTTCTAAAGGCCATGGAGGACATGCACATTATTAGAGTATTAGACTTCATTAAGGGGATAGAAATATTTGCAATGATTTCATTATTTTATTTTAATTATTTATACACTTGTTGACCATGTTCGTTATTAGTGAGGATGAAATGATGATGAAGGAACATCAAAATAAGAATAATAACAAAACAATTTGATTGTTTTTGCCATTTCAAAGTGAGAGGATGCAAAGTTTTACAGTCAAATGTACTTTAGGGTTGATAATCTTGGGTAATACTATAACTATTCTTTATTAGAGAAAACTGGGACTAGAGGCAACAAATAATCTGAGCTGCATCTGTTAGAGAGATTCTATCAATCCAATCACAGCAAGCCGGTCGGATAACGGACAAGTCGTGGCTGAGAAGTTGCAGCTCACCGCTTACACGGCCTCTTCAGCACGTGCTGAGACACATTACCTCGTAGATGTGGTACAGGTTGGATCCCTCGTCGGGCCAGTAATGGTAGCACTGCTTCACCCCGTTCTCGACGAGCGGCGTTAGCATGACAATGACCACGCAGCCATTCTCCCACACCATCTGCAAGCCAAACACACTGTGAGACTCCTGGGAGGGCAGGTAAAGACCTCACATGACCTCAGGAGATGCGTTCTGCCATTTGTCTACAACATGTGTGAACCAACCTTTCTTTAATCAAATCTATAACACCAATATTCCCAACACCAATAATAATAACGTATTGTGGCAGAGAAATTGTTACACTTGAGTGCAGATGATCTATTTTTCACCCAGGGACTTGTTCTTTGAATGTTCTTTAAAAACTTTTAAAGTTTGTTAAAATGTCAAGCCATGTAAAATGTCTCATCTCCTAAGAGTTGGAGTCACGTTCTTCAAGTTGTCGAGAGCTTGATTTGGAACACACAAAGCTGTCAACGCTTCCCAAAATCTGCCAACAGGAACAGTGACATGTGTCCTCACTCACCCACTCGCCTGGAAATCGGTCCGTAATTATTTTAATTTTGTGCTATGTGGCATTTTGGAAGGGTTTGTGTGTCTGATTTGGGCGAGGGAGCGAACACGAAATCTAAAATTGAAACCAAACACATATACTGTGTTTCAAACTACAAGAAAGGAGAGCGTCGGGGCACAGAAAGTAATTGCTGTGGAGGCTGTTCCCTCCCCCAGCTGGGTCATTCCACAGCGAGACCGGGCTTCTGGTCATATTTTTCCTGCTGGCAGTCATATTGTCACAGCCGGAGGGTGGGCTGGCTCTGGAGATCCATTCGACTATGATCAGAGGTAACAGTCAGATGATAATGGAAGCCATAAAACAACACAGCCCCCTCATCATCATGTTAGATAATCAAGATGGCTGCACCTGCCAATGAGTCAGGAGCACGGCCACACCTTCACACAGACTTAATTGATGTAAATTGCGGTGGGTTTTGAATTATTGCACCTCTCCACAACTTCTTCTCAGCCCCCACTGCTTTACTGATTGGTCTCATGGATCTAAAGATGTGATGGGCCTTTTTTCCTTTTTTTTTTGAGAAATAGTGTTAATTTGCTTCAGCTGCTGGGAGGATAACCGCCCCACCCCCACGCTTGTAAAACCTGATGTTTGTTAAATTGCTGATTTTAATTAAACCTTTATCCATACAGGAAAAAAGTTAACTGCACACCGTGCTATTTTTAACAGTCGCAGCACTTTTCATCACACAAGTTTATGTTTCGACTTCTGGACATTGTGGAATACGTGCCTTCGGTATTTCGCCCAAGGGCACCTCAGAAGAATCCCGTTGGGGAAGATGCTGCGTAATGTGATGTATGTGGTGTAATAACCTTGGCAGGCCCTGGTTAAGGGGCCTGATAAGAACCAGTAATGCTGCTTAAGAAGCCACTTATGGCGCTGAGATTAATCTATGATGAGCAGCGCTGAGGTTTTCAAACGAAGGCAGTGTTTGATACGTCGTAGGCTGCACAGTACTGCATTCCTGTCTGAAAACCATCCAGACGGAGCTTTATCAAAAGGAATTTAATGAATAAAACTCTCAAAATTACCAAATGGAATTTAAATTTACTACTGTGTGTAAATTTGAAAAAAATGAAACTATTACATTCATACAGCGTATTCATGACAATACGGCAAGTTTCTTGTGTTTTTATGTTTTGGTGTTTACAGAGAGCTTCTATGAGAAAGTGATTTTTCTAAGAATCTGGAACCATAACGACCACATGGAACCACATGGGCGCTGAAGATTTACTATAGAATTTTAGTTCAAGAGGCTCGAACCTAACACTTGTCTAACACTACAGCACCGTCCTGTTAGCATCTCAGAATGGTAGAAGCCAAATAACACAGTAGACATGTTGCACGGTGCCTTTAAATACTTTGATTTTATAGGCTCTCTGCAGCATAAAGTGATGTCATTGTGACACATTTGCACTGTATTTCAACTAGCACAGTCCCCATTAGTAAAGATTGACATTTTTTAAATAGTACTTGGCAGAAATGTTTTGTTAGGTAAAAGAAGATGTTGGTTCTGGTGTGTTTGAACACTGGACTGGAAAGAACATTACACGTTTTTAATCAAAGTCCTTTGCTTTGTTTAAACGTTGATTAGCAGTAACCGAAGAAGAAAATAAATGTTTTCAGCCTGTATGATGAAGCAGCAACATCAGAGATGAAGCAAGGACTGAACTTGTTTGACAATGGGACCTTTTCTTCCTTCCCCACCGCTCCCTCAGACATGCACATACAGTATACAACCACAACTGGCTGGAATAACTTATTGATCTTTTGTCTTAGATTCAAACCCAATCCAACATTTGGGACAGAAGGAAAAGGGCTTTGCATCCATTGCATTAACAATGTATCCCACTGTTGACTGGTGTATATACTAGTGTGTGTGTGTGTGTGTGTGTGTGAGAGCATAGATGTGTGTGTACAGCGGTGGTAGTAGTGGGAAGCGATTGTAATGGCGAAACAGAGATTAATAACGACATCCGGAGAACAGGCTGTTCTCCCGTGTGGCTTGCTGCACTAATAAAAATCGGCTTACTCTTGTTTAAGAGAGGAGAAGGTATTGATTTTTATTTCGTGAGCGTGTGTGTGTGTGTGTGTGTGTGTGTGTGTGTTTTACCTGCCAGAAGTCAGCCACAGAGGACGGCAGGGGGCCTTGAGTGGCGATGTAGGCTGGGTTCCTTGGATCATGATCCATCTGAGGGGAAAGGACATGAGATGATGTCTCAAAATGTGATGCTTTGTTTTCGGTGGGAATTTACTGGCAGAATATGCTGCAATGAGTATCTGTTTTTCGATAACCTCTTGACCATAATGGCAGCACAGTGTGCAAACAGAAAATGCATCACAAAATGAAACCAATATGCAGTTAAAGTAAATGTAACTAATAAGACCGTTTACAGAAAAAGCGTGTGAACCCTTCACCCTTCTAAACCAATATGTCTGTTTTTTTTAATTGGTCATAAAATGTGATCTGAGCTTCATCCAAGCCACAAATATACATAATGTAATAAACAAAAAGACGTGTTTAAGTGAATAAACAAAGACTTCTATTTTCAGTCTGTGGTGTTAGATGTTCATATTTGGTCCATCAGGACGTCTCATGAGCATCTACACACGGTTCTAAATGTTTATGTGACATTAAACAGAATTGAAACCTGAACCAACTGACATGATACAGACACCACATGCACATCCCTCTTGGATGTTTGCTGGGATTCCAAATCTTAATGTTTAATGACTTGGCAGAAGGTCAGATCACGTTTTATGGCCAATTAATGCAAAAGAAATTGGTCATTCAAAAAGGTTCACGTTCGTTTTTCTTGCCTTAGTGACGTGCAGTTCTATCATCAAACACAGGAAAAAGATAGTAATTTGTGATGTTCTTCAACCACAAGAAGAACTGAATTTTTAATTTTAAAAACAAAAAATAAAAGTGAAAATGGTTGTTGTACAGTAGCTGTGACAACATCAAATGTTAACAAAATCTAACATTCAAGTTAAACTATTACTTATATAAATGTGGTCAAATATATGATTTAATCAATAGTAGGAGCATCACTGTAGGTCAAATGTTTGTGGGAAACTTCAAATACAGCGTGAAGTGAGAGGGCAACAATCCATGAAGCGATGCCGTGCACTGCAGTGAAGATTTAATGCTCGGCTGGCTGTTATGAGATCACCCAGCACCATGTTATCCAGCACTCAAACACATACTCCAAGGTTCCAGAAGCATTTCCTCTAACAAAATTTGTTCATGTCAGTTTGCAAAATCCCTCCATTCTTCTCAATGACCTCAAACTGCTCCTCGGTCTCCTCACACTTTGCATTGCCATTTTAAGAGCACAGAGAAGGACAGAATATCTTTCTATAGGATTTATTTAGGATTAAACCTTGACCTTCACGTTAAGAACTGAATTTTAGCAGCCTAACAGACAAGAGGACAGCTAGTGTATGATGTGTAGATTTCGTAGATACATTTTTCTACAGTTCTAAGAGTTACAGCTGGGAGGAGAGAGTTTTCAGTAACTCTGATTTCTCCCTCAACTCAGTGGAAATTACAGAAGGATGGCGGAGGCGTTGAGAGCAAAAGACAGGAGACGAACGTGAGGTGAATTTGCGAGGAAGTGAGTGACACCCCTGCCTATTACCATGCAAATTGTACGGTAAAGTAATAATTGGCAAGACCAATTTAGCTGGAAGCAATTACAGAGGGAAGACAGATAATTTCTAGGGCTTTTCCACATGCAAAACTGTCTTTAATGGTCCTCTGTTCCCTTTGTGAACGGCAAACAATAATGCGCCTCTAATGAACTTAACATGTAGTAAATTAGACAGAGAAAAGATGACAATATAGACGCTGCAACGGGTTTTTTAGTAAATCAAAAAAAAATCAGACTGCTACGTCATAAACACATTTTAGACAATAGCTTGCTTTCAGGTCCACTAAGAAATATTTTTCCCGCTGCAGCCAGTCTAACACCTTTGGGATGAAAATATGAGCCAGACCGTTATCTTCCAACATCAGGGGCCTCATTAATAATCCCGTGACTGAATGGGAGCAAATCACACCAGCAACGTTCCAAAATGTGGTTGAAAGCATCGCATAGGGGTATAAAGTACCAGTGTCCACATACTTTTGGCCCCGCAGTGATACATTTTAAAAATGAAGGCCTTTTCATAGGTATGCAGGTTTCTGTCACTTTACTTCCTTTGCAATGGTCAAAAATTAAAGTACAGTATTTAATGTTATAAAATATCAGCTCCAGAGGTTCAAAATTGTCCCCGTTTGTTCCAGAGAGGTTAGGTGTAGGAAATTGGACAGGAAAGACCAGGAAGGGCAGAGAAGACACAGGGGAATGAAGAAAGACAGACAGAAAGAGAAAGTGCAAAAATGGAGAGAGTGGGAGGATTAGAGAACTGTTGAGAAATGAAGGGGAATAAAGAAAGGAAGATCGAAAAGGGTAAGGGAAGAAAAAACGGTGGGACGATTTAAAGACAAAAGGACGAGCAAAGAAAGAAAGCGAAAGAAAGAGCAGGAGCACTTTGCACACTTGACATCTCTTTTAATCCCTTTCCCTCGCTGTCTCCTTTTCAGTCTCTGCCGACACACAATGCTTCCTGACATGTCACAGTGTCTCCAGAATAAAACCCTGCCATTAACGCCAGAGTGTGTGTGTGTGTGTGTGTGTGTGTGTGTCACATAGGACAACTGTCTTTTCTCACACACACTCCTCCTTAATGAACAACAGGACTGGAGGATGTTACAAGCTAAATTGTCCCTGTTATTCTTTTTATGTCTTTTCATTGGAAAGACGAAGGAAGTGTCTTTCTGCGGTTGTGTGGACATGTTTTGGTTGAATACCATTACGGTGAGGACATTCTGGCAGCTGTAAGTTGTAGTTATGGTTTGGGCTTTGCCATAGTGTCTTCATTAACCACAGAAAAAGTATATATATATATGTGTGTGTGTGTGTGTCTGTCTGATTCAGTGTGTGTGAAGTTTCATCAAGGTGTTACTACAGTCTGACACCTGACACCAGTGGGTGTGTGTGGGTGTGCAGACTATTTCATTTGCAACTGCTATACATGAATTAGCTGTAGCACGTTTGACTCAAAGAGGACAGGAAGTGGGCTTCACTTTGTTTCATCTAATGTACTGGACTTTACTGGATAAACAATGGGACATTTGCAGCTGTGGTTAGAAAATAGAATGGTGGTGTTCACGCGTTCGCTGGTGAGATCACAAAAAAGTTAATAGCTGCTCTGAATTGTTTGTCAAATTTTCCCCGACTGGCTGAATCATTTCAGGTCTTTTTTTTTTTTTTTCTTTGCTAAAACAATCAGGAATTGTCCTGCTGCAGGTGCTTGCAACATGCTCCTGACCCACAGAGCGAAGCTGACAGTGGTTTAAATGTCCTCCAAAGCCCAATCATGCAGCAGCAGTGGTCAGAGTTTAGAAACCAGACAAAAGGACAGTGTTGGGAGTTGAATGTGGGGCTAATGATCTCACCTCTTTGTACAATCAGCCATCAACTGAAACACAGTTCATAGCTTTCAGGTTTCATCCAGCCTCCAGCTGCTGGTCCCAGTTAAATTAGTGGGGCATTTATCTGAAGAGAAACTGTGTGTGTAACATTTAGGATCATTTGCAAAGGCTTTAATTGTGTCATTCAGCTAAATCATGTCAGCCCAACCCGTGTTGTGCATGAATACGCTAAAGAAGTGCAGGATAATTTTGCTGGTGAAGCGTGAAGAGAACGCAGCATTTTGCAAAGGAAGAACGTGAGCGTTGTTCACTCGCAAGGTGAAGGTGAACTGCAAAGGCTTTGTTCAGCTTTCCCCCGGCCTACCTCTCTGCCATCATACACTCGTTGTGTGTGAGGCATTCAGGGACTGCACAGAGTGTAGGTCACTTCTGATTTGGAAGCACTGAGAGCCGAATGGTTTATGTCGATTACAGAATTCACCAACTGTGGCTTTTGGCCGTTTAATAAATGTATTAAATTAAAGTTATTGACTGGAGCTAGATGTCAAACAGCACAGCGCTGGGGGGGAATCAGATTGTCGGCATAGGAGGTCCCCTAAATAGCATCAGTGTGTACTATGTATCTTTTCTTCTTTTGTGTGTCTGTGTGGGTGTCTGCCCTGCACGTTCTCGGTCATCTGCGTGTGTATGTGTGAGTGTGGGTGAGCATGTATGCAAGTGTTTGCACTAGTGAGTGTGTGTCCAAGTGCGTTTTTCAGTGTGTGTGTGTGTTTTCTTTTTGCAGCAGGAACGGGCACATGCGTGTAATCTTTTCTAGCATTTGTGTGAAGGTTGCTCCTTTCATTTCTGTAATGATTTGATTCCTTTTCGTTCTTTCTCTGTGTCTTTCACACATACACACACACACACACACACACGCCACTTCTTGGTGTGGCGCCCAGATTTCAAATGCATGGCGTTTCTGTTGCTTTTAATGGAATACCACTGTATCCGCCTCAAGGGGGACGTAAACCTACGATTCCGACACTGGTTTCCAAATTGATACAGTCACTTACTGAATTCACACTGCTCTTTCTTCCCCTTCTTCTATCTACGAGCCGTTTTGCCGGATAAATCCGTACTGCACCACGGAGAAGGCCTCAGCAAATCGAGCGCAGAGCAGAAGTGTGAAACCGTAAACACAAACTAGTGTCAAATTAGCATAACCCAAGGTCAAAAACAATCATTTCCCCGAGACCTCACAGATCAATTTTGCTTTCACAAATGAGAGAAGCTGAAAGCCATGTGCATGTTCTTTCCCACGCGTTTCCCGAGCGAATACAGGCCTGGGGTGTTTGCTGTATAACAATCATTAATATTCATGGTGCAGAACATAGTGTGGAAGCGCCGCTTAAGCTAAGCAAGCGTTGCATCAAAATTTATACTGTACGGTAGGTTGCCTTTGTTCTTGTGACACCCGTGGGGACCGTGGGATTCTGGCATAGTTGCAGTGTGAAGTACAGTACAGACTTAGAATGCAGAGGAGGTACTTACAATTGGGCTGGCGTTGATGTAGTCAGAGTTGCCTTGGCTGTTCTCCACCCTCAAGGTGATTCTGGAGTGATCATCTGGAACACAAATGGAGGAACTCAGTGCATTTTGAGCTCATGGCTTTGTGACTGGGAGGGGGGGTTCTGTTCAGATCTGTTGCACAAACAGGACCCTCACTGCAACCTTTCAGGACTTAAGTACTGCAATTGTGCCCATGTCCTATCCCATATATATATTTACTGTAGTGTTTTGGAACTGCATTAAAACTAAATTTGAAAGAATTCGCTCCCTCACACTTTCAGGAAGATCTGCCTCAAGCCATTAAACACTTCTAGAAACACATTTTCTTAATGCATTTTTATAGATTCACTCTTGCAGGCAGCCCACGACAGTGGTGGAAGTAAAACTGATTTTATTTATTTTTTTTTGTATTTTGGAGAAGCCACTGGTGCTTCAAATAGGAAGTGCAATTTATTCCTGGCAAACTGCTTTCCCTGCTGACAACCTGGATTTCATTAAGCCCTGGCACGGTGCACAGAATGGGACCGCCTTTTTTTTTTTTAGATGGGCTATTTCCACAGAAGCTTAGAAATTTTAATCATTGATGAGGTTGGTGCAGGAGGGCTTTAATAGAAAACTAATTTACAACCCTTCTGCTCCTAGTTTCTGATAATGGAGGACGGGCTCAGTGTTATGGAGAGGTGCTAAGAGTAAAGTCATGATGTTTGATAGCAGAGAAGTTTGCGCTACGCTGGCCTTTTAACACTAGAGCGTCACCAGGTTATCTGGAGACTGACATTTGTCTTATTTGGAGCCGTGGCCATTTTAATTATAAGAAATACCACAAAAAGCTTTTTCAGGATGTGACAGATGTAGCAACTGTAGATGTTGGAAGTAGTATTTCACCAAGTAGCTCACTTTTTTTTCTCTACTATCTGAATGCTGAGGCTCACTCACTTATCGCTTATCGAGCAGAGAGCTGAGAAAAGATACCGGCTACTCACATGCCACCACAGCAGCGGAGCGGTTTTTCTTAGCGTTGCCGTCCTTGAGGCCGACAGTACAGGCGTTGGGTTCGGCCTGATAGGCGCACAGCGCCTCCCACTCCTTTTCCAGTCGGTCTTTGTTCTTCAGGTGATCTTCCATGTAGGACTGAAGGAGAAAGGAGAGAGGAGAGGAGGTGAGGAGCTGGAGGGTCGTACACCTACATTATCCGGGTGGAGACGTCTACGCCTCTTTTATTAGCAACCCATCCTGGTATCTTTCCTTTCTTTATCGGGGTTCCTCATATTAATCTTTGGTTTGGTTTTCTTTATCTGAGAAAACCTGAATGAATTGATATGAGGGCTTCTTTCTGTGATTGCCAATCAACTTTTACACTTACACTGTTGGGGAAAACGCAGTTTAAAGCACCAGACGAATAGAGTTTGTTGCACTAGGACACAGGACGGTTCAGTTGACATTAGATAATCACAAACAAAACAATCTGGTTTACACTGGGGATCATTTAATCAGACCCCTTGTGGTGAAACCATCGTCTAAATACAAAGAAATATGAATCCTTTATGTTATGCTTTCCACATTTTATTAGTAGTGGCAAAGCCATTTTAAGCAGATTAAGTAGAGTCTCCATCTAATCCACTATAAATGCATTTAAATAATGAAACTCAGGCTGGTCATTAGCTACCATACAGTATTTATAATTAGAAAAGGTAATGTGACTTTGATTAACTACAAGTAAATTAAATTTAGCAGGTAAGGCCCTAAAAGTGTGTCTGGGCTGTGTGTCTTGATAGCACTGAGACTAACTTGTTTGCCATAAAGTGTTGGTGGACAGTGCAGCTCTGTTTTTGAACAGTCTTGGAAATCAGTGGCCTGTGCACACAAAATATGGCTGGTTCGTTTGTAATGGATGAGGGGAACAAAATGAGCTGGTGTACTTCTTTAAATGGCTCCGGCAATGATTTATGGTGGCAGTTACAAATGGGGCTGATCTTAATCAGAATTAGCTTCCAAAAAAGGCCTAATGGCTTTCTGCTAAAATGAGAGGAGCTTGTTAAAAATGGAAGGCAGCGGCACGGCCAGACACGTGGTCGATGGGCGATAATGGGAAAGTGTTTCGATCAAAAGCATGCATGTTATTTTATCATGTATGGACACGTACACAGTCTGACTCGACACACGTGCAGCCAGTTATACTTGTTATTTATCGGTTTAGCAGTTAGTTTCACAGGCTCACAGTTCAACAACAGGATTCACCTTCTCACAGGTACATGTACAATGTGTATAGGTGGAGAAAAAAACCCACGAATCAACACAATGGACGTATTTCATTTCTCACAAACCTACTCTAATCATGATCTCATCTTCAGCCAGCTCTTCACCCTAAAATGAAATATTTGTTAAGGGGACGTTTTGTTTCGAAAGGAAGGTGAATCCTCAAAACTGTGACTGTGTACATGTACAGATTTATTCTGTAGATTCCCCTCAACCTGAATTACACAAAGTACACACATAGACAAACGCACATATTGTAATAACACACTTCATACCACGTTACCCTAACCTTAACCCACCCATCCATCCATTATCTGTAACCGCTTATCCAGTGTAGGGTCGTGGGGGGTTGGAGCCTGTCCCAGCGGTCATAGAGCGAGAGGCGGGATCCTGGACAGGTCTCCAGGCTGTCTCAGGGCCAAGACAGAGAGACATACAGACAGACAGACAACCATTCACATCTATGGGCAATTTAGAGTCACCAATTACCCTGATGTGCATGTCTTTGGACTGCGGGAGGGAACCGGAGGAAATCCACACAAGCACAGGAAGAACACGCAAACTCCACACAGAAAGGCTGCGGCTGGTCGGGGACGCGAACCCGCAACCTTCTAGCTGTGAGGCGGCAGCGCGACCCTAATCTTAACCATTACAGCTAGATATGGTGCCTAAACCTAAAGCCAACAGTCGGGCTGGGCATGTTGTATCGATGAGAGAGACCATTCTGATTGGCTAAGCTGGCACAGCGAATCAGGGAACAAGAAAACGCAAAGGCCTAACAATGCCTGCTGTGCTGCGTCTTTGGCAGCTCTTTGAGCATGTGAAGACCAGTCAAAATGTCCTCACAGCAATGGCATCAACAAAAACAACACATTGAAATTTCCTTATTTTTGAGAAGAAAGAAAAGCCGATTTAAAACACTGACAGAAACATTAGAAACTTCGAAGCGACCCTGAACGGTGGTGTACACACTGGCCATCGCCTGTTGTTTAGCAGCTCTATTATATTTGTTTCAGAGCTGCAAAAAGCAGCAACAATGTAACTGAAAGCCACAAGCGCAGACCCTCCACTGGCGCACAGCCGCTTATCAACAGCAGGAGGTCGGAATCTTTCAAAAAGAGACACGGGAAATACACACGTACAGAAAGATGCACACAAACATACATGTACAGCACAATCCACACATAAAGGTTTTTATAAGGTCACAAAAACAAAGTCCACCCACTCATACAGAAAGCAAACACACAGACAAGACAAATAGCATTTGGACTCACATTTATATAAAGCCACAGTACACACACACACTCACACTTCACACACAGTAAATGTACAGACACTGCTGTAACAAGCATACACAAAAAACCTGGCTGCAAACATTTTATACACAGAAAAACATGCTAATTCCTACAATTGAACAGAATACACACACAAACACACACACCCTACATCAGATGCCCCCCCCTCTAATGCCAGAGTAATAGGGTTTTGTGGCTGTGTAAAGGGATTATTGCAATCCAATCAGGAGGTGCTGAGATCACCATGTGTCGGCCAAACACTGAATAATCCCCTTAGAGCGAGGGGGGGGGCTTACAGCTGCCAAAGGCGCTCAATTAAAAAAAAAAAAAAAAACACTACGCAATAAGATTCAAGCCCCGAGTCGCAATTGTGACCATGATGTACCATCTTAGCACCTGCTTGAAACGTTAGCATGAAAGGCAGCCGCATGGGAGCTGACGTAATGTGGCGGCCATTTTGAATCCGCAGAGACCGAGGAGGAAGGGGAAGTGGGTGAAAGAGTTTGATGACGCATATTTTAACTGAAAACAAGACCACTTTAGATTTCTTGAGACGATGGTGTACAGGAAGACAATAAGACTGGTTATGGTGTTTGAAGTCCGAAACCAAAAAAGTTGCATTTAAGTTTTACATTTTTAAACGTACGTTTCCTGACATGTGATCAAGCACCATCAGTCAATCTGCAGCCCTCTTTCATATCAGACTCTGGAGCCTTATTTTTAGTAAAGAAGCTGACATGACCCTGATACATGAGTCTAACTTCCCTGCAGCCGAATGCTTCCTCCTCCTCAACTGAACCACATTAGAGTGATTTAACATCCATTTCCTCAAGCCAGCTCTTCGCTGAGCCATTACCCTGCGACCTATCAGCCCCACAGAGCACATCCCAGCTGACCTGATGGTGAGCTACACAAACCACAACCACAACCAATTCCCAGCATGGTTAATCTCAAAGGAGGCTCCGGCTGCAGCATAATCTATAACACTTACTTGGTCCGCAACAAAAGGCACGATAATGTGCTTTATATAGAGAGTTGACTAATCCTCTTAAGACACAAGCAGAGCGGATGTGGAGGGAGGTGGTGTTGGTGGTGCACAGTCCCAGTCACATGGGACCAAGTAATACATTAACTTAGATGAGGTGGTGAAAGCGGGTTCTCCTCCGATTAAAATCGGTGGGTGGATGGTGACAGGGAATTTGCTCGTGTTTATGGTCGACAATTAATTTTTGGGGGAGGTGAAGAGCAGAGAGGTGGAGCGCTGTAGCTCATCACCCATTATTCCCTTCTTTGATGCCCATGAAACATCTTAATCTCTCAGAAGTCGCATCATTCGAGTGTGTGGCAGTGACTGAAATATTTGCTTTTCCATGGTGGCGCTGCTTTGTGATGGATTCGCTCTCTTGCTGTGACACAACTCTGGAATAAATAAGAGGAAAAATTCCTGGCTCTGACTTCTTCCCAAATGTGTCGACTGGGTCCCAGTTGTGTTGCCATGAAACCCTCATGGTCTCTGGTTAACATACTGATGTGAATCTGAAATGAGTTCCCTTGTCAGTGTGAATATATTTTTTTTTTTGTAAAACTGACAGCTCTGAATGTATGAACAGTAACAAATAGGCACTGTGCTAAATCGGGGGAAGAAAAATTGGCAGAGCAGAAGAAGGGGAGTAAGGTGAAAAGGAAAAGAGGAACAAAATAAAATTCTCATGGACTTATGGAAGAAAGAGCAATGCAAATAAAGAAAGAGGCCAAAGACAAAAACCAAAAAGTGAAAATTAAAGAGGAAAAAAGAATCTAAAGACAGAAAAACAGCAAATATGCAAGGAGCATATTGGCAAAGTATAAGTAACATATTACTAAATGTGAAAGTTGGTGGGTGGTAGAAAGTGTGTAACAAACATTCTGTCAGTATTACTGTATCTGAAAACCTCATTGCTCCAATTTTATTCATCTTTACCACCAGCACAAGGTTCACTTGTGGGGACCAAGAGAAAAACTGACCTGGGTCCAACCCTCAGGGGAGAGTGGTCTGTCTAATAACCGTGTAATGCCGTCTCTCCTGTCTGGTGTTAAGGTTGTGCCTGGAGTCAGCAGAGCAGCTTGTGTGTGGAGCTGTCCAAGGTTCTGAAAAACTGCTCTACTATTCAACCCCACTCGTCTCTTTCTCTGTCTGTCATAGCAAAGCTGCAGTAAGACGGAAAGGGGCTGAAAAATGCGGCAAAGTGTTCACGGCTCACTCTGATTAACTAAGAATCGAGCATTGTCACTTCCCATGATGAGGAACATTCTGTGACTGAGACTGCAACAGGATCCTCGTGCTTGATTTCTTTTTATTCCCTCGATCTAATAAACACATGGGCTCGAAATTAAATGTGCCATCAACTCATCATCAGGACAGGAGGCTCCTAATGAACCCAGTCCATTTGGACAAGATTCACCACTATTAAACAACACAGCTGCAATTAAAAGAAGCCAACTTTTGTTCAGAATAGATTTTAGGTTCATAATTCAACCATTAAACATAAGCAGTGGTAGAAAGAATTCAGTATAAATATATGACTATACCACAACAACTGGATTACAACAGTTCACGGATAATTCTGTCAGGATTTGGCCATTTGCAGTGGAAAATTTCTTACATTTTTTAATTTGCATTGTGCAGGTAGCATATAAATCCAGTCTCTCTCGCTCTCTCTCTCTCTCATCAACAATTGCACCAAATAAAACATTTTATCATCATCTGATTCTGGGGCTTCCTCCTTTTTCCCGATAAATCTCTTTAAAGCAATGGAACTGGGTCGCACGAAGTAGCCTTGCTTTCCTAAATTACCCATAACTATATTCAAAACAACTGCCCTCTAACTTGGAAAGTTTAAAGAGGCCATATTGATAATTTTGTGTTATATTATAACAGGTGGATGCAATTGTGCCTCTGATGAACCAAAACAGACGTCCATGTAGGGGCCAAGTATGTCCGTATGTAGGACAGTCAGGAATGGTTTGTGAGAATCTGAAGAAAGTCTTGCACCAGAGATATAACATTTAGTTTTTGTGTCATTTTTGGAACTTGACTATTGTTTTGTTGAGATTCCTGAATTTCACCAAAACGATGATTTACATTTTATTATCCCAACATACGGTAAAAAAATGCTATAGGTTAGAATAAATCACTATTTTTATGGGCTTGTCTGGCTATAACTTTGAGTTTAAAAAAATTAAATAAAAATACAAGTGTAACTGTGGGAGACCGAAGGCGAATTGTGGCCCCAAGTGCCAAACTCACAACCCTCAAAGTTGTGTGGCACTATACATAACTATGCTGTAACCCTTCACTGGAAGTGTGGCACATGTGAACGCACACAGACTACAGGGTACACAGTGTTCTGTACACTATGTAAACGCATTAAGGAGAATAGAATAGAAAGAATAGAAAGTAGAGCATTTATGAAAACCTTCAGCTCCATCACCTACACAGAATTTATTAATCATCCATATCAGATTCACTTTATCCCTCTGCATTCCTCACACCATTTACATATTAGACTCTACATTATAACAGATTCAGTAATGTCCCTGACCAGAATGTGGCCCACACGCCATTTCAATACTTGACTATTTCATTTCATTTCTTTTATTTCTCGAGTGATGCCGCCTCTGCAGAGACGTCTTCATCGGGTGAAGATAAAGCGAGCGTACTTGAAGAAGTTAGGACCTCCAAACTATTTTCATCCTTGTGTGACCTTGGCAAACCAAGTGCACGCGCCGCTTTGTATTGTGAGAGCATTTGCCAAGAAGTTGGATTGAGCGCTGGTGTAAAACAACAGAGCCGCTCTGTGCAGCAGCACGGGTCTGTAAAGGGACTCGTTTCTCCTGATCACAACTCAGATGCAACTCTCAGGGGTAATTAGTATCTTTATGCCTATTGAACACATCAAAAGGCGGCTCTGTCACATCTCCCCAGCAGCCCCATAATGCATGAAGCTAGAGAGAGTTGCACTGTGGTACTGAGGGTGGTGGGTGGTTGAAGTGAATACCTTTGTATTGCAATTACGATGGTGTTCGATGGAATGTAACCGAGGTTCAATAGACATTTTCATCTGCACGATAGGAGGAGGGTGAGGAGCTTGCTTATAGACACTGTGGGTGTAACGAGATGTGCAGTATATAAACAGAAAAAGACAAAAAATGAAAGAGATTGCGATGAGTGTGTGTGTGTGTGTGTGTGGAGGGGTTAGTGATATATGCAGAAATTAACTACTAAAACGAACTGAACTGAAATGAACTAACAAAAAAAAAAAACTACCACAAGAACATTGTGTAGAATTATCACTGGAACTGAAATAAAAAGCACATTTACTTTGAAATATCAGTACGTGCTATCAAGGCATAAACTGAGCCTCATAATCGGACTAAAAAGTGCCTCACGCTCACGTAAATCAATTTGTGCTTGAGAAGGGGGGTTTTCTGTTTTGCACCAGGTGACGTATGTGACATAGGTACTCATTCCACCGATGTGATTTCAAATCAACACCCAAAGTG
This sequence comes from Channa maculata, assembly GCA_020496755.1. NCBI lineage: Eukaryota > Metazoa > Chordata > Actinopteri > Anabantiformes > Channidae > Channa > Channa maculata. Next base: position 22,924,437 of record CM035612.1, on the reverse strand, counting down.
TGGTTATGGTCCTGGGAGCCGTTACCTTGTAGTGTGTCATGATTGTTCCAATAAATGTGCAATTTAAAAGTGGCTGCATCCATCTAATCTGCACTAATCACCATTTTTGTGGCCTTTTTTTGTAGTGATTTTTCATGGATGTAGCAATTTTTCTGCCTCTGGCACAATACAATTACATCCCCATTCTTAATCCTGCCTACACACACACACACACACACACACACACACACACACACACACACACTCAGCCGTGGCGGGCTCTGTTTTTTACTTTCCCTTTTTTTAACCAGGAAAACAGGCGTCATTGAGCACAACACAAGACCCATTTAAATTTCTAAAAAAGCTGAACGTGTGGGCAGTAATTCAGAGCTTTGGAAATGGCTGGTGTGGACGAAGTTTGTTCTTTGAGGCGTTCACAAGTGAGAACCTTGCTTCGAAATGTCTTTTGTCGCTCTATTATTCCATAAAATTCAGGGTCAAATTTTAAGTCAACAGCTCTCAATGTGTAATATGACAATGGGTGGAATCAACTTTCATCAGTTCTATTGATTGATTCATGCCCAAAAAGGACATTAAGTTATTTAAAACCATTAGTCATCCCATTACTTCAGACATCAAACAGACTATCAATGGAATTGTCATTCCATCGATCAATGGAATTGATGCCACCAGCACAAGTTTGTGCATAATAGCAAATCCCCTTATCGCTGACTAGTATATCGGATTTTCTAATTGGCTCCCATTTGCAATGGTTGATGTGAAATAAACAAAGTGACTGGATAAGAAACTCACCAGGATCATGTGACCAGTAGAGATGTCCATGTTGGAGTGGGCAGGCTCCTCACTCCAGGAGGAGATGCTGCTCCGTGCAGACGGACTGATGGCCTGACCACCATCACTAAACTGGGAGGACACACTGTTGATCCGGGAGGACATTGGCTCTGGACGCTCAGCTGGAGGTTTGACAGCCATACGTTGGCGACATAGTTCCTGCAGAAGAAGAGGCCGACTCAGGTTAGTCCTTGTTGTCGTACAACGAGGAAACAGACCGAGTGTATCTACAGATGTGCTGAACAGTTTCAGGAATTAAACCCTTGATGTGAGAATGTACTGTATTACATAGTAGGAAATCATTACGTCCACAGTACATACGCTAGAAATGTCCAGATACCACGTTTTATCATACTGAGTACAAGTACATACAATTTTTATGTGCCGGTACCAAGTACTGTACTAGTGTACTAAAGTGTTTTGCTATTAAAATTTGTCGCTGGGAGGTAAAACCCACTGCATCTCAGCAAATCCCACAGATTTGAGGTGAGATCCTGGATGGAGAAGCGTGGACAACATTGACTGTAGAGTCTACACAGGAATATGAAGGTGAAATAACTTCATAAAACAAAGGGAGTGTAACTAGAGCTCAAGACTTTAGCACATCAGAGTTTGTCCTCATCAATTATCGAAAAAATGCTCTAAACCACCTCCACCTACCTCAAGTACATACATTTTGTACAAATTTTAAATGTATCATCAACTGCAGACATAGCATTGCTGATGCTTTACTGCTCATTCATCCTGTGACCTATATTATGGTCTGTTTTTGCATCCCCATATCTGTGCACCTTGACAGCAGGAAGGGCTACGCTAGAGGTTCTTCTTTTTCTTATACTCTGACACATGGCCAGGGCTCGAACAGCCAACCTCAAGACCTTACGACCAACCCATTTCGGCTTTTACACCGAAATTAGCTATGTGAAATCCCGCAGATGAACTGCAACCATCTGGGCAAGAATAGTAAATGATAAAAATTTACCACCATAATAAATGTAATCTCCAACTGCTGTAGACTGGCCAGACTCCAGGATGTCAGTGGAAAACAACATGCAGGCTCAGCAAGCAAACTTCCCTTGACAAATAAAAAGCTTTCGAAAAAGTTTTTGGCAAACTATACCAGTCAGTCTCTCAGCAATAAATACAACGTCTTCATTCAGGTGCCTGAGCACACTGTCATTTTCTGTCTGCTGGATACGTGACCACAATGAAATGTTGACACCATGTTGAAATCCCCCCCCCACGCCCGCCCCGCCTTCTCTGAACCACTCTCAGCAGGTACTTCAATGAGCTGCAGAGAATGACTGTAGCACGTCATGCTGGAGACGAGACAATGACACAGACAATGTTGTTCCAAATGTAGAATTACACTTCATTCAGTCGACAAGTTTTTAAAACTGTTGAAAATGGGATGTCTATAAAACTTTTCTTTAAACATTTGTAGTTTCTAGAACAATGTCACTTCCATTCTTAATCCTCTTCATATGCCGACTTCACTAAACTTAATCTTCTGATTATTGTCCTGCAAAATTTCCTGGGCACTATGTAAAATGTAAATGGCAAATATTTTTCACATAACATCTGTACTGCAAGACTTTAGGGTCTTTGATGGGAGAAAATCCTTGCTAATCACAGCAAGTCCTGTGATTGGGTTTAAGAATCTAAAGCACATCGGGTCAAGGTTAGAGGTTAGTGTGATGCATTTTTATATTTCATATTACTGTAGGTTGCTCCTCCATCTTTCCCTAATCTTAACCAAATGCTGTTATTAAAACTACTATTTGTGTAGATGGGACAGTTTGGTGGACAAATAAAAATAATAACCCTTTCTAGGAACATTTTATTGATATGTTCAATATTAATGTATTGGCAACTTTCTATTTGTTAATTATCAACATATCCTCATTATGATTATAAAAACATAATCCAGGTCCAATTAATTTCCCACCAAAAAACTCCTGTATTTCTGTTTGCAGTTTAGTTGAATTGACTGAGGAACGAGCATGAGTACGAGTACAGAAAAAAATACCAGATCCTCTCCACAATTATTACAGAGAGATCCTAAAGGACAGTTCTAGAATCCCTTTGCTACTTAGAATGCTCCTTTAGATCTTGCTGAGCAAATGTCAACTATTGCTTCATCTTAACCATCAACAAGTCTTAGACCCCATCTACTAGACTGTTCAAAGATGTTTTACCTTCAATAGACACGTCCATATTAGATCGGGTCAATTTATCCTTATTAACAGGATATGTACCACAGGCGTATAAGATTGCAGTAGTCAAACTCAGAACCAGCTCTTGGGCTTGGGACACAGCTGAAGACTAGCCAAGGCTTTTAAGTAAACTGTGGACACACAAACATAACTGGATGTTCTGGAGAAGGACCTGAAAACCTGAAACTAAGTACAGGTACAGCGGGTGAAGTGTGAAGTGTGAAGTGTGAATACAACTTAGCAGCAATGAGCAAAGCAGCATACCTCACTTATATGGTGCAATATTGTGTAATACTAGAATTTATGTAATCTATTATTAACCATTCGGATTTACATTCACACCTATGGGCAATTTTAGAGTCACCAATTAAACTAATATGCATGTTTGTGGACTGTGGGAGGAAGCCGGAGTAATGGGAGGAAACCCACGCAAGCACAGGGAGAACATGCCAACTCCACACGGAAAGGCCACCGTACCGCCCCCTTACGACCAAATCACATTTATAATTGGCAGCACGCTGGTTAAGTGTGTGCCGGCGTATAGTTAGGCTTAGAGGGACTTACTGCCCCCCCCCCACTGTACAAGGTAAGATAATAAACTCTAGTTAGTAATCCTGCATGTTATGTTAAGTTCTAAAAAGAGAACAGGCCCTTATATGAAAAACCATACATCACCAGCCCACAGGGACGCTGACTACAACAGAAGACCTGGGCTGAATCTCAGTGGGAATCTGTGTTTCTTAATGAGAGTGATGCTGATGATGAACTGTGTGTTTGATTGACGGTGGCGGTAATGTGAGCAGGCCTTCATTAAACCGTATCAGATCTGACTGATGTTCTTGTAGGTCGACGCGCTGACACTGATCTACGAGCTCAGACACAGGTTCGTAAACGTGCGCGCGTTATTAAAGAGCTTCGACACCTGGCCTGAGGATGTGGACATCCCTGCTGGTGGGAGGCAAACGCAGAGAAGGAGCACAAATGGCGAAGCGCTGAGCCACAGCTAAATATATTCTGCAGTGCTGTGTTTACAGACCTTGTTTTTATGGATGTTTTTGCCTTTGAATTTCCACAATCTCTTGTGAGTAGAGAGAGTAAGAGTCAATATAATCTTTATGTTGGACAAAATTAAATCTGAACAAGTTACAAAACAGGTGAAGTGTACGTTTCTGTTAAGAGGGATGAATCTAAGGATGGATTTTTGGTTCAACAAAATAATTTGTACAAGACATTGTTGTACACGAGTACAAGAATTTCAAACATCATTCCAGAGCACTGGCTGAACTGTCCAAAGATCAAATTATATTCATAATGAATATTTGTTTTAGTATGAATGATTGAATGGTGCAGGTAACAACAATTTAACCAAAACGCTAAATATAGTGTAAATTCTGATTCAGGACATTTCTGGAAGGAGCAAATACTATTTAATTAACCTAATGCAAACATCTAAGTTTTATATTTTAAAGCTTATTTAACTTAAAGGTTCTAGTTTTTATTGACAGAACTTTTTTTTGTTTTTTATGTCAATTCTGAAGAGAAAAGCTTTAATTTTCTAATTCTGACAATAGCTGCACCTTATTATTAGCATCACCAGAAACAAAGTGGATATGGCACAACAGTACACTGAATTGTGGGTGTTTTGAATTGTGTGTGGGGGGTGAACAAGATCAACAATATTCATATTTCAACAAGCCCACACGTTGAACTTTGCCGCAACAGCAAATTCTTTTATGATGCAATTAAAAGGGCTTTAAAATGGCTTCCCCCTGAGAGCCAATTAGAGGACAAAAAGGCAAAAAACCTGAAGAAACAATATAACCCAGGACATGTTTAGAGTCTAAACAGCGCAGATTTACAGTGTCTCGGAAGTCCCGACACGTCTCCTCCCCAAGCTGTGTCCATGCAGACAAGTCTTTATTTACTGCGTAATGATTTTCAGCTATAGACACTTCATCCGGGAGTGAAATACGTCATGTTAATTACTGTGCTTTATGATCGGATTCGTCTCAATGCTTCCTGTTATTTGGTACTTTATGCGGCCAATGACAGAGTAGGTGGGACTAAGGATCGGACCTACAGCAAACAAATTCAGTCTTTTTTCTGTTTGGTGAGGTGGCACCAGAGTTTCATACAGATCATACCACTGCCTTTAAGGAATTGTCAATAAGAGACTTCTTTCTTGCAAAAAAAAAAAAAGAAAGAAAGAAAATATTTAGTAATTTAATTTTCAGTCTTGAAACCAGTTTACAAGGACTTGGAAAAGTCTGCATTGTTTATGCATTCAAGGTCAGTTTCTTGCCAAACAGCAGACATATGAATGCAACAGATATGAAAGCATACCTGCATTAGCTTATAATTTTATCTTCTAGATTGATTTTTTTCGGATAGTGTGGCTTTTTGACAGGCAGGTGGAACCATTGTGCTGAGTGTATTAAGTTTGACAATGGATAAAGATGGATAATTGTTCACCACGATAGATTAGCAAACTTGAAGCTTTTTAAAATTGATTTGAGGATACAATGAAAGGCATTAATACATCCCTGTCTGGGAGGTAGAACATCAATCTTGAAACTGATGGCCAAATTTTACAAACACTGGGGAACTTGTGAGATTTTTAAATTGATGTTTTTAACAACTGAAAAGCTGCAGATAAGCTTTTGATTGAAATAACTAAAATGTAACAGCATAATTATGGCCCGTAATAAGGCCATGTCGCTGCTCAAGCACGAGACAGAAGATGGTCATTGATCCACACAACGACAGAAATGTAAACTAACATTTCTCTACCAATATGAGTTTATTTTTTGCCCCCAAGATAATTTTGTTTTAGTGGCTTGAAACTAAACACACAAAAACACTTGTTTTCAAGTCAAGAGAAAGTAAAAGAAAAAAAAAATGTATAGAATCGATGAGCAACATATACAAAAGGTACAAAAAAAGGAGCAGTGCCAGTGCTTCTGCAGAGCATGTGTGCCTCACTGGCCCAAACCACATGAATAGGCTACAGGTTACAAAGACAACCCGTGACAACCCCCCCATGTAGGCATCACGCCAAGGATTCCACTTGGCACCACATGCCCATCTCAAATCATGCACTCGGGGCAACGGAGGGCGTGTCCGTGTCAGGAGGCATGTGCCACCAAGGCACCCCCTCATTTTAAAAGCTTTCTAATAGGGAGGAAGGCTGGGTTTGGGGGTTGGGGTGTGCCAGCAAGGCCCATCGGGCACACAGGGGCGCCTCTGTTTACATGCCCTTCTGACCAAAACAAATGTAGGGGTTGCCACCCGAGTGTTTAGCCTTTCAGCTAGAACAAACAAACAAATACGAAGGGGACGTGATACAATATGGTGGAGTCATCAGGGGCTTGGGGGACAAGGGACTGAAGGAGTGAAGAAAAGCTAGAGAGGAAGGGGAAACAGTGGGTCAGTGTTTAATAAAGAACCACGACTGATTCAAGGACTGCAGCTGCACACAGCTTTTAAACTGACATATTTCAACTCAAATATGACAATAAGTGGCGTTTTACAGTGCAATGTCCTTCTTTAGAGGAAACAGACAGATCTATATGAAAATATCTGCCAGATACAAAAGCTAACGTTTATTCTCAGAGTTGAACTGTGGCAGCTTATGTTTTTCACCTTTCTTACAGGTACAGTGCAGCACATATAGATACCAAATCCAAACTGACATTGACCACATGGGTAACTTTCTTCCCAGCTCCCAGAAATAAGTCCTGTATGGTGCAAGTGTCTGCTGAAACAGCATCACAGCTTCATTGTCGTGTCAACAAACGTGATTGCGATTATGGAACAATCACAGTCTGGTTCCAGTGAGGCACAAAAACACAGGAGACACTCAGGAAGTCCCAGCAGTCATAAACGTTCTTCTTTGCTCGTGTTATAATTGCAGCTGATTATACTGTTATCCCAACATTCAGTGGGTCATTATAAACCACACTGATGGTTAAGTAGGTACCTTGCTACCTTCCAGCAGGTTAATTGTCCTCTATAGGTGTGATTATAAGGTGTCATCTAGAGCCCATAGCACAAGTGACAGAAGCAGGGTGGACTGTAGTGTAAAGTCAGAAAGTCTGCACACAGAGGAGGTTTGAGTGGGTGGGACAACTCCAGAACGGAGAACGTTAAAGTGGGAAACAGTAGTTCATTAACCCAAATACCAATCGGTGCTCAGAAGGCTGTAACGCTGACTTTGTTGTAACCATGGCAACAATGGCTGTGGATACAGTAGCAGCAAGATAACCACCTACTGAACGCACCATACTTGTGGGTTAATAATACTGACTGGGTGCAATACTGCAATGGCCACTAGAGGTTGCTTAACTAACTAATGTTCTAATAGCCCTGCACGCAAACTATTTATGGGCTTGTTCATTTTACAATAGGGTGATCTGTCTTTTATCCACAACACGGTAAAATAACACTGAATATAAGTATCACCCAACAGGTACATAATCCTTGAAAGATGCTGACTTGCCTTATTAACTATCATAGTAGTGTTTTACACATCCTTTGCTCCATTCTCCAGACCCTATTACTGCTATGGCTATGATGCTGCTAACAATCAGTTCAGGATAGGGCTTCAAGTCAAGCAGTTTAAAATCGATTTTTCAGTCTGATCTTTCATGAAACTGGTGTATTTACCCAGGATGATGAGAGAGAGCAAAGAAAACCCACCAAGATGGAAAGGAAAACGCAACTGACACAGAGAGAACGGAAGTGTAGCACAGTCAGGGTGCAAGAGCAATTTCTTGTTTGTTTTTTCTAAATTGTTCTGGAAATGTGTTTCACATTTTAAAGATGATGCTATTTTGCTAGTGAAGGGCCTTTAAATTGAACTGAGATGGAGAGAGAAAGCAGACAGTGTGACAACATAAAAAAAGAAAATCCCATAAAAACTTTTTACTAAGCCTTTTGATTTCATCTTAAACCTTAAGACAATATGCAAATATTTCCAGATATCTCCACTGGTTTCAATGCGTTTCCATGTTTTAAGAATTTCAGGGTGTAGATGATGATATCTTTTAATAAGATAATAGGGCTTCAAGATAATATCGTTTGATTTGTGAAAAATCAATGCAAAACGTTCCACTACAATCGAGTGCAATGATCTCTCCCTGCTGGTGGAAAGTTTCCTCTACTTAGAGGTTAAAAGAAAAAAAAAAACAGACCAAAGTTTCAATGTGATGCAAAGATAAACTGATGGTGACGGTGAAGCCTCCAGTGTTGACAGCAGAGTAATCCAGGGATGGACTGACTGGCTCGAGAGCCTCATCCACCGTCTCCCCGCCCAGCGCTTCGGCGCGCTGCACAAGCTCCTCTGTCGACGCCTGTCAATCAGCAGCTCCTTTGTCAGTGTCGGCCAATCCCATGTCGCTGTTTCACAGGGCCCATTTGATTGACAAGCTGGGGAGCGGAGGAGCAGGGAGCAGAAGGCGGAGGGGATTCAGATGGAGCTGGTGGCACGGTAATGTTAATGTAAGAATGTGTGGTTGTGAATGTGTGTGCGTGGGTGTGTGTGTGTGCGTGTGAAGCAAGGCCTCAAACAAACGTGCCAAGGGCAAGAATCATTAACATGCAGTAGCTGGTGAGTGTGTGCACATATATAGGTGTGTGTGTCTGGTAGTTTGACAGCCTGCAAGACGGAGCTGCAGCAGTAAGGCCGTCAGGCAGCCTGCCGCGTCCTGTCTGCTTTAATTGCATGTAGCCCTTGAGACTGCACGCACGCACGCACGCACACACGCACACACACACAGAATACAGCCCAGGGAACCCCTCTACATGGCAGCGCTGACAAAGAGATGAGGCTTACACGCCTAAAATGGGAGCTGAACAGTGAGTTTCTTCGCTGAGGATGACGACGGCTCACTGCCGAGACCCGATAAAGACGACAGAGGAAAGAGAATCAACTGGAAGAGCTTTGGGAGTCTGAGCAAAGGCGAGCTGAGTAAACCTCCCAAGAATGAGCAACATGAATGGTTTTGTTGGCTATTAATCACATAAATAATGTGTAAACACAGTCTTACATGTGGATTTTAATTAACATTTTCCAATTAGAGTCTTGAAGTATATCTCAGAGGCACTGAAGCATAAATATAAGCTTCTCACAGTGAGAAAAAGAAAATCATTTCATAAAGTCAGAAGAAGGTTTAGAGCTAAAATGTCAGACATTCTCAGTTCTTGTCAAATGCTAGATTTTTATAAACGGTCTTCTGTTTTGCCAAAAGCGTCGAGTCCCATCATCTTGGCAAACATCCACACTTCCATTATCCAAACCACTTATCCTGTCTTAGGGTTGTGAGGGGACCAGAGCCAGACAACCAATCATGTTAACGTTTATGGGCATTTAAGAATCACCAAATAACCTAACTGCACGTCTTTGGACTGTGGGAGGAAACCGGAGAGGGAGACCCACAAAGCACAGGGAGAACATCCCGACTCCACTCAGAAAGGCAGGTGCCAGCAGGTGGATCCAAACTGGGGACGCTCAATATGCTCACGCAAACATCATTTAATCATCATCCTTATCAATACAAGTCCGTGGCGTCAATGCAGCAGCACAGTCTATTTCAGGAGTTAAAAATCCCGGTAGAAAAGCATGAAATGTAAGCACTTAGGTGATGGGCTGGGCTCATTATAAAATCAATGCTCACAGGACCATTCTCATTTAAAAACATGGCGGGGAAAAAGGTCATCGGGAGACACAGAAAAATCTCAATCTAATTCTTTGCTCAAAAAGCCACTCAATATTGGATTCTGTAAATTAAATTTTACACCCGGCTATTCTGGCCAAAGGATAATTACAGGAAGTAGAGAGGGGAATGGAAATGAGTTGAGGTGGAAAACCTGTAGAATTGGTCAAAAGTGTCAAAAAAAGACTCCATACATTCAACAATCACCACACAGTATCGATGGAGCTGTATCTTGTCAAAATGAAAATAAAAATTATTTTTTGATGCACGGTAAGCACTTGTTTCCTTCCTTTCACCCCAATTACCAGTCCTGAAGTAAAGTAAGGCTGTTTATCTGCAATCACAGGTGAAACAATTTTTAAACAAGGACTATAACAAAGTCATGTGTTTGGAATATACGCAATAAACTGGTATAATTCATATTCAAGGCTGAATATAAGCATTTGAAAAAGGTTTGGTTTCAAAAATATTATATGCAGCACGAATAGGCTGCAGTTTAACAATGTAATTCAAAGTAATTTCTCATTAAGTTCAATTTTTCAGCTCGTGTCTATTTCCTTGCAGTGAGACTTTACACCAGTCATAGAAAAAAAAAAACACAACTACAACTGATGGAAATCCGTTACTGTATATCTGAGAAATACAAATGTTGGAAATAAAACACTTTGTCTAATAAATATCCAAAATATACAAATCTGAGATGTTGCATGATGATCAACAGGATAGGAAAGTAAAATGATCAAAGACTGAGTTGGACTTGTCCCAACCAACACAAGCCACATGTTGCTGATATAATACAAATAACTACATTTTAAATCGTTAATAAAAAAACAAACAAACAACTGGTCCATGCCACCTCAATATTTTATTATTATTATTACGTGAGATGCAGTAACACCACCTACCTGATAGGTGGCAGTAGCATCACTGCTAGCGTCTGTTCCGAGGTTAGTGAGCTTCTCCTTGAGCTTGTGGTGGGAGCGGTGGCGGAGGCAGTAGACCACGGTCGAGGCCAGCAGCACGGCGACAATGCACAGGATGGACACGACAGTGAGGACGAGGAACTTGGTCGACTCCGCATCGCTGTACTTGGTGGAGATCTGTTTGATCTTGCTTCCCTGTGGTCCCCAAAAGAACAGATAGAGAAGTGTTAGCAATATGTCTCAATTATTTTAGTTTTACCTGAGGTGAGTACTTCTCTCTGTAGCACTATCACAGCCAAGATCAAGAGGCCTGATCCATCCACCAAACTAAATCTGTGTGTACTCGTGTTGGAAGCAGGCACTTTGGAACAAACTGCAGAGGAGCGAAACTCAACGTGTGCATTGCTTTCACCTTTGCCAAAACCTTCACCAGGTGATTTTACTAATCAGTCAGACAAAAGAAAGTAATCTGCTAAATCATTTGGCAGAGTGTGTGTTTGAAGCCCTGCAGTGCTTCAGGGCTTGATACCACTGTCAAACACCTAATGATCCAAAAACCCGACAAACACTAAAATCATTCTTGTGACAGAATAATCTGAACCCCCTTGAAAGAATCATATTCAATTCTCCCGATTCCCCCTAAAAACGTTTGATTCTGCACGAGGAGATGAATGTGTAAATCACACGGTTCTTTTCTTTCCTTTTTTTTTTGGGAAGACATAAATATGCATATCACTGTGCTCGATGAAAAGTGTAATCACAAGCGTTTGTTCCGCCATCTGTGCTCAGGAGTGCATAGAATGCATAAACTCCTGTTTAGCAAAGCATCCTGGATGTCTCCAGACAGACCAACAAACCGATTGCTATAGTGGAGACATGTTCTACCAATAGACGTTCTGCCTTCTCGAGCAAGCGCGTTGGTAATTTTGACCTCGGCGGCGCTTTATACCAGAGAACCAGATCCTCCAGCAGACAACTAGAGATGAAAGATTTCTTTGCACACAGCCTGATGCTTAACATAACACAATGCACACGTACTGTAATGATAAAAATCCCATTGATCTGCATCTTGAGTGTGGAACCACAGCTAACCTACCCCAGTGGAAGGAAAGTGGACATTATGGGCTACAGCTTCACTTGCTGCTTAGTTTCAGAAGAAAAGGGCCCGTTGTGTTTTACCTGGGTACTAAGAGTTAAGTGTGGGCAACATAATTTCCCGTTACTACACTCGGCATAGTGCTCTTAGAACCAACAGTAAAGAGCTACAAATTGCACTGTGAGTGACAATGCAAAGGACATCAATAGCAAAAGCAACAAAACTTGTAATTTGGGTTCTTGTTCACACATTATTATTACATGAAATACTTGCACCGGTTAGATGTAAATACTTTCTATAGCTCATCATCATTTGTCTGTCTCGATAGTTTCTTTTTTGCTGCATAATGAATTCAAATTTTCGTGTCGGATGAAAAGTTTTGAGAGAAAATCCAAAGGTGCACTCATTCGCACAGACAAGCAGCGGACTTGTCTCGAGGGTGGAGGAAGGAAAAAAAAAAAAAAGCCTGTCCTTCAGTGGTAGAGGTCACAGAGATTAGGCGAGGTGCAGCATGGTGAGTTAATGGAAAGGAGGCTTTGAAAGCGGTGAGGAGAAAGGGGGCAGCCCTGTCAGATCCCTCCTGCCTGCCTGTCAGCGCAGAAAAACCCTGAAACCCTGGGAGGTGGGAAAAGGACGGCTCTACACCGCACACGGATTGTTCTGGAATTCTTGTGAGGTTTCAAGGAGCAAACCCACATCCACCGCCACCACTCGATGATGCCCCCCCATCGTCACCCCGCCCCCTATGATTTCATTCATTGGTGCTGCTGCATTCAGCACCTGATAAAGAGTGCCTGCAGAAAGACCCACAGTGGGGGACAACAGTTGTCCGATGCTTTGTGGGGTGTCCAATTTGCTTGGGGAGCTCTAAGCCGTACTGTAAAAGCTGGTTGCATAGTAATGTGACGGCCTTGAAAGGAAACAGTGGGCGTCTCTGACTGAGGCCCTGCACTAAAGAGCATTTTCTCAGCATTAACAAAACAATATAATAAGAAAGTGGAACAAAGAAAAGTGAGAAATTTGGCTCTAAACTACAGAGCATATAAAATATTTATCTCCTTGTAACCGCAGGTTACTACTGAGACTTTTCATAAATCAGTAATAAACATAATGGAAGGGGCCTGTTTATGTTAGATTTGTATGGGTGCAGATATTAATACTGCATTAGACATTCATAAAAGCACAAGCGACTGTGGTTTGGTGTAGGATTTCTAATGTTCCTTTTCATTAATGTGTTCTTAATGCAAAAGATCGCAGCAGAAATAGAAGCCGTTAAGGAAGCATCATAAACTAAAGTAGCTCAGCAGTAGCCTGTACATGTTGTGGGCTTGGCAAAGCCATTAATAAAACATTACTGCTGATTCCACATGCTTCCTCTGCAATCATCTTTTGCAAAATGCATTTTTTATTTATTTATTTTTTTTTTACCACCGACCAAATAACTTCATTTGTCATTTTACTCCCCGAGTTATCTCATTGTTTTGTCAAATTAAGTTTCATGGAGAGGGATTGCATTTTGCTCGGCCAGTAATGGCCCATAATTCAAGGCTCTAACTGTAACAGCTCCGTCATCTTTCACGGGACAGATGCTGGTGCTTCCCCCTCACACACACACACACACACACAGACGCACGCACGCACACACCCCTCCCCCACGGTCTCTTTATCATGCCTGCCTAGCATGTCTGTCTATTGATTCAAACAAATGTAGCCTGACCTCACCTGCTTAATCAAGTTTGGTTGCAGTTGTTAGCAGTGGTAAATGGGTGGAGGAGTGGGAGCGACTAGGAGGTGTGCGAATTGTTCTTTCACGTTTGTGAGAAACGAGCAGCCGTTCTGCCTGCGCCGCAGATGAAGCAGAAATCTGGAATGATTGAAAACCAAATGTTGCTCAGGATGGGAGGTGGAACAATCACACATGCGTCCACTAATTACTGACCAACTCTTACAAGTATTAAATAAAGTAGTGAACACCTACAGTATATCTGCAGAGTCCACAGAGCTCTGAGGCCTTTCGACTCTCACTCCTTTGGCTTTCACACTTTCAGTGACATTCCATGTTGAGGGCTTGATGTAGAAAGCCACGACCGCTAAACTACCGCCCTCCACACAGACTTTACAGCAGATTTAATGTGTGTTTGTAAGTAAAAAGAAACAATCTGAGGCAATTATCGGTACGACTCGGGTGTGTTGACGCGCCAGCTACCAGGAACACAGGCACGATGATACGAGACAGCATTTCAGCCTTCAGCTTGGATCATTTGTGGCTCAGATGTCATTTTATTCGTCATGTAATGAGGGAAAAAAAATATCCTGTTGGTTTAAGGGGGAAATCTGACATTTTGGTCAGGTCCACTTCAGTGCAGGGCACAAAATGAAAGAAAAATGGTGTCTTCTCCAAGGCATCGGGAAGAAGGGAGATCTTCTTATGCCTCCACTTCTATTGTCCATCTGCTCCAACAGAAAGCAATTGTACTTGCAAATTTTTCATTTCACATCGGCAAACGCGATTCGACGTATTGTGTGCAGCGGCTTCTGACGGCATCACCGCCGCCTGTCAAAGACGCTGGCTGGCTGTATGTGCTGCTGGGTTCAGCCCTTTTCAGCAAGTATCAGACGTGCTCCCTACACACAGACGGGCGTCTCTGGGCTGGAAAGAACAAAAACCCTCAAAAAGAGGGCAATTCCCTTATTTTCTGCCTCATCACGGTGTGATTGTAGTTTGCATTCAAATTCAAACTTTTACAATTACATACTATTATAAAAATAATTATTAATGTATCTGATTTACAACTGTGACTATTACAAACACCCACATTCAAGAGGAGCTTGGAATTAAGATAAAAGTGTGGAAAAGTGGAAAAGACTTTGGTATCGGGATTTGAGATGGAGGTTTAGAGGTAGAGCGGTTAGGTCTCCTGGTTGGTGTGTGTGACAGGGTGTGTGTGAAGGGGGGGTGTGGATTAGCCATAGCTCTCATAGACAAAAGGCAGATGGATTTGCACGGCTCGGGCTTTTTCAGAACGAGTAAAAAAAAAAAGGTCAGAGGGAGCACAGCGGCTGGCTATTGTTTTCCTCCACAACTGCTGTAGGACACAAAGATCTGTCCCTCACCTCTGGTTCATCCTGGGCCTTTGAAAAAGTTCAGCCGGGGGTTTTAAATCCTTTCAGCAAACAAGCACACAGAAGCACACACACCCACCCACACACACAAACCCATATACACAGCTGCACATGACCGATGTGTAATATGCACAAACATACACATTCTGAAATGCAGACTGATTTTTCATTAGCTGCACACTTTTAATGCCTGGAATTTTGTGCACACCCACATACATGCTCAATCACTGCTTGCACTCTTGTGTGCACCCTACACACACACACACACACACACACACAAACACACAAATGCAGTGAAGTGAATATGCACATATGCTTTTTGGGAGAAAAGACCATCACCATGCTAAAAATACCAGAACTTCACATCAATATGGACATGTATTCAGATCCTCTCACAGCGAGACTATTAATTTCACTTTACATGTTTCTTATTCCCCTTACAGCTTAGGCAGACAAAACAGTGAGAATCAATTCTCCAGTGATATCGCACAGCGCATACAAATTAGGATTCTCCTCCAAGTTGAATATCACTCGCACTATTAAAAAATGCACAGCATGATTTAAAGTTGGCTCTCCAGCAGTTTGAAGCCACGGCTAGAGAAAATGAAAGCAGCAGCAAATCCCATTAAACTGAATATTATTACAACGTTGGGGAGAGATGCAGCAGCATGAAGCCCCTCAACCAGGGCGCGCCATCAATCAGTGTCTAAACTCCAACGATACTCCCATTGCACGTTCCCCCTAAACAAATTCTACTCCATGGCTGCGACTAATCCAATTTAGAGTGGAATAAAGTATGTGTGGACACAAAATGCTTTAAATAAATAACAATATAATTCAATGCATGTACAATTTGGAGAACCTCAATCCAACAGAGGAATGAATGGAAAGAGGAACAGCAGGACAGACCCATTTTGGCAATATTTTTGAGACAAATGGCAGAAAAACTTAGTCTGCATTCGCATGCACAACAACAATAAAATCCTACCAAAAATCCTTGGTGAGGTAACGCAACAGACACCTCCTCCCGCGTCTATTTCCCATTCCACTCCTGCTGCACTGACACCACGGAATCAGAGGCAGCACCGCACCGGCAGAGGAGGCAGCGGAGAGCGAGCGAGTGGGAAACGGAGAGGGAGTTTCATCTCCTCCCATCATCTCCTTTCTATCTTTCGTCTGTTTGCCTTGTCCATTGCAAAAAAAGGTTGGGAAAAAAAAAAAAATGCACCAAGGGTTTTCTCTCCTGTTTCGTTTCCTGATGCAATTCAAGAGCAGAGGAGAGGAAAGAAAGACATGAGGAGAAGAGAGGAGTAAGAGGACCAGCTGTCTCCATCTACGGAGAGGAATGAGATGCTAGAGAAAGAGATTTTCCAGAGAAAGAGGCTAAAAAGTGCACTGTGGGGCTCCTCCTTATATTCCTCCCATCCCTCCCTCCATTCCCTGCCTGTCTTCAGCACATGTCACCTCCCCTCGTTGCCATGGCGACGGCTCCACATGTTGCCGACAGGAGAGAGAAGAGAAGAGGAGGTGAGAAGGAAGGGGGGGTGCAAAAAGAATAGATGGGGAAAAAAAATCGGAAAGAGGAAAGAAGGTCAGATGAAAATGGAAGGAAGGAGGAGAACAGAGGAGGGAGGAAAGAAGGAGAAGTAGACAAAAAAGTGAAAGCCGAGAGGAGAACGAATGGCAAAATACATTTCTCTTTACAGCTGATTCAGACTCGCTCTGAGCGTTAAAATCTTCTTTGCTTCAAATAAAATTGAACGAAAATTGTTCAGAAGATCCTGTTGCATAGTTATAGGCGATCTCATGCTCTCATGTGCAGATTTGTCTCAAATTCAAATCCAATTCACACCTTCTAACGTGCAGTCGGCGTAGTAATCTCTGGGAGAAAACATCCACTGTAATTACCTGGCACGTTACCAACAAAGTCTGGTAATATTTGCACCTAATTACTGTAAAAAACAGCATTACTGTAATTACAGTATACAACTGCTTATACATTACAGGATAGTATTGTATTTAAAATTACAACAATATATTGTTTTCTTACAGAAGAACAATAATTAGCTAAAGTTGCCAGTAAACAGCCGTTAATAATATGCTGTTGTAAAATGTGAAAGTAAATGAGAAAACTGCTCGCAGCTATTCTACATGAGAGCAAAATCCATATGGTTATACGAGACAAATCCTTTGCCCTTACAAAATGAAAACTGGGCTGTCCAAGCTGAAGCAGGACGTAGCTCTGCAATCCAGTGACTAATACAATTAAAAGGTGTAGTTCTTAACAGTTAAAGTGATCATTTGAAATTTCCTGTAACAAGATTGTATGAGTTGACTAACTAATAGTGATGTAGATTTATCAACGTAAACTCTGGTTGGGTATTTTCTCGACCGGCCGCAGCTTGGAAGGACAACAGCAGCAAACAATTGCACCAACATACAATTTTTTGTTCTCACTACTAAAAATATTGTTGTCAGGGTTTAAATGTCCCTCAGCCGTCGACCTTTGCTGCTGCTGCTGCTGCTGCTGCTGTTGTTGTTGATGTGGATATGTTGGGAATCCTCTGACAAACTTCTTTAAAACTGGTGCAAGTCCCCACCCATTTAGAAATGTTAGTGCAAACCTTATACAAATGTTAAAACAAGTACATTTCAGGTCAATTCAATTCAAAATGTTCGGCCATGTCATTGCAATACAAGGAAGTAGTTCTGCAGTGGGATAAACTGAGCATTTGGGTGAATAACTGCTGACTTTTTTCCACTCAAAAAAATCTCAGTAAAGAGCTTTTGACTCCCTAAATGAGCAGAGTTTTACTGTTTATCTCCAATTTAAAATATCTGTCACACATTTTATTTTATAGCTGGTTCAGTTTTAGGGTTGGATTTCAATTGTTTCTTCAATGAGTAAATTCAACTTTTTTTCCTGTCTCGTCTCTTTCCCCTGAGATATGAAACATCTCCGTTTCAAATATATGACAGAGCATAAAGCTGCACGACACAGGTCAGGAGCTGTGGAGCCGCTGTCGTGTTAACTAAAGCAGCGACAATGTGACACTAAACGGTTTAACGGCACCTGAAATAAAAGTTCTTTTCAACATACGAGCCGGAGTCATAACCTGGGAGCTAATGGCTGCTTCAGACGGAGTTAGTTTGTCCTCACCGGTCCATGGAGCCCAGCACAGACAGAACAGTGGAGGAAAGGATGGGGGAGGCTGTGGAGGACTTGGCTCTCTGGCTGGTGTCTGCAGGTGGTACTGTAGCAGTAGCAAGGCCGGAGGCTTCGGCTGCTCACACGGTCCAGTTACCTGCTCCTCACTGTCTAATATGTGCACTTCTGTTAACTAAACGCTCACAGACCTCATCTAGTTTTAGTGTTGCTACTTTTGGCTTTAGACAGTAGCAAATAACACTAAATACACTACGCTAGCATGCTAATGCGCTAATTAGCATTATATCCATCAACAACTGCACGGAATTAGTACAATAGTACAAATGTACATGTAGTTACCTTTGGAAAATTACAATACGGTCTAAAGTAGGTAGTATGACTTGATGCAAAGGTACGGAGACATTTACACACAGCATTAGTGTAACTAGTCTTTCCTGATGCTGTCTTTGTCCTGTTACTGACCAACCAGCAGCTTCACTCTGCAGTGTCGCTGGGGTCATAACAGTTTAGTTAAAATCATGGAAAATTACAGTCACTCTAACAAACAATTTTGTTCTCGCCAAAGAAATGACTGTTGCTCCTCTGCTTCGGTCAGCACATGCTCTTGTTCCTCGTTCAAATTCAACTGCCAAAATCAACAGTATTCAGCTGTAATGCGCGTCATCCACAGACAAGACACAACCGGCCTGTAATTGTACAATATGTGATTGTGGAAAAAGGCTGTTGGCTACTGTAATTGTTTTTTTAACCATGACGCATTGTGATATACCGTTAAACTTTGTAAAATGACAAAAAAAGAAGTTATTGTAAAATTGTACTGTAGAAATTACACCAACTTGTTACAGTGTCTATAAACAATTTAATTTAATCTAAAACATTTTTTATTGTAGTGAATGACAGGTGGCTTTTGTTTTTTACGATTACTAAATTTTTAACACAAATTGTCAGCAAGTAGCAACAATGGCTATTAGGCTAATTTGAAAAGAAATGTACAGTTTGTTTCAGTGAGCAAAGATTATTACGTTTATTTTTTAACTGTATCATTTCTTACTCAGTGCAAATCTTTGATGGATGGATCCTCTAATATATATGTTGAATGAAAAACAAAGTAGCAGTTCAGGTTCGCTCTCATGTCACATACTGGTCAACAGAAATCCAGAATTATTACCTAAAATGGGAATAAGAGTTCTGAGTTCAAATTTATAATTATGAGGGAAAAGTTCTGAATTCTGAAACGCAAAGTAAGAATTCAAAAGTCAAAAGTAACATAATTCTGAAAATGTAGAGTTTAAAATCAGAAATCTGGTGGCAAAAAACAACAAAACTCTGAAATAGACTTTAAGAAAAAAATTATCAGAAAATTATCACATTTCTGAAATATATATATATGAAATCTGATTTCTAAAAACAAATCTTTAAACTCTGAGAAAATCGTAAAAATGTACATTTTAAAAACTTATAACGGCTCTTTTTATTTGTTAAATTGAGGTAAAATTGAACCGACATTTTCACAGAAAGATGATTGCAACAAGAAATTACAAAGGCAAAAGTGGCTTTAAACGTTCTGAGACAGTATGTTCCAAGTTAAGCCAAAAAACTAACATCTGGTGATGTTGACACACACACACACACACACACACACACTCTGTCTTTATTGATATAATGCAGTCTCTAGTCCCTAACCCACCCCTACCTAACTAACCAACCACAACCCTAAAACCAAGTCTTAACCCTAAAACTGAAGTGTGAGGCCCAGACAAAATGTCCTCACTCTGACTCACTATGTAGCAAGTACAAGAACACACACACACACACACACACACAGCCCCAGGCCCAACCAACAATTAAGACTAACAAGTTCTTAGCCGGAGAGCACAGAAGGAGGTGCTGAGACCAATGTAGGACTAAAAGCAGCAGCAAACATGGAGAGTATGGTTAGAAAATGAAGACACGAAGGTGTGTGTGTTTGTCTGAATTTTGTGTGTGTATATGGATGGTGCAGTTGCCCTTCAGTTTATCTTTCTATTCAACACCCCGACCCCACTCCCCACAGCTCCCTCAGACACCCCCACAGCTCCTTTTGTCCCCCTTGGCGACAGCTGGAGGTGGCAAGCAGTGAGGACTGTGCTCTTCTCTGTATATGGGGAGGTGCTTAGTGGTTGCTGGAGATTTAGGGGGGTTGGGGGGCTGACTAGTGTCTTTCAATTTGAAGTCCCTTCAATCCCTCTCTCAACCCCCCACCCTGCCCAACTCTGGCACACCAACTGAACTGCAAGTGCGACAGTTTAGAAACTGCGATATCATTTTCTTTACCTTTAGTATCGTGGTAATAACATCTTTTCAGTCACTACAGCTTTACGGCCCCCAAACCCACGTACGAACTACCTCCACCTCTACAGAGTCTGCACCACTGTTGTAGGAGCAGCTTACAAGCCGGACGTTTAACCCCTATTCGCTTGTTTCTTTCACAGCCTCAGTGGAGCTCAGTCACTGAATAAGCACTGAAGACTCTAATTTTAGGTCATTATTCTTCATGTCCATTCATTTTTTTATTAATCATAATCAAAGATTTCAAACAAACTTATTTCACGTTGTCGTTATGGGCGATTGTTTGTAAAATTTTGAGGAAAATAATGAATTTGATCCTTTTTGAAATAAGGCTGTAACACAATAAAATGCGGAAAACTACTTTCTGGATGCACTGTATAGAAATGCATTATTTAAATGATGGTTTATGTTCTTGTTACAATTTGAGGTTTAAATTGTGCTCTGCATCTCACACCCTCTTCTTCTGCCGGGTGGTTTGATCAATACAGTTTTTTTCTAATAGTTTTTCTAAATGAATCAAATTTGAAGGAATACAGACATGATTCCAGCAGATATATGCTGCATGCAGAGTTGACTTCTGCTTACTTCAGACTGCTGCAGGAACGCATGGCGATTCTGGGAATACCTTTCAAAAGCGTGTTGACCGAGCATTTAGGAACGAACAAACATGTCGCCCAGTGGAGCGCCGTGGCTGGCTGATGTGTCTGCAATCATATTTAAACACCGGAGGTCTGCGGCACAGTCAAACAAGCTAATCCAGTGTCTCAAGGATCCGGGCTCTGCTTGTTTTCCCAAGTAAACCCTGCCACTGCTGATTGCCTGGATCAGCAGTTTATAATCATTAAGAAGATGGAAGATACCATGTTAGGAGGGTGGAGTGGAGGAAGACAAAGTGAAATGGTATCTTCCGGCTTCTGATGGACTGGACACTATGGGTTTTTTTGGAAATATGATTAATATAGTTTGAGTTATTTTTAAATAGCAGCAGTGGACACATACATTAGTGTTACTGCAGTGATGAATGATGTTAAAATTTGCACCACCTTTTACATAGGACTATTGCTCAGCTTTGCAGCTTTACTTTAGATCTCTGGACTTTTAGCGTCATCTGTGTCCAAATTTTAATTCTTCATGGTTTCAGACTAATTTCAGAATGAAACCGATTTTGCAGATAGCCACTAGTGGAGCCATCCTGAGGTGTCAGATGTCTGAGTGTTCAGGAAGAAAAAGTATTTATCTGACACATACCTGCAGCGTGAATGAAATGATGAGGATAAACTAGGAGATATAATCCTTTATTATTTGGAAATCTACACATTTTGATCAAATGTGCATTTTTAATCTTAATTTTAAGTGTTTGAGAGATGGACTCTTTTATTTTGTTTCTAGCCTTTATCTCCCCATCAGCGACAATCATTTTGCAAAGTCTGTTTCAACAGGAGCATTTTCTGTTAACAATCAACTTTCAGACATGTAACATGACTACTGGGATATCAAAATTATGAAATTACACATGCGATAATGCAGTGGTCCAGCAACTAATAGATGACCACAGTTGCGCTTCCTCTTTGATGCTGAGAATGTTATTGATTCAAGACAATCAGTAAAACTGACCCCTCTTCACATGTGGTGTGGTGGCATTAATATGCGAATGTCTGTTTAAGGGCATCACTGGCGCAGAATTGTGGAAGTGGAAATGAGGCTTTTGCACATCTGCTCAGTTCCAGAGTGGGATTACATAAAACAAAATCCAGTTGTGTGTGTGTCTTCATAAATCTAGATCCGCATCTGCTCTCAAGTGTCCTCACGTACTTTGTATTGGGTTGTGTTTGCTGTAATAGCCCACATTTTTCAGGAATCGTCTTATTCTTAATAAGCATCTCTGCAGGCTGATTGGCTTATATTTTATACAGGAACTACACTTTTGAAACTCAATGTCATTAAAGATCAAACAAAGTGAATTCAAACCCAACCTAAATCCACTGTGTACATGCTATTGAGCCATATGAAAAGCAGTGACAGTAAAGTCCTTGGCCTCCATTCAGAAACTGCACTGAATGGATGTAGTACATCTCTTAATTTACTCTTTTGCTAACAAGGTCGCTACATTTCACTACAGCTTTTAATGCCATGGATACACATACATAACATTGTGATTAATGGAGATGTGGAGATGCCAGAAGTTTGACCCATCTGACAGGGGTCTATCTACATGGAGCACTGTGCTCTTCAGCCATGTTAGTTAGCAGGAATCAGTTATTTATTTTTTAGGATTTATTTCCTCTTTTCATTATCCCACTTAGGGCAGCAGCTCTGAGCACGTATTTTAAATTGCTGGTCAGCTCTTACATAAATGGATTGCGTCAGGTCTGGGATTGATTGAAAGATAATGGTAGGAATCCTATTCATTCGTCTTGGGCTTTGTAGGTCCAGCGCCTGCAGGTTTGCAAACCGAACCAATGCACAGTAGAATTCCACTCTGGACTTGTTTTTAGTTTTACAAATAATCATGGTCAAAGATGATTCGATGAATAAAAACAGATAATGTTGACCAATCCTGTCACTTGAGGTTTTTCGGGTTTTTTTTTTTTCTAGCTTATGGATTAATTAATCAACCTTTATTTATAAGGAAACTTTCATACAGGTTGATGCAATTCACCCGACTGACAACAAGAGATACTAAACGAGGGCAATAATAAAACGACTCCAGTAGTGAGTGAGTATGTATTTAACTACACACTGTAAGGCACAATGCTGAGTGTGGAACAACAAGAAATCCCTGTTAAATGTGTTGTGGCACCTTTCAGACAAGAAGCTTTCACCAAACTACAGGTTTTTGCATCAGTAACCAAAATTTTAAATCGAACAGTGGCCTCCGTTTGTACGTTCTGACAGATTTAATCTCACCCAATCTAACCCACAGGCACAAAATGTTAGATAGTGTACAACACAGAAGGTGAGAATCTCCTCTATGATATTCACATCAGCTTGAGACAACATCTCTGTTGTTTTAATTTAACACATTTGTATCATCACTCAGAATCCAGAGTATCTTCACGACTAATACTGCATGTGAAGATGGATTGTGGCCATCAAAACCTCTTCTCTGCATGACTGTGCTTTGCTTTATTCTCCGCTACCACTTGGGCTCTTGAAGAACACCCACCGACAAACTCCCTACTCTCATTATCTAAGGATGAGCCCAGGACTGTTATACCAACAGTCGCCACATAATGAGCTTGGAAAACATCGCTCATCTCACAGCCTTAAAAACGGACGCGTGTGCCTCTTTGTCCGACAGCTTCAGAGCAACACAGGCATCAACCTCCAGGGCCAGCTCTGTCAGATGGAAATGACATCAGAGGCCATCATTGGCCATCGCCTGGATACCCGCAAACGGCTAGTGCGATATTCAAACGGTCACTGATGGATACAAAACGAAAAGCCTCACTCTTGTTTTTCACCAGAACGACAGCTCATTCAGCCTAGGACCACCACGCTGATGTCCTTTGTGCGCCGCAACATACTTTGGATTCTTGTGACCCGCTGTCCTGCCCCCACTCGTCTTGTCTTCTGAGATGGCACCCAAGACAAAAGAGCCATCATCTGCATGATATGGTTGCCCCTCGGCCCTGACGCCCCCTGGGACATAAATCTTCAACGTACAGTAAGCAAGCATAACATCTGGACTGACTGACAAATGGACTTTGACATGGTATTTCATGCAGTTTGCACTACAGTAGACAAATTGTAACGGAAAATCTGTGGACATAACTGATGTGCAAGACAAGAAAATGAAGAAGCTTTTAAATTACGTCCAGAATCAAGAAGCACTACAGGGAAAGCCGACGTTGCTCTGTGCTTTTACGTTGGCACACAATTTTTCTTGCCCCAAACCCGATAAAAGTCCTTTAATATTTAGTATTTGCTAAATGTGACCTGATACTTATTTTCCACGTACATAACAGCAGTATCCTAATTACATACAAAGAGCTTTTTGTTCCAGCTGCTTAAAATTGTACAGTTTATAAGCTTAAATTAGCTTCATATGGTATGAATGAAACTAAACAAAGAGCAAAGATGTATCACTCTGCTGATTTTTCTGGAACTACAGACTGCATACAGAGCCTCCTTTCACACAATGGTGTGCAGCAGTGAAGCAGAGTGGTGCATCTCCCACACACAATCCTTTGCACTTTGTACAGACACTTGCTACTAAGGTCACTTTAACCAACAAGTTACTGACAGAGGTAATGTTAGTGACAGCTGAAGCAACTATTTTAACCAGTAAATGCACTTTAACACAATCACTGAGAAGCTGCATGAGACAAAGTGAATTTAAATGTAATAAGGAGAAGATCGCATTTTCCTCAGCTTGGTTTTAACTGATACCAGTCCTGTTAAATAAGTCCAGATCGGAGCTGATATTGATTCTTTGGATTGACTCAGGACAAGAAAATATAATTTTCAGTAACAGAAAATGGCAACAGAGCAACAGAGCAGGATGAACTTACTACAAATACAAATGATTAATTAGGCCTTGCTGATGTTATGTGACTTTTCACTTCACAAACCAGAAACTGGCTTGACACTGGAGGCTGACCGTCAGAGAGATGAGCATGAAACACTTCTCCAGACAGCCTGGACCAGAGTGGCATCACGACCGGTTTGGTTTCAGGCTGTGAGCTGCATTTCACCAGTCCAATCATTCCAAGCTTTAGAGAGTTTTAAAACACTGTGTGTTGACCATTATCCTACACCATTAAGAAAAGGGAGACTGTCCTCACAACTGTTCATGTGTTCAAATATATGGAGGTTTTCCAAGTTACTCTTATCATTGTGAGAATAAATGTCTACTGAAGCAAACTGAATTTTATTGGAAATTTAAAGCGAAGGATGGGAACACTGTGATAACGCTGAAAAACATTTTATGCCTGATACCTACTCGTTTGCACATTCAGGATCAGTACCAGATTCCCAGCATGGCTCAGTTGGTAGAGTCGCCGTTGGGTGGATAGTCCACAGTTTGACCCCACCTAAACCAAACCATGAGGATGGATTTTTTTTGTAACTAAATGACAATGTGGCTCATAATGTTGCATGATGATGACTCCCGAGCCTGCTTGCATGTGGAGCAGGTACCTACTGGCCCACATTGATGGTGATGGGGGCCATTGGTTTTTTTCTGTGTGGCTACTACCTCAGAGTTGACAGCCCATTCTCATTCCAGAGGTTTCAAAAAGCGCAGCTTTGCACAGTCCATCCTGCGTTAAATGCTGACCTTTAAGGTGACGCTCTGAGCTTTCAGTGCAGTCCATTAAAAACCCCAGCGCTTCAGTATTTGCCTTTTTAAATCGACATAAAATAAGAAGAGAAAAAGGCTCATAGGGAGGTGGACAGGAATGGTGGATGGTACAACAAGTAAAAGGACTTTTCCACAAGAGACTGCGAGATGCTGTGCACTTTAATCATGACCGATTTACAATGTGGCACAAGTGGTTATTATATTAAGGAAGCACGCGTGTGCCATTGTCACAGTTTGTAGCGTTTTGTGTTACGTAATTTTTCTCCTAACTTAACTTTACCCTGAAGTGTTTGTGCACCAACCTCAATGTCGTTTTTTTGGGTAGATGAAGTTGTTTCTGTGATGCTCCTGGAGCGTCCAATACTGGTGCCAAAGTGCAGCTAATAGTACATCCAATAGTCCTAATAGTGCATCAGATAGTACTGTAGTGTAAACAGCAGTGATTCTTAATATGTGTATTGTAACTTTAATGACAAAAAAAAACGCATTTCTGTTTAGCACTGGGTGTACTCTCATTAATTCCATCAAGCTTATTGACTATTTGTTTCTGTAGTTATCTGAATGGGAACCTGGACCACATCCCAGGATTTAAGAACGTTTAAAGAACTACATCCGAAACCATTAAGTTGTCCTCCAGTATTGATTCTAACAGTTAAAGGACTGTTTCCAACAAATAACTTTGAAACTAACATCCAGCCCTTTACTAAGAGGGGTTATGGGAACTGAAAATTTGTAATTTTGTCTTCAGAGACCATGGGTTTGAATCCTATAACCACGACGTCTTCAAAACTTTTTGCTAGAAAATAGAAAATGTTTAATATTTTTTGGGCTTTGGAAGACAATGACAATTCTGATCTATGTCTTTTCTGACTACATTTTTGTTGTATAAGTGTTCGTACACATTCTATCCAGAGGGAAAAGAAAGCTACGCACAGCTCTTCATGCCATACAGGATGGTGCTGAGTGGTTGTGCCAGCTGTTTGAGAAAGCAATGACATTTCAAAAGAGCTGGCTTTTGTCTGGAAGCACAGAGCAAAGTTTTCTGTCCTCACACATCAAATGAGTTGTTTTCTGTTGCAGAGGCAGGTTGCAGTGATAGAGGGAGGGAACGAGGAGAGACGGATGGATCCCCCTCAACCATCACCTTTATCAGCCATCTTGTCTGCTCTAAGGCAGGATGCCTCAGAGCTCTGCAAAATAAATTGAGGGTTATTTTCTTAAGCGATGCTGGCTGAGGGGAAGGTGATAACAATGACTTTTCTCACATCATTAAAGGCATTTTTACATCTGCTTGTGGCTGCCAGAGGATTGTTTTCATCCCTCTATGTGACAAATATCTAATAGATGTGCAGTGCTGCCAAACAGCGATGTGCTGTACAGCAAGAGGCCTGCAACCAAAATGGAGGGTTCCTGTCACGGTTGTAAAAGTGCTCTGAAGGAGCTTTCGTCAAAAAACAAAACACTTTCTTGAGAGAGTTCTTCTCAGTAGTTCTCAATAGTTTTTTAAAAAAAATGTGTTTAATCATTACTTGTTATTCTTTATAGTGGATCTATTTGCCTTTAGCTATGACCCTGAACTCTTCCAAAGCTTAACCAAGTAGCAAAAGAATGGGACTCTCTTAGCCTAAAGTGATTCGAATCGATCGTATGTAGAACAGGACGAGCACACAGTGTTGGCCCTGTACTCCGGTCCAGATGTTGGTGGTAATTAAACCGAAGCCGGGTGCAGCTTAAAGGGTGTATTCATCAAATTAGCTAGCTTGCTAACAACTGTACAAAAAAAAAAGTGGTAATAGCACATGGTCGACTGTTATCACTCACACTAGTGTCGGACCCACAGAGTTGCACTTTATTGAAGAGCACTGTGGCTTTACACCAACTTTATAAGCGACTTCTTGGCTATAATCCCAATTTGACATCAGATTATTATTATAGTTATTTAATCTATTCAAGGTCACCTTCAAATGTAGCCACTAGCTGCTAAAAGTTAATCACAACTACGCAAGTGAATAAAATTTAAATCAAAGCTGTTCATTGAACCAATTCTGCACAAACAATTAATTCATAATTTCATTATTTACACTTAATTTGACAAAACCAGCTTTCTGACCCTGATATCCAGTCAATCGGAGCATTTTCCGCACATAACACTGGGATAAATTTCATAATAACTGGAGGTCTGTCTGATAAACTCTTAATCTACTAGGCAGCAGAGAAACCTACACATACATGCAGAAATAATGTGCATGTGCGCACTGTTCCACTGACGCTTGCCCGTTTAGCTTGTTAAAATTGAGCTGAAGCGCTACCATGCACCGTGCTTCAAAGCCAAGAAAAGGCTGTTGATCAAGGTGAATGCTATGCCTGTCGTCTCGCCTCTGCCTCACATTCAATCACCCACACGTCCGCCCGTCGCCTGCCAGTGTGTTTGTGTCTCTATAGGCCAGTATGTATTAAACAGGTGCTAGTCTGTGTGTTCACATATGTAAGGTTTAGGAGTTGATTAGTGTGTGGTAGGAGTGAATACGAGGCGCTTTCCTGTGCATATTTCCCCTCAGTGGCCTCAATGTACAGTTCATAGCAACATTGGAACTGGGAATCACGTGCACATGAGCTGAAATGAAGCAAAGCCTGAGGGTTAAATGAGCAGCAACGTAAAAGGGCGACGGCTTCACATCACCATTTGGTTAAAGAGAAAGTGTGAGAAAGTGCTACATAAAGGGAGACAAGGGTGCAAAATGTTGCTAGACAGCTTTCATGTACAACTCTACTTTTAATTTTAAACAAAATCCACACAGGAATGTATTGTACACTGGACATATTTCACCTCTGGTTTTGATTAGTTGTTATGTTCTGTACATCAACTAGTACAGTAGAACAGTCTTCCTGTGGCACAAAGCACCAGAGCAAAGATTGGATTCTCCCTTTGCACCATTGAGCTTCATTACTGTCCAGAAATGACTAAAAACGTGAGTCAGTGTTGTACTGAAATGTTCCTTCGTTACCTCAACACATATGCAGTAGTTTACGTTTCTGAATCCACAATCTCTGTCCTGCTGCCAGAAACAAGTACAAAATGGGTATTAATACTTTTCCTGAAAATAGTAAATGCAACATTTCCTTGTATCTGAGCTGTGTTCTCTTAAAAACTACAGGGCCTAAAATCGAACTATGTACTGATTTTTAAAGATTTGCGTCTTTACTATAGAACACAATGTTTCTTTAGGTAAGAAATGAGGGGAACATCAAATTCCCTTGTTAATGTCGAAATCTATTAAAAAGATTGCCGCATGTTCTTAAATTGTTACTAGGCAACATCACTGTCCTTAGCCTAAGTGCCTAACTAAAGACCACTAAACTCATTATTTCTCCAAACATCTGATTAACCAAATGACAGGTGCAGGGAACGTGTTCTGGTGCTGAGGGTGAAAGGCAGGAACGGACATATTTGTGACTGCAGACAGAAAGGCGGGAGATCACGGGGAGCACCACTAACTCTTCCAGGAACTTCGGCTGGATGTATTTCGCTTCCTGGCAGGCCTCCCAATTCATCGCATGGCACAATTGATGAATGTCGGGCATTTTTCAGATAAATGTTTTTCAATTAAGCATATGCTGCTCTAACAAGAGCACAGGTGCACAGAGTAAAGAATGTGCAAAAGCAACAATTAGAAAAGTGACCCCGGACTGCAAAAACATGCCTAATTAAGGTCTAATGCCTCCAACTAGGTTTAAGCAAGTATGCAAACGCAGACGCTTCGAGCTTCGCAAGGTTGATTTCGCGCACTGTGTACGGTCACGTCCTCGAGTGTGTCACCTGAAGAATCAATACGCAACACAAACCTGAGCTCCACCTGAGTATTTAATAAGAGGGGAGCCAGCTTGTGGAAGAAACTTGATCACCTCCACAGGTACGTAAGAGCACATGTTGACTGTGTTTGAGAACACAAAATAGCCACGTGACAAGATACAACAACAGTTAAGTCAGACATTTGTTTGATAAGTGACAATTTAATTCATCACAGTGATTGAAAGATAATCACAGTGATATGAAATTGCTCCACTTCAAATTTTATGAAAGCGAAGACATATACACACATTAATTCGGGTGCTTTGGTTTTTGTTATGGACTTATGTTAAGTTCTTTTATGTAAATTAAGACCCAGTACACACAAGTATCAGATCACTCATTAGCTGACTGATTACAAACTGAATGTTGGGCTCCTGATTGGCTTGATACTTGTTAACTACAACCTCCCTGCTATGTTGTGCGCCCAAATTCATCAGTGTAGCCCGAAGCCCGGCATTAATGCACCATGCACAAGCTAGCACAATGCCATTAGTTGCACTTGGCAAGGCTGCAAAAAGCAGCCGTGGAATATTAAATATATATATGACCTGGAGAGCACATACTACAAAAAGGCAGCGACCCAGCTGGAGGGGAGTGTTCTTTTCACAGCGAACAGGAATCTCCGCAACGCCATTTAGTTTCCATTCATCAAAGTCATTTCTTGTTTTGCCAAACACCAGGAAATCAGAGGTGAGGTCACAATTGTAACAACAGGAGGGGGTAAAAATAGAACAATATTTAAAATGGCATAGTTATTCATCATTAGCTGCACACCATTGGTCCAGATCCATGTCATTGTCATGACAACAACCCCCTAGGCTTGAACTCCCCACTCACCCTCCACTGCATCCTGCCCGCCCCTCAAATGCATCCCAACTTACTGACTGATCATGGCCACCCTGCGTTTCTCCACATTGCTTGTCAGCACCAAGTGAAACCCACTCATCCTCCTTGCCTGGCATTCAAATCAGCCAAGTTCCTTACATTCCCACTAAGACCCAGCAAGTCACTCAATAAACTATAGACCAGGTACGAATTCAGATCAATACGCATCCGTCACTTGTGTCCATTCTTCAAACGTTAACAACCCAACAGAAAACCAGCAGTGTATGTACAGTACATAAATAAGGTTTCAGCACTAACAGGTATATAAACAGCACAGGCCTCACACTCACTCAGGCTCGTGCTCCAAGCCTGTACGTGTGTATAATTACATCCTTATTATGTGGCATTTCTGTCTATATTTTTATCAATAGCTCTTTTTCCAAGTGTCTGAAATGTTAATGTGTTTCATTGCAACATCATACTTCAGACCTACTGCATTTAGACCAACAGCACAGTGAACACTGGGTTGTAGACCAGCAACATTTGAGCCAAAATCAACTCAAAATATCCAAATCAAATCACGATCATCCTACCAATTAATATTACTACTACTATTACACTATTCAATGGACCATGGTCAACCCATAATTATGGCTCAGTACTTTCTGTCTCACAGTAGGTTCAAGTCTCAGAAAGATATGACAAAACATGAGTGATACTTGGAGGTGTAATGCAGTCAGGGTGGATGAATGGGTCACAAAGCAAAGAACTTGAATGTGTTTGTTTCCCACTTCAGTATTTTAACCCATTTATGAGCCGCCCCTAAACCTAACCCAGATGTTTTTGAACCATGCAGATATTGTGTTTAACCCTAAGAAGGATGTAGGTCCTCTCGTATTGTAACTCTGACGAAAACGCATGGTCAGGTGCACCACAGCACATGGCAACAACCGACTAGGAGGTAGGTCACCTACTGAATCATAATCGAGGGTTGATAAGAAACGTTTATGGCATGAAACTGCTGTGTTCACTGCTGTGTTTCACACGATTTCCTTCCCCAGGAGTGTGCATGCATTCGTGATCTCCCTTCAAGGCACCGTGTCCCCTAATGCTTCCCTGGATCTACCTTGTAGCCATCAGCAGAGGAATGCTAGTCATACAGGTTCACTGCATACTGGTAGATATCAAAGAAAACATCAGAAAGACTGATTTGCAGTTTTGTTTTCTAATTAAACACTTTAATCTTCAGTAATAAACAATGTCCCCGTCTTTTCAGAATAAAGCCCTCTTTAAGAATGAATAAAATCAAACGAACAGTGTAGGTGAGAAATTCAAAACCCAGATACAGAGGGAAGAGACACATGCACTGCCGAGGAGATGCACAAACTCCTGGAACATCAGACCTCAGCCAGAAGGAGACCAGCCGAAAAAAACAACAAAATGCATCAAAAGCCCTGTAAAGGATATAAAAGAAGTCAGAGGGATGTGTGCACTCAAAGAGAATGCACTGCAGAAAATGAATGAACAACTTGGAGTAAACACAGAACTCCACTGGGTGTTGAAATATGTTGATTACACAGAAATTGCATCATGAAGCAAGCGTGTGACTTGTAAGTAAGTGCTGTAAGTGCTGGATGGCTTGGAAGCCCGACGATTACAGATGTCAACTATGAGAAGGGGATTAAAAAAATAAACCCCAGCAGTCCATTTCTTTGATAACTAGAGCGAGGACCATTGATTCTGAGATGCCTGAGAGAAAACTGGCTTCAGGCTTCAGGCTGCACACAGCAGCACTGCTTGATGTATGCAACCTTAATTTGTTTGGGATGTTTTCAGGTGCTTTGGTTTGCCGGGTCCTTTTATTCCTGAGCATTGTGACGGCATCAGAATGATAAAATGAACAGATCAATATCAACCCTGAATATATCTACATATTTTGGGATATTGATCTTTTACCCAATTGTTTAAGAGTTGTTTCACACAAATATGCACAGAATTAAGAGCACTCAAATAAAAAGGTGACGCAACTGGTTTTACCTACTCAGAAAACTTTTCTCACCTAGAAGAGAAAAGTCAGAGTCCATCAAGTTTATACAAGACCTTTAAATGAAATGGTTATGAATCCTTACAAAAAGGGAAGAGCTGAAACTTAAAACTTTTACTTTAGTGTTAAAAATGCAATGACATTTGTTACTGACAACATACTTCCAAACCAACTCTGTCTTCTAAAATGTACTTTCCTATGCAACTGAACTGCAAATTATTAATTTTTTTGCAATAGTCACAGGATGGATTTTGTTCTGATGCCACACAGTTTCTGAATGAATGACGTGCAACTTTTTTAAGGGAAAGTCAGTCGTTTACAATACAAAGCCAATAAATAAATAGAGCACGATGCTAAACTTACTCGAGCAGAAATTCACTGACTGGTTCGTAGCGTGAGATTTGCTCCAAAAACCTTCATAAGCAAATATCAGTGCACTGCAGCCAGTGCTGTTCTGAGAGCAGCTCTGCACAACAACATACGCATGGAACATGTTTCTACATAGACATATTGAAGGTACATTCTGCTTTAAGTGCTGTCAGAGTCAAACAAGCCTTAAAAAAGTTTCATAACACTGGAGACAAGATCATTTTACTGATCTGCCACCTGCCGTTTACGTTAATTGTCAAGAAACCTTCACTGTGTTTTCAGAAAATGTGATAAAACTGCAATTATGTCTCCAAAGGAGGCATTTGTTGTTTTAGTTGTACACACGTAATTTTTCCATTCATATGAACACACACACACACGAAAGGTTTTCGTGTAGTGTGGTGACATTTGATTTTCAGAGGAATAATGGAACATGTAAAAAGTTCATGCTACTGTGATATTATATCATGAAAGTAGGGCATTTAAGTAGAAGCATGCAAACAATTTATTGACAGTGGTGGTATAACAGAACAATAAATGTCAATGTCTCAATAACTTGTACATTTTTAGGTGTCGTCTTGGTCTCATGATGTCAAAATGTCAACAGGGTGATGAAGAGGACGGTTTAAGTACAAATTGTGTTTCTATCGACAAAGTTGGACAAAAGTTCAGAGATGGTCAAAGTAAGTTCATATCCCAGTATCCCCAACTTTTTGTGAGTGGTGCATATAAACCTCTACAAATGTGAAGTTAGATGTGTGGCAACGTTCACAAACACATATCAGTGTCGTTTATGGTTTCGAATGATTATCCGTGTGTCTTTGAGGAATGAATTTGAATTTGAGGTAAATAATTGTAAAAGGTAAAAGGTTTTTATCCCAAAAAACAGGAAATAAAGACAGAAAGAAAGAAAGACAATAGAGACATTGTACATTATCTATAATAAATGAAAACATGGACGAACCGTGTTCAAACTACAACATATTATGTGATCAAGAGTCAAACAGCGCAAGTGAGCTTAGAGAAACCTTTTACAATGCTGCACTGATGCGGCTCCTCCGAGACCTTTTAAGGATAAACAATACCAGAACAAACCCTGAGGTTAACAGTGTGACTGGCAAATCTCTTGAGCTCTGGCTGCAGGAAAAAAGGCTACAAACGGCCACACTAACACCAACAATCCTGAAACTATAGTCTTGGACCAGGCCTCAGACTGGGAATCCCTTTTTCATGACCTGGTCATCTGTTCCTCTGAAAGCAGAGAGTGGGGGGGTTGGGGGGGACTGGTGGCAGGGAGCCAGGCTGGCAGCACTGCCCTCCTGCCCCTCCTCTCCCCTGGCGTCCTCGCCGCGTCCTGACTTAAGGTAACGGCTCCAATTTCACAGTTTAATTATGGCTAATCTGAGGAAACCGAGCCAATGCTAATGAGACGGCGCGTGTCGGCCAGCGCCTGGACAAGGTGCTGAGGATTTACAGCCTGAGGACGTGCTGGGATGAAGAGTTGCAAGTCCTTGTCAACGTTTACCACAACTATGAATGTTTATCAGAGATGTTTACCAGTTGGTTTTTAATACTGAGAAATCAACATTTTAACATGGTATAGACAGATAATGACAGTAGTTGCAATATTGGACTTGATCCTCGTCTGTTCCCTCAGTTCACTGTAACAATGGTCAGACTGAATGCAGGAACATATTTGATTTCATTTGTTTTAGGCAGCTCTGGCAGTTTTAGAGAAGGACACAGTTAATAAACAATAATTATTATTTTAAGTTTAGTTTTGTATATTTTACTATGTTTTTAAACTGAAATGATGTTTGTTTCCTAAAATCTGATTTAAATGCTCTGGGTGAGGGTCCGTGGCTCCTGCATGCTCGGTGTGGAATGTTCCTGTTACACACTTTTATTTCATCTTTCCTTCGATTTTCTTGTCAATCAAGTGTAGTTTTCACTTTTACACAATATTTGCATGAAGGTACTTCTGACGTGTGATTCTCAGTCTTCATTCTTGTGAGTAAACTTTGCTCAAATACTTGGATGCATTATTGTTTCTCTACATCATGATTTTTACTGATTATGAAGATGTGTTCATAATGAATGTGAGGCGAATTTCCACTTTGCTTGCTGGATTGAGTTTGCAGTCTAAGGTGAATGGACTCCAAACAGCCATTATACCAGTTCCACAGATGTTTGCTGTAGACTAGCTGGCTAGTTAGATATATATAACCTCAGAACAACCTAAATGATAAGAGAGCGTAAGGGTGTTTCCATTATTTCCTTCCCGACATTTTTTTTTTCTTGTTTCTGTGTGTTTATAAGGTTTAAAGCCTCATACAGCTTCAAGTGCAAATCTCTTAAGATTTGAACTCACAAAGATGTGTTTTTACCTCATTTGCTCCCCACCGAGGGAAAATTTGCATCCACTTAGAGAGACAGACGCAGTAGATAGATCATTTATTATTGTCGAGGGACATTTCAGGGTTTCAGACTTGCGTCTTTGAATTGACTTAAAACTGTCTGCAGTCGCTCTGCCTCGGAAATTCACTCGGTGATCAGTCTGAACGCATCATTAAAATGTCTATGTAGCGATGGTGGAGTCTGTCTTTGCCTACGAATGACTCCTCTATGGACATCGTCTACGTCGGCCCATGTTGTTTGCCCTTTGAAAAGGTTTCAGCCAAGTGATCGTGGGGGAAATCTTTCAACAAACACTTGTGGGTTATAGGAGATGTTAGGCACCAAATCATTCCATGAGCTTCTACGTTGGATGACTTTTTGCAACAACCTTCTTTTAACTCCATTTTTTTTAACGAAGTAGGAAACAGCAGCACTCTGTTGGTTTACTGTATTATGGTATGAGATTAACAAGGAGCAGCTCCAAAACCTTCTGTTTTTATTGCAGCAAATGCTCTAATTGAATGCGAACACTAGTCATCCTGGCGTTTTCTAACTGAAAAGCTATCGGCCCAATGTGACAAACAGGTATTCATTCATTCATTCATTCCATGCAGTGTCACTCTCATTTCATGGTGGGTGCACTTTAAACACTGGCTATTTATGAGTATAATCAAAATATAGACAATTTAATTGTTTTCCCACCGATATGTTTCCGCATTCACAATGTAAAGGCAAAACTCTGTCAGTGACTGAGATTCCAAGAGAGTCTTGGATGTTCTTTTAAAAGTTGGCAGATGAATTTTAAATCATTCATATCTTATTTTCCATACCAGGATGAAACGATCAATTTGATGAGATCTGCAATCGGGCATCTTTTTTTTTTTTTTTTTGCTTAAAGGTAGAATGAGGCAGACTGCAGTATTTGCAGGGCAGCTAAAAACTAGTGATATTGGTCTGGAAAACAATGCAATCATTTCAAAGTATTCATCAGCTGATAAAAGCAGCCAAGGTCAGAGCAATGGGAGATTGCTTGATCGAAAACGTTAGTTGAGCACCAGATTGTTTGCCTGGAGAGCACTTTTAAGAGAGCAAACTGCTCTTGCTTTGGAACAGCAGTGCTGGTTGTTCAAGTGCATTAATGTTTGGTACATTCAACTTTCTTTGCCATTTTGTAGCATTACAGGTTACTGTGATTAGCGGGTCAAGTAAACTGAGAAAACTGAATTCTCAACTTTGGTGTCTCACTTTAAACTCCCTAATGGAGACAAAGACAAGAGCTGAAACAGGTGCACTTGTCTCAATTTTCAGCACAACAGCAAATATTCATCTGTTCACATCTGCTGATGTCTTTCCGCAGGTTTGTATGTAAATGTGCAGCTACAGTTTGCTTCACAAACGTTCCACACAGGCCTTTAAAATACATCTAATGCACAAGAAAGTCTGCGTATTTGTACAGTATGTATAGTTATTTGTGTGATTAAAAATTCCATATGGCAGCCACTTTGAACAGACTAGAAAATATGTACAAATATTGTACATACACATACTACATGCATTAAATTACTTTATATCTTAATCAAGTCAAATCAGCTGCCATTGGCATAGAAATGCAAACCTTGTTTGTGATCAGCATAATAACTTAGCCAATAGTGACCTGACAAAGGAAGAATTAATCCCGGCTAAATGCTCAGCACACAGCTCGTGCTATGATTGAGAACGGCTACATTAGTCAACCGGGCGAAGACAAACACCTGGAAAATGCACACAGAACAAGCAAACGAATGAGTCCGGTTTGCTGCTCCGACTATGAAAAGCACAAATGTATTCTGAACGTACACACTCATCTCACCAGTGAATGCTGTGTCCTTGATCACAGCTCATAACTAAAAAAACTGTGCAATTTTTTAACTTTTAACATAGATCTATGGAAAATAAAGCCGTGTCAAACAAAAACAATTTACAACATATTGACAAATATAAGTTAGTGACCTGATGTGTGTCTGAGCATTTAAGCTTTTTGAAATGTCATTTTAAAGTTCAATTAAGTTCATTCGTTTCTTATTCTGACGCATTAAAGCCAAACCAACTTATTCATCATAGCCTAAAAACCCTTGTAAACCTAAAAGTGGACTTGGAGTTGAGATTGTCAAAATGTTGTTTGCACGGTCAATAAATGACTGTCTAGTCTACAACTCAAATTATGCAGTGAACGCTGTGATGAGCAACAGAGCTGCGTACACTTGATTCATATACTGTATGATACAGTATATGTAGTTATGCAATCATTGTGCTTTTGTGGGACTAAACAATATAACACAAATGGGTCAAGTATAATGTCATTTGTAAATTGTGTCGGTTTGTATTGGAGGTCCTGTGGCTGAACTACTTTGTTTGTTGGCAGAGTGTAGTACTGTGCATGTGTACATGTACAATGAACCTCAAGGCTGTCACTGACTAAGAGCTACACTCACGTACAGTGTGACATTCACCTTCACCCGTTTCTGTTAAAGCCTGCATACTTCTGTGAGAATATGCTTTTTTTTGTGTGGGTTTCTATGAGCTTCTGAGAACCTTTAGCCTTGAAGGACAAAG
Organism: Channa maculata; assembly: GCA_020496755.1. NCBI lineage: Eukaryota > Metazoa > Chordata > Actinopteri > Anabantiformes > Channidae > Channa > Channa maculata. The sequence continues at coordinate 22,886,656 of CM035612.1, read as the reverse complement.
CCTCAATACTTTAATTCAGTGAGGTGCTTCTCAGGATCTCACAGACCAGTTTAGTGCATAAATGTGGCACTTCGGGTGCATCAGATCGGAGCTACCAACACGAGTTGGTCGTCATCACCAAACAGGAAGTGTACAAAGTCAAATTAGGACTGTTAAATTAGAAGTATGAACTTAGCATCCTATGTATGTAATGAGTTATTGTTCACACAGAGAACTTTTATTTATATTCATACAAAGGCCTGATGTAAATTAATACTAAAACTAGGCAGGATTGAGTATTTGATTGGAATGCAGAAGGCTGCAGGTTCGAATCCCACCCCACCAGGGGCCACCTTGGAGCCCAGGTAAAAAAAAAAATCGAGGGGTTTGCGGTGTAAAAAAGTACGGAACACGTTCTGCTGTGGTGACACCTGAAGGGACAAGCTGAAAGCCGCTTCAGGGTTTTTTGCAGCTTGTCACGCTACAGCGTGTTTACACTGCTTTCCAGAGGATTTGCCGCACAGATACTCTCTTCCATGTAGTCCTCATTTACACATTACTCAAGTCTTTACTAGCTAAGGAATTGATTTTAGTGAAACAGTTGTTTGAAACTACGGGTTAACAGCGGCTGCCATCACTGCTGCTGGTGGAAATTGGGCTACTACTAGTTTGAAGCTGCTGCTAAGCAAACATTATGATAGATTTATGAAAAAGTCTTTCCACCAAGGACACATTCACTAAGCAAATCAAAATTGGACTGTGTGTGTGTGTGAGATTAGATGTCAGTCATCATCATTGAAATACGTTAAATTAAAACAAATGAGGTCATCAGCAAACACTTATTTTCATTATTGATTAATCTGTTGTGTGTGTGTCTCGATGGCCATCACAAGTTTACAAAGCCCAGGATGATTTCTTTAAATGTCAGGCTTTGTATTATCAAAAGTCCAAGACTCAAATGAAGAGTCCTCCAAAAAATTCACACTGTTGCAGTCGCAATTAATTCCACCAATCCCCTGTGAATTCTGCTCGACCGTGCAATTTAAACAATTGTGCATCGCAGTTTCTCTTGGTATTTAAGCAAAATCCTGCAGGAACTGAATGATGCTCTAAGTGATCGTCATACCATTAAGAAATGTTACAGGGCCACGGTCTTCTTTACCGTTTATGGAGCATATCCATCTCCATGGAAGTTTGTGTGCATGTCTGCCAATGTTCCGAATGGATGTGACTGTGTATAACGTGTACATGACTGCATTCTGCATTTCCACAGGCACCTCTCTGCATGACTCCCCCACACACACCCACACCACAGCTGTATAAACAAATCAGTGCAACACACATTAGCTGCTTTAGCTGCAGGACAGCAGCGTACATCAGCCTGGACCGTGATGCATTTTGCCAGCCCCATGGAGGGAGCAAGATATTCTGAGCTTGAAGTGGTTGCTGTGGTGGGTGTGGGTAATTACGGCCGAGCCTCCAGACTTTGACAGACTGTCACTCTGGGCCCACCCAGGGAGTGCTGTGCCTGGGTAAGAGCGTCTCAGAGCCAGCCTTTCAGTGTCCGGCAAGCTCCACAGACGAGCAGCCAGCCTTCCAGCTAACATGAAACCTTCAGCTGCAGATGGCACACAGTGTGTGGTGCTGCTGTTCTGATCTCCAGGAAGAGAAGAGACTTGAGCGGAAGAACAAATAACAAGCAACCAATTTGCAGAAACATGTACGTCATGTACAAGAAACATTTTTGTGAAAACTTGAATTTTTGCATAACTGCAAAGCGGAGAAAAAAAATCTCTTTATCCTCCTAAATCGCATAGTTTCAGATATTCTGCATCAGCTTGTTCAAACTCTCCTTTGAAGCTCAGCTCCACTTGAAATTAAATTTGAATACAGTAAAATATTCAAACAATAGTCTTCCCAACAAAACCAGTCTAAGTGGGCCTCGACTTGAGAATTTCCTTTGCTCAGACTACTTTTTCCAAAGTCTCTATGTTGTTTGCTAATGAGTGAATGGACAGCAGCAGCCACCTACTGTATTACAGTATCATCCTAAGATGCCACTGGCTAATCAAGCGAGATGCAGTTAATGAGAGTTATCAGGCCGTTTGCTCAGTGACGTGTACACGCGACAGTGTTGCAGTGTGTCGCCCAGTTAAAGTTACAGCTCAGTATTCAGGACATGAGAGTGAGCCTACAGGTGCATAATAACAGGTTTATTGCTGTTGTCATTACACACCGCAGCACCTTGTTTGCTCCGGCAGAGCCTCTCGGGAGTGCATTTCTTTCTGAGAGAACACCAGAGCCAGACGGTCGAGGTGTATTGAAATTCTGGGCTTTCATTTTTCTACGTTTTTTTTTTTTTTTTCTGGATGACCCCTTCTACACCTAACAGCCTATTTAGTGCCTGGGGAAAATGGGAGAGTGGGTGCAAGCTTTGTAAGGCAGCTGTCTGTAGTGCAATGCTGTTTGCCAGAAAGCCCAGCGGGCGTCCACAGCCTCTGTAAACAGCCTGCCGGTCTACTGAATTGTAGCTCGCAGTCAGAAATGCATACAGTAAGTACAGCACACAGAGGCAGGCTTGGCTGAACACGGGGAGGCTCGGCTCTAGTGCCAAACTACTGTAGGTGTTAAATATGTACCTTTTAAACTTACATAAGCATTATTTTTCTATTCATTTCTAGCAAACCGTCTCTGTACCAATCCGCAGCTCTATTGCTACAGTTTGGTGAAGTTTAATACTTTTTTGCAGTTTTTATAGTTTTTTTTATACAAATTCCTATGGTTTAATGAAGCTACTATGCATAATTTATATTTTTAGCCTGGGGGTCTACAGTCTGGGGTATGTGACAATTTACAAATTGCATTCTTTTTCTTATAATGGGCCGTTGTGCAGTAGCACTTCGGCTCTGCCTACTGTACTTTTTGGACCCAAAATGGAGGTGTGTGTATGGACTTGTATGGACACGATCGTGGGTCTCTGGGAGCTGCTGGGACGTTTTGGGTCCAAACAATTGTTAAACGGTGGTTCGAGACACACCTTTACGTTCGAGAGGTCACATCTTTGCAACAAGTCTTGCACGCTTCAGTCGACCCGCAGGACCTTTAGCTGAAAGGTGCAGCCAGGTACAAAAGCAGGCATGTGCTGAAATGGCACCGCTTTGGGACCCAAATGGCAGCTTGTGTAAGACTTTTTGTACCATCAATCAAAACAGGATTACAACTGTGCAAACAGCCTTTTGACTGGTGTTAGTACAAACACATCAGAGTTCGGTACAAAGGATTGTTGGGGTTAGTACAAAAGAAGGCGTTTTAAAAGACATCATCAGTCAACTAAACCTATATAATCTAAATCAATTCCACAAAAAGTAAAATGTTACTCCAGTTGACATCACTGTGGAACTCCCATCATTAAACTGTGATTCTATCCGTAAAGCAGACAGAAGGCTCATAGCTTCAATGAGGCAAATGAAAACAATTTGAAGCCTCACTAATTATTATAAATGCTCTTAGGCTGAACATTTTAAGTCTGCATTAACATATACTGTCCATACATAGAGATAAATGCCCTCTTTAAAACCTTTTTCACCAGGTCATCTAATCCTGCTAAGGGATAGAAAGCCTAGCAAATGAACTGGGTTGATGACCTCTGTGACAGAGGTAACAAACACTGGTCCTCCCTGCTGAAAAGCAAACTGACTTCCCTAACCAGGTAGACACAACTGACAGAGACATCTGCCCCTTAAGGCCCCTGTGGTGAGCTGTCATTACCATATCAAAAGCTATTTGGGCGCCATGTCTCTGCTAGGGAGAAAAAAGAAGAGGCAGCACTTCAGCAGCCTCTCAATTCAATTTTTCACATGGATACATTTGAATATCAGTAGCAGGAGATGCAGATGGATACACGAGGGTCTGCACACACACACGCACACACACACACACACACACACACGCACAGGTACATACTCTGTGCACGTATGTACACAAGCTCACGTCTGCCATTGTTCTGATCTATGATTTATTTTCCTCTTTGTGATGAAAATTACAGGTGGAACAGGGGGCCGAAGCGAACAGGCCTTGATCCACGGAGTGTGTGTCTCTGCTTCATGAATATTCTCATTCAAATCCAGCTCTGTTTTCAGACACCCGGGCAGGCAGCATACAACAATACCGTGTCATTACGTGCGATGTTATCACTCTACTCCCCTCAAACCACAGAAACCACAGACAGGAATATATTCTCTGTGAAATGAAATGAAAGCCATCCATTGTGGCTCAGTGCAGGGCAAGACTACAAACAACGGTGCCAGGCTGAGAGATTCTATTCAACAAGATCTCCTGCAATGTTGTGAAATGAGGATGAACTCTCAAATCCAGATTATCTGTTGTGGATACGGATTATGTGGAGATTACATACCACCACCGTGCACTGGATAATGTGACAGAAGCACGAATTGGACAGTTCATTTTTTATCTGCTTACTGCATGGAAGGATTAACAGACAGTTTAAACAAGGGAAAGTTTTAGTTAAATTTAGAGGCAACTACATCGACATAAAGATTACAATCAGGCAAATGAAGGATGTGGGGTAAGGTTACAGAAACATACAGTCTGAACAAGATGAAAGGCTTTTTAACTGCTACATCTGGACATTTCATTTTTTTCTTAAGAAATAAAATCATACCAATTCATACAGACAGGGATGTACTGTATATTTCATTACAAACGTATCAGTTCCAGTTCAAGGCTGTTTGTCAGTATCATCTCAAAATACTGTAAGTTTTTTCTAATTTGCCACCTCTTGGCTTAAGGAGAGGCAACTGAAAGTACTTGGCTGAGGGTGGGATTGTGAAATATTTGGGTGAAGGTTAAAAGAAAAACACGTTGGTGTGTCGCTGACTCGAGACAGGACACAAAATGTGGTAACATGTGTCTAAATGAAAATTCCCAGTGAAACAGACATGAATAGCAGTCATTCCATCCAGTGAACACCGACTGACCTCTGTTCAGCGTCTCTGTCTGTCAGCAGGACAAAGTACATGCTCTTTACCAGGATGACAGTAGAAACCGATGGGAAGACGTCTGCCCATTATGGAGCACAGGGAAGGGGAGATCAGAAAGCTCAGAGTGGCATTGGGAGCCTGATCAATACAAATTTAAGTAGACTCGTGGGATTTAAACAGCCGTCTCTAAAACAAACTTCAGGCTTCTGTCCTGGAGTCAGTCTGACATTTGATAAAATAAACGTCTGTTGCTTTAGATGCACAAACCCCCAAAAACATTGAGAATAGTTTTTTTATGAGACAGGCTTCCAACACAACATCCAGAACTGTTGTCATGGTCAGGGAAATACAAGGGATGGGGACACAAAACACTTCAGCCTCACTACTGTGATATTTCTTGTGCACTAAAATAAGCTAACGTTTCGTATAATTTTAAACTCCGCGCCAGTGTAAATGTCACTAGCTTTAATGTGGGTTTGGCAACCAGTGGTTGTCAAGAGTCTCCCAGAGCTATAGAGAAACCTGACATCAAACAATTTGAATGTGTGTTTTCGTGTGCCAAGTTGTGAGGACTCAGCTTCTTCCCCAATCCATGAGGGTCAGGACAGACTCTGGATGGACGACAGTGTGCAGACCAAACGTTTGCCCTATAGTGCACCGACTGCACATGTGCCAGAAAAGTCAACTAATTTACCTGATGTATATTCAAGTCGTAACGTCCCCCAACAGTTACCACGGCGTGAGAAGACACATTCTCTATGCTGCTCCAATTAGGAGACTTTCCACCTAATTGGAAGGATGAAGCCAAACTGTACCGATTGCATTTACACCGCACTTGGATCTGATCACAGTGTGAGGCCACACCATGCTCACATGTGGTCTGGGTCTGTGGTCTGATTGCATTTTCATTTCTGCAGTTAAAAAAATAAATAAATGATAAACAGAAACCGAGTGTGTGTTAATAACAGGGGAACAAATCTGTAAAAATTGCATTCCATTCCCACACCGAGATTAAAAACAGAACAATCCATACCGTTGCAGCCAAAACCAAGATATCCTCACTTGCAGCTCCCAGAGTGGCTCAAAGGCTAAACACACTGATCCCAGGCTGCTGGATCCTTTCTGTCGGGTAAACACCAGTGACTCTGAAACTCAATGCACAGAGTCTGTGATGCCAGCTCCAAGTTAAAGCAGAGACAGTCCGCTTGTATCGCTGAAGTACTTTTCTGACATGATTGGTCCCCTGGTAACGCACAACAAAAACTGCCCTCCATCTCAAATCAGGAAATATGAATGCTGCCATTTTGGTATAAATGAATTCATCTAAAACAACTAGCTTTGCGTTTTAGTGCGAGTAGGAATGTGTGTACCTGCCTGTACCTGCCTGTACGTTTTCACTGTGTGTTAAGTGCACATGGAAAAGACCATCTACTGTATTTTGGTTTATTAATTCCTCGCGTCCTCACCTTCTATTGGTGAAATTGCACTTGCAGACAGAGGGGAAGGACCTTGATTTGTGGTGAACAAAGCAGGCTGGCCAGGGTGGAGGGGGATTAAAGCCCCTCCAGGACAATTCTAATCTGGTTATTGCTACAGCAGCCTTATCTCCTACTTCCCTCCCAACACATGCACATTTTCTTAATTGGACACAAGTGTCGGGGTAGAAACAGCGCTGAGTTTTTCGTGAAAAAACCTCCGTGAGGCTGTGTTCAATTGTGAAGCCACACGGGGTAACGTTGGTCAGACTGGAAGGGAAATGAGGAGAAAGTCATTTAACAAGCGGCAGCGTGTCATGTGGAGCTTTATGAAGAACTTAAATGAAGAGGTTTGAGGTTTTAACAAAGGATTTTAATCTATCAAAGGTTCCACTGTGTGCTCAGTGGAACCGAAACAACAGAACATGTTTATGTCCTAATTCCACCACAGCACTACTGAGCTACAACACAACTGTGTATCATGTGTATTGTGGAATGTCCGATATCACTTTTTCCCGGCCAAGTACATTTTAGTACTCGCCAATTGAACTGTTTTGCTCCTAGCATCAGTTGCTGGACCGTAAAATCCTCATCAATCAATTGCAGTTGAGCAAACGTGTAAGAACGAAAATTCTCACGCATTCTTCTGCTGACGACTGGCGTTTAATACACGGAGCAACCATTGCTGAAAAGAACAAAAAGAAAAGGGAAAAGAGAAGACAAAAAAAAGCACAGATAACGTGGTATCCAGCGCAGTATCTGAGAAGTTTTACGAGTACAAGTACACAAAGGTGGCATGGGGAAATCCCTAATGTGTATCTGTGCATCATCTGTCTAATCGTTCAGATGCATAGTTGTATGAGGTACAGTAACATTTAGTCATTTGTCACAGGTTACGCTCATGCGCACAAGCAGCAACTTGGGGTTCAGTGTGCTGCGACAGACACAGGCAACCAATGTACACCAGAGATGCCGGGAATCAAACCCCCGACCCCGAAAAGCGACATTTTTGATAAACTGCTCATTGTGTTTGCTCATGCACAACAGTTCCTTCATTAAGTGCATGTCAGCTCACTTTCAATGTTCGGTTTAGATGTTATGTGCAGTTTTAAAAAGGCCCAAATGAGGAAGTTTATTTTTTATGTTGACCATTAGAACTTCTCTGGGATTCTTTTAATGAAAATGAAAAGCAGATAACAACAACAACCACCAACTTCCAAGGCAGTCGTGCTAATTACTGTCAAATCCACTAATCTGCTTTACTTTTAACATTCATATGTAACAACAATCCAACATGCTCTCAGTGTAGTTCACATTTCCCTGTTATATATTTTGTAAATGATTTACACTTGTAGCTCATTTTAACACAATACTGAGGCACACACGTACACAACAGGAGGTCTGGGTCTTTACAGTGCTCTCTGTGGTTCAGTTACCTTAAAAACCGCTGTGTGTCACACTGACTGACAGGTGGGATTGACAGTTGGCTGCATGTTGCTCTTTCTAGGTCTTGCAGTGGACTTCTGAGCCGTTTATATAACACTGCATGAATATTCCCCACCCACTGGTTTTACATGTGTCCTGTAAACAGTTTTACGTATTTTATTATCATTATAGTTTGTAGTAAAACTGTATTCCACACTACTGTAAACTGCCACCAGGAAAATCTGAAAGGCTGGATTTGTTGGTGGTGCTGCATCGGTTCTCTTAAGATTCACTCCTGCATCTCTGGGCTTCAAATTGGCTCCAATTCAAACCAGTGGTTGATGTCAAACCTGGCTACAAGCACTTTTTATACTGTCCATCTATTATCTGTAACCACTTATCCTGTGTAGGTACGCAGGGAGGCTGGAGTCTATCCCAGCTGTCACTGGGTGAGAGGTGGGGTTCCCCTTGACAGGTCTCCAGTCTATCTCAGGCCCAACACAGAGCAACCCTGTCTCCTAAAAGATTAGGTTCCTGTACAACTAAGCTGCAAACACAAATACATTTTTGTAGGGGAAGTAATTGTTTTGTGTTTGATGTTTTGTGAACGAATAAAAAAGTGGTGGAAAGAAATGTGGTTGAACTCGTTTCCAGGAAAACGGAATCTTGTTTTCAGTAGCTGCATAGGAAGGTAATTTTCAGGAGACAGGGTCGACAGAGACACACGCAGACAAACATTCCCTCATATGGGCAATTAACCTAACGTGAACCGGAGCGCCTGCAGGAAACCCACGCAAGCATTGGAAGAACAGGGCTGGGGATGTGACCCTGCAGCCTTTCTCGCTGTGAAGTGGCAGCACTAACCACTCCACCACCATGACATCCAATCATATTGACTGGCGTACGCAGCAGCCATTAAAGTCACTTCTTTTACCCTGCAGAAATGGCCAAGTTCCTTTCACAAACCCAAATTCTTGTGCAAACCTATTGCAACTGTTCACTTTACCAAACTCCGTTGCTCATTGCTGTAATCGTACTCTTTGGGGGCTCTCGACACACTTTAGGTGTCCGTTACCAAAATGTCCAACATTTCCTCAGGTTAATTCCAAAACAGACAAATTGTCCAGGAACATTTTAATATTGTCCCTCAATAGTTCAGCAAACTTCAGATGCATTTTTCCATGATCTATGTTATAAGTTAAATGCATTTTCACACGTTGTTAAGGATTTTTAATCCAGTTCAGATTCATGCTGGATGTTCATGCTACTGTAGATGTTTAGTCTGTCAGTTATAAAATCACTATGTCGTCTGTCTGAGCCTGTTTCTGTACATTTCTAACAAACAATAAAAAAAAAAAAACAATTTTTGTTTAACCACTTAAAGTAAAAGCTCCCATGGTCATTGATATTTAGTTAGTGACGACCTTCAGGCTGTTTAAACCCACTATACACTTAAAACAACATATTAGCGTCCATGAGTAAAAAACAACTGTGTTCAAAATTACCCCCCATTCACTACAAAGTGCCCACTTTTTATCCTCAGCATGTACTCCACCATTTTATTGGAGGCTCTAAACTCTGAATACTGTACGTAGGTGAATCTACTATAAAATGGCCTAAAAAAAAAAAAAAAAATCCCAAATGAAACAAAGTGGTTACAGTTCTGTCAAGAAGTCCGGCAATGTACTGCTCCACAAGTTATGGACACCAGAATGGCCATTTTGTGACACAGCGCAGTTAATAAAAGATGTAAAGAGAGGATGATTAATGAGTGCCCGAACCTCAATTTACTAACTGCTCACTACAGTGCAGTACACCGGGTGTTTACTGGAGGAGTGAACAGGGACCAGGTTTCTCCTGAAACTCTTCTAAACGAACCGTGGCATTTTAAACTCTTTAAAATGAGTTTAAACTCCATTTATTGCCGTTAACATGTTGGATTGTCAGGTGCACACATTTATAACCCCACAATAATTTATGCTCCATTTTAACTGTTTGACTGTTTTGTCTTCATTGGTTTTTATTGCGTGCTATTTTTCTCATTACCTTTGCTGCTGCAACAACTTAATTTCCCCACAGGGATCAATCAATTTTCATGTTATCTTCATTCCAAATATACGCAGGCATCATTGAGAAAATGAGAATTCATTTCTCCGCCTGCCAAATAAAGCCAACACTCAAACCTGCGGGCCTGTCGAAAATTTGCCTCATAGAGTCGAGCTTGGACGTCAGTGAGAAAACAAATCGCCTCGTCTGCACTCCTGCAAAAACTAACTTTTCTGTGTTATATTTTCAACCTGTCAACAGTGATGTAGTATGCTAATATCCTTATTTTACAGTGTATGATAAAACTCTAATAAACACCGTATGGGCTGATGATGGATGTTTTGTTGCAGGTTGAGCCTTGCAGACTGCTCTTTGCTTTTCCTCTGTCTGGCAGCCTGTGATGGAGGGATTTTCTCTGCCTTTCTCCTTCTCGTTCTCTTCTGCAACGGAGCTTCGATTGGCCATAATTGGCTGCTGTTTGGAGCTAGGTATTGATCAGCTTGATAGACCCTCCATTCCAGTCCTACTTTTTCTCCATCCTCCCATCCTCTCTTCTTCTGTCTCAGACCTTGCTGCCGCCACTTTGATAAGCATGGTGAATGGCGTGCCATCAACGGTGCAGACTAACTCTTGAATCAATAGGCGAGTGCAGATGCTCAGCAGTGTATTTTACTGCAGAGATGGTGGAGAATAGAAATGCTATGAGATGAAAACCCACAGGGGAGAAAGGCGGAGAGAGGTGGCTGGGATTATAGAGTATAAAATGTCATTAGATCTCTTGGTCGAGATGCTGCTTACATGTCTGTCTTGTTACTGTGTTGCATATTGATTTACACAAGTGCAATTATAAAGGATGCACTACATGTTGTGAGTGGTAATGCGAAAGAAAAGCAAGGGGAGAGAAAATGTGCTCCTCAGAAAGTCAATGAAACGTTATTTCCAAAAATAATGACCCAGTAACTCTAAATAAGTGTCAATATTGTCTGCACACAGTAAAATAAGACATTATAATAGAGACATGTTGGCGTCATTATTTTTGTGTACTTGTGGTCTGAAGCCGAATGGACCCCTTTCGATGTAGTGACAGAAAATCTCTATGCTACTGCACACAGTAGTGTTTTGGACTATTGCAGGTGGTCACCTGCTTGTTTCAGCACCACAGTGCCCCGTCACAATGCTCAGGTCCACAGAGAAATGTTTTTCCAAGTTTGGAACCATCACCCAATATCAGTGTTGTACCTTACTAATGCTCTTGTGAATGAATGGGAGCAAATCCCTGCGGCTGGGCTCAAACCTGGTAGAAAGACTTCCCAGTACAATGGAGGCTGTTATAACAGCAGATTAATCCACAAGCTTTGTTGTGTGACGAGCTCACGCACATCACATATACAGCCACATACTGTAAAGTAGTTCTTATGTGTTTTCAATAAAGGCTCTGAATGCAGACTGATGACATAAGCTGGAAGCTAGATTTAAATAGCAAGAAGAAAGAGGCAAACTGTACTTACATCTGCGACACCGGCCTCCAGGATGCTGAGCTTGGCTTCCTTCTCCAGAGCCACTTTCTGCTGAACTACAGGGAGAAAAGAACAGAGAGGAGAAACAGCACTTACTGGATAAAAATCTCACTGCATTTCATCTGCAGTATGCATCCATGTGTGCACGGAAGAAAGCTTTAATCTAACCAGCTTTGAAATGCTGCACTTGACTAATTCACAGAAAATGTCTTCTTCCTCCATAGGCATTAAACACATGTCACATTGTAAAGAGTACAGCAAAACCCGAAGCTCGTTCATTCAAAACACCTCAGGCAAAGTTTGGTGCGGCTGAACGGAGAGCATACTGAATTCAAACATCTTCATCATCACATTCTTCAGTATAAACATTCATGGTCTTGGGCGGAAGTAAGTATGAGGACATTAACACGCCACAGCATTGTGACCATGCAAGTGGTAAAAGTCGCCCAAGCAGATTAGAGTTTGCAATGATTTCAGGAAAGGTTTGGACAACTGTAGCAGGATGTCTCCCGTGTACAGGATCACTGAATTTTTTTTTTTATCCATCACCATCATCTGGTACAACACTTGTCTTGACCAACTGCAGAAAAAAATGCAGCAAAAATACAGATGTTGGCATCCAAAACAAAGATGGGAACCGTGTAGAAAAACCTACTATAAAACAAGCATTGTCATCAGCTGCATTTACACACACTTAAGTAATCAGCTTACAGTCAGCTGTCTCCAATAAGCTCATTTCTTAGCTGCCCTGGAAACGACAAACCTGGTCTCTGTAGAAAAGGCGATTAGAGAAATCGGACTTCTGGAGGTGGATTTCATCTGGAGAATGTGGATTTCCCTGCCATGGATACATGTAGCCACGTACCTAATCTACTTTTTACATGATTGCAGAAAGAAGAAAAGTAGTGTAGTGTCTGGATGAAACTAAGACAAAGTAGCCTATAGACATTTTCCACAGGTGAGCGTGTTTATTAAATTCAGACACTATAGTGTCTATATACAGTATATATACACTGTATATAAATTAAAACGAACATCTATGACAAAGGAGTGAAATTTTTAAAAAGGCAGGAAGCAGTGTCTTCTTCCAGTATAAAATTAAGATCTGAAATCTCATTAATTAAAATCTGACATCTCATTACTAACCTGCTGCATATATTCATTCATTTACAGTAACCACGTTGTCTAAGTGCATTTCATGGGCTGGTAGCATGTTTAAAAGACTCTGTCCACTCTGGTTGTAGAGAGCTGCTACAGGGCAACAGCTCTTTCCCTTCTATAGAAAATCTTTGGCACAGACAGCGGCATTGGAGACTGTTTAATACATTTAATTTGTCCTGTCAGTCACTGAAATCATGCAGCGGGTCTGAGCTGCTGTTTGGCATTTTAGGCAAGAAAAGAGTAGAAAAGTAGTAGTTGGTTGATTTCCAGTCCGTCACTCGGTTAAATTTCTAAATCCCGCTCAGCACAACTTCACAGTAAGTCAAGTGTCTACAATAAACAGGTGATGGAGGGAAGGTGGTGACATCATTGAGGTTAACTCGTGATCTCTTCCCAGACACAAGCCTTTATTAAATTAGGCCAACAACACCTCCACAGGGCTCGGCAATAAATTCAACCGTTCCAGAACCAAATGAGCTATTACTGTAGCATATCTTCACTTTATGAAATATGAATTTTAAACCTGACCTGCCACCGGGCAAATATTACAACACATTTCCACATAAATAGAATTAAATCCAACATAGAGCTGTTCTTTTTTTCATCATCCTACAGAGAAACAAATGGAGGGTTAGGATTGAAATTTGCAGCGGAGCACATATTAAAGCTCGAATGAAAAAACTAAAGGACACATAATTACATTCACTTTGTTTTGCATCTGAATGCACCGGTGTGGATGCAGAGCCCAGGCTCCTTTGTTGACACACCTGGCACGTGAAGGATATGCAAATAGCCTCAACTCCTCCAAATTTATCACCAGCTTTAGAACTTAGTCGTTCACTCTGTCCAGGCATAATTTGCCAGCAAGTTTATACCATGTGTTGTGTAACCACAGACTTTGACCTTAGACACCATCGTCTAACTGAGAAGCTTTTCACAAGGTATGAAACTACATCTTTCACCAAAGTGCACACAAAACGTTACTCATTGTAACACCCATGAATAAGCATTTTGTGCTGCCTTTTAAGCCTAACTCCCCCGAGATGCAGGGGGAGCCCTGAGCCACAACCTCTGTGCAAAGCGGATATTTAAGATCATTCTTAAATGTAGCAGAATATAAGTAACTATGAGGAAATGACCAAAGAGAAAAAATGGTCACAGTACATCCGTGCTTTTAAGTGTCGATTGACCCTTAGGACGCTTCTAATACCGCAGAGGCCGACTGGTTGGCTTCCAGGCCCCAGACAGAGACACATGAACACCTTGCCTTGGGAAGCAAGGGGGCCGTCAGGTTTTTATAATGTTGTCAGAGGCCAGCGACTGCAGGCTCAGCTCCCTTCAGCGAGAAGATAAAGCTGAGGTGGCAGAACTGCTGGTCAGCGTTGCCTGTTTTTCTGTTCACAGAGGAGAATCTGACTGGGATCAGGTTCAGTGGCAGGCGCTTCTAACGGGGAGGCCTGCGTCTTCTCGCTCGGGGTCTCCAGTGTCTTTGGGACGATTGCTTCTAGGATGTTTTAATCTTATAGCTTGGATCTATCTGGATTAGTAGTGAATAACAGAAATTGGGCTCTTTACACTGCCCAAAGTGTCAAGCACATGACTTTTTACTGGTACACAGAAAGAAAACATTTCCTCTGATCCTGTGTGAGGGTTGGTGATGTACCGATCGCTAATTCAGGACATTTCTTTAGGTCTTGCTAGCGAATGCACTCACACAGTTGAAAGAGTCCTTAGTTTGGAGCCCATATTAAAGCAGACTGAGATGAACATATTTACATTATTTTAACCTTTGTTTGATATTAGTTTTTTGTGTCTTTTCCTTTAAATGTCTTATATCTATAATTCTCTCATGCGTTTTATTTGTCTCCGTGTTCGTGTACAGCACTTTGGCCAACTGTGTTGTTTTTAAGGGTACTTTATAAGTAAAGTTGGATTGGATTAGATGCTACTGCATCCTCTGGAGTAAGTAAATATCCATGTATCACTGCAGCTTCAACTGACTTTAATCTTACAGATACATTTTGATTTGTCCTTTTGTTAATGTAATTTCTTCAAAAGTGCAACTATTGCCAAAAAGTTGCATTGCACAATGCACTGATTTGCCCAAGATGTTTTAAAGAATGACCAAGGTTTAAATGAAAAGCAGGCAGAGATGCTAAACTGCAGGCAACTTTGCTTCCTAAAGTGCCATTGGTAAATAATGAGGCAAAACTTATTTGAGCTGCACGTGCAGGAAAGTCTAATTGACAGACGCTCTCTCACACACACACACACACACACACACAGCGAGAGAAACACCTACACACGAGCACATAATTCCTGATAGAGAATCAAAGCAAAGAGCCTGATATACAAAAACACAAACAAACATGAAAGTGCTTCACATTTTCATTGGGATTCAATCAGAAAACTCTGCAGCAACACGGGCGCATGTCTGGTTCCCCAGAGTGACTTGCCACACGGCCAGCGAGCGTGACTACATCACAGGCGGCGGGCTCCCTCTAATTAGCCGACAAGTCTTTGGACCTCCCAACACCGTGGCACTGCGGCCTCTCCGAAATGCAGCCAAGAGCAATCCGAACCACCCATTCCACTCCTCTCCTGTGGACTACAAATGAGTCCAAGTCGGATGAGAGCACTGCTGGTGAACAAGCAAGCTGAGGTGCCTCATTTGTACCCCAGCAAGTTCTCTCTCCAAAACCCAAATTGGATCCATTTTTAAAAAGCTGCAATGGGCTGGGCGTCGTGATCAGACCGACAGGCGACTTTTCTTTTAGCCTGTCTGGCAGCGCAGTGTGAAAATAAGCTGTAATGTGGCAAAATGGGATTGAAACAGCGATGAACTGCAGACAGAGTGAACTGAAGGCAAATGATCTATACCCTGATTATTCTCTTTTAACCATTTGGAGAATATTCCATCTTCCATTGTACCTCTTAGATACTTTTGGACTGCGGTGAAAGAAATTGGGCCTGAAGGAAATAACGAGAACCAAATCTCATTTCTACAAAAGGGGCCCCTTTATTTTCCCTCCAAAACACATGGAGGCGCTTCATTTGTCACCCGAGCTGCCCCTGTCCTGAATTTTGCTTTATGTTAACTCAATGTATCTGAGGCGCCTAGAGGGAAACACAGCAAGTGCTGGGGATTCAGAAATGCTTCATTTTTCACTGTTGACAAAAGGGAAAGGCCCAGACTGGCTCCGAGAGTCCTGGACCAACAATAGATGCTTTTGCAGCACGAAGGGGTCGTTATTTCAACCACTAACCACCCCCCACCCACCGAACATTCATACCACCCTCTCACTCAGTCACTCACCCTCCCGGGTACAGTTCAGAAGCCCTATAATGAGAGAAAAAAAAACCAACAGCTATCCTTCAAAACCAAAGGCAATGAGAGCAGCGCAGCGCCATCACTGCGGTGACACAGTGCAGGATATAACCACATTAACTGATCGTGAGAGTGACGATTATTTCTTTTTATTTATATCTATCTATCTATCTATCTATATTTATATACACTGTATATATGGTTCAATGCACAGTCTTGTCTATGTTGCAGCTATTGAAAAAAGTTAAATGGTAAATATATATTGCACATAATAAAGCCAGGAGAACTGACAGAAGTGATATTCAGCAATTTGATTCAGCAGGTAAGAGAAGAGTTTTGCTCTTAAATTATGCAAAACGCACTGTGAAGTATGAAAATTATATATATCTTTATCTCCTAATCAACATCACAAGTACTTTCGCCAAAAGAAAATTGCCCGTCATTTATTCAAAAGCATCTTAATTAGATATGGTTTCACTCTCACTTGCATTAATTTGATTTCTGATATCAACTTTTCAGTCGTCAATCTGTTCCTTGTTGATCCCCCAACACCCCCATGCCTGGGTGTTATTGCCTGCAGTAATCTAGGATGCAGTTACGATTGGGTCGTCTGTGTGTGTGTGTGCGTGTGTGTGTGTCTGGGGGAGGGGGGGGGGTATCCTCCATGAAGACAATGCCATCTGTAATTAAATTCAAAAGCAGGGGGTCGAAATGGCATCCAGGGCCACCTGGGGGACGAGAGACCATTAAGGGGGGAGGGAGAGAGAGAGAGAGAGAGACGAAGAGAGGGAGAGGGAGAGGGAAAGAGAGATTTGCAGACAGGGAGAAAAGGAGGAGATGATAGGTGGGTGTGAGAGTGAGAGACGGAGTGGGTGAGAGTGAAAGAGGGGGAGGCAGAAGAGAAAAGAGAGCAGGGAAAGAGACGGAAAGTGAACAGGAAACACACGTAGGACTGAAGGATGAGGCAGTTGCAGCACAGACGCTCACTGCACATGTAACCTTTTACAAGCAGCAACATGTTATTTACCTAATAATATTTCTATTTCTGAGGTATTATTGCAAATGTAAAACTTAGGCGTTGCTCTGTCAAAATATACTCTCCAGGATCATGGACGGCATTCACCCACCCTGTTTGTGGACTGTTTGTGTCTGTGTTTGGGACTTTGGGACAGATGCTAGATGTA
The DNA here is from genome assembly GCA_020496755.1 of Channa maculata. Lineage (NCBI taxonomy): Eukaryota > Metazoa > Chordata > Actinopteri > Anabantiformes > Channidae > Channa > Channa maculata. The sequence goes on along the minus strand of CM035612.1, from coordinate 22,869,541 downwards.
ACCAAAAGGGAATTTTAGTCCTACTTGGTACAATTAACCATATTTTACAGGTCTGGTCTGTAAGACATCATTTACTCTTTTCTTGAAAATAGTTAACTTCCAGGAAAAATGTGTGGCTATATTCCATAAGAGATACAATAAATGCCAATTATTTCTTAAATATTTCTTCTCTTGATCCCTTAACGTTTCAGATTCAGATTCAAAACGTCCAACCTTTGCTTTTCTTTCATCTCTTGTTTGATCTTCACTGACAAAATGGGGAAAAAAGGCTTTTTAATTTGTTTCCCCTTTTGCAGCAACCTGTGCTGTTTGGCGTTGGGCAGGTAACATACAGTGGATTTATTTGAGCTTGATGAGAGACATAACCAGCTCAGTGAAGCTGCAGACTTTTGGATTCACTGTCAATATATTTAGCAAAACAAAATGAAATAAGCTTGATTAATGGAGCGATAAATTAAAAGATCTTAACTGCAGGTTTATAAACAATGTGCTGCAATTTACTCCAATATCCTCCAATTTCTTGCCTTAATACTTTAAGGGAACAATGAAAGGAACAATATAAGGGATATTCTATGAGCTTCTTTAACCATTTAAACATTTTTCACAGAATCACATCCATATATAAAGCTACAACATAATAATGTATCTTCCGTAGTGCCTTAATATTCCATCTGGGGTTATTTATTTATGTCTTCAATAGAGGATGTTTGGTTGAACTCAGGAATCATGCAGTTACAGCTACACAACAACCATAATGTGTTTGCTTGGCTTGTTGTGAACACTGTTCACCACTTTAATTGATGACATTTAGCTCTGTGCTTCTACTCTTTTTGATTCATTCACATTTTAAAAGGCAGGTATTAACTACCTCTATTAGTTGACATAAACAATTCATTAAGCAGATATGACACCGGGGACCCCGGCAGGAAAACACATCCCAACCACCTACAACAATTAATGACAATGAATGCATCACCCAACGCATCGCTGCACCAAGACAGGAAACTACATGCCAATAACAAGCATTCATTAGCAAATTGCCACTCACGCTATATAATATAATATATAAACACATGCTTACTGGGATATTTCTTGTGTTATATATCAGCCACTCTTTCACTGGAGTAGTGGAGCAGTTGGAAAGAGTTTTCTTGCCCTTTAACAACCAACTTCTGTTTGAGCATAACCCAACCCTGATCACCATGGTGAGGCCTGCCGCCTCCTCACAGGTGGTGCTTTCAGTCTCACACTAACCTATTTTAATTCAAAATTGGGTTTCAGGGCAGCATCATCAGTAAGATAAGTAATGCAACCGCAAGGGGGCACAAGCCAGTGTCTTCTTGTGCCAGTCCCAAGTCTGGATAAATGCAGAGGGTTGTGGCAGGAAGGGCATCCGACGTAAAACACATGCCAAACCAAACATGCGAATCGTGACAAAGACTTCCATACCGGATCGGTCGGGGCCCGGGTTAACAACGACCGCCACCGGTGCTGTTGACCTACAGGGTGCCGGTGGAAATTGGACTACTGTTGGTCGAAGACGAAGAAGAAGAGGAGGAAGGTGTGTTCGTAGGCAGAGAGAGAAGAGAAAAGCTAAGAATGTAGGACTGACAGTAGGGACTTTGAATGTTGGTACTATGACAGGGAAGGCTAGGGAGTTGATCGACATGATGCAGAGAAGGAAGGTGGACATACTGTGTGTCCAGGAGACCAGGTGGAAAGGTAGCAAGGCTAGAAGCTTAGGAGCAGGGTTTAAGTTGTTTTACCATGGGTCAGATAGGAAGAGAAATGGAGTTGGAGTTATATTGAAAGAGGATTTTGTGAGGAATGTTCTAGAGGTGAAAGAGTATCAGACAGGTTGATGAGTCTGAAGCTGGAAGTTGAAGGGTGATGTTCAATGTTGTGAGTGGTTATGCCCCACAGGTAGGATGTGAGTTAGAAGAGAAGGAGAAATTCTGGAGTGAGTTAGATGAAGTGATGCAGAGCATCCCCAGAGGTGAGAGAGTTGTCATTGGTGCAGATTTCAATGGGCATGTAGGTGAAGGGAACAGAGGTGATGAGACAGTTATGGGCAGGTTTGGTGTTCAGGACAGGAACGCAGAAGGTCAGATGGTGGTTGACTGGTTGCAAAGAGGATGGAAATGGCTGTAGTAAACACTTTCTTTCAGAAGAGGCAGGAACATAGGGTGACGTACAAGAGCGGAGGGAGAAGCACTCAGGTAGACTACATCTTGTGTAGACGTTGTAATCTGAAAGAGATCAGTGACTGTAAAGCATTGGTAGGGGAGAGTGTAGCCAGACAACACAGGATGGTGGTGTGTAAAATGATACTGGTGGTGAGGAAGATAAGGAGGACTAAGGCAGAGCAGAGGACAAAGTGGTGGAAGTTGAAAAAGGAAGAATGTCGTTTAGTTTTCAGAGAGGAGCTGAGACAGACTCTGGGTGGTTTGGAGGTGCTTCCAGATGACTGGACTACTACAGCTAATTTGATCAGGAGACAGGTAGGAGGGTACTCGGTGTGTCATCTGGAAAGAGGAAAGCGGACAAGGAGACTTGGTGGTGGAACGAGGAAGTTCAGGAGTGTATACAGAGAAAGAGGTTAGCTAAGAAGAAGTGGGACACTGAGAGGACTGAAGAGAGTAGACAGGAGTACAGGGAGATACAGCGTAAGGTGAAGATAGAGGTGGCAAAGGCCAAACAAAGAGCATATGAGGACTTGTATGCTAGGTTGGACACTAAAGAGGGAGAGGTGGATTTGTACAGGTTGGCCAGACAAAGAGATAGAGATGGAAAGGATGTGCAGCAGGTTAGTGTGATTAAAGATAAGGATGGAAATGTATTGACAGGTGCCAGGAGTGTGATGGGAAGATGGAAGGAGTACTTTGAAGAGTTGATGAACGAGGAAAATGAAAGGGAACGAAGAGTAGAAGAGGTGACTGGTGTGGAGCAGGAAGTAGCAAAGATTAGTAAGAGTGAAGTGAGGAGGACATTGAAGAGGATGAAGAGCGGAAAGGCAGTTGGTCCTGATGACATACCTGTGGAGGTATGGAAGTGTCTAGGAGAGGTGGCAGTAGAGTTTTTGACTAGTTTGTTTAACAAGATCTTGGAGAGTGAGAGGATGCCAGAGGACTGGAGGAAAAGTGTACTGGTACCAATTTTTAAGAACAAGGGAGATGTGCAGAGCTGTGGCAACTACAGAGGAATAAAGCTGATGAGTCACACAATGAAGTTGTGGGAAAGAGTAGTGGAAGCTCGGCTAAGGGCAGAGGTGAACATTTGTGAGCAGCAATATGGTTTCATGCCTAGAAAGAGTACAACAGATGCAGTATTTGCTTTGAGGACGCTGATGGAGAAGTACAGAGAGGTCATAGGGAGTTGCATTGTGTCTTCGTAGATTTAGAAAAAGCGTATGACAGGGTGCCGAGAGAGGAGCTGTGGTATTGTATGAGGACGTCTGGAGTGGCAGAGAAGTATGTTAGAGTGGTGCAGGACATGTATGAGAGCTGTAAGACAGTGGTGAGGTGTGCTGTAGGTGTGACAGACGAGTTCAAGGTGGAGGTGGGTCTGCATCAAGGATCGGCTTTGAGCCCCTTCTTGTTTGCTCTGGTGATGGACAGACTGACAGATGAGGTTAGACAAGAATCTCCCTGGACTATGATGTTTGCAGATGACATTGTTATTTGTAGTGAGAGCAGGGAGCAGGTGGAGGAAAATCTAGAGAGGTGGAGGTCTGCTCTGGAAAACAGAGGAATGAAGCTTAGCCGCAGCAAGACAGAATACATGTGTGTCAATGAGAGGGACCCAGGTGGAATGGTGAGGTTACAGGGAGCAGAGGTGAAGAAGGTGCAGGACTTTAAGTACTTAGGGTCAACGGTTCAGAGCAACGGTGAGTGTGGAAAAGAGGTGAAGAGGCGAGTGCAGGCAGGTTGGAACGGGTGGAGAAAAGTGTCAGGTGTGTTGTGTGATAAAAGAGTATCAGCGAGAATGAAAGGAAAGATGTTCAAGACGGTGGTGAGACCAGAGATGTTGTTCGGCTTAGAGACAGTGGCACTGAAGAAAAGACAGGAGGCAGAGCTGGAGGTAGCAGAGCTTAAGATGTTGAGGTTCTCTTTGGGAGTGACGAGGATGGACAGGATCAGGAATGAGTACATCAGAGGGACAGCTCATGTTAGATGTTTTGGAGATAAAGTCAGAGAGGCCAGATTGAGGTGGTTTGGACACGTTCAGAGGAGAAACTGTGAATATATCGGTAGAAGGATGCTGAGGTTGGAGCTGCCAGGCAGGAGGTCTAGAGGAAGACCAAAGAGGAGATTTATGGATGTAGTGAGGGAGGACATGAAGTTAGTTGGTGTGAGTGAAGAGGATGCAGAGGATAGAGTTAGATGGAGGCACATGATTCGCTGTGGCGACCCCTGAAAGGGAGCAGCCGAAAGGAAAAGAAGAAGAAGATCATCAGTAAGATAAGTGCACATCTTAGAGACACTGTAGTGCCTACAACTACACAATCGCAAAGTGCGAGACGCTCATCGTCTCAAGAAGTACGTTTGCCTATTGGCTTAGATGGCAGAATGGAATGGAAGCTATGGGTGGCTGGTTTAAAAGAAAACAACAATATGACATGCACCAACCTTAACCTTAGTACCTTTCTTGCCTAAACCTATCAGTACAAAAGAGTCGGGAGTCACACTTGAGAAGTGGAACAAAGTTACAGCCACATCTGGTTAGGTTGATGTGTAGGAGAAACACATGCTAATGTCTGGGCTAGTGAAACCGCGAGCACCAGTACCTCAAGAAGGGGAAGGAGTTAAAACTCAAGTGACAGTGTTTCCAAGGAGTCTCCAAAGAGACAGGGTTGGCTTGACACGTTGACGAGCTCCACACCCTCTTTACCTCATCTCCATCGTCATCCCTCTTCTAGCCACTTCTTTCTCTCCCACACCAACATCTCACCACCGCAGAGGGTTTTTTTGGGGTGTGTTTATAGGGCTGATAAGTGGCATATCTCGAACGCTTAGTGGGAGCGGAGATAAGGCTGCCAAAACCAGGGACACCATCTATCAAACCTCCCACAGTTGAGCAAAGCATCACCCGGACAAGGATTGAGGGAGGAAGGACGCGGAAATGGTGACAGTGCTCCTCAAACACAGAAGGAACTCTCCGTCGTTGCCGACAGGCACTGGAAACTTTACGTGAGTGATGCTCAGTATTTGCTGTACAGCCAGAAAGGCAGGAGTTCAGATCAGGTGTTGACTGAAAATTGAGTTTTAAATATTTTACTGTAAGAAAGAATAAAATGAAAACACAGCTGAAATCAGATTGCTTCTCCTAATAAGCTTTGGATGCTAAATAATAGATTAGCTTTTCCGGCAGCGTCTTCCCTTGTGCTGCTTCTTCGCTGTACGTTTTGTGTAGGCCCTTTTAGGCAGCAATCATACCGTCCTTGTTATCTAACCCCTTTATTTGACCCCGACTGACTGAATGTCAAACAGCATGAAAAACAAAACCGTGTGAGCGTGATTACTGACACTGTACTGGAGCCCTATCAGTGCCTCTGCCATTGGTGAATCTGGAAAGTATATCATATTAAATGTATTATTGGAATTGTTTGAGAGCCCAATGATAGGTGAGAACAAGCCGACTACAGCTAGTGTTCCCTCTAAAGGGCAAAGCGACAAAGTTATCAGGGAGTAAATATTGGAGCTTAAGATTTTGCAAGCCAACGTGTGGGGTTGTCCAGAAAGTAATGAGATTCCGGCATAATAATTGCAGATCATTTCATCAATGTCATGTTTGTACAGCACAGCGGCTGCATTGGTGGGAGCCAGTGAACTACAACCCAGAATGTGTTTAAATGCTGATCAAACACCAAAACACTGCACAATAGTTTGTAATATTTAAAAATAAATCTTCATGGTGGAAACTGCTTTACCTTAGGCCAACAAGTACATCGTTCATGTTACGAAGAAATCAATGAGGAGTCTGAACCTGCTTGTTTGTGCAGAGGACATTGCATTGTGTTCTACTTGCAGCCGATTAGAAATTTCTTCCAGCTTTTGCCAGAGCTGTTGTCAAATGTTAAATGGACATGCTTGTTAATACACTGCCATACAGTAGCCATTTTAAATTGAAACCTAAATTTCCATTCTTATGAAGAAAAATGAATTTTGCTGGTCGTCCTTCTGTCAGAGGTGATATTGCTGAGTGCGAGCTAGAAGCAGCAGCAGCAAGAGAAAAAGGCCCCACTTACTGCTCCTGACAGAGAAATTGACATGGAAAGCCAACACTTAATGCCACCGTCCTCCATCACACTCACTCCATCCCTCTCCCTCTTTATCTGCCTCTGTTGTGCCCCCCCCCCTCCTTTGATGGATGACCTTTACAGTACATGACTCATCTTCTCGACTGACTGGGTGAGAGAGCATGTTACAGAGTGAGCAAAGCGAGCTGACGGAGGTGGTGTGACGGCCCTATGGCCATATGAAGGCATTGCCTTGGCCTGTCGGAGTTTTTCCAGGTTCACCTTGATCCTCGGCTCCTCCTACCTTAATGACGAATGCAGTCAGCTGCTGGTCTGCGTTCAGGATGTCGGTCTCTTGTCAGCAACCAGCGCAGTTTTGCTTGGTTTTGTAAAACGACACACAGGTTTCACAGCATCTCTTACCCTCACTTGACTGCGGATTTGCTTATTCGATAGGTTTTTTTTTTTTTTTATTTAGTTTTTGTTAATAAATCGTTTATTTAACGGTTGCTGAGTGGACCTCCCTGCTTTGTTACGCCTTCTACGAGTCGGGCATAACAATGCTGCTGGCTGCAGCCACTTACTTTCCTTCACTGTCTGACCTACAGGTACTACAGCATGGTCTGGTTCAGACAGTACAATGGCATGTTACAAAGTGGGTACAGGACATGCTGACATAAAAAAAAACATCAAGAAATACGATAACTGTAACTGCAGTGCAGCACATTGTGAATTTAGCCATTTATTGGAGACACAATCTGACATTCAGTCTCTTCTTCCTGTTACCAAAAGGTTGGTTGTCACATTCCCATCCCTCACAGGGACGGACATTACCATCAGGCAAAATACAGAATGTCCTCAACTATTAGCTCCTGAACAATCCTGTCTCTGCGTGTGTGATAATGATTCTGCATTTTTAATGTGAGAAACGTCTAATGTTGTGACTCTGTAGCTTTAAGACTCATATTTAGCACTGGATTTTTGGGACAGTGTGAGAATGTGAGAAAAAGCCTCACAATAACATGGAGTACTCTTAAATGTGCCTGGATCTCTGCAAGCTGACACACTTTCATCTCGCATGTTGTCCATCTATGATTTCTGACCATCCAAAATCGGAGTTTGGCACTGTGTGATCTACAGTACATGAGAAATCTCATATTTCTGTGCTTCCAGGTATGTTCCAAGACAACTTCACTGCCAAAGCTCTCTCTAGCAATATGAATAGTTGGATCTTCAGTTCACATTGGCTGTGTTCAGACCTTGATTTAGCATATTTTGATATGATGAGTTATATTCAGATCACCCACAACAGCTCGACGGTGCCAAATAGAGAGGAAATTCATGTGACCATCGGATCCGAAAAGAAGGTGCATGCTGTCTTGGAGTGACAAAAAGCAGCCACATCACCTTACAAGTGTGTCCAAACCATTACAACGGTGCCAATACAGTAATACACAGTACTGAAGTGGAACACAACTCAGCTTTTAGTGCAAATGCTAATTTCCTAAAGGATTTTGCAACGCTTCTGTCGTAGTATGTGCCGCTGTAGAAGCATTGCTTTTTCTCTCCACTTATTGTTTTAGGGCATTAATGTGTGTGTGTGTACAGTATAAAGTGAAGTGGCTTGAAGTGGATGACTGCCAGTGTCAGTGTTTGTGTGTCAGTGTGCTTCTACATTAAATCTGTACCATCTAAATGTTAGGGCGGCGTAAAATGAACTACCGTACACTGTATGCGCCAAATCAGCACTTTTAAGCACTACATTGGCCCATTTAATGTGTTTTTTTTTTTCACTTGAAGAATCCTCTCTCTCGTGCGTACATGCATAAATGTAAGCCCTTTGATAATGTACCTTTACAAGGTCTAATAACTACTTTAGATAGCTGTTCGCAAAGTTGAAACACTAAGAGAAAAGGAACATGTTAAAGAACATTAACAAGGTTTTTGAATCCAAAATGATTCAGGAAGTTTGGACTGCCCCAAATGGCTTTTCAATTTTCAAATACCACATTTTAATACACTCATCTGTGTGTGTTGCTGTGGGTTTTCATCTCCTTGCATCCCGCTGGTATCATGCTGCAGCCAAGGCCAGGTGGCTTGGCAGCCAGGAAGCAGCGGCTCTCACCAGGGTATTGCGCAGGCTTCTCAAACTGAAATTCAACCTGGAGGAAATATCCTCCATTATCACTGAAGAGAGGACAAACAGTCCAAACGCTGGAGGAGGAAACCTTGAGCTTGCAGCTGCTTTCCACGCCTCCTCATCTCGCCTGTACAATATTTTGAGAGAGACCACGAGTGTTCGAGACTGTGCAGACTTTACCTGCTTATGCTGCATCTGTGTTGAGAGTATACATGAGAAAAATTACTTCTGCAGGGAGCGTTGATAAAGGACGAATCAGAGGTGAGACGTACACACCATCAGTAGAGTAAACTAGGGTAGCAGTTTAGCGGATATTCAACTCAAATTAAACAGCCTTGGAGAACCAGACTGTATGAACAACATGTCCAATATGGCTTGTTGTGAAAGTGTAAAAAAAATAAGTGTGACAATAGAGGAGCATCTTGACGTCTTGTTCACATAAGGATAAATTGGAGAATGACATTGAAAGACAGGCTGACACAGCATCAGCAGTAAAGCATGGACTGTACCGGACTGCTGTGGGGAAGCGGGAGCTGTGCTGAAAGGTAAAGATTTTGATGTAACGTTCTATGTACAAGCCCTCACCTGCGGTCATGAACTTTAGGTAGTGAGCAAAATAACGAGATTGCAAATACAAGCAGCTGAAATGAGCCTCCTCATTAGTATTGGCTGCACTCAGCCTTGGAGAGTCTACGAAGCTTGGACATCTGAAAAGAGCTCAGAGTGGAATTACTGCTCCTTTGCTTTGGAAAGAACTTGTTTTACAGGAACATCCAAACTTGATAGGAAATGACGGGTTAGACCATGCTGGAAAGAGATGGTGGACTCCAACGATGAGGCCGCTGCCACAATGAGAGGTGTCAGAAAACGGGTGTATGGCTGGATACTGCCCTTCGGTTGCCTTACAAAGATCACCAAACAACGGCTATAGTTTATTCATGCATCTCTATGATAAACCAGAAAGTTGTGTTGCCTGATAAATATGTCCAATATGCTGCAAGAGCAGTTAAAGAAAAAAAAAAGTGATAAAGGAATGACTTTCGTCACTTTTCACTACTATAAAGACATCTCCTGCCTGCGGCCTGCTTTTCACTGCGATGGCCGATTCAGACAAACCGCCGTCAAGGATAGAAGCGGCGCACACACATCCCGGTATCTTCACGGCCTAAGGGCACAAGGTAAATCAATGATAACAGAGGCTTTTGCATCAAGACGTTATCTAATACCAAACAAGCCATCCTGTCCCATGGCTCCTAATTACAACGCAGGCACGAAAAGAAAAAAGAAAAAGTGCTACAGTGATAAATTCGGAAGTGAAAGCACACGAAGAGAAACCTGGATGGAGGCAAAGAAAATGGCTTTTTTTGGTGTCATAACCACCACTGCTAAAATTAACGACACTAATATTAACAACGGCAGTAATAATAACAATAAAAGTAATAATATTTACCTCTGGCTGGGAGAGGATGGCTCAGCTTTGGAGAAAGGCCAGATGACTTTAAGCAGCAGGATGCAGAAAAGGGAGGGCGAGTGAACACTGGCAGTCCCCTGCAGGAGCTTAAGCGATGGAGTTTAGATTGTAAATAAAGGCCAGCCGCCGGCGCAAAAAACAACTAAAGACCCTGCCAAACTCTTCATCATGTAGTCGACATAAAAAATAAAAAGAGAGGGAAGTGACGGTTGGATAAACTGGCATTAGGCTGCCAGCGCCCACTCAGATGCTACATCTGTGGGACAGATTCAAAGGATAAGAGTGAGATATTCCTCTGTCCCTGGAGCCTACATTGTATCCAAGGCCTGGCTTTTACCTGCAGGGCCAAGTCATTTCTGAGGTACTGGGTGTAAACAACAGATACGGGACGAAGATGTTCATCATTAAAAGCTTTTCCATGTTGAAGGGAGACAGAGACACAGGTAAAGGCCATTAGGATCTTACAGTACACAGATGAATTTTAAGGAAAAAGGATGAAGTACTTCAAAACGCCCTAAAATCAGACATTGGTGCTGCGGTTTTATAGTTTGTTGAGCGATTCTGAACAATCTAAACAGACTCTAGTCTAGTTTCACAAGAGACAATAACACCAAGAATGAATTTTGGATGTCTGCTTGATGGGTTTTTAATTGTCTTTGGACAACAATCAAGGTCTGTTTTCACTGACGAGCTAAACCAGGTTACACACCGACTGAGAAATCATTGTTGGTTTGCAGGTCTGTTTAGAGGTTGGTGAGACACAAATTTAAACATTCTTTGTAAAGAACATAACTGACGTCAGAATCATAGCACTGAGCAACAGCTTCCTCAAAGAGCCAACATTATGCACTAAAATTGTAAATTCCCAAAGAATCCATTTCAGAAGAGGAAACCTGAGTCAGGTTGTCTGTGTTCGAACCATTAACTGTTCGCACAGTTAAAATGAAAAATGAAAAAAAAAAAAAAAAACAAATCAAATTCACGTCACCTCAGTGCTGGAGAGTAAAAATCCTCTTTAGGAGCTGGAGAAAAGCATCCTGGGATTGTCACTAATAGAAGAGAAGAGGCAAGATGATGAAAAGCGGCAGCAATTTGAAGGTCACAACTTTACAAAAATAAAGCCTGATGTGCCCTGAATCTAAAAGTCACTGAAAGACATGTCACTAATCTATTAACTGACAACTATATTAATGTGTAAATCACTGTACCGTAGTTATACATCAAGCAAGAAGGTTTTGGCTTTAGGTTGATTGTCATTTCTGTGATTGTTTTAGAGAGAAATGAAGTTTGGACACCAGGCAGGTTTGCCAAACCTTAATCATAATAGCTGTGATCAGGGCTTGTTAACCCTAAAGACCCTCACGAGTTTTTAACATATTTCTAGGTCTTTTAAAAATGTACAGAGAAGGTGATGTGTTTAAAACAATAGAAACAATAGGAAATAATACAAACATCCTAATAAAGTCATATTGTGGAAATTGAGAAGTAATAACTAACAGGAGGCTGTGGCTCAGTTGGTAAGCTACATAAAGTTGTTGACCATGGACCACAGGGTCAGTGGTTCGATCCCCACTCCCGGCTACATGTCGAAGTGTCCTTGGGTAAGACACTGAACCCCAAGTTGCTCCTGGTGGGTCAGATGAGCACCTTGCATGGCAGCCACAGCCATCAGTGAGTGTGTGTGAATGGGTGAATGGGAATCAACATTGTAAAGCGCTTTGGATAAAAGTGCTATATAAGCGACTAGTCACCATTTATCCAGGTTTGTTAAATGAATCAATGGGAGCTGCAAAAAATGCCGTTTCAGTGTCCCTAAAGGAATTTGTATAAAAACAATCGTATGAAAGCTTTATATTATTCCATTATACCATATTTTAGATAATGTCCTCAATTTGTAATTACGCCACATCTGAACACACCGTCTCTAAATCTGATCTACATCAGTAGCAAGTGGACCTCTGCGATGTCTTTCCCGTTTCTTTGTCCATTATTGAAGTCTTACTTCTGTGTATAAATTGATCTGACCTTCTATAATTGAAGTGCAATTTTTCAAAAGAGCATCCTTTACCAGCTCACAGTTGTCATTAATCTGCAGAGAACAGAGTGTAAAGTCAAGTAGGCGAGACGCCCAAGAGACAATCACTATAGCATCTCCATAATTTCCCCCATAGTCTTGATGAAAATTGTGTATTTTCTCTAAATGTCTCCATATTTAGAAGGCAGGCGCCGTTTCCGTTTGTGCCCGACTTGTCTTGTTCCTTCATGGCTACGTTTTATTTATTTTCAAAGTTTATTGAAAACCGACACTAAGTGCTACAAAACAACAGCACACAAGCCATAAAAGCAACATATTGTTCCCGTTAGAGTGACAACACAAAGGACAAAGTTCGGGGACACACAAAATATTAGATTTTACCTTGAGAGACCAGGGTTTGTTCCAATTTCCAGCTGACGGGCACCATAACCATGGCAAAATATGCCCTTTAACTTTTAATGACGTGCTTCATTTTGAACACAAAACTGAACTTTCTCTAAATCCAACCAAGCTGCTTTTGTGCACAAACTGAACCAAACCTTGACCACGGTGCTGCCGCATCACAAAACGGGTGGCTTTTTAACATATTATCTGTCTCCCTCACACCAAATTAGGAGCTGCTCCTACTGTATTTGGCTTAGGATGAAGCACTCGTTAAATAGAATCATGTGAAATTAGTGTGAAACAACGTGATGAGAAGAGCTGGACGTCAAAATGGAATTCAGACAAACACTGATTGAAATTGGGATTTTTGACATTTAATTTTCCAGTGACGCAGATAAATTCCCACGTTTTGACACAAGTGAGCCACCAGACTGCGTGAAGATACTTTTTGCTCCATCCAACGCCCACAAATTTGTCAAAACGATCTACCCCTGTGAATCCTGAGGACCTGGATGCTGCGAGCATGTGAATATTTCTGTGATCCTTCCATAGAGCCATTCACGACTGTTTAAATCGTATCACCGCTGCATGTGTTGTGTGGATTTAAAGGTGGTTATTTTAGACCAACTATATGAGGTTGTTTCTTTCCCTCCTCTCTACTGCTTTTGCAGAGCCGACAGTTGTTTGATTCCTGAGAAGCTTCTGGTTTCAATCTGCCCTTCGGCGAGCAAGTTCTCTTATGTGATCTGACACTGAGCTGCGTGCATGAGGTCTACTTTGTCACACACACACACACACACACACAGTCAGAGGAAAACAAAACTGCAAGCACTAACACACATCATTCCCCCTTACATACATAGGTTTAAACACCCACACATGCTCGTACTATAAATGTAGTGCACACAACCTAATTGGAACACAAACTGCCGCGACACACAATTTCACACAGATCTGAAGGACAAACTGTAAAAAACTGATACTTATCACAGTGTTACCTTGAGATATGACATTTCTCTGTCCACTAAACATTCAAAAGCTTAAATTAAAGCTGAATTTACAGTAAAATGAAATCTTTGTGTTGATGTTCTGCGTGAAAGGACGCTCTCACACACACACACACACACACCTGCACCCACGTGTAACATGTTAGTGCCACGTCAGACTCAGTGTGAACAGGAAAGAAATTGTCTTTTTACGGTTGTCACGTTTTTGAAGGTCGCAGTTTGACGTGGAACTGTGAAAGATGAAAAGCAGAGCAGCATTGTGATCATGCTGCACAAAGCTCCTCTAAACTCCTCACCACACCGTTTTCTCCTGCACTTAGAGATTATTAGAGCTCATTTTCAACTCAAACTGACCCAGAACAAATTGCTTTAGATAATATGGATAAACTGTTGGCGTGTTTACAGCCTGTCCGGTCATCTGATTGTTCCTTCTGACTGTGCTGTAGCATTGTTCCAGAAATCAGCTGTGACTTTGAGGAGTACAAAAAATAAAAATGGAAGAAAGACCCAAAGCCCAAGCTGTTACTTTCCTCAACTTTAAATACTATAACACCTTTACATCCATCAAAATAGTTCCAATAAGTTGAATATCATTGCAAATCCCAAAGTTCTGATTCTACTTATTGAAGTTTTTATTATTTCTGTACTACACCCCAATACACACACACACACACCCTTTAGAGAGGTTTACAGCAAAAAAACAATTATTTTACATTTTATCTCTAAATGAGGGTTATCTCTCACCCTCATCCTTTGCTTGCATCTATAGTGTCTCATTTTCATTCAGATTGCTTTAAAGACCTTGTGATTTTCCTGCAGCAACGTGTGTATGAGGTGTGTGTGTGTGTGTGTGAGTGTGTGTAGGAGACACAGAGAGAGAGATGGATCAGGCTTGAAAGTCGGACACAGATCTGAAGACCAAGGTGACCTCATTACCAACATTTGTTCCGCTTGTCGCTGCAAATCACACACTGTGTCCGTCAAGATCCAGCAAACACAGCGCGGGCACGGGGTGGGCCGGTAACCCACCAGCCCCCGTGGCAGGGTAACGCAGGGCTGATGCCGTCTGATCTGTGAACCTGGAGAAAATCGGCAATATTGCATTCACATTTGGACATACTGAGAAAATCTGAGGGCCTCTGCCGGGCCAGAGGAGGACGACAGCGACTGACCTTATTTAATGGGTTTGATCTCAGGACATTAAAGGGAAGTTTATGTAGCATGTAGGCAGTTCCTCCCTCACCTCCCAACCCCTAAACCGTCTGCTTGGCAGAATATCGATGTGACCTGTGCAACAAATTGCTGACAGTTTCCGATTGTATCGGGATATTTTATACGTGTCATCAGTGTCAGAGGTGTCAGCTGAAACCACAACAATACTTCAACCTGGTAACTACTACAGTGAATTTATTTTTACACTCAGGTTATTGAAATGCCAGTTTTGTCCACAAGTGACGTATGTTGAACATATCAAGGCCAGTGGCTTTTTATTAACTTATTTCGCTCTGAGTTGAGCCTGTCAGGATGCAGTGAAATGTCCCTTTGTTCAGCCGAGACCCGGCGCAAGCAGGTCGTCTCGAACAAATCGCATCGCCACCGTTTGTCAGCCCTAACATGATGTGCGTCACGTGACTGGTTACAATAGCAGTTGTTTAACACGCAAATCTCCTTCATACAAACTTTAGTGGGTCTAAATACCAAGTTATCGTATTTGTACTAAATACTGTATTAAGCATCTTTTGGTAGTTTTTGGCTGCTAGTACAAACAATCTATTTAGTCTTATTTAACAGGACTTTTGATGACACGTCCCTGATCAGGAACAGCAGTTTTTGATTAAGCAGATAAACTATTTGCACTAAGACAGTAACACTTTGTCTATTCTTCTGTCTTTTTTTTTTTTTTTTTTAATTCAGTGATGAAATATGTAAAACCTTTTGCCATAGCCCTTATTTTTAAAAGGTGATTTTTATTTAGCTTCAGCCTCACTTCATTATGAAGATGATCAATGAACCTTTTTCCATCAGGGTTGTTGTCGACCACCAGCACTGGTGCAGGTTGGAAAATGATCTTAACTTCTTTCCAGGTTTGGTTTCTTGTCGCAAATACCTACAAAAGTGAAATGAGCGCATGATAATGTCCCGGGAAGGCTACACCTTTGCAAGTTGTAGATTATAGCTCAGTGCTGTTGCATTTTTAAGATACAAACTACAAACTGTTATGCTGCAACAAAGGCAAACCTGTGTGTGTTGCTGTTGATGAAGGCAGCCTGTTAACTGGTGAACATATCTGCCTTGGCAGAGCCATTATGCAGGACTTGGTCCAATGCCAGCTGACAGAGCAGCTACAGGGAGTGTGTGCGTGTTTGAATTGATGCATAACTCAGGACCAGTAGGAGTTTAACACTGCAAATTTGGATATTTTGGCTGCTTGAGGGTTAAAATTTGGTTTCAGGGTTAGGAATGAATCATGTCAGAGAGTGCCCTCACAGAGATAGCTAAATGAGTGTGTGTGCCTGCATGCGCGGGCCTGTGTGTGTGCATGGGTGCATGTGTGTGTATTGGGCAGTTTTGTGTTTTAGCAGCTGGTCATCAGGGTTGTGATTGTCTGGCCACAAGTCTGGAGGAATGTCGATTCGGCAGCACATCCAAGTCTCACACACACACACACACACACACAGACACACAGCTGATGCTCAGGCTTAGAATCCTTTTGTAGTTTTTGATTACCTATTTATTTATCGGGAGGGGGTCTTCCCTGAAGTCTAACAATGGACATTTTTACATGCTGTCAAATTACTGACAGCATGTATTGGAAGCCCAGGTGTTTGAAACCCACAAAGATCCAAAAGCAGTGGAGAAACAATACTTCCTGAATCCCTCACTCCAGACACACGTCAGCGTAGTCAACTCCTGGACATTAAGGCCATGTGCTGTCACTGACTGCTGATCACCCTACATTGATGTCAATAAGAAAAAGGTATCTTGAGTAATCCAAATGATGTCACATCAAACCTTTTAAGGTCTTCGGTCCAGTTCAGTCAGATGTTGGATAACACAGCAGAGTTTCTAACTCAGAATCTAAGCATCTGAAATATGCTGTATAACAATGTCAGTGGAGGCCACAGTTTCTATGACAGTTAAACGTTTTATCAAAAGAGACCAATTTAAGTGGCTGACAGACTGAGTCACCTGCCTACATATCCACCTATTCACTCTGTCAGTCTTTTGTATTTTTAATGCCAGGGTGCATTTTGTTTTATCCCTCATTTAATCAAAACAGGAGACATTGGACCTCATTTATCCCACTTTTCCACAAGAGACTTGCTGATTTGAGTGTTAGTAGATTTAACAAACTCATGTGTGCACAAACTTAAAGTTAGCAACATTTATTTATCTAGTGCCTTTCTAGAGCAGGTGCGTCACACTTCAAATAATATTAATAGAGACAAATCCAAAGTGTAAAAACCTACGTAATAAATGAAAAATAGGGACACAGTCAGTAATTACAAGCAAGTTTAAACAGATGGGTGTTAAACTGCTTTTTGAAAACGTCCAGACTTTTGTTCAGACGTTTGCTTCATTGCGATTGTGTTTCATTTCCTAACAAGTGACACTCTTCAGTGCCTTTCTAAGCAGTTCAGTCCACATCACCTTTGACCTCCATTATGAGGTCCAGCCACACTGGGGAGCTGGAAGGACCACAGCCAGCAAACCGTCTCCAGACGGACTAGAAACAGAAACTCAGTGGACACTGAACACCGTGTAGGTCCCTAAAAGGGAAGAATGAGGATCGTTCTTGGTTGGTTCTTCCCCAGTTCACTGTAGCTCTACATCCCTTCAGAAGGCTGAAGTGAGGCTGAGAGCCTTTGATCATTACAGATATAACTAATAAGCTCTCACATATTGGCAGTACCAACTATGTAACTGAACGGCTGCCAATAACATTACACTTGTGCAAGAGAGAAAATAAAAATGCCTTGCTGAACATGTATATGTATGTATACAAGTATGGTGGTTTGCCTACATTTTTTATTTACTCTTCCAGTTGGTGAGAAGACGTAAAGGATTATGTCGACAGCTTGTCCAACCTCATAGATACTAAAACCTGGATATAAACGGGATCTTTTAAACTACCATAATCTTTCCAAAAAGGGGCAGTATTTTTCCAAAGTGGTGGAGCACCGCATGAAAATGCATCTCCAAGTCTTGTTGCTATCAAAGGTGGCTCTGTGATCTTGCTCTCAAGAGTCTGGAACTCACCAAGCATCATAATACAGTAAATCATGTCCTGATTTTGCATCACACTGTAGGTGAGACACCGTGTGTCTCCATGTGATCCTGGCCTGACGGCATCCAGAGATCCAAGCCCTTCATCATGTCAGGGTAATCTATACAAAATGAACTGAATCTCCAGCAAAGTCATGATTCTATTCAATATTCACGCCTAGAAACAAGGCAGCGGCCTATTAAAGTGGGCTTCAAACGGAGCCGCTTATCTTTTTAATTAGGCCGCAGGTTGAGAGGGAGCGATATTGCACTCGGAGCTGATGTATATGTAATGTGGAACAGTATTGATTGTGGGGAGAAGACGAAGAGGGGGCCCATTCAAGGTACTAGCTCCGTGAACTGTTCAATACCATTGCTAATAAATAATATCAAAGGCAAAACCTGGCTAAAGGTAGATGAGATGAAATCTCTTTATAATGCAAAACCCAGAAGAGCAGAGAGAGAAGAAGAGAGGAGAGGAAGGGAGGTGTAGGGATTGGAGCGGGGGGGGGGTTGCAGATATTTCTTTTTGCAGGCAGCCAGGGTGACAGGATATTGCACAGAGTGTGCAGCTGAGGAAAACAAATAACCCGTCTTTTATCAATAGCAGATTAAAACACAAAAAGAGGGATAGTAAAGAGATCCCTAATTATATTCTCTGGAGTTCCCCCCCCCGACTGTTTTGACACAGCTAATATGCTTTTCTGTGAATCTCCCCCACCACCCACATCCACCACCACCATCACCCTCAACCTTTGCAGATTATCTAGGTCTAATAGGCAATATGAGAAGCTATTTACACTTGAAGGTGCTAATGCAACACTTTCCTCAATCTTATTACCACCAGTCATTTTCTCACCTGTCTGTTGACAAGTAGTCAACAGACAGTGTTTGGACAGCAACATTTCCAATGTCGAACACTCGCACCCCCACCAGCAGCTTCTAGGCAAGTTAGCCCCCCGACCTTTTGTCAGGCTATTACATTGTTGACTGTAGCACAGGATGCTGCATGTCAGAATTTAGAAGATGCAAATCAGTGAAGTGCTACATTTTTTAACCACGGCACCTAAACAATCACTTTTAACCTGCAAGATGATACAGTACAGTTACTTCATGACACGATGCAGGTGAAAGGAACGCAGTACACTCTACTATTAAAAAAAAAACATAATAATCATATCAAGCATAGAAAAGCTGTTTCCAAGTAAAACGTTGTTCTCATCGGCTCCAGAAAGACAACAGCAACAACATTTTTTGATGCAGAAGCATCAATGAATACAATACACTGTATAATTTAGTATGAAAAGGATCCCAGAAAGCACCGAATCGGTGATTTGTGAATCAATCACCGACTTGGCGTCTTGGATGAAATTGGACTAAAACTGAACGAAATTTGTACGTTATTCCAGACGTCTGTACAATAAGTATAAATGTTGTCTCAAACGGTATTTACGACTATATTTCCACCCGCAGTCAGGACCCGCTTAACACTGAATTGAACAGACATCAAAAGACATTTTTAACCACATGTGGTTCAAGATGTCTGGATGTATCTTCTGATAGCCAAATAACTAAATGATTGCTTACTTGGTTATGTCACTCAAAATAAGTTTTTCTTTTTTGAGTAACATTCTCCTTTTGCAAGATGAAAGTGAGCTGTAGTAAGGGGTGAAAAGTAACTTCATTCCTCACAGGGAAGTTCAGCAGACAGAATTCTGATACTACTCTCTCTCGGATTAAAGCCCTTGATGTAATTACGAGTGTTTGTGCCAAAACAGGGTAAATATAAAGAGCTGCCATGCAAATTCAGAATCTCAGAGTGTGTTACTGATACAAAATCTGTTTAAAATCATATTTTAGCGTTTTGGACACAGAGAGCATGTAAACAGAGAGAGAGGCTAACTTGTCCCAGTTAGAGCTCATACTCAGTGCCGTCAGTCATTCAGGAAGGCCCCTCTTACAACGTCTTTTATACAAACAAATTGAAACAACGTTTACTTCAAATCTGTGCCAACAGCGATTTGATTTAGGTGTCAGTTGTTGCAAATGATGGATACCTCTTTGAAGAACAAACATTTTCTGAATCATGTATTTAATCCGATGTGGCCAAGAATTACGACACTGTGAGCTCCTGTGTTTGAGTTTGTTCCCAGGACCGATGCTCTTGATGTTCCCCTTTCAGTTGATACATAATTCATTCCTTCCCCATCCCTCAAACAGGCAAATGCAACCTGCTCAGGTTTCCTGACAGATCTGTACTCTGCCCTTTCCAGCAGCGAAATGCTCTGCACATCAACATGAAATGAGCACGTTAATGTACACACCATGGTTCTTTCTTCAGCTCTGTTGCAAAACAGGTACGTCCACAACACAGAAAAATAAATATGGCAATTAGGCTGTTAGCATTTTTGATATTTATGTGTGTTCATAAAACTATTTCCATTCTTTAATTATGGACATTGAGGCTGTTCGGTTTACCTGGAGCAGAGCACACACCAAAATCGTAAAACTTATTCTTTTTCCCTCATTTTGGAAAACAATACATTTGGATGAATGTTTTTTTAAGATGCCTTGGGTTCCATGTTTTATCGGATTTTAAACTCTTCCCATCTGCCACAGTAACAAAATAATATCTTCAACATGTGCTTGCAAACATTTTTGTGGAAGCAGTTTCCAAATTGTAATTATTAGGGTTTTGCATGAGTTTGTGAAATTACATGGCTGGATCTCACTGGATCCTGTGAGCCGGAAACCAGTGCTGCATTAGCTGTTAAATGTTTGAGTCTGTTGCTCTTCAGGCCGCACCCAATGTTACAGGTAGAGCGTGGGTTAGCTCTACATTACTTGTGATGACACCCACCTTAAAACAAAAACTGGGAAAAGGCAAAGGATGGGACAGTATGCAGCAATCCAGATGGCAGTGAAAACACTATGGCGCAGTCACCCTGGCTAACAGACTAAGTACCACGTGAAGGGACCTTGAGCTGTTATGACGAGTCAGGAATCCAGCTTTCACGTATGTTTGGCAGGACATTTTTTAAGTTTATGTTCTGATAGCAGCTGTCACAGGGAAAGACGTGGGGGTCACCACTATCCCAGAACAGGCAGCTTAGAGTTACCTATAACCTAAGTGCATGTGTTCAGACAGTGGGAGGAAACCCATGCAGGCACATGGTGTGCATGCAAACTCCACACAGAAAGGCCACAGCTGGTAAGCTGACTCAAACCCTCATGACCCTCTGGCTGTAAGGTGGGGGTGACTAATTCTGCTACTATGCACAAACCCAAGAATACCAACAATTTACACCTGATATTATGAAATGTGACTACATTTACAATGACATGCACCCTGACATGTAATTCTTTAAGCATTTCTAAACACCAAGTCAATTCAGATTTGATCACATGACCACACCGTCTACACAGCCCAGACACTTTCTAACCTCTTAAAAACCACCCACTCATCACCAGTACTGAAGTTTGAAGTTGCCAGAATGCAAATTGAAAATTAGGTGCACTTCCTTAATCTGCTGTTCTAATCCCACTCGAAAAATTGGGGGGGAGAAGAAAAAAAGGAAAAGAAATCCATAGGAAGGGCTTCATTAATTATACACAAAAAGAAGAACTACAAAAGAGGGCCTGGTCTTTGAAGATACAGAGCACTAAATGTCATCAGAAGCCTTTGAAGCTCTTGACTGCCTCTGTCGCTCACTTTTCCTCTACATGAAACACGATGCAGCAGAGAGACACTGCCAGCAACGGTGAGGAACATTTCAACTTGGGGCTACGCACTCTTAACAAGAAAGGTTTGAAATGAAAGCAAGGAGTAGCCAACTTGTACAAGCTCTCCATCAAGGCGACTGCAGACAAATTGCAGACCCACACAGATTACTTTACTCGTTAGTGACTCAAAATACAAAAACACCAACATAGTATCTTGGTCATGCAATTGCAAGAAAATGCTAATTACATGATAACTAGTAAGTAAAGGAATTAAACCTATGCAGACATCATTAAAGATCGTTTATCTAATTTACATTATTGCAACTGATGGATTTTCTTAGATCACTGGACTATGGCAAATGTAAAGATCCTCTAACAGGAGTCAATCCCCTTCAAATCAAATTAAGCTGTAGTTTGTAGTGTGCGATTTCTGTCTTCCTCTCCTTCTTCCTGATGAAAATAGCAGCAGCAGACTGTGCTTTGGTTTTCAGTCGCAACAACATTGCAGTTACCAAACGTTGGTCAATTAGGTGTAAATACCTTACGGAGGCAGGATCGCATCGGTGGTATATTTTCTAAATTTTAATTCACTGCTTTTGGTTTGTGGTTTCAGTTGGTGGCGTGGGGAAAATTCAAACGGATTAGAATTCGTCCTCAGGGATGATCGATGTTTATATTAAATTTCACAGCAATCCATCCAGCAGCTGTCAATATACACTGTTATTGGAAGCAGTTAATTTGACTTTATGGTCATTTTGGAGCATGTAGTTTGTGGTGTTAACTGTATGTCATTATACACCGAGACAAATTTGTTATTTACCTTAGCCAAGGTGACCATGTCGTCTCCTCTTCATGCAGGAAGATTTATTTCAGAACCGTTGTATAGTTGGACTGGGATTACTTTTAGCTAATAAACTGCCAACTGACCATATATCAATTCAGACCACATAAGCTCAACAGACTGACAGTTTAACCAATGTCAATCCCCATTGTGTACAAGTATGTACTTGCCACAGTTTTGGCCTTGTGATTACAAATATTTGAATCATCCTAGGCACCAAATCCGAGACCAATTTACACGTTTAATACTCGGGAGGTAAGAGACTCCAGTGGATAAGAAACTCCAACGCGAGACACTGTGCTTTAATGATGATCATTGCTCACAGTTATTACTATAGCGAGAAAGTACATTGTCACTTCATGTAGGTATGTAACGTTTTGCTTTTGTGTATTTTATATTTTAAGTCTCCCTGACCCTAAAGCCTTTTTGCCCAACTCAGTTGTGTGCGTGCATTCAGTCGATCCTATAGCATCAAATAGTGGAGCTCCTTGGTCAAACATGTCATCCAAATCAACATGCGGACCGATGACCCACTGTAGCAACACTGAACTTACGGGATAAACCGAAAAGGAAAATATACTATACCATCAGACCTATGCCCAAAATACGTGGTTATTTGTCTAAACATGTCACCTGAGACAAGTATTCCATAAATACCAATACTGAGCACTATTCAGTCTAAGTTTAGTTCCCTAAGGGGTAAAGCAGAATAATCAGAACTGTGCAGACATGCTGTGCCTTTTAAAAGACTGCAGATAACAGTCAATCAGCAAAAAAAAAAAAAAGAAAAAAAAAATCTATTTCAGGTGGAGATCGAGTTTATAGGCCCCTTTGGGGTTTGAGCTCAAATCATTAACAAGTTCTTCTCTCTTGGTGCAGTTTCTATAATTTTGCATGTGCAAATAAACTCAGTGTCTTATCTGTGTAGAGCTACAGGTCATCAGCAAACACCTTTACACGATGCGGTGGCTGATTGGGAAAAAATAGAGCAATCTAATCTCTCTTTGCTTCAAGCACTACAAGTGAAATGTAATCCACATCCATTGTATTCAGGTGGCAGCATAAATCTGAGATGGATAAAAATGATCCTCATGGCTACGACTAGAGGTAAAGCTGAAATATCTGATTGTTTGAGTGAACTGACCCTTTAAAGGTCTTCTAATTTTAATTTAAGAAAAGGATTTGACTACTGCCGATAATACTTCCACCCACCAGGCACAAATCACAGGGGAACACGCAGAGCCTGAATAATCTGCGTAACATTATTTCTGTAATCACAATACTGCATGAGGCTGTTTATACAGGCAAAATATTTCTAATTTATGGGACCGGCAGGATGCGACCGCCAACTTCCATCTAAAAATGTGCATTTGACAGATTTTGTAAACTACCAGCTCTATCCCTGCTCAGTTCTTAAAATATTGATTTAATTCTCTCACGAGTATGATTCCAAATTCATTTCAACCAGCCCTTAATAGGCAGCTCCATTCTCATGCTGTTCTACTTTCCGATGCAGAAGCATGCAAAGCCAAATCTTCATTAGTCATTCTGCTCTTTTCTGCTCTCTCCTCTGAAGTCTCCTCTTATCCACCATTTCTCTTTGTAGGGAGAAAGACATCATGAGAAAAGGGTGAGAGAAGGTAGCTGAGAGGAGAGTGGCAGACCAGGAGAACAAGACGGAAAGAGAAATTGAGGGGAACGGGGGGCACTTGAGTGCAGTTGTAATCAAGGCCTGTGCGCTCAAGAGGGGCCAATCAATCCAGCTGTCTGCCTCTACGTCTCATCAGGCATCTTGAAGACGGCTAAAAATGAGCTTCTGGGTCCAGGCGGCCTCCACGGGCTGCTGAGAGAAATAGAGAGCGAGCGAGCAACAGGCGGCTGCAGTCTGGAGTCTGTAATAACTGCAGCAGAGAACACGACTGTCCTTAAAAGTCTGAGGTGCAGTCAAAGTGCAAAGAAAATACCGCACCTGCAGCGGAGAGGAAAATGTTTACTGCGATAGAGAGTGTATTGTTAAGTATTAGTGATGTCGTGGTCAGTACTTGGGTTGGTAAACTGCAGCCACAAAATTCAGCAGAAATTTACCCATTAAAATCAACAACAATGGAGTTTGGAATTTAAAAGGCGAGTTCACGTATTCTGAGCTTGTTTCCTGTGGTTATAGTTTCAGGCACAGTCAAACTACCAGGTGATGGCATTTGAAGGAGTTCAACCAAGATTATAACTTTGTAGTATGACCAACTAGATGACCTGATGAAATGAAAGACACCTCGCGATGATTTTGCCTGCATGAGTTCTCAGCAAGAAGCAGAGGGAGGGATATTGGAAGGCTGAGGGAAGTTTAATACCCAACATATATGTGCTCTCCCCAAACTAGAAATTGGTGAAGTCAACCTTTAACTTTTCACCTCTGATACTGTAGAATGAGGAGCCAGAAACCACAAATACATCAATGGCAAATCTGTTTCCCACCACTGAACCTCGTTCTGCCAATTGAGAGAACCAAAATTAACAAACAAGAAGCCGCAATTATGGAAGCTCAGGGCATCATATCTAGAAGGAAAGGCTGTTGCAAAATTGCATCCAATGGGGCTCCGACAAAAACAAGTTTCTTTTTTCACTTCTACGTGAGCAAAAGAACTGATTTAAATAGGTTTTTCCATTGGGAATAGAAAAAATAGGCACGCTGCTAAACTGATCGTAGCCTCTAATAGGAGTCATGAATCATGAGATACTTTTCTGATCAGTTGATGTGATGCTATGTGATAAATGTTTCACCACTGATCCAAGTAGGTTCTCCAATCCGAGGGAAATTTGGTTAGGAGACCCAGTTATATCGTCCACTGTGGTCCTAGTTCCACACCTGGCTTGAGTAGGCTCATTAGTTGGACTTAGAGGAGGTGAGTGTAGAGACTCCCAACACCCCTCAACTTCCAGCTGATCACAATGTTGTTCAGAAAACATCCTACAAGCATATAGCAAAGACAAAGTGATACAAAGTTTTTTTACACCGGATGCCCTTCCTGCCCCAACCTTCCCATTTTGTCCGGGCTTGGGCCTCGGGACCAAGGGGCCCTTGATGGCTGGGTGGGGCCCACACCTCGTCGGTATGCCTTCTGCATCCCAATGCTTTACCACTGAGCCACCAGCCCCCCCCTGTTCTGAGCTTTCAGTGCAACATCCAAAAATCTTATATTATATCTATATTTCAAGACAATTACTTTTAGGTAGATACCCAATAATAACTAAGAAAACCAAATTCACATTTTCATCATCACTACTCTGCAAAATGTATTATGTAAATATTTAAAATAAATTTCAAATACACGACTACTTTTACTTTTACTAGAGTGGATTAATGTTGAAAGAAGACAGGAGCTTGGAACAAAGTTGCCTTCACTGTCAACACTAAGAAAACCACCTCAGAGCCTACTTGGTCTCTAATGCCATGAAACTGTCTTCTAATAAATTAATAACTGTAATTTTGTGACATTACATGTAGCATGTGTCATATTTTGTGGCAGCAAGGAAGCTTTTAAAAAAAAAAAAAAAAAAAAAACAGTGGGATGAAAAAGTTATCATTAGGAGCAGTCATCAGACAGACATGGCCATTAAATCTGAGGATATTAAGAAAACTGCAATGGATGAACTGCCACCCACTGCAGTTTAAAAATGTACATTAAATTATTCAGCCTTAGTGCTAACAAGCACTAGGAGGTTCAGGTCTGTTCTTCTATTCAGCTGGGATTACAGAGTTAGTGAGATATCAATTATACGTAATTCAGTAAGATTTAAATTAGATTATAAATAAAATATAAGGCCAAGAGGCACCTTGACACTGCCCTGTCATTTGAATGTAAAAGGGCTGTAATAGGTCTACTCGCATTTACATTAAAATGTAGCGTAGGTTCTCGTGTGCATGTATGCTCGATGTGTGTGAACGTGCATTCTTGGATTCAGGATGGTGAAACCTAATCCCACTCGAAAAATTGGGGAGAAGAAAAAGGAAAAGAAATCCATAGGAAGGGCTTCATTAATTATACACAAAAAGAAGAACTACAAAAGAGGGCCTGGTCTTTGAAGATACAGAGCACTAAATGTCATCAGAAGCCTTTGAAGCTCTTGACTGCCTCTGTCGCTCACTTTTCCTCTACATGAAACACGATGCAGCAGAGAGACACTGCCAGCAACGGTGAGGAACATTTCAACTTGGGGCTACGCACTCTTAACAAGAAAGGTTTGAAATGAAAGCAAGGAGTAGCCAACTTGTACAAGCTCTCCATCAAGGCGACTGCAGACAAATTGCAGACCCACACAGATTACTTTACTCGTTAGTGACTCAAAATACAAAAACACCAACATAGTATCTTGGTCATGCAATTGCAAGAAAATGCTAATTACATGATAACTAGTAAGTAAAGGAATTAAACCTATGCAGACATCATTAAAGATCGTTTATCTAATTTACATTATTGCAACTGATGGATTTTCTTAGATCACTGGACTATGGCAAATGTAAAGATCCTCTAACAGGAGTCAATCCCCTTCAAATCAAATTAAGCTGTAGTTTGTAGTGTGCGATTTCTGTCTTCCTCTCCTTCTTCCTGATGAAAATAGCAGCAGCAGACTGTGCTTTGGTTTTCAGTCGCAACAACATTGCAGTTACCAAACGTTGGTCAATTAGGTGTAAATACCTTACGGAGGCAGGATCGCATCGGTGGTATATTTTCTAAATTTTAATTCACTGCTTTTGGTTTGTGGTTTCAGTTGGTGGCGTGGGGAAAATTCAAACGGATTAGAATTCGTCCTCAGGGGATGATCGATGTTTATATTAAATTTCACAGCAATCCATCCAGCAGCTGTCAATATACACTGTTATTGGAAGCAGTTAATTTGACTTTATGGTCATTTTGGAGCATGTAGTTTGTGGTGTTAACTGTATGTCATTATACACCGAGACAAATTTGTTATTTACCTTAGCCAAGGTGACCATGTCGTCTCCTCTTCATGCAGGAAGATTTATTTCAGAACCGTTGTATAGTTGGACTGGGATTACTTTTAGCTAATAAACTGCCAACTGACCATATATCAATTCAGACCACATAAGCTCAACAGACTGACAGTTTAACCAATGTCAATCCCCATTGTGTACAAGTATGTACTTGCCACAGTTTTGGCCTTGTGATTACAAATATTTGAATCATCCTAGGCACCAAATCCGAGACCAATTTACACGTTTAATACTCGGGAGGTAAGAGACTCCAGTGGATAAGAAACTCCAACGCGAGACACTGTGCTTTAATGATGATCATTGCTCACAGTTATTACTATAGCGAGAAAGTACATTGTCACTTCATGTAGGTATGTAACGTTTTGCTTTTGTGTATTTTATATTTTAAGTCTCCCTGACCCTAAAGCCTTTTTGCCCAACTCAGTTGTGTGCGTGCATTCAGTCGATCCTATAGCATCAAATAGTGGAGCTCCTTGGTCAAACATGTCATCCAAATCAACATGCGGACCGATGACCCACTGTAGCAACACTGAACTTACGGGATAAACCGAAAAGGAAAATATACTATACCATCAGACCTATGCCCAAAATACGTGGTTATTTGTCTAAACATGTCACCTGAGACAAGTATTCCATAAATACCAATACTGAGCACTATTCAGTCTAAGTTTAGTTCCCTAAGGGGTAAAGCAGAATAATCAGAACTGTGCAGACATGCTGTGCCTTTTAAAAGACTGCAGATAACAGTCAATCAGCAAAAAAAAAAAAGAAAAAAATCTATTTCAGGTGGAGATCGAGTTTATAGGCCCCCTTTGGGGTTTGAGCTCGTCATTAACAAGTTCTTCTCTCTTGGTGCAGTTTCTATAATTTTGCATGTGCAAATAAACTCAGTGTCTTATCTGTGTAGAGCTACAGGTCATCAGCAAACACCTTTACACGATGCGGTGGCTGATTGGGAAAAAAAATAGAGCAATCTAATCTCTCTTTGCTTCAAGCACTACAAGTGAAATGTAATCCACATCCATTGTATTCAGGTGGCAGCATAAATCTGAGATGGATAAAAATGATCCTCATGGCTACGACTAGAGGTAAAGCTGAAATATCTGATTGTTTGAGTGAACTGACCCTTTAAAGGTCTTCTAATTTTAATTTAAGAAAAGGATTTGACTACTGCCGATAATACTTCCACCCACCAGGCACAAATCACAGGGGAACACGCAGAGCCTGAATAATCTGCGTAACATTATTTCTGTAATCACAATACTGCATGAGGCTGTTTATACAGGCAAAATATTTCTAATTTATGGGACCGGCAGGATGCGACCGCCCAACTTCCATCTAAAAATGTGCATTTGACAGATTTTGTAAACTACCAGCTCTATCCCTGCTCAGTTCTTAAAATATTGATTTAATTCTCTCACGAGTATGATTCCAAATTCATTTCGAACCAGCCCTTAATAGGCAGCTCCATTCTCATGCTGTTCTACTTTCCGATGCAGAAGCATGCAAAGCCAAATCTTCATTAGTCATTCTGCTCTTTTCTGCTCTCTCCTCTGAAGTCTCCTCTTATCCACCATTTCTCTTTGTAGGGAGAAAGACATCATGAGAAAAGGGTGAGAGAAGGTAGCTGAGAGGAGAGTGGCAGACCAGGAGAACAAGACGGAAAGAGAAATTGAGGGGAACGGGGGGCACTTGAGTGCAGTTGTAATCAAGGCCTGTGCGCTCAAGAGGGGCCAATCAATCCAGCTGTCTGCCTCTACGTCTCATCAGGCATCTTGAAGACGGCTAAAAATGAGCTTCTGGGTCCAGGCGGCCTCCACGGGCTGCTGAGAGAAATAGAGAGCGAGCGAGCAACAGGCGGCTGCAGTCTGGAGTCTGTAATAACTGCAGCAGAGAACACGACTGTCCTTAAAAGTCTGAGGTGCAGTCAAAGTGCAAAGAAAATACCGCACCTGCAGCGGAGAGGAAAATGTTTACTGCGATAGAGAGTGTATTGTTAAGTATTAGTGATGTCGTGGTCAGTACTTGGGTTGGTAAACTGCAGCCACAAAATTCAGCAGAAATTTACCCATTAAAATCAACAACAATGGAGTTTGGAATTTAAAAGGCGAGTTCACGTATTCTGAGCTTGTTTCCTGTGGTTATAGTTTCAGGCACAGTCAAACTACCAGGTGATGGCATTTGAAGGAGTTCAACCAAGATTATAACTTTGTAGTATGACCAACTAGATGACCTGATGAAATGAAAGACACCTCGCGATGATTTTGCCTGCATGAGTTCTCAGCAAGAAGCAGAGGGAGGGATATTGGAAGGCTGAGGGAAGTTTAATACCCAACATATATGTGCTCTCCCCAAACTAGAAATTGGTGAAGTCAACCTTTAACTTTTCACCTCTGATACTGTAGAATGAGGAGCCAGAAACCACAAATACATCAATGGCAAATCTGTTTCCCACCACTGAACCTCGTTCTGCCAATTGAGAGAACCAAAATTAACAAACAAGAAGCCGCAATTATGGAAGCTCAGGGCATCATATCTAGAAGGAAAGGCTGTTGCAAAATTGCATCCAATGGGGCTCCGACAAAAACAAGTTTCTTTTTTCACTTCTACGTGAGCAAAAGAACTGATTTAAATAGGTTTTTTCCATTGGGAATAGAAAAAAAATAGGCACGCTGCTAAACTGATCGTAGCCTCTAATAGGAGTCATGAATCATGAGATACTTTTCTGATCAGTTGATGTGATGCTATGTGATAAATGTTTCACCACTGATCCAAGTAGGTTCTCCAATCCGAGGGAAATTTGGTTAGGAGACCCAGTTATATCGTCCACTGTGGTCCTAGTTCCACACCTGGCTTGAGTAGGCTCATTAGTTGGACTTAGAGGAGGTGAGTGTAGAGACTCCCAACACCCCTCAACTTCCAGCTGATCACAATGTTGTTCAGAAAACATCCTACAAGCATATAGCAAAGACAAAGTGATACAAAGTTTTTTTACACCGGATGCCCTTCCTGCCCCAACCTTCCCATTTTGTCCGGGCTTGGGCCTCGGGACCAAGGGGGCCCTTGATGGCTGGGTGGGGGCCCACACCTCGTCGGTATGCCTTCTGCATCCCAATGCTTTACCACTGAGCCACCAGCCCCCCCCTGTTCTGAGCTTTCAGTGCAACATCCAAAAATCTTTATATTTCAAGACAATTACTTTTAGGTAGATACCCAATAATAACTAAGAAACCCAAATTCACATTTTCATCATCACTACTCTGCAAAATGTATTATGTAAATATTTAAAATAAATTTCAAATACACGACTACTTTTACTTTTACTAGAGTGGATTAATGTTGAAAGAAGACAGGAGCTTGGAACAAAGTTGCCTTCACTGTCAACACTAAGAAAACCACCTCAGAGCCTACTTGGTCTCTAATGCCATGAAACTGTCTTCTAATAAATTAATAACTGTAATTTTGTGACATTACATGTAGCATGTGTCATATTTTGTGGCAGCAAGGAAGCTTTTAAAAAAAAAAAAAAAAAAAGTGGGATGAAAAAGTTATCATTAGGAGCAGTCATCAGACAGACATGGCCATTAAATCTGAGGATATTAAGAAAACTGCAATGGATGAACTGCCACCCACTGCAGTTTAAAAATGTACATTAAATTATTCAGCCTTAGTGCTAACAAGCACTAGGAGGTTCAGGTCTGTTCTTCTATTCAGCTGGGATTACAGAGTTAGTGAGATATCAATTATACGTAATTCAGTAAGATTTAAATTAGATTATAAATAAAATATAAGGCCAAGAGGCACCTTGACACTGCCCTGTCATTTGAATGTAAAAGGGCTGTAATAGGTCTACTCGCATTTACATTAAAATGTAGCGTAGGTTCTCGTGTGCATGTATGCTCGATGTGTGTGAACGTGCATTCTTGGATTCAGGATGGTGAAACCAGATTCTTATTTTATCTCACACTGCCCGTTTCCAGTCCAACAAATGTCACTCATTTACTGAGTAGCAGCTACGCAAACAGCAGAAATGACAAATAATCATTGGAGAGTGAGAGAGCTGCAGCACAGTTTAGCACTCCCACATCTCACGTACAGTATTCTCACAGCAAAACTGCCACAGCACCACCAATAGAAGCCGTCTCCATCCACCACAGCTCTTTAGCTCGGGGAATGATGCAAAAGTGATGCAAGAGCAAAGCCAGCTCCGCTACAAGGTGGCCATCTGGGAGAGGTCTGCCAATCCTGCAGCGAACGTCAGGAGCACAGAGATGCTGCCAGCTGCGGGAGTGGGAGAGAGGGGCTGGTGGTGCCAGCCGGCCAGTGCCAGCGACAGGGAAATCAGGATGGCTGCTTGGCTGAGTGGCTGGCAGGGTGGCAGCGTGGTTGGCTCAGGGATCACGTTGCGCTACCGTGCAAACTCGAGCCCGGCGCAACACCTGTGTCCTCCCCCTCCTCTTTTCCCATCCCTCTCCTTTGCTTGATGGTAGGACTCACAGATGCTCACAAAGCTCCAGAGGACAGCACACAGCTCACTGCTCTCTCTGAAGTCAGATCAAAATAACCACAGGTGACTCTGGTTTTTTTTTTTTTTTTTTTTTTGGGGTAAAATGCAGTTTTTTTTTTTCCCCAGACTTGGATGAGGCATCTTGCAATTTCACAAAATGCCTTCAGCTCTGCTATGACTACAAGTGTAGAGATAAAAACACTGCACTGTGTCACAGAAAATGGCATCACTAAACACCAGCACACGCTCCCATTTTATTATCCATCTCTGTCCCTACTTTGATCGTATTCTTTGGCAACAGGTGAAAGAAATATCTACAATCGATCTACGTTCGGTGTAAGGTGAAATCTGATTAGCAGGTGAACTCAAATGACGAAAAGATTTTCCTTCGCCTGAAGGACACAGAGAAACCGTTGGATGGATCCCAATGCCAGAGCTGTTTCCAATGCAATCAGGGCTGCAATCAATGGCAACAATTAAGAGTTCCACACAGTGACGGCGATGACACAAAATCACTCGGTGCTGTTACTAATAGCAGCATGTTTGGATGCGACTGTAAAACATTTCTCTTTAAGCATGAGTGTCATCGAAACACACACCAAAAAAAAAAAAACCATCACAATGTCGTGTTGCTGCCATGATTTAAGCACCTGTGATTTTGCTTAACACCTAAATAAGAAGTTAAGATTCAAAAGCATTGCATTTACGAGCTTTTATAGTAAATAGAGAATATAAATATGACACAAGTAGAGGCGCTTCCTTGACAGACAGCTGATGTCAAGACGTAACAGACTTGACAATTTCCTGGCACGCAATTTACAGAAAAACGGTAATGGAGATGATGACGATCATGAAGATGATGATGACCTTTGAAAGGCAGTGTTAGGGATGCACTCTGCATCTGTGTGAGATAACTTTAAATTGCCCATAATCACAAGATCTGAGAGCACATAGGCTGACAAAGTCACACAAAGACGTCTAGAAGTAGGGAGGCACAAAATTGTCCACATACGTACAGTAGATGGCAATTTCAGCACATTACTCAAAGATGATTACGCATACATTTTCCTCACTTTGTTATAACACACAAACACATGCGGGGAGCCGGTGCTGTGGGAGGGGAGAAGGGGGACCCGACTGAGATCCTAAGACCTGCACATCAATAACGGGGCGAAGTGAGGTAGATGAAACACATTACTTTGACCTAAAGAGATCAGTAATTACATTTGGCATTTTGACAAGTGTTTAGCTGCAGTGAAGGTCAGTGCTGTCAGCATACAAGATCTATGCTAATCCACTCAGACGGAAGAAAATGAAGAGACAAAAAGTCAAGGGAAGGAAAGAAAAGGCCCAGACGCAACTGATACGCTTGTGAAAGCAACTTAAAGCCTTCCTCCACTCAGTCATCGGGATCTGGTTTGAGGCTGTGTCAGAAACATGTCTCATATCATCCTTTTCTGAACTCACTTCTTGATCATTATGATAAACAAAATCTATTATCAGAAATCAATTAAAAAAAAAAAAAAAAAGCACCAACTACTTCTAAAAATGAATGATAATAAGGATGGGAAATGTCTATTCTGCTTTCCAGCCTTTATGTCCACAAAGGTTGTTCGTCCCTACCCTCTCATCTGAGCCACGGAAGTGTTTGTTGTAATAGTGCTGCCATGTATCTGTTGAAATTCCTTTTGGCAACCAAGCAACAAAATGGCAGATACTGCTGCTTGCAATGGAGCCAAAATGGCGGCCAGTTTGCCGCATTTCTTTAAATCGGAAAATTGTGGAATTGAAATGTGCAAACACGCTAGTTTGGTTAGGGGTCAGGCACAAAAACATTAGGATTAGAAACTAAAAGATGTTGGCGTTTGTCTTAAAATCTGTACTAAGATATATGTATGACATCATGATATCATATATGTACTTCCTTAATGTTGAGTCATGTGACTGACTTGCAACAATCTGCAATAAACACATTAGTCATAGTCAGTCATTTTTTGTGGCCTGTAGAATTGACCTGTCATATTTCACAGGAGGACAGTCTTTGCCTTCTCATTCCCAGGTCTTTTTTTTATATCGTGTTGATATTATGTTGTGGCGTTTCCCAGCATTTGAGAAGCATGTGTCAACTTCTAGGCAAGCTACACATCACATGCACTAATGCTCAATTGTGATTTTTTGAGTCATTTTACATTTACATCAGTGTTTGTAGGGGACTTGTATCCAGCTCTGGTGAGGATGCCGTTATGGTCCTAAACTGGCAGGTGTAACTGGAACGTGGGCCATGTGCTTATAATAGCAGCATAGTTTGTGCCACGGTCAAAAACTGCTTAAACAGAGGCTTTTACATAGATGTCCAACGAATCTAAAACATTATTTTTCTATTGATCCGTGTCTCCGTTTATCACCTCAGTATTTTTTTTTTTTTTAACCAAACTGCGAGGTGCCGACAGGCAATTTGGGCATCCACTGAGGGATATTAACACACACACACCAATTCTGCCTTGACAGTGGTTGTATTGATTTAAAAACATCTAAGCAAGTGTGAACAAACAGAATTGTGGAAAACAAATTAAAAAGTTCAACAAAAGACGATGTCATCTGAGAATTTCTGCCATCTTGCCTTTCTATGGACAACATAAAATAATGTGAAATCAAGTACATGTACAGTAAATATGATGCCTTTCTTCAAAAAGTAATGTTAACCAGAAGGAGCGAAATAACATTGGTGGGAAGAACATTTATGGAAACATGTGAAAGTCGGTTTTGTTAAGTGGTTTTACATTTAACTAATATTGATATTACAAATTTCAGTGGTAATTGGGAAAAACAGGCACACACCCATGTCTAAAAATACACTTTTTGAATAATTTGTGAACTAGATTGGAATGATAACCACTTTTAAAAGGGGTGTTTTAATAATTAGCATGTAAATTAACTATTCACTAGTTCCATCTCTCCAGGGGACAACGTCTTTTTAACTTATTAAACTGACAGTGACCTCTCTGCCAGGAAATTATTTACATGTCAACACACAAATCAAACCTCAAATGTCATCAACTGACTGAGGGATGAGCCATTGTCTGCT
Source organism: Channa maculata (assembly GCA_020496755.1). NCBI lineage: Eukaryota > Metazoa > Chordata > Actinopteri > Anabantiformes > Channidae > Channa > Channa maculata. The sequence continues at coordinate 22,834,833 of CM035612.1, read as the reverse complement.
GACAACAATGAAGGGTTAGTTTAATTTGAGAAAAGACTGAGGAGTCTGAAATTGATCCAGCGGTAACTGTCCTAACGGCCCGCAATCCTGGAACGCACAGCTTTTGGGCATGTGAGTATCTTCACGCTGAGAGATGATTAGTATGTATGCAAAAACAAGTGCTGGTGGGATAAAGTGGAAGTCATATGAACAGAAGGTGCAGGGATGAGGCTCTCTCAGCTGCTATCCCCCTACTTTAAGTGCTAATTGAGCTGCCCGCTGTCCTGACCCTGACCCCCGGCCTATTCACAGGGTCCCGTTCTCACGGCCGTGACGCATCGCTGAAAGTAGCCTCTGGGTCCCCCACCCACCCTCAACTGGACAATGAGGGTCACCACCTTGCTGCCCACCATCTTGACATCCACCCCCAACATTTGACAATGGCCCCCAGTGGCCCTGGAGTCCCCTCACAATGGGTGGAGGTGCGTGACAGAAGTGGTAACGTGGCTTCTTAAAATGCAAAACGGGGTCTGGCTGTCCTGGCTGCATTAATTGGACGTTTTGGCACTCACAGGCCAGGGTCAAAATCAATCTGGTGTAATAAGCCCATAGATGAGGTTTAAAGTGTCGAGGCTTGGACTCCTGCAAGGCTGCAAGCAGAACTAGCTTTATACTTACTGTAGTATTTAATAAGAACATAAATGCAATTGATGATTCACTGACCTTTGTTTTTGCTCAACTATATTCAGAAAAGATAAAGTGCACTTTTTATTCCACTAGATTTATTTAATAACCAAAGATATTATATACAAAACAACATCTATTTCTATAAAGAAGATTGTGCCCATAAAGACCAAATATGTCTAAAAATACTGTAATACACATATACTGCCTAAATTCTGGCAATGAACACTTTCATTTTTCATAAACATAGTGCAATATTACTATATTTATATCGACTTTAAAAAAAAACATAAATATGAGTAGTAGTCTGGAATGCATAATATTGGATACAGTCAATGTAGTGTTATTCTGCAACATTTCCCCCAGATGATTAAAATACCTCTTTTTGGCAAGAAGTTGAAAGTTGCAACTGACCCACCTTCTCCTCCAGTCACTGAACGCCTCTCTATTGAGGTGGGATGGGTGAAGCTGGCATCTGACCAGAGAGTCACATCTCGTGGATGAAGTCCCCACCGTTCATCCTGTGACACTCAAATTGACGTTCTTTAGTTGTAAACGGATGCATTTAGTTCACCGTTAACGGTAATAATTCCCATCAATAAATCGAGCAATTTAAACAACCTTTTGGCAAGAGAAAGCAAAAGGTTTGCAGGTAACCCCGTTACCACTGTAGCAGGCTGTGCACAATACCTCACAAGATGGCGCCGCCTGATCCCCAACAGTTAGCACAGTGTAACGTAACTTCACATTTTGCACATCCGAGTTTTCTCAGAGATTTGTCACAATGAGAACAGCGTGAGTTCGATAGTGATCCTGAAATACACCGTGTAGCCCTCGTAGAAATGTATATTTTATATCTATTTAGATCAGTCTGCCGCTCAGATTTTTATTTTTTTACATATAAATTTATAGCAACAATAACAAACAATAGCATGTTCCCTGCAGGTTCTCTGCTTTTAGGTGGCATTACAAAGAATTTGCCCATAGGCGCAAATGAGTGTGTGGTTGTCTGCTTCAATGTCTGGCATTGTGATCGACCGACCAATGACCCCGTTAGTGTCTCAACCTACGACCCTAAGAGGATAAGTGGTTTAGTAAATGGATATTTTCAATATCGTGTCAAATACAACACCTTTACAAGTTTAAACCCTAATCAAGATTAGATATATGAGCCATTATTCATATTGGGTTGATGTTCATATGTGTCAGTCAGGTTGTAGTGAGTTCTTAAAATAACCCTTTTACACATGAATGCCCCAACCACATTTTATAATGCAATTTGTTTAAGTTGGACGTTTCCTTTACTATTCAACTTTCAAGGTAGCCTTTAGGCCTCACTGGGAGAGAGGAGTGTGTGTCATTGTGAGCACACTGGGGTGATTTTTGACAGCTGTCATTTCAAGAGCAAACATCTGGGTTTAGAGCTGCTCCTTTATCAAAGGGCCTAGACTTTTTGCTGGCCTGCTGCAAAAATTATGTTAATTTACCTTCAGGGTGGAAAAATTGTTAATAATGAGTCTAAGATTGTACCTAAAACAGGTTTGGACACACCATAATGGAAAATTAAGATATGGATACAGAATTAGAGTCTGCGGATATTTAATAGAAGTAATCACGCAGACTCGAGTGCTGTGTGTCCACTGGAAAATAGCATTTAGCTAGTTTTAGTTAAAGCAAGTGCTCGTCTCATTTATTTTTTTTGTTGAAAAAGAAAATGAATTATGCTTGTCATTTAAATAGTGTCCATGTCTGTTTAGTTTGATTTATAAATGGTCTCATTGGTAATTCTGTCTAAACATAAGGCAGCAGTACAGCATCTAACAGAATTCTTCTACCATTTGTCCTTGTTTAAACTCGCTGCATTGTTGGATGTCTGAAGTGCTCACAGAAATGAAATCAAATAAAACGGAATTATTTTAAACACAGATGCCACCCAAACACACAAGTTTGAGAAGGGCGTCCCAGCTCTACCACCCGCAGCTGAGCAGCTATAAATGATGACAGAACGATGTCATTACAATGGCCGTGTAAAGCTTAATGTTTCAGAAAAGCACTATAAACCCCAGCCAGGGAGGATAATGTACACTTTGGGATGGATTGATATTCTAGTTGAATATGACAAACGACACTTTAAAGACGGTCCACCCACACTATTGCACTTTAGATGAGAGGCCGCCATATTTCATTTTAAGCACGTTCTGTCAAATGTTTGCATTAATAACAATTGAGGCTCATCCATGACCCTGCAGAGCCAGCAGGAGGCGGGAAATGAGAACGGCAATAATAGCACTTAAAAACAGGAGAGAAGCTGTTGCATAATCAGCCCATAGTGTGGGTGAGAGAAAGAGTGTGTGTGTGTGTGTGTGTGTTGAGGTGTGTGCAGGTGAGGTTGAAATGATCAAGCAGGGATAGGAACAAAATAGACTGTGAGCTAGTCATGCAAGTTATTTTAACAGGCCAATCTCCCAGAGCAGGTGATGTGTGTGTGTGTGTGTGTGTGTGTGTGTGTGTGTCTTGTACTTCCTGCATACTGAGGACAAGAGAGCGTTTTTAACCAACAGAGTGAGGACATTTTTGGGAATGGAGGACATTTTAGCTGGTCCTCACTTTATTTGTCTTGAAATCAACTCCTAAGGCAATATGGATGCTACCCTCTGTTTTTCACAAAAGTCCTCATTTTTGATGAAAAATGAGTTACATACCCCTGGCCTTTCACACTGCTTTTGCTCGTGAGCTCCCACTACAGGTAATGTTGTGGTATTGCAACCTAATTATCGCATCTTCTGAATTGCTCCTTACTGCCCCTACAGCTGTAAATGTGGTACTGACCCAAATTCTATCCAACCTGTTTAGTGCATAATCCTAAGCTCCTATGTTGTGCTCAAAGGCATAAACAGAACTGGACAGTTTTGTACTATATTGTTATAATTCTTAATGGCTTTTGAACATATTTAAATTTAACTTGCTTTATATATTAGTGTAATGTTCTATGTGCATCCATACTGTTTTTCTTTCTTAATATGGCAAATTAGCACCTTCATGGAGTTATGAACACATTTAAACATTTTAAAATGCACATCTGAGCAACAAATCTAACATCATTTCCTAAATATTAAATTTATGAATATATTATCAAACTATCCAGCTCCCCCACAGTTGTACTGTCCACACCTCAGAATCACAGAGACCCTGTGTCCACACCTTCCAGTGTTCTAAACCCCACACCCTCCAGTACTCAGTCAGCTTCCTCTCCACCTGCTTTTTCCAGTACCTGTACTGGGTTTTTTTTTTTTTAATCTGCATCTTTGGACTTAGTTTCCCTGTTGCTCAGACCCCCATATTTGACATATACAGAAATCTCTAATTTGGACCAGGATTTAGTGCCCTTTTAATGGATGATAAAGCTGTGAATGAATCTGTGCATAAGTTACTTTGCATTGCATTTCAACCATCATTTAGCTTTAATGATGGAGACAAGGTAATAAGGTGGAAATAAGGTGGAAACAAAAAAGGTAAGCTCCCAATGTGATTCAGTAATGTGTTTCATGGTTTGCACTGGAAACTGTATCAGAATTAAAATAGTTTTATTGGTTATTTTTGTTTCTGTTATTGTATGAATTTATATCTTCATTTATCTATTTTTGTGTGGGGTCAGTAGCATAGTGACTATTTCAGCTATTTCACAAATGTAGTAAATGTAAACACCGTCACTGAATTCCAGTTTAATTATTAATCTATCCATCTATGCATCCATTTTATTCTCATTGCACATGGCTAAAATAGGACTATCAATGATTTATACAAATTTGTCTTTAAAACCTAAATTATTTTATGTTTCTCCAACATTGGTACTGCATAAGCGAAGTGCCTCACAGTTCTTAATTCCTCGAGCTACATAGACCAAACTGTCTCTTTCCACCCGGCTGTTTGTTCAGTGACCTCTGAGGTCACGCTGCCATGTTCTGGCTCTGTAACCTCCGCAGTAGACACGGTGCCAACCCGCAGTCCTCTGGCCCTGTCGGTTGACCAATGGCCTGTCCTGACACTGGCCTGCTCCTTGCCGCAGCCCTAGCTGTATCTGATTATTTGTTGTTCCTTCACGGGACTTGAAACCAAAACCCGTGAGGTGGAACTCATGCACCTCAGAATAAGGACTCTGAAGCTAGAAGACCACTGAGGCCTCTAATCCCAGTAGAGTCGTTCCCCCTCTGCAACTGCAACGTATTCTGACCAGTTTGATGTTAGTAGACATAATGCTTTAGAAAGTGCGTGCAAGTGCAAGACAGCTTGAACTATGATGTTGTTAAGCCCACTGCTTTCCGTGCCTATCAGCTCGTTCATGAGGCATATCCGCAAAGGTTTAGAACCTGTGAAAAATCTGCCAACAGAATGTATTTCGAGTTTGCAAGGAGAAATCAGTTTTGTTTGATAAGTGGTGCACAGCCAGTAAAGTGATGGAATTTGAACAACACCGTGAATTGATGTTGCAGGAAGAATTAAAACATGTCTTCCAAAGAAAATTGTGGTTTATTTGAATGAACAGAAAGTGGACTCTGTCCGAAGCTGTGGTGCTGGCAGATGAATTTGTTTTAACTCATCGTGTTGTGTTTCCCTATGTGTGCGGCAAAAATAAGCTGACTGGTAGCCCAGACAAAAAAACTAAGCTGTCTTCAAAATGCCACAATACTCCAATCCCATTTTCTCTGAGGGCCGGGAATACTTTTATTGTCACAAAGCCGGTCATCTCATTGCCTCTTGCCCCGTGCTTCAAAGAAAGGAGCTGAGTGAAAGTGCAAGAAGCCTCAAACTGTTGGTTTCATACAATTAGCCCCTATTCTTTCACTTCCTGAGAAAACTGGCTCTGACGGCCATAAAGCTGATGAGAGCTACAAGCCTTTTATCTTAGAAGGTTTAGTCTGCCTCACAGGGGATGAAAAGGATCAGGTACCCGTTACTATTTTAGGGGATACTGGAGCAACCCAGTCGCTTATTTTATCAAAGGTTTTGCCGTTTTTCAGTGACTAATTTTGTGGTTCAGATGCGCTTATTTGGGGTATTAAAATATGTCATATGAGAGCCTCTTTGCACTGTCTTTTTAAGCTCTCTGTTGTTTTCTGGCCCAGTAATACTTTTACCAAGCTTACCCGTATAAGGAGTAGCTCTAATTCTTGGGAATGATTTGGCAGGAAAGAAAGTTTTCCCACTCCCGAGGTAATTGAAAACCCTGTCACAGTCTCTTCTTTTAGGCTCCCACTGCTGTCAGCTCGCCCTCTGTGTTTTCTGCTTGTGCTCTTACGCTCACAGATGCACAAGTTTGATGATGTGATGGATTTGTCTGATGAAGCCTTGTTTGCCGCGGGTTCTAAGAAAACAGAGCCACGCTTAGATAGCTGTAAAAAGCCTGTAACTGCCAACTTACTGCCTACTGCTACTGATCTGTCTTTTGCTGTTAACAAAACCGAGCTTATTCACGAGCAACACAACACAACAAGTTTTGTTCTCAGGTACAAAGCTTTGCCTATGATAGCATTTCGGCTCATTTATGTATAAGGAAAACTTATTTACGCATTCTGCCTTATTTCTTTTGGCCAGGTTAAAAGCCAATTTTCCCAGCTACTGTCGCACCTCCCATGTCTGTCAGCTTTGCGGAAAATCCAATCAGGTTATTCCTTTCTCTCCACTGCATCCTATTCCAGTAATAGGAGAACCATTTGAACACATAATCCTCGATTGTGTTGGCCCACTACCAAAAACAAAATCCGGTCATCAGTACCTTCTAACCTTGATGTGTGCAGCAACCCGTTACCCTGAGGCCATTCCATTATGCACACTCAAGGTTAAAGCTGTTGTGAAAGCCCTCATAAATTTCTTCTCCACTTTCGCCCACCAAGGTCCATTCAAACTGATCAAGGTTCAAACTTCATGTCAAAACTGTTTGCTCAAGTCATGTCTGAATTGTCTGTAAAACATCAAAAATCCAGTGCTTACCATCCACAGTCCCAAGGTGCGCTTGAGTGTTTCCACCAAACATTGAAGTCCATGTTAAAGAAATATTGTTTGGAGTCAGGAAAAGAATGGGATGAGGATTACCGTTCCTTCTCCTTGCTACATGTAACAGAGTGCAGGAGTCCACTGGTTTTAGCCCTGCAGATTTAGCTTTTGTGCGTGGTATTGAAAGTATTGAAAGAAAAGTTTTTGTCAGAAACTACAACCCCTAATACAAATGTGGTAGATTATCTGAGTTTGAGCGTCTGCACAAAACTGTGACTTTGCACGCATGTCACTCTCTGCAACGCAGACTCAAATGGGAAAAAAAATTGACAGAAAGTCAGTAAAGAGAAATTTCAAGCTAGAGAGCAGATCGTAGCACTACTTCCAATACCTGGTTCTGCCTTGCAGGCCATATTTTGTGGCTTTTATGTTGTGGAAAGTAAAATAAGTGACACAGACTATGTTTTGTGCACCCACGATAGGAAACGAAAATCTCGTGTGTGTCACGTAAATATGTTAAAGCCTTACTTCGCTCGTAATACTGCTACTGCTTCGTCCTTCGCCACGCCTTCTGCTGTTTCCACTGTTGTGGTTATTCCTCCCTTCCAGTATTGTCCTGAGAGTGACGGCCTCTGCCTCAGTGGCCATGAACCCTGCTCCCGTCTCCAAAATTCAGAAATTCTTAAGGATTTAGAAACCCATTTGGGCCATTTAGACAAGTCTGCTAGGACTGATGTTATGCAGCTGATAAAAAATTATCTTGTTCTTTTTTCAGATACGCCATCATGACATTGATGCCGCTGACCATTTGCCAATCAAGCAGCATGCCTACCGCGTAAACCCAATGTAGCGCGCTCTGCTCCAACGGGAAGTTATCTACTTGTTGGAGAATGGTTTAGCTGTCCCTAGTTCTAGTACATGGAGTTCCCCATGTCTTCTTGTGCCCAAACCTGACAAAACCCCACGTTTCTGTACTGATTTTCTGAAGGTAAATGCAGTAACCAAACCAGACTTGTATTCTTTGCCCCGAATAGAAGATTGTGTGGACCACGTTGCTTCCGCTAAATTTGTTACAAAGCTGGACCTGTTGAAAGGATATTGGCAAGTTCGTTTAACCCCACGTGCTTCTGAAATTTCTGTTTTTGTCACCCACGATAGTTTCTTACAGTACATAGTCATGCCCTTCTGTCTTAGAAAATACACCTGCAATGTTTCAGCGCCTAATGCACTTAGTCCTTGCTGATGTTTACCACTATGAGGTATACCTAGATGGTATTTTGCCATATTCAAGTACATGGCCTGAGCACATGGAAACATTAAAAACAATCTTTGCACAACTAAGGGAAGCTTCCTTTACCTTGAATCTGGCTAAATGTGACTTTGGTAGAGCCATAGTGACATAGCTAGGGAAAGAGGTGGGCCAAGGACAGGTGCATGTGCTCACTCCAAAATTCTAAACCATCTTGGATAACCCTATACCTAAAACCAGACGTGAGCTCCGCCGGTTTCTGGGCATGGCTGGATACTATCGAGGATTCTATAGAAACTTTGCTGATATTGTTGCTCGCCTCACCAGTCTCACTAGTGTCACCAAACCTTTTGTCTGGTCATCTGCGTGTTAAAATGCTTTTCAGTCTGTCAGGCTCTCCTGTGCAGCAGCTGTTTTACCAGCACCTAATTTTGCCTGCCCCTTTAAACTGGAGGTAGATGCAAGTGCCAGTGGTGCTGGTGCAGTCCTGCTGCAAGTGGATGAGCAAGAGGTCAGATTAAGAATATGTCAGTCTCAATGAGTCAACCCCCCCAATTATAGACCGATATAAAATCCTCCTTATCTCTAAAATTCTGTGACCACCTGTACAGGAATAACCTGTCTGAAGATTTCCAGTCAGGATTTAGAGTACATCATAGTACAGAAACTGTACTAGTGAAAGCCACCAATGACCTTCTCTTGGCTTCAGATAACAGACTTGTGTCTGTACTCGTCCTACTAGACCTTAGTGCCGCATTTGACACCATTGACCACAACATTTTATTACAAAGACTGGATCATGGATTTAATGGGTTAAAGGAATAGCACTGCATTAGTTTAAATCTTATGTGTCAGACAGATTCGAATTTGTTCATGTTAATGTTTAATCTTCTATATGCACAAAGGTTAGTTATGGAGTTCCACGGGGCTCTGTGTTAGGACCAATACTTTTCAATCTGTGTATGTCACCTTTAGGCAAAATTATTTGGAAACATTCCATAAACTTCCATTGCTAAGCAGATGATACCCAGCTATACTTATCTGTGAAACCAAAAGATACTAACCAATTAGTCAAACTTTAAGCATGTCAAAGAGTCCTGGATGTCCTATAATGTCCAACTTCTAAATTCAGACAAAACTGAAATAATTCTATTTGGGCCTAAAAATATAAGACACGTGCTGTCTAACAATATAGTTCCTTTAGATAGCAAAACTTTGGCCTTCAGTGCTGCTGTGAGGAACCTTGGAATTACCTTTGACCAGGAGTTGTCTTCTACTTCACATATAAACAAATCTCTAGAACAGCCTTCTTCTACCTACGGAACATTGCCAAAATTAGGATCATCCTGTCTCAAAGTGATGCCGAAAAACTGGTCCATGCATTTGTTACCTCTAGGTTGGACTACTATAATTCCCTACTTTCAGGATGCCCCAGTAACTCCCTAAAGAGCCTGCAATTAATCCAAAATGCTGCAGCAAGAGTGCTGACTGGAATTAGCAAGAGAGATCATATTTCACCTTCACTAGCTTCTCTCCATTAGGTTCCGATTAAATTTAGAATAGAATTTAAAACCCTGCTTCTTACATATAAAGCTCTGAATGGTCAGGCTCCATCACATATAGAAGACCTCATAGCACCATATCATCCCAGTAGACCACTTTGATCTCAGAATGCAGGCCTACTTGTGGTTCCCAGAATTTCCAACTGTAGAATGGGGGACAGAGCCTTTAGCTATCAAGCTCCTCTACTGTGGAACCAGCTCTCAATCCAGATTTGGGGGCCCTCTCTACTTTTAACACTAGGCTTAAAACCTTCTTTTTTGATAAAGCTTATAATTAAAGCTGCTTAGTTAACCTGAACTATATACGAGTTGAGATACTATGGGTTTAGACTGTTGGGGGACTCCCCCAAGTGTAATAAGCTCCTCTCGCTTTTCTCTATATACATTTATTTGTCCCTGCCGTATGCTATTAGCTTTGTGTCTTCTCTCTCCCGTGGTTGTGATGCTCCCTCTCTGCCTCCTTCTCTGTCTTCCTCTCTCTGTCCCTTTATGCGGTCGTCACCGGCTTTGGAGCTGTGTGTTTTCCAGTGTGCAGCTGCTAGTCCTACCAACCTGCCCGATGCTTTTGTTGTTATTTTTTGTTGCTCTTTTCTTTTCTCTCTCCACTTTCCCCAACCGGTCAAGGCAGATAGCCGCCCACCCTGAGCCGGGTTCTGCTGGAGGTTTCTCCGTTAAAGGAGTTTTCCTCTCCACTGCTGCCTAGGGCTTGCTCAAGGGGGAATTGTTGGGTTGCCTCTACATACTTGTATATTGTGGACATTGTTATGTAAAGTCCCTTGAGATGACTTTGTTGTGAATTGGTGCTATATAAATAAAGTTGAATTGAATTACTTCCACACCAAATCTGACTTCCATACCGGATCGTTTGGGGCCACTCATGCTGTTGACCTACAGGGTGCGGGTGTAAATTGAGCTACTGTTGGTCGAAGAAGGAGAGGAGGAAGACGTATCTGTAGGCAGAGAGAAAGCCAGGAGTGTAGGGCTGACAGTAGGGACTTTGAATGTTGAGACTATGACAGGGAAGGCAGGAGAGGTGGTTGACATGATGCGGAGAAGGAAGGTGGACATACTGTGTGTCCAGGAGACCAGGTGGAAAGGTAGCAAGGCTCGAAGCTTAGGAGCAGGGTTTAAGTTGTTTTACCATGAGTCAGATAGGAAGAGAAATGGAATAGGAGTTATCCTGAAAGAGGAGTTTGTGAGGAATGTTCTAGAGGTGAAAAGAGTATCAGACAGGTTGATGAGTCTGAAGCTGGAAATTGAAGGCGTGATATTCAATGCTGTGAGTGGTTATGCCCCACAGGTAGGATGTCAGGTAGAAGAGACGGAGACATTCTGGAGTGAGTTAGATGAAGTGATTAAGAGCATCCCCAGAGGTGAGAGAGTGGTGATTGGTGCAGATTTCAATGGACATGTAGGTGAAGGAACAGAGGTGATGAGACTGTGATGGGCAGGTTTGGTCTTCAGGACAGGAATGCAGAAGGACAGATGGTGGTAGACTTTGCAAAGAGGATGGAAATGGCTGTAGTGAACACTTTCTTCCAGAAGAGGCAGGAACATAGGGTGACGTATGAGAGCGGAGGTAGAAGCACTCAGATGGACTATATCTTGTGTAGACGTTGTAATCTGAAAGAGATCAGTGACTGTAAAGTATTGGTAGGGGAGAGTGTAGCCAGACAACACAGAATGATGGTGTGTAAAATGACTCTGGTGGTGAGGAAGATGAAGAAGACAAAGGCAGAGCAGAGGACAAAATGGTGGAAGTTGAAAAAGAAGAATGTCATGTAGTTTTCAGGGAGGAGATGAGACAGGCTAGAAGGTGCTTCCAGATGACTGGACCACTACAGCTAATGTGATCAGGCAGACAATGTTTCCATTGCAAAGCATTTCAGGAATAAAATGTAGGAATACAGGTTAACGTTGTTGTTAGCCTATGATATGCAGCTTAATAACTTGTGTCTTACCTGCTGCTTGTCTAACTTGCTTCCTCTGTTTCATATAAACTCTGCATATTTGTAATACATTGAAATAACAATCATCAAAGTCTGCAGGAAACTGCAGGAATTTAACTGACCCATAACCTGACAGTTTTCTCAAAACGGGCTGAAAGCAGCACAAAAAAATCAAAACCTGAACCTAGAGCATAAAGTTGAGTTCTGCCTCATGTTACAAGGTCAAGAGTGGACAGAAAAACCCAAAGATGTCTGTCTAATCTCTATATAAATTAGTGGTATGGGTGTTTATGCATTATGTTTTTGTTCCTGTATTTTGAATGTTAGACATAGTTCGACATAGGTTAGAAAGGCGCAGACCTGAATATGTAATGCCAACCCAAGGGCAGGGACAGTGGTCAGAGTGTGAGAAGCGTGTAGAACTTCCCTCTCAAAAAAATCAGACCTACAATTATTGGCCAAGAGACTTAAATATTAAATAATATTATATTTAGGTCTAAATAATTAGGTAAATATGAGTTTTTAAAAAAATCTTTTTTAACCTAAATTAAAAAAAAAATAAGGTTTAAAGTTGTCATTAATTTAATGTGTAAATTAACTTTAGGGAAATTAACACAAATTTGCAATATGGTTGGAAATGTGGGATGTAGAGGTGTTGGGACACTAAGTCTTTCAGCTTGGTTTGTGCAAGTCATGCATGGGACACAACTTTCACAGCACCTTCAATGTTCCTAAGCAACACAGTGCTCCCAGCCAATTATCCAATCAGAGCTCTCCGTGAGCAAAGCACCCAGGTGAAAAGTTACATTGTTTCCACCAAGCAACAGTTAAGCATCCAATCACAGCTCTCCGTGAGTTGAGCACTGAGCAGCGAGGTGAAGAGTTCATTTGGTCAGAAACGTGGATTACTTCGTACGTGTAAGACTGTGGAAATGGAGCGTCCCCAAAACAGCGGAACGTCAGGTAAGACATTTCTATTTATTTGTACCATGTTGTGGTAAAACTAAATACGCTGTAAACTTACTTCGTTGTAGCAAAAAGGCCTACAGGCCATATCGACTTTTTTATGTGTATAATAGTAGTATTTTATTTGTAGTGCACTTTACATTTGAACCAAATCTCAATGTGTTAGCAACTTATTTACAATTTCAACGGGATTTAGGAGGAAACAACAGTTTATATCGATAGACGTGACGCGTTTCATAGCCCTCTCAGCTCATCCCACAACACGGAGACACGTAGCACACGTGATTTCTCCTGGCAGTTTCTATATGTACAACACTGCTTTCTGACGGTGTTTCGCTTTTTACAACCTGATAAAAGGCCTCAGACAGAACAAGCAGCACCTAGTGGTGCTTCCTCTTTTTTAAACTAAAGTTAAAAAAAAAAAGGAAAACTAACTGAAATGAACACGAAGTCACTTGTAGAAGTCTAAATACGAACCATTTTTTTTTAATATAGACCGTTCGCTATGCGGTTCTCCGGTCACTGCCACATCACTCACTAACGTTAGAGACAGCGCAAAATGCCAGGAAGCAGTTAAATTTGTCTGGCTTTCTTACGAAATGCATGTAAACTCGTCCCCAGATTACCAGAGTAACCTGAGCTCCACAGTAAATGTACGAAAGAGGGGGGAGGGGGCGTTAAGTGTGACTTTTAAAAAAGGGGTCGGGTGGTGGCAGAACGGGTAGACCAGTGTTTCCCCGCACCTAAAAAATATACTTGAGCAGCCGACCCGATTTAATTTACCAGCTGCTCAAGTGTATTTGGACACACGTGTGTTTTGTTTTGTTTTTTTTAATCTGTCCAAGACTATAACATGCGCAAATAAATAACTATAGGACTATTTCTTCTTGCTCTACCACTTGTAAACTACTAATTTACAGCTTAAAATGTAAAACAGCATTTTGGATCACCTGTCAGTAAGGTTGACTCCATGATTTAAGTTGATATCAGGACAAATGAAACCAAAAACTCTAAAAACTAAATTAATTCCTTCAGTAAAATAATTAACTGATCTTCAGTCTAATTTCCCTGTATAAATGTTCATTATGTCAAAAAATCTAATTGTTCTGAATCAGGACCTTGGCCATCAGTAGCCTATTTGAGGCAAGTAGCTGTTAATAATTAAATAAAATTAAATGGAGCACAATAAATAATTGTACTATTTACACTGAGCTTCTGTGCCAGAAATGCTTGATAAACTCAGACTTGATAAGGAAAATTACTGTAGTGAAATCTAAATATCATTGATCCGTGTGTCTTTTATATTTGTAATAACTTTTAGTTTTTTCCCTATACTGTTTGCCTTTCATTTGCAAAACAAAGTTTTTGGGCTCTGTGTAGCTAAACATTGTTATTCAATGTTGTTTTGTCATGATATATTTGCAACTTTTAACAACTTGCACATACTAATTGAGCTGCTCCATATTGGTCATTGCCACTACATGTGTTCTCTTAAATTTATTTTACTTACATCATGTGTGGTATATGGAAGTGGCTTAATTGCCTGATACTAGGCAAAATACTAGTATGATAAGGGATCTGAGCAGTGATTGGCTCATCCTTCTATAGTCTAGGCCAACCCACTAACCAGCTTTAGTTGTGGGTATCATTAGGACCCTATTTGTCTGGCTAATACTATTAAGTACTTTAATGCAAATGAATCAATATCATTCTCACAAAATTAATTCAGACCGTCATTAGAATGGATTTATAGTTTAAATAAAACTACATATTGTTTCTACAGCAGCATGAATGTAAACTGCAGGGTTATGGTAAACTCAGTAGCTTACTGAAAGGAAATTTAAAGTGTCAGTAAAAGTCATTGAAATACTTGGTGAAGCTTAGAAAGAATGAATATAGGCATTATTCAGTATCAGTCTTTCCTCTTTCATGTGCTGCTGATGCCTGCAGTTACCATTGGCACAGAGAAAGGGGGGCTGGTTTGTCTCAGCCAGTAGCTAGGTTTACTAGATTTTTAAGATTTGACAAGATTTAAGAAAATCAAATTATGTACAGCTTTTGCTTCATCAGTTTGTCTTTAGCTTAACCAGCCTGCTATGGGTGTGTAAAATGAAGTGACTTCAGTAAAATTGATTCTGCATACTTGCTAAACAGGTGGATATTAATGTGCTTTAAAATAAAGTAAGTTTTCATGCACTTGGAGTAACAAGCATAGTTGTAAAAACTCAAGTAATCTTCAAGTAATGTGACCACCTTATGTATGCTCTCTTATCAGATGGAGAACTGCCCCAGCTTAAGAGCCAGAAGACGACTGTACTTGATCAAGGGCGTGGTAAGTCAAAGCGTTGAAAAACAATGTTCTCTGTCTAAGTGTAGTATTCAGTGTCCTTACTTGGATGCCAAAGTACGATACTTTTGATACTCTTTAAGCCATCTCATCCCCTCCTCCTATACCTATCTCCCCAACTTGTTCTTATTCCTGTGGCATAACATTATGGCCACCTGTGCAATTTAATACAATCCAATACAGCAACTCCGCCATTAAGTCTACTTGTACAAGGTTATAATTTCTTAGTTTTTAGGTTGAAACTGTTAGAAAGGTGAAACTTCTGTTTATTATTGAGGTCAATGTGGATAGTAGAGTGGTACTGGACTGAATTATAGGAGCTGGTTTTAATGTATTGACCACCCTATTTAAAATGAATGAGGTGGCAGTCACCTTATTGGAGTGCATTAAGTTGCACAGGGGGACTTAATGTTGTGGCTTACTGGTGTATTCTGCCCATTTGTCACCCCCTTTGGCATTACTGTGAGATGCATTTCGTATTCCTCATGCAGTATTGCATGGACCTGGTAAAATTAGGACTATTTTGGGACTTTAGGCCCTTAATTATTATATATATTTTCTTGTCTGTTTTACATTAAACATTCTTGGTAACTTTGGAAACTTAAAAATTAATGAGTTTACATTTCAACAGTCAAAGGATATTGCATAATGTTTTACAATATTTTTATTTTTTTTTTAATATATTGCATGGACATGGAGTCAATATCTATAGACAAGGTTCAGGTAAAAGGCCATTGGTCTGTGAGGGACATGGTCAGTGAATAAAACACGTTTGGCTTAACTGCTGCCTAAAGCACTGCTCTTCAGGTCATGGTACTGCTGTCAGAACCAACAGAAAGAAAAGATCTCTCTCCTCCTAAAAAGTGGAAGGTTTAAATCTGTGATCACACAAATGTACAGTGCATCCAGAAAGTATTCATATCAACAACTTTTCCACATTTTGCAATGTTACAGCCTTATTCCAAAATGGATTAAATTCATTATTTTCTCAAAGTTCTAGAAACAATAATTCATAATGACAACATGAAAGAAGTTTGTTTGAAATCTTTGCAAATTTATAAAACTACAAATCACACAAGTATTTATGTCAGGTCTTTTGAGTATGATGCTTTAAGTTTTGTACACCTATTTTTGGGCAGTTTCTCTCATTGTTCTTTGCAGTACCTCTGAAGTTCAATCAGGTTGGATGGGGAGCGTTGGTGCACAGCACAAAAAGTTTTCCGGAAACATATGTAAACTGATGTTCACCAGACAACGCCATTGCACAGTTAAATTATTAAACTTTCTCTCTCTGTGGGGTGCTCTATATCTCTCTATATAGATATAGAGAGATATAGATAGATGTATATAGATATAAACTGTTGGCCCATTTAAATGCCAAAGGATATGATGCCATGGGAATGAGAATGGGTGGGGCTCATTCTATCCCTCTCCACCCTTTTACCTCTCTGCCTTTCTCCCTCTGTACCCCCCCTCTGCATGTCTCACTCTTTCAGATAATTTTGACATTTAAACTAGTGTATAATTATGTATAAAGCACTGTCATGTAAATATGAATATACAACTTCTGTACACCAAATACCAAAAAAACAGATCAATGTTCCATTATTTATGAACCTTCCTGTCTTATCAGATGGAGAACATTCACACCTGACCATGCTAAGCTCACCTGTTAAGAGTCAGAGGACTGTAACTAACAGAGGACATGATGCTGAGGATGCTGATGATGAAGCTGATGGTAATTATGGTAAGTCTGAGCATTGAAAACTAAGCATTGGTCTGAGTTTAGTACTTAATGTCATCTTAAATTTTGACTTTTGACTTTCAGTCTGGCGCTTATTATCAATAACAAATACCAGATAAAATGTTATGACTCGTATTCCACTACTCTTCCATAAAATTGCAGCTTCAAAGATGAGTCTATCAAGCAGCTTCTTGACATTTTATTAGCATCCAACATAAAATTTGAAAAGAACTTTTCCATCTTAAGGTCATTTAACTTCTTCCTTCTTCTTTTCCTTTGGGCTGTTCCCTTTCAGTAGTCGCCACAGCGAATCATGTGCCTCCATCTAACCCTGTCCTCTGCATCCTCTTCTCTCACACCAACTAACTTGATGTCCTCTCTCACTACATCCATAAATCTCCTCTTTGGTCTTCCTCTAGACCTCCTGCCTGGCAGCTCCAACCTCAGCATCCTTCTGCCGATATATTCACAGTTTCTCCTCTGAACATGTCCAAACCACCTCAATCTGGCCTCTCTGACTTTATCTCCAAAACATCTAACATGAGCTGTCCCTCTGATGTCCTCATTCCTGATCCTGTCCATCCTCGTCACTCCCAAAGAGAACCTCAACATCTTAAGCTCTGCTACCTCCAGCTCTGCCTCCTGTCTTTTCTTCAGTGCCACTGTCTCTAAGCCGAACAACATCTCTGGTTTCACCACCATCTTGAACACCTTTCCTTTCATTCTCGCTGATACTCTTTTATCACACAACACACCTGACACTTTTCTCCACCTATTCCAACCTGCTTGCACTTGCCTCTTCACCTCTTTCCCACACTCTTCGTTGCTCTGAACTGTTGACCCTAAGTACTTAAAGTCCTGCACCTTTTTCACCTCTGCTCCCTGTAACCTCACCGTTCCACCTGGGTCCCTCTCATTCACGCACGTATTCTGTCTTACGGCGGCTAACCTTCATTCCTCTGCTTTCCAGAGCAGAAACTAGTCAGAAACTCTGCCACCTCTCCTAGACAGTCCCATACCTCCACAGGTGTGTCATCAGGACCAACTGCCTTTCCACTCTTCATCCTCTTCAACGTCCTCCTCATTTCACTCTTACTAATCGTTGCTACTTCCTGCACCACACCAGTCACCTCTTCTAATCTTCATTCCCTTTAATTTTCCTAATTCATCAACTCTTCAAAGTTCTCCTTCCATCTTCCCATCACACTCCTGGTACCTGTCAATACATTTCCATCCTTATCTTTAATCACACTAACCTGCTGCACATCCTTCCCATCTCTCTTTGTCTCACCAACCTGTACAAATCCACCTCTCCCTCTTTAGTGTCCAACCTGGCATACAAGTACTCATATGGTCTCTGTTTGGACTTTGCCACCTCTACCGTCACCTTACGCTGCATCTCCCTGTACTTCTGTCTACTCCTTTCAGTCATCTGTTTCCCCCTTCTTCTTAGCTAACCTCTTTCTCTGTATACACTCCTGAAATTCCACCATTCCACTCCAGCATAAAGTCTCCTTTTCCATTTTCCTCTTTCCTGATGACACACCAAGTACCTTCCTACCCGTCTCCCTGATCACATTAGCTGTTTTTAAGGTATTTTAACTGAACTTCAGTTAATGGTAGGGAATTATCTAACCGATGTGAGCCAGGGTGGCTCGCATGATAAATTTACTGGAAGCTTATAGCACAGTTAAGACTTATTATAATAATTCAACGTACTTACTCAGAACTTACTCAAATATGTAAAGCTGTTTTGGTGTCACACACTCTACTAAACAACTATCTTTCACAGGAGAGGTGAAAGAACTGACCACCGGAAGGACACTCCTAAAGAGGGGGAAGAATTCAACAAAAAAAAACCCATATGAATTTGATGGGAGTGATGATGAAAGGGGTAAGCCCAAGCATGTTCTACCTCTCTCTGCCTTTCTCCTTCTTTTGCTTTTCCTTTGTCCACCTCTACCAGGGCCCAAATCTGCCCTGTTATCACAAAGTTTCAGAATTGGGGTACATTTAGGAAGAATAATGAAAATTACTTTAGTGTGCCTTATTCCACTAAAAAGTTAACTAGAGCATGTATATATTTAAATGATTATAAACATGCAGAAAAATAATAATTCTAGCTCTGATGCGGTCACCATTCCATTGACACATTAACCACAAACTTATTGGCTGCTTGCTTTTTGCTACCAACGCATACAAATAGGAGTTATGTAATGCTGTATATGCATTAAGATTTGCACAAACTGTTTATCCTAATACACCACAAGTTCTGATGGAAATTGGGCGACCTCTGCACTCCCAAACCAGGCAGAACCCTGTAGCACCTGTAGCTGTCAGCAGTGATTCCCCTTCAGCAGCAGACAGAGGATGACATGGATCAGTGATAGACTGGTTTTATGTTCATTCTTAAACTTCTCCCAGTTTGTATTTAATAAAGGGGGATATCATTGAGTCTATGTGAGGACTTTGCTGTTCTATATATGAATGAATTTCCAGTCAGCTGTAAGTTTTTTTTTTTTTTTTTTTTTTTTTGGGCTCAAACTAAGCCCAATCAACAGTCCCACAGTAAAGTAAGTCTTCTATGTTCAGTTGGTGTTCAAACTCAAATGATTCCATGCAGGTATAGCAAACATAGCAGCTCCTCAGAGGTAGATGCAGTAACAGTTGAAAATGGGTTATTTAAGATGGGCAAAGCACAATGTAAACATTAAACTGCTGTACTATAAAGTTGAGCCAGTAGAAAAAAGATTACAATATAGTTGTGAGTACAAGGTGATCAAAAAATCTGCTGAATGTCATTTAAAAATGTATTAACTGATAT
Source organism: Channa maculata (assembly GCA_020496755.1). Classification (NCBI taxonomy): domain Eukaryota; kingdom Metazoa; phylum Chordata; class Actinopteri; order Anabantiformes; family Channidae; genus Channa; species Channa maculata. The sequence continues at coordinate 22,815,538 of CM035612.1, read as the reverse complement.
TCTAGCTTGAATAACATTTAAACAGCAATATTTGATACTTCATTCTACTAAACAATTATCTTTCACAGGAGAGGTGAAAAACCCGACCACAGGAGGGACACTTGTTGAGGAGAGGGGGAAGAAAAATTCAACAAAAAAAAGACGGGAAGAAGGGGGTAAGTCTGGCCATTAAAAAAACTAATTTTTTTTTCAGCCTGAGTTCAGTATTTATTTATTTTTTGCCAGCTTAAATATTTTTCTATTAAATTGGTACATTTGAAGACCATACAAGTGGTGTAGGACTAGGGGATTGCGTTGGTGATGCAGGGTCATTACTTGAGTGTTAACCACATGATTGGTAGGATGTTTTTTGGTGTTGCTTGATAGGACCTAGGTAATTTAAGGGTCATTGTTAGAATTTTGCTATGCCCTAATATGCTTTTATAACTGCAGAAGCAGTACTGGTGTGGCAGTCAATGCCAGGAGTAGTCAGAGTTGATTAAAGGTAGAGTGAACATCTGCTGCAGGGATTTTCTATTGTTTATTAGGTAAATAAAGTAGCTATGCTGCTTGTAGTGGTGGCGAACTAGTAACAACCAAGTGCCTACCAATGCTTCTAACATTAATAGAAGCCTTGGTAGACATTTCTCTTGTAGACACTGCATTAAGGTTAATTGTAGTGCAGGGCAATTAAAATGGGCCCTAAATACAGATAGTCTGAGGCAAAACGTTGGGATATATATTTTATAGTGAGTATGTAGTGAGTTTTATAGAGTATAGTGATTAATGCAGGAACCAGACCAGAAACCAAAGACCTGACTATGAAACAAGGCACTCCACCAACCAAGAGTTCCATTTACCATAATACACACGCCAGATATGCAAGTAGGGGCTACAGAATGTCCACAATCCTAGACATACTAACTTCAACATGGAATCTTCTGTACTTATAGTTCCTAATGCCAGCCTGCACTATCGTGTATCTGTCCCATAGACCTTCATTGTTGTCCAAAAACTAACAAAACACTTCAGCCAGACTTACCTTTCCAATGTGCAATATGTATGGATACACATTTGACTGGCAACAGTACAATGAAATGCAGAGCTGAAGGGATAACATTTACTAAAATATGTTAACCAATAATTTAATTCAAAAGATAAACAAGACTATAGGGTGATAAGAAAACAGTGGTAAGTAGAGAACATTCAGTGTTGGTATTATCTGTATGGTTATTAACTATGTTTATTTTAGAAAGTGACTAAAGTTATCCTGTTAATTAGTTCAGCTAATACAATCCACAACATGGCACAAGACAGATGGGCAGACTGCTAAAAATAATGAAATGATGTAAAAGAGCTGGACCTGGAAACATTGAGGGATGTAAGCACAGCAGCAGGATTTAGAACCGTGACCCATAGATTACAGTCATGCAGTCAACAAAATATTGGATGGCATGATAAATTTTATGTATCCATTGTAGTTTTAAGGAGATTGTATTGTATCAGAAGATTTCTTAAAGATAAGTAAAGCTGTTGTCAAAGTAGTACTCACAGTTGAGGAAACAAACTTGGTAGCAGTAGTAGAATCTTTTAATAGTAGTAGTTTTGCCAGAAGTGGCATTTTACCATTTTGTTGAACAATTATACATTAAGATGTTAAGAGTAATGTATCTGTTCATTTATGTTTTATAATATTTGCAAATATTCTAATCAGCTCCTGTAATTTTTGATAGATTCCTCAAAAATAAGTAAGGAGACCCTGGACTGGACAGAAGACTGCAATCCAGCAAAACATGCTGAAGGTTGTTGCACTAAGGAGGGTGCCAGCAGAGACTGACTGCCTTCTGTCCATTGGTAAAGTGTCAAGCACTCTGACCTGGAATGACGTTAAGTATTTTGTTTACAGTTAAATTGTTCAAATCAAGAGGAAGCTTTTATTTTAGTTTTCAAGATCTATTTTCCTTTTGAATACTGAGTTTTTAAGTGGCTGTTTTTGTTGTTTAGTTTTTTTTTTTTAAAGTAAAGAAGTATATATATTTTGCAGTTTAGTACTTGAAAAATTTCAGCAGTACTTCTGTTTTTCTTTTTTCCTGGGCATGTATCTGCACTCTTTGGTTTGTGTCAGGTGACACATGTATACATGTTTGTATAAATGGTTTTAATAAAGTTGACCTTTTTACATTTTTATCTGATCATTAAATTCATACAACTCAATTCATTCATACTATATTACATATAGAACATAAACAGATGTAATTACTGACAATACATTTTTATTTAGATACAGACTGAGAATTCTGATGGTATATTACTAATCACAATGTTTACCCACTGTCTCTTCCATATAAAAATGGCTACGAAGTTGACCACTACATATGTGCAGAGTGGTGGGGGAGCACAAATTAAATGGATGGTCCTCACATGGTTGGTGAAAAACTTTTTCCTAAAACTTGTTTTTTAATGTAATCTGAGGCAGTGTAATGAATAAGGATGCCACCTAGTGTCTAGAATGACTACTTTTGTGTTGATGGGGGTAATGGAACTGCTGGTTCTCACTTTGTAGGTCTTTTAACTCGGCCCTCACTCTGCAGCAAGTACAGGACTGTGTGTGTGTGTGTGTGTGTGTGTGTGTGTGTGTGTGTGTGTGTGTGTGTGTGTCACAGGGAATATCAAGAAAGTTCTCCCTCTCTCTGGACTGACAACTTGGCTAATGGCAAACATCCCTCCTCTCCTTATTCCCCACTTCATCAACACCCTCGCCTCATTACCATGAGTCACACTCTAGCCACACACACACACACACACCTTCACATTGTCTTTACTGCTGGATGGCACTCTGGAAGATTATTACAGAGTCCCTTTCCTTGTGACAGAACAGGCAGGACTGAGTCATTCTGATTTGGAGGATCTTGAAACAGAATCACTGAGGAACCGTCTTCACTTTCTTCAGAGAAAGAAGAAGGTGGTGGAGAAAATCACAGATATCGTATCTGACAGTAAGAAAGTTTATACATCACTATGCTGTTTTTGAGGCTCTCTTCAATACTGGTCGTGAATTCAATCTCAATTCTACATTTACAAGGAACGTACGTCTCTTAATCTGATAGTATGAACTTCCTCATGTAATAAACATCAAGGGACAGAGCCATTTATCCTTCATATTACCATTGTCACACTGTGCATTTATCATCCTATTTCTTTATTTGCAGACTATGCAACTTAAAGCAAGGATGTGTCTGCCGACGCATCAGATACTAATCAAAAGCACAGATGTTTATGTGCACACCTCCCCAGCATTAGGGAACTTTAAGTTCATCCACATTTCCAAACAGGGATGTTCACATGCACAAAACAGTAGGTTAATGACTCTGCAACGACCGGAATCCAAGAGTACAACTAAAAGCAACTAAATACAAAGCAACAAACTTGGGCAAATGTACTGACATGGTCTCATAAAGCATTAATTATTGACGTTGCAAGAATTTCTAAGTATAAATGTACCAAATACAGAGCTGGAGTTAAATCCTTTACAACGCATGTTGCTGCTACTCTGGGTTTAACTAAATGAATTGATTAAACACTTTTTGTTTTTTTCCAACCCTGTTTATAGAAAAGTATTGCATCACTCATCTTTCTGGTTTGCTACTTGGATCCCACCTGTCATGGGGTCGCATTCAGATTTCTTTTTGCTTTGATTGCATTTGCAGATAGTTCGTTTTAAATGATTTAAAGCTAAAAAAATGCACGTTATAATATTTTAAGTTAACGCGTGCACAGTGTCCACTCTGCTACACGCAGCACTTCCTCTACTTGCTCTTCTACACTCCACACCCCTCTCTGCCCAGCACTTCAGGCAACTGTCACTATGAAATTACAATTAAACATAAAAAAAGGAAGGCACCAAATAATCCAGCATAAATAATTGAAATTCTCTGACTGGTTAGAAAGCCGAACTAAACTCGCACAGTGCTGCATCACAAGAGTCTTTGACTGCATCCCTCCAGAATTAGGCTAATAATCTAAAACAGTGATTCATATACGAGTGTAGCAAGTTACTTCCAATTAATTCAAGAAATGTGTGAGCACAGCTACAGTTCACCTCTACAGGCTAGAGGCTCTGGCTGAGAGCTGGAAGTAAATGAGGAAAGATTTTGAGCAGAACACACCGTGAGATTTTGTAATCCATAATAAAAATAGCCTTGATTTAGAGATCTACCTGGTACCTGGAGTAGTAGGCAATTTATTTACCAGCTAGCAGCAAGTCAGAACTTGTTTTGGAAAATAAAAAAGGACCATCTTCCATTAAAACAAGGGCTGTTTTTTCAGTCGTTTTTTTATCCTACTAGTTTAATACCATATTAAAACTTCAAGTCTTCATTTGCCATCGTTGGCCATCTTTGCTACTTTCCTTTTAGCCAGGCAAACTAAATTCCTTTAGGTACAACACTGGTTGAAGGACTGAAAGCTGCATTGTGCACGCTTGTGAGGAAAGTCTGCCTTTTCAAAATTTTCATATTTGCTTCTTGTATTAATGAATTGACTCATTTCCCAAACAACAAATTTCTGGTGTTTGTTTTTTTTTTGTAGGCACAAATCCAACTCTTCAGTGGATTTGCACAATAGAGCCAAGCATGGCTGGTTGGAGATTCGTGACAAAACAGAAAACCCTGCTGGATTCCTGTCAAAATGGGCCAATACCAAATACTAAACCAAACTAAAACTAAACACAAAGTACAAGTGTAGGTATGGCTGAACACAAAAACACATATTTTACAGAGGAGTGAAGTTTTGAAAAATGTTCATCTGGGGCCCCAGGTGCAGCAGCAAGCCAAAGATAATGGCCTGTCTTTTTCTCTGTCAGTAAAGAAACATTACTCAGCCAAGGAGAACCTACCAGCCACATTGGCCACATCTGCGGTGCTGAGGTTCTGAGCGTTCGGTCTCACTTTGAAGGTCACGGCAGGCCCCTCCACCCTGCAAAACACACACGTACACACAAAGTTAGAAGCGTCACACATCCCCCGTTTCCACTTTCAATGGTGATGAGGCGCTGTTTTTCAGACAGAGGGAGAAAAGATGTTGTGCTCATTAAAGCTCAGCCATACGTGTCCTTAAAAAAAAAAAAAAAAAAGCTTTACCCTACAGCAATTCTTTAGGCTGCTGCAATTCCCATCACCATTGCAAGATAACCTCTTGAATTTCAATGTAATGTGCCTGCCGGCATTTAAGCACGATGGGAAATGAAGAGAAGGAGGTCGGGGATGTGAGGACTTTGGTCATCAACAAGAGGATGCTTTGATACGTGACTCTCCAATGAGTGATTGCATTTCCAGCAGCCTACTTTATAATGCAATCACTAAGTTGAATCTAAATGTAAATGTAAGACATAGTGATAAATGTAAATTGAGGGTGACAAAGTGGGGCAGAAAAAAAGGCAAGAAGAGCAACAACGTGGGTAGAAAAAGGACAGAAAGACCTCTGTATTGTGTTCTAGGTGCTTTGGAAGGTGGGTTTTTTTTTCCCCCCGTTCATCTAACATTCATGCCAATAAAGCAGCATGAATTGAAACACTGAGGTAGAGAAAGGGAGAAGCTGGGTGGTCAGAGGCAGAGCGGAGTCTCCCAATGTGATTAACCTTTTGTTTTTCCCTACTGTAATTCAGACTAAAAGCCCCGGAGGAAGATATATTACCAAGTCCCCCATCCAGGATGCATTGTGTGCTGCTATAGGAAGCGACTGCTGCTGTAACAACACTATTATAAAATATGGTGACATCATTAATAGAGCAGGTCTAATCTGAGCGCTGCCGGCAGACAAGGGGGGGAAAAAACAATGGGGGTGGATTGAGAAAAGTGTTTTTTGTTTCAGGTTGATGGATTTAAATGGTTTCACTTTGTGGGTTTTGAGTGTGTCCTTGCAGGCTGTGGGGTCTGCCTCTTCACTTTCAGTGGCCTAACAAAAGGACGGGCTAATGGGCCCATTTTTAAAAAATTAAAATAAAACAATAGCAGCAGCTAAATTACTAAAACGTGGCGAATCAGAGCAAATGCTAAGCACCTTTCCTCAGTATTGAGCAGTATTACAGTTTATTACAGAAAGTCTTTGTAATATACTACATTTTACGCAGGGGTGGGAATGATCTGACCCCTGGCTAATTACATCTAGAGCACTTCCTGATGGACATGTGACGGGTCCACTGATTTGGAGCCACATGTGATAACGTAGTTGGACTTGCACTTTAGCTTTAGCTACAGTGGTAATGCATTTCCAGGTAGTGGTGGGTTGGCAGGGGATGACGTAAAAAACATGCACGGTTTTGAAATGCAATTGGGGTTTTTAATTGGGCTTTTTGAACCCTGCGGTCTGTGTGGTGAAAGGAAAAAACACAATGGAACCAAATTCACATTGCTGCTGCAAAAACCCTGTTGAATGTTCTACCATTCTTACATTTGAGGTGCAATAAACTAATAAGACTAAGTCAAATGAATAATCCCCAGGGCAAAACTTGGTAGAGCCAAGTGCTTAAAAATAAGAAAATCATTTACACTTGTGTCATTCCAAAACTAAACCTCTAAATACAGGCCCAGTCTCAGTCAGTGTGTCTGCACAAGTCCACACAAAGCTTTGGCTCATTTTTCTGACCATTATTTCTCCTCCAAGGTATGAGGCCGATATATTTGTCACATCTATGAAGTGATTCATCAGCCGGCGCAGGCAAAGTCTGTGTGTGTGATGAAGAGAGGAAAATCACTCATGTTGGGTTGATCACACATCCATCTGTCGGCCTCTGCCACCCACGGCAGCTCCTACACAAAGACACCACATCGACTTTGAACCGTGTAAATAACCTTGTCACTGACCGGGCCAAAGAAGCTCACAGGAGGTGATTTCTATATCTTCTACTCCTCATATTTATCATTTTGAAAGATGTTGGACTATATACAGTAACATTTTACAATACAAGGTCTTTGTCAATGATTACATATTAATTCATTCAGCTAAAACCCTGAGTACTAACGACCATTTTAAAGCTAATAAAACAACAAAAATCGGATGTTGTTGACCTTTGTTAGCTTCAATAGAGAAGCAGAATTATTTTTATCGATTGAAGGGAGGGAGAAAAAAAAAAGTACCGTAGTGATATTTGATGATACACACTACCATCTAGGAAAAAAGTGGCAGCTACACTGATGGCATGATTGGCAGTAAATATGAATCCTGTCATCTTTAAAAAGATAAAACATGTGTTCAGTCCTTGGTTGAAAGGATGACATCATCTTTTCAGACAGACTTCCTTTTCTCATGGAGCTTGAAATATCCATGAAATATATTGTATTGTTGGGGCTGAGAAACTATTTTTCTTTATGGCCTTAAAAATGTTGTGGAAGACAGCCCTTCATAAAAGTATAATCACAAGGATGGGAGATGTAATAAAAACCTTTACAGGTAACCAAACTAAAGCTAAAAAAAAACATTATAGAAGAAGTCCATCATTTAAAGAATTCAATAAAATAAGTTGCATATCAGCAGCAAATGTGCTAAAGCATCAAACAGACACGTCTACTGAAATTGCATAACATCAGAGTGATAATGTCAACCCGCTATAAGGTTGAGGTCAGAAAACAAAGACAAATTCCCAGACGTTTGGAATGAATTCAGATCAGCTGATGGATGATGCTCCCTTAGGTAAGATAAGGCAAGATCGCTTTATTGCCATTACAACAAATGTTGAAAACTTTGCCTTGTGTGCTTATGGGTCAGAGGCACCGACACTTAACACAGACAGCCATAAAGACATATTACAAATATACTTAGATTTCAGCCAAATTAGAAGCTGAGAGTGTTTAAGGTGCAAGAGGTTTGCTGTCCAACAGTCTGATGGGGGTCTGGTGGGGTCTTCCCTTACACTGTTCATAATAAGGCTTTTTGGCAATTTTACAATTCTGTTAGAATTACTTTCCTGTTTCACGTTTGCAGAGATTTTATTACCTACATTTTCAAAAAAATCCTTTCACACTTTCAACTGACTTCAGATCCAATTTTAAGAATTGTTTTTTTCCTCCCTGACATCTCCCAAAATCTATAATCATCCGTTGAGTTTGCAGGCAGCACAGCAGGTGGGGGAGTGGTTAGTGTTGTCGTCACACCGTTTCCAGAGCCCTCGTTTGAATACTACCTGCCGTCTGTGTGGAGTTGGCATGTGTGGGTTCTCTCCTGGTTCTCCAGTTTCCTTCCTCAGTCCAAATAATAAGCAGGTAAAGATAATAAATGGCTCTTCCCCCCCCCCCCAAATGTTGATGAAGATTATGATCCATTCATCTGATTGTGATCGATTCATCTGACTTTTAAGAGTCCAACCACTGTAGTATCATCAGCAAATTTAAAAATGTGGCTTAGAAAGCGTGTTCATTTGAACCTAACCAGGTGTTTTAACACGATATAAACACAGCGACAGACATCATCGGTTTGGGGATTTGGATCCAACAGCAGCTGAATGTGGTACAAACTAAACGATGATTTAATGCTGTATACAAACTTGAAAATGGTGTAGGTAGATTTTCCTGTAGGTAGACGTTTAGGGCTCATAACTGTCACCGAGTCACTAATAAAATGGCAGATTTTTGGAGTATTCACACCTCTGCTTTTATCAGACTACATCTGGCTCATCATCCTCACATCCATCCAGTTCAGAGCTGCTCTCTCCTCCTAGTGGAGGCTCTTTGATATGACCCTTCAGCTCAGACACAGACATTACATCACCTCAACCCTCCCGTTTCCCAAAAAAAAAAAAGAAAGAAAAATCCAGTTGCACTCAGTGGCGGTTATGCAACAGCCATCATTATTCGGCGCGGCCAGCAGCAGTCAAAGGCTCTGCGAAGCCACCGTCATCAGCGCTTCCCTCCCGCCTGCTGCTTTGCCCTTAACCACTACCAGGCCACTGCGGCAACTAAAAACAGGCCACTTGCCGAAAGCGCTCATCGTCAGTATTATCTCATCAGTATTGAATTGTTCCAAATGAAAAGCAAGGGTGTGAGTCACTCTCCAGGTTTGTTTTGTGCCTTGGTACAGTGTGTAGGCTCACTTTTATGATTCACATGTTGCCAGTGTGGAAGTTTTGCTGCAGGCTCGCTGAACCGCTGCTGTTCTCCGGCTCCGGCCCCAGGAGGAAACCGTTAGAAAAGGGAAGTTTTGTTGTCTTTTCAGTAGCTGGGGGTCGCACAGGTCGCCAACTACTTTGTTCAGACACATTTCTGTTGTTGTAATATGCTAATCGGCTGCTACAGTATGAGGCGTAAGGTTGAGGTGCCTGCAGTGTTGCAAATGGATGAAGGGGAGTTTGTACAGTGGCTGAGAAGCAGGAAAGATGTATGGGCGGGAAGGGGGAGGGACTCGTATACAACAATCTCACATAGAAGTTGCACTTCGCTTTCAGCCTTCAAGTTATTCAAACGGTTGATACAATAACAAATGCACATTTTATACAAAGAGCAGATTTAAAAAAAGCCCTAGTTTTTCACTTGGGCTCTTGAGATTGCAGATTTGATGAGGTGTGTGATGTGATTAGATTAGAGCTACTCTCTGTCCTTCAGAGTGATAAAGGCAAGTTTTGGGAAGCCAATGAAAATGATAATACAGTTTGTTCTATTCCAGCACTGAGAAGAGTTGTTAAGACGGTTCTGTTCATGCCAAAGTTGTTTATTGGATCCCTCTCCTACGTTTCCGTCTGCTGGCATTTCTTTCATACCGGATTTGAGATACATGTAATACATCTTTGCTGAATTACAACTAGATTTATTAAGTTCAGTGTAAGTGCACAGTTAGCACAATTACATCCCAATACTTCACACTTACATTCTGTCAACAGCTGCAGGTTTGTGTGTTTGAACAATACAAAATCGGGAAGACGGTTTACTCCAACTGGACCGAGACATTTTTTGTTCGGCCTATTTGTGCTTTTTTTTAAAACATATTTTTACAGATTTTACTTTTTTTTTTTTTTTTTGGCACAATACTTAAGTATTGTGTACCCAATATATTACTTCAAAGCGAATCATTACTCAATAGTTCTATGACGACGTGAAGAGTACGAGCACAAAACCAAGAAGAAGATTTGCAGTAGTTGCTGGCGCATTTACTGCTAGATATTTGTAGTTAGTAATCAGTTGTACACACAGGCTGGAAAGTTCCTCTGGATTTGCTGCATTTCTCACCTGGGAACACTTTAAATGTTTTTACATGTGATCCTCATTTATCTTAAAATGTTCTTCATTTTAATCTTACATATCATCAATGTGTTTACATTGTAGCTGGTTCCAGTGCAGTATTTCAGTACCCTGTCCACTCTACACTAAACACTACTCATTTTCACTTGTGTTTCTAACATCAGTGCCCTAACTCACACTTCTGTGCCAACACTGATTACATCGCTTTAGCAGCTAACACTGCTTTTGTGATAAACCAGGTGGGTACAAGCCGTAAAATATGATTTAATAAAAAGTACTGACATAATGTGCTTGCACAGTAAGATGAAATAGACGACGTATGCACTATGTGTAGCTGTCAATTCAGTAAACCGCCTCATTGTGTCATTGTGTTGGGATTTGAATCACCTGAATGTTGCCAACTTTGTTAAAATTCAACATACCGCCAGGCTTAACTTAAGGGAAATGTTAAAAGTGAGGCCCAAGACATATGTAACACTTCCATTTGATTGACTAGTGCAGGCATTAACTATACAGTTGAATTAAATAATAAGATTACTTTAACATTAAATTCATGTGAGCTTAAATATAAAGCGGACAAGCTCAACTGAGAAGCTAAAGGAGAGAAAGAAACTTGTGTGGCTGAAGAGCAGGGCGGTTAAAGCGAGCGGTGGCAGGCTCAATGTCAATCTCAAGCTTTTGTCTCTGGGTTTACTTGTTCTGATGATGATGACGACAACGACGACAACTGCCACTGCCACAGTGGTGAGGAGCCAGGCGGCCTTGGAAAATAAGCGTGGCGCCTTTGACAAATTGTCAAGGCGGCTCCCCCTGCTGGGCTTTCACTGTGCTCACAACAAAAGAGAGACCCCCAGCTTTCTCCCACTCTCTCTATATATCTCCATGTCTCTCTCGGTCACTCTCTCAGTCTCCAATCCATCACTCTCTGCAGTGTATATCGCCCCCAGCCCCAACCACCACCACCTTTTATTCCAAGAATAGAAGAACAAAAGACAAAAGGTGCATTAGAAGAGGAGAACAGTTTGGGCCACCCAGGGACTCAATGTAGCAGACAAGGTGCTGCAAAACAACGAGAGCGGGTAGTGGGGGTGGAAAGACTGAGTGGATGTGTGCGTATCGCACCGCACGACCTCAAGCCATCCAATCCCCACCTTTCCACACACATCCACAAGTGCATGCGAATTCTGAATTTTTTTCCTCCGTCTCCGTTTGATTCAATTTGGTTTTTAACTCTGTTTAGAAGTTTTTAACTTATCACATAAAAACCTCAGCACACACTCAGACATACTGTATATACACTCAACCTAACAGCATTTTACAGCGTTTCTATTAGTTTAGCAGCGTAAGAAGTTTCAACCAGCTGCTGCAGAACCTCTCTAAAAACAAACGTTTCATAAAATCAACGCTGACATAGTGACTGTGAATGAAAAATCCGTGTTTAATAGAGTAAAGAATGTGCTCTGCAAACATGTTAACAGATAAACTATCCAAAATGATTCTGAACAGAATGATTTCATAATACACACAGTATTGTAAGTGTTAACGCTCAGGGAGCTGTTTGTCAGAATAAAAGCAGGTGTCAAACGTCAAATCAGCTTCAAGAAGGAGCATTTTAACATGATTTCTCAATGTAATAATTTTTTGCCCTTTTGTTTTTGTTACGTGAGCCGTCTCATCAACATCCACAGTTCTTTCGGAATGGTCGAGTCCATTTTGCACTGCAATCATGAGTGTGAGAGCGCACTTCATTGTGACATTTTTCCACATAAACTACGCACTCGAAACGCAGGGTTATAATTAGGACATGGCTGTGGCTCTCAAACTGGAGGGGTTCGAACGGAGAGAAAAGACAGATAAAGTATAAGCATATCAGACAAAATTAGGTGCTGTAGGAAAAGTTTAATCCTCACAGCATGAAGATTCGGGATAGAGATGATCAGCAACAACTGCAAAAATAAAAAAGGCATGTGATCAACTTTACTTCAGCGTGTAAACACAAAGTTATCACAATTATATTTAATGACTCCAACTGTCTGTTGCACCCAGTAGAACCCAGTGTGCACCCAGCTAAAAATCATTCCAAAGGCAGCGTTATCAATAATGTAGAAACCAAAACAACAGCAACAGCTTGTAACCTGTTGTATGTTACTGTATAGTATCTGTCAGCAAATGGTCAAAACTTTAAACACTTGCATGTTTGACTTCCTGTAGGTTATTCATTCATATCAAAACCTTTGAGCCCTACAGTAGTTGCATACATTCCTTCAACTGTGACCACAAAGACCTCTGTAGAAACAGTTATTTACACATACAAAGTCTCTACTGTCTGTAATCCCCAGTGTGTTCAACTGTAAGCCACAGCAGCAGCACTTATTTTTGATGTTGCAGCTCACAGCATTGAAAATGTTCACAGCCTGCTGCAAAGTCACCTGGGGTGGGAAAATATAGCAACAACTCCGAGGAAGGATATATTGAAAGTGGCAGACAAAGACCGAGGGAGAGAGGAGACCGAGACAAGCTAAGATTGAAGAGGGGAAAAAGAAGAAGGAGCTGAGAAAAAGACTGGAGAAATAGATGACGACAGATGAAGCAGAGACACAGGAAGGCACAGATAGAAAGAGGGTTCAGGCAGAGTTCAGTCTCATTAATAAATGATTGCAGTCAGCAGTGGCTTGACTCCAACATGTCAATAATGCGAATGAGCAGCTCCCGTTGCTGTCCTTGCCCCCTCAGAGCATGAAAATAAGGCGATGTCCTTGCAGTGGTGGTCCGCACAGGAAGTGACACAGCTCAGTTTATAGACGTTTGCCTCTACAGCACTTTTAGCCTGCGACTCGACATCCTTGTGATTTCAAAATGTCAAGGCCATTTGAAAATGTAATTTTTAAATTCATTCAACTGCTTAGCTGTGTGACAGCTGGCAGGGCTTCATGTCCATAGGCAGTGTTACAGTACGGGGCTAAGAGTGTTTTAGAAGGACATTAAAATGCCTGAGCACACAGATGGAGCTTTGACTGTGTGTTGACCCAGTACCGGCAGCTCACTTACAATCCAAGTGACCGGAACAACGTTAACAGCTCCCATTTTGGGTTATAAACATGGTTTTACATTGGGGTTAGTGATGCCAATTTGATGATTAAGGACACAAAGAGAGAATGAATACAAGTCAATCGAAAGTCTCCATAAAGACACTGATAATTCTGATCTTTACAACCCTATGATATTTTTTTTATTTGACGGCTTAAACTTGTTTACCCCCAATAGAAGGAAAAACTGGCATATTTATGAAGTGGTAGTGACTACAAACAGTTGCCAGTTGGCACACGTGACATTTTTTAAGTGTCAGTTCCTATATGATCAGAAACAGATTTCACTTGCTGTAACACGTCCTGCTGGTAATACAGGATTTTAAGAGGTCACTTCATAGGATACTTACTACGTAAGGCCAAAATCCAGTCCTCCATCTGTTCACTGCTCTTTTCTGCTGTCCAAAAAAATAAGAGTCTACCCGCCCCAAAAATATATATCTCCTCAAGCTATAAACCATTTGTTTGTCCAACTGTGTGGTGGAAAATAATTACAACTATAAACCTGCCACTCGAAATAATATATTGCTATGAAAATTGTTAAACAAGCTGAACATGTTCTGGTCAAAAATGGCAACGAATAAAATCTGTTCCACAGAGCCAACACATTGGAGGTGAGAAATTCATCGTGTGTATTTTTTACAGTCATAAAGACAATATTACTAGAGCCTCAAAGAACAAACTTTCATACAGCCCCACACAAGCAACGTGTGTTGTGAACAACAGTATGATGCTAAACTCCATGGGCATCTTTAATAAAATTTTTGCCCTAAATGTATTTTCCTGAGAATTAAATGGAATAAATAAATTCTATTGCATTATTTTTGAGAACAAATTAATAAACCGGTAAAATAAATTGGCATTGATACAGTAATAGTGTCCTTATTTCGGAATTCACTGACTCTTTGACACGGCCTCAAAATCAAACGCTCCTGTTTGTGCCACAAATAAAATGTCTAATAAGAATGAGTACAAGGCGTCTTCTGTGACTTGGGCATTTACAGTAGAACAGAGCTAAGCTCAGGAGAATTAGAAATAATAATTCATGCATTTATTTGATCATCATGGAGCGATCTCTGCTTGAAGCTATAATGTGTTCCTTAGCTTAAAACTAGCATCAGCCTTAAGATCAATCCACTCTGCACCTTCTTCCTGCTTTGCTATGCTCTCACCTAAAACTTTCCTCCAGGCTTTGCGCAGCACTTTAGGTATTAGTCACTATGAAATTACAATTAATAAGAAACTGCAGAACTCACTAGTCAAGCAGAAATTGTTGAACTGCTCAGTTGGTAAGAAGGGCGACACACACACACACACAAAAAAACTTTTAGGAGGGAATGTTTGTGCACTGCTGCTGGTGATGTTCTGAGTGTAACTTTATGGGAGGGGTTGAAAGAACCCTCTACCTTGAGGCAAGTTTCACAACATTATTCTACTAAAATATATCAAAGTTACATAATGTAGCTTTAGAGTTCTTTCAGTAGAAGGGATGGGGTCCAAAGTTCAGTCTCTGCTCAAAAATGTATTCAAATCTGTATCTAAAGCTAAAATGAAGCTAATCGTTTAGCATAAAAGTGTCGTAAAAGGCTGCCGTAAAGAGAAAACAACAAAGTGGGAATTTTGAACTAAACACTTTAACTTTGATAGATGTCAACGTAATAGATAGATTAAAAAAAAAATTTAAGTTATACAAATACATACAAGAGATCAGCAAAGTCAGTCATCTGGAGTTTGGACCTGCGAGCCAGGAGCGCCAACAGGTGCAGGCCTTCGTCCGTCTGGAGCCTACATTTGATGGTGAGGAGGAGGGAGCAGGTGGGAAGAGAGAGTAGAAAAGAGGAGATGGGGTGAGGGGATCAGGAAAGACAGGAGAAGGTGGAGAGAGAGAGACAACAAGAATAGTCATCAGTTGAAAAAGTCTCCAACTTTCTGGGAAACTTAGGATTAGTCACCTTGCTTTTGACTGGACATTTGTAAAATAAAAGATTTACATGCATTTGCTTTGCTATAGACTGTCTAACCCACAATTTACTTGGCGTTTCTTCTTTAAATCAAAAAAACCAAATACAAATAAAATCCGTTCCCTATTCAATTACAGTAGTTCATAAAAAGTTAAATTCTGCTACATGACGCCTGCTGAGGCTTGTATTAAGTTTTACTTTTTGTATTTTTAACTACAAAATGTAATAGCAAAAAACTACCATTTGTAGAGAAATCATTCAAACTGTGTTTAGAATTTACTCCTACTCTGATTTTTAATCATAATAGGTGTAGAATGGCAGATCCTGGGAACCTCAACTAAGAAAAGAAGCAGTAAAGGAAAAACAGCAAATATGTCCAATGATGAAAGTAATGTGAGCAGATACAATATATCTGAGGACATTTTAGAGTAATATCAGGCATGTGAAGAGTGAAATAAAAGCCTGAAAGAGAAATCAGGAAGAAAATAAAACATTCCAGCCTTTCCTCAAAAGCTCCCAGGTGAGGTCAGACAGGTGTAAAGCAGAGAGGGCGGTGAGGTGAATACTGAAGGAGGTGAGGAAGGTGGAAAGTAGGAATCTTGTTATCAGCACTGCCCACTCCTTAATTTCAAGCTCCTAAGTGTGTGTTGACAGGAAGTGACAAGGTCAGAGCCTTAAACGCCAACTCTGCCAAAGTCCTTTCATTTGGTAAACGACTGTACAGTTTCCCACAATGAGAGTCTGTAGATGTGGGCCACATGGGGCTAAAGGAGAACAACTGCACCTCGACTCCTGATCCACTGCCGTTCTGGTTAATGCGTCATCAAATAATGAAATAAAGGCCATTCGTGTTTGCTCAAATTGTAATGAGCATTTTAAGGAATTTGAATTTGTTCACAAAGCAGTTTAACTGTAGAAGCAGCCGTACACAGTCTGTACAAATTACTTCATTCACTACAAAGACATTCAGTGCCAACAGGTTAATGTTTTTAGTTTAGGTCAACGTAACAAGGAAAGTGACTGCTGCGAATACGTAACTAAACTTCGGTATAGAATAAACAGCCTCAGGGAACAACCAAATTGAATCTTCTAGAGCGAGACGACCGACTGCTTTCCAGAGTCAAAGGTCACGCTGCGGCCAGCGCCTCCTTAGCAGCCAATATAACAGCGTGTCTACGCCGTTTTTCCACTGTACACACTACTGTCAAGCTCATATTTAGACACTTCGGACGCTAAACCGCAGCACAGGGTGCAGTTACAGGTTTGTTTCAACTGAGCCCAGTTCTTTCAACACACAAGCTTTTCACCAAGCTCTGAGAGAACTAGTTTTAATGTTTTACATTTGTAAAGACGTCAGTTTGCTCATCCAGACATCATTCATGTCCCCTTCTGTCCCTTTCATCCTTTTCCTTGCTTTTTGGATTCTCACTCTTGGTCTTTTAACTTTTTACACTAGTCTTTTGTTGTTCTCTTCCAGAAATTATTTTAAAGCATTAATAGTCCAAACTAGATGAAAGTTTAAATGGACTTTTACTTTGGATACTTTGTTGAAACTGCATCTGTTAATACTCACATGAGCTTATTTATAAAAAAAAAAAAAAAAAAAAAAAGAAAGTGGGGGGACTCACATCAGTGGAAAAATTGAGGGACACCAAAATAAATAGTCAATTAAGAAAGTTTAGATACATGCATAGGGCAAGCAGGAGAGAAGAGTGTGTGTGTGTGTGTGTGTGTTCGTTCATGATTAAAGCTCAATATCCCAACTCCAAGCTAATTGCTTTCTATCTGCTGTGGACTCGTCTGACCTCCCTTCAACTCCTTCGGCTGAATTCAAATGCAGAGAGGAGACTCCTCCAGACACCTGCTGGATACACAATATCTCCTTCAACATCCGTTGCTACCTTCAGATGACTGGCTGCAAAGATAGGGAGGATAACTGAAAGACATGTTCTCCAAACTGTGGAAATCACTCACTTTAGACACATTTAATTATCAGCTGTTTACTTTCTTTGGTGCTTAGCGATCACTGGATTTCTTTTTTGTAATTTGGAGTTACAATTTTGATTAAGCTCCTTAAAAAAACAAACAAACCGCTTTTCTCACAGCAGAACAGTTGACTCTGGTTGAATTGTGGTTAAGAAACTGGATTGCATACGGTGTGTATGAAAAGTAACTGACAGCCGGTGATTATCCTGCCACTTCCTGAGCATGGAGAGCAGACCGCAGCTTCAACAGCCCACAGTATGAGTCAGTCCTCCACAACACAGAGCAGCTGCTTCAGATCTGACACCCGTGATCACGCTGTCTGCCTGCAGATCCTGAATGCAGATAGCTGCACCAGGGGACCTCACAGCAGCTAGTACACTAGCTCTGGAGCATACAGTACCATTGGCTTTTGATCCTTCTACAACAGCAGGATTTTTTTCCCCCCCTCAAACAGCAGCTTCTGGTGAATTATAGCCTACATCATTTTCAGCACAACGGCAGTATGTTCTGTCCAGTTTTTCACCTATATAGCCATGTGGGTCCCGAATGTCTGATTTTACATAGAACTGCCTGGTTTCACCAGCCAAATCGTTAGTATAACCCATTATTCAAAGATCAGCGGCTTTCGGCTTGTCCCTTTAGACGTCGCCACAGCGAAACATGTTCCACACGTTGATTTGGCGTGTGTCTTTACACCAGATGCCCTTCCTGCAACAACCCTTCCATTTTTAATCCAGGCTCCAGGCTGGGCTGCTCTACCCAATGCTCTACCACTGAGCCACCAGGCCCCCTTTAGCCCATTATTAATACTGTTAATAAAATCAATCTGTCTGCGGGGGAGATGACATCACTGTCTCCCCCAAGTTAAAATTTTGTTTGCCAAGGTCTTATTTTGACTCTTCCCATTCAGTAACAATACTGCAACCAGGTATCATCAACACTTTATCACCAAGGTAAAATGACTACCACTTGTGGACCAACTTTTTTTTTGCTTCTTCATCATCATGGTTCATCCAATGATTGATGTACAACTCATGAATGGGGGGATTTTTCACTAATTCACTACCGATAGTGCCATGAGTGAAATGAAGCACTCTGCAATACAAAGACTGACTTCTGATGGATAGTACACACACAAGGATCAAAATAAGACGTTATGAAATCAAATATAAAACCAGTTGATCTTTATTTTTCTTCAAGCCTGCTCTCAAGAATTCCCCTGAAGATAACAGGATTCAGCAAGATGTACTTCTACTGTATACACTGGACACGCTGCACTTTAAGTAAGTGTTAATCAGCATTTGACCATGTGTAGGGATGGATTTGTAAGAGCAGAGTTCGAGCACCAGGAAATACATATCTGTGAGCGCAATGGCTGATTAGAGCGAGCAGGAAAAACAGCTGGAGAAGACAGGCAAGGTTGGGGTCTCAAGTCACATGATTCGGTTTTAGTCAGACGCTTGACTAACTATGATACAAGGCTCCACTATACCTTGGTATTTAAGGCTTCGAAGGATTTGACTTATTAAATGATCGTATTTTTTCTAGATATTGAGAAGCTTTGTTTTTGAGACATAATTTGGTGATCAACAGAGAAAATAGTAAACCTGCAGACCTGGCAACCTATAGGACACACAGCAGACCAGCACAGGCCAGAGCAGGCAGTGGCTCTCATACAAGAGTGGCGTTCTGTAAAATACAACACCACTGGAACAGTAATACAGTTTGGATTAAAGGATTAAGTTGACAACACCCACATAAAAATGCTTGTGAATGCATTTGTGTTGCAAAAGCATAAATCACCCCATGGCCGCTGCGCCGCATTTGGCCATGAAGCCCCCTTGATTTGTCAGACTTGTATGGCCAAGGTGGCAGGTGAATAACCTCAGCTCTCAACAGCAGTGTAGAGCTGGTCACTCACTCAAAGTGTGTGTTTCAGGGGGAGGCTGTAAAAAGCGTACACAGTGCTGGACTACATGGGGCACTACACGAGGAGTGGACCTGGTTTAGCCGAGAAAATGTATTCAATGGGCATCATCTGCCGTCATTGCTTCCTTGCTCCAGCTCCTGACACCCACTCACTGACGGACAAATCCACAACCGTACAGTTTTATTTTCAGTAAGTCAAAATATGGATTCCTCTGGAGAATCACACACTTTAAGTTGATTATCATGGTTTATTTTTAGATTTTGCCGTTACTGCAAGACGTTTCTAATCATCAAAATGCATTAAAAAAAAACTGGTGCGCTAAAAATGCTATAATATTAGCTGAAAAACCTTAATCTTTATGGATGAGGTAATTAAACAAAACCTAATTTAAGTAATAAAGTGTTTAACAAGCAGCCACTATAGCTACATTTGCTTTTAGTGATGCTGGTCACTGTACTCATGGAGATGCCATAAGCTGTGTGAGTGTAATGCAGTGAAAAAAATATATAAATATCATAGTAATATAACACATTGCCTTAGCTGAGCTAGCTGAACAGGAGCAGGACCTTATTGTCTACAAATCAAACTGGTTTAGCCTCAGACAATTCATAAGACAATTCTTACAAAGCCTGGTTTGGAAGATAAGCGCACACGCAGTTCCACGTTTATCTGGCAGAACAGCAAAACCATAAACATACGGTAAATTAATGCATTTATAACATATTACATTAAAGTACTTAGGCCAAATAATTAAAAACAAAATATTGTCACCTCCAAACCTCTACAGGGCCGTTTCACCTAAAGAACCAGAGCATCTGTTGAGCCTTCCTGGTTCATCAATTTGTGAATGAAAATGTGTTTGATAAGCAACTAATATATATAGTCTTGATGCAAAAGCCAATAGGAAACCAGGGTAAAAACTGAATTAAAATCAGATTCGAGCTAAATGCAGTTTTGCAGATTTTGAAAACCTTTGATTTTTGTACTTTTTAAATAAGCGTTTAAGATCACAAAAGCCAGTGTGCCTTATGATTTCTATCAGCTGTGTGGGAGGGAAAGCATTTAAAGGTTAGAGGAGGACTAAAAATTGTGGGCCTCTGCGGCTACATGAAAGAGAGTGTGTTTGAGAGCAGGTGTTTTCCTCCAGCTGTGATGAATCCCCCCCCCCTTCCACTTCCTCCTCCCTCTCCTCATTCGCCACAGGAGATGGCTGCTGGTAGGTTCCTGTCATCAGCCTTCACCTCTGCCATGTAGCCAAAATGTCAGAGCTTTGCATCTAATCTTATTACGCCTGTAGCCCTGTGCAGACGCTCAGTTCTATTTCTATCACCACAGCGCTGTGTTTGAGAAGGATACTATGATTCAGCAAAAAGTAGATTAAAACACATCTGTCTTCTGACGAGGAGCATCAGTATGTACAGCCAGCGCCATCTCAAATGCACTAGAGATCAGAAATATCTATCAAAAGCGTTAACGTATTCAGTAAACTATAAAGTTAATACAATTATTTGCTATTGTAAAGATTTAGTGATGACTCTCACAACTGAAAGCTACATGTAAAGCTAATAACTGATGTGATTGTGGTTTTATGGACAGTGATAAACCAGATTTAAGCAGATGGCTGGCCCCAGTACCTTCCGGATCAACTGTCCTCACTGACACCAACACATTAAATCTTAACCGTCAATGGATATTTTGACTTTAAAGGAAATGCCGATTAGGATTTATTTATGTACTTTCACTGGAGGAGTTTCTCAGTTGGATTTTAATAGGGAAGTCTGAGGGATGTTTACAAGCATTAATGTACATTCGCACCCTAAACTCAAGCCACAGAAGTTGAAAATTTGTTGTTAAGTTGCCCTTTAAGCCAAAAATGAGTCTGTTCTACTCACATTTTGTGAGTGGTCAGCCTGGATTCACCCATTTGTTAATGCTATAGACCTCTGTTGTCCAAAAACTGTTTTAGAATAAAGTAATGTTTCATCCAGTAGAGCAGATAGCAGCAGATAGAGATCTATGGAAGCAATGGACGAGTTTATTCAGGCTGCAACTACCCCAACATTGATCCAGAAAAAAAAAGAAAGAAAATGACCACAGTTACTCTAACCTGTAGAGATTCACAGGTGTAACCAAAAATTATTAAAAATATTAAGAGATTTAGATGAAGTTTTAGTGAAACTGTTCTACCACAAAAGAAGCTATGTATTAAAATAAACCGAGAGGGATGAGTCTTTTTTTTAAAGGGTATTTTTCCATTTTTCCAAGTGTCAAGAACAACTTTGGTGTCCTTTTGAAGATCAGCAATCTCGCAGAAATGTCAAGAGACCCAGTGTAAAGTCACCGTGAAAGGTTAGAGTGCACTGAAGACTTATTACATCTGCAGTGAAAACTAAGCCTTCCAGCTGTTCACCCATAATCAGAGCAACACTCTGAATTTCAGAAACAGACGGTCTGCACTTTTAACTTGTGTGTACACAAAGCACACACACACACGGTGTAGGCCGAGCCCACTGGGAGAAAATTGGGCTTCAGTGTCTTGCCAGAGAACACTGACACATGGACAGGAGCAGCTGTGGATCAAGCAGGTGAACCCGGGATTGGCGAATGACTTCTCCCCCAACTGAAATCCAGCTGCTCGTAAACAGGTAAAGTTGTGCCTTGATGTAAAAGTTATTGTCAGAGGTGCTTTATTCCTTCCTGTAAGTTTCTGCAGAATGGTTATGTTCCTTAATTTATAAATATGAAAGGTAACTTATTTGCTTCACAGCGAGACTACAACTTCTGTTTTTGAAATGCATGTAGTTTTCTTTCATGTATGACTCATTCATCCCGCAGTACTGAATACAGCTTTTGAAGACCACCACAACCACAAATAACCTATTTAATGGTGGAATGGATCTTCTGGTAATGAAATAGTGGTTCAAGAGACAAATACTCATACTAGGTCTGCAAAGACCCCAAAAGCCCACTGAGCTGGTGAACAACTTTTTGGTGTAACCTCAGCAAAGATATTTTTCTTCTATGAAGTAACAATTAGGGCTGTGAATGACAAACAACAGTGTGGACAGATGGAAAGGAAACGATGTGGCGCAAAGGCCTTTAGCCACAATTGCACCTGCTGCAGCAACAAGATCTGTAAAGTAGGTCGGTGAAGATTCTCAGTAATCTGATCTTCGGATCTGCAAAGTAGCTTTAAATCCAAACACAGGAAGCATTTTCAGAATGCTTTCGATTTCAAACTGAAGAGCAGAGAAATCAATTTGAAAATAAATCTGCCCCCATGTGAGTAAGAATGTAAGATGGCCTGCACCTGTCACATGATGCAAAATGGGAAAACGATTTGTTCTTTGAGAGCAGCAAGAAAGAAACAGATGTTCTGACTGTTAACTGACTTGTTCACAATAAAAGTAAAAAGAAATAAATAAAAATATCATTATATGAAGGTGTGCCCAGCTACAGTACAGAAAAGTGGACAATGACACTGACTGATACATTAAGAGTGTACATTTCTGAAGTAATTATTTGACAAACTTGAAATGATGGCCTTCTTAAAGATCCATTATCAAACATATGTTTGCATTTTGCTTGTTTTCTTTAAAAATGTTTCTTGGAGTTTGTACTCACTCTTTGTCCGTAATGACGTAGCCAAAGACGTCCTCGTCAGCCTCCTTCTTGCTGGCTTTGACGTCCAGCTGAAGATCGGGAACATGCATCGTCTTCTTGTGCGGTTCCTCATACACAAGTGAAGCCGGCGGGGGCGCCACCTCCTTGACCCAACCTTCTACCTCCGACACCTCCTCCACAGACTGGGTGGCATCCTTCTTCTGCACAGTCACTCCTGCCCCACTGGTCCGACTCTGGACGTTTTCCAGGCCCACCTGTTGGCCACTGGGGACGTCGTTTTGATTTATTGCCGAAGGAGAGGAGCCGAAGGAAGTCTGGTCCAGGTAGGCGAGGAGTTTGCTGAAGAGGTTTCCTGTGTCAGGCTGAAAAAGAGAAATATTTATAGTGAGAACAAAAAAGAACTTCTGAGGTCCACGTGTACATTTCATTTATTCTGCTTGATTAGAACCCCTCTCAGGACTGGTTGGTTGCGCTTGATTGATCCACCTGTTAAGGTGAAAATCTTGACATCACAATCCGCCATTATCCTACAATTGTGAAAGTACAAGTCAAAATATTTTTCAATCTTTGTAACACAATGGCTGCTCTCTGTTCTTCCCCTAAATATTTAAAGCTTCCACAACTATGTAAGGGATTCAAAATGGCCACGATGTCCTGAAGCTATGTATGTTTTACTGTTGTTCAGTTCCCAATTTTTTCAGTTAATGCTAAGAATTTGTAAGAATCTTTTCAATCTGTGAAAATCTATATTAATTAGCATATTTATTGGTTTTAACACATATGGATGTGAGTCTAAAAACATGGACATTGTAGTCGGCAGACATGTGAGAGACTAATTAGATAGAGGTAAATCTCTATACTGACATCAGACGAAAGTAATGAGGCTTTGTTCAATCAAGATCTTTTGTCTAAACTGCTGAAAGTGAACTCGTGGGAGTTTTCCCGTCGGTGATGTCAGTGTGTCGGCGATCTACAGCTGCAAGCATGAAGAAATAATTGCCTTGAATCAAAAGGCACAGCCAACCTGTCGGAGTTTATACAGAATGTGACTATAATGTGCTATTATTCCTCTGCCGCTAGCTTCGGGGTAATTGCTTGTCTTGTCAAGATCCAAAAGCCAACATAAGCTATGTGAGCCAAAAACTTATTAAACTTGTTCCATTAGCACAAACCAAATGTAATTGTCTACAATTTCAAATTGTTTTTTGGGACCTCTATAAAACACCGTTGGCAGTTCACAGTGTACACACAGATAAAACTACTGCAACACTCCTGCAATAAATCATAACATCATGCAGGTGATAATGTTCAGACTGCCTTAGAGAGCTGTTTGCTCAATTACACGATCAATCTAATATGCGATATCTGACAGGTCCGATTTTGTCTGGCCCATTTATATCAGAGAGGCTGGGCTAAAAAACAGAACCACATTTGTGTATTGCAGTACTGCAGCATAAACGTCATCCTCCGTGGCGATAATTCATCTCTCTAAAAGTATTTGAACAAAAGCTGAACATAATCACCACCATGGATGAATATATTGAATCTAGCAGCTATATGAATTACTTTAGTATTTCTGGGAAGCTTGTGAATTTTACAACAGGGATCAGTGATGATTATACTGCATTGTTTTATGAATCTAAATCTAACAAGTAACTCTTTTCTGAAATAAAATGTTGGAGTAAAACAACAGTATTTGCTTCTAGTGTGGTGAAGTCAAAATATGAAGTAGCAGAAAATTCTCAAGCAGATATACCTCAAAAATGTACTCAAATGCAGTACATGGTAAAAGTTCCTTATCCCAATGGTATTGCGCTAGTGTACTTGAACCATCTCTAATAAGAATTATATATCAGCAGTGATTTGCTGTTTCTTCTCCAAACAGTACATGAATGGAGAGAAAAAAAAAGTTGGACAAAAAGAAAAGTATTTTGAAAAGTTCCCAAACTTTCTAAAAACCTGCTTTGAGTTACTTTCCGCGTAACCTCAGTGTCACATCATTGTCTCACAAGAATACTGAGTATCTTGCTACATTCTCAGGACGTTTACTTAATTTTTTTTCTCTGTAGCTGATGTCAAACACAATCAAAATTCTTTTGAAAACTGAAAGCCATGGGATTCATTTCCCTCCTAAGGCAGAATATTACATAATTGGACAAAATGTCAGCAGTTTTCTTACCAAAAACTAAATGCTTACCTTGACCCCCACATTAGGTTCTTCTGTACTCATGTGGCTCTCTGTTGGGAGAAAGAGAGCAAATGTATTTATGAAATGTATTTTTACCAGTGAGATGATAGAAAAAAAAAAACGTAATCATATAATCAAACCACACAGAAGCAGCAGATAACATCGTATCTCTAAATCCTGGCACAAAGGGCTAAACATCAATTGTGGTGCTCCAAATTTCAAGGACAGTTGGTAATTGCAAAAATTATCCTTCTTTAATATTTTGCTGCAGTAGTAATTTAGTTTTATTATTCTCTCTTTGCTGAGAAAAAACAGCAGAAAACCTTAATTAATAGTAAGTCTGCAAGTACTTAAAGGCCCTGATTTGTCCCTGTACCATGTTATTTTTAGTTGTAGTGTCTGCATTTTCAGGCAGAGTTGTCTCCGTGGACATCGGACCATTTAACACGGCTGTTTTTATACAGAGTTATTATTTCTACACTGATTTTCATGTTGCACTCTCGCATGGTGCTATCTGAGAGCTGCTCTGTCGTTTAAACCAACCTACACATTTATGTACATACAACAGACTTGCTTTCCAGCTTTGCTTAATATTTTAACCGTGTAACATTACAAATTGAATCACTATAAAATTACCTTGAAGTGCTGCAGGCACTATGGGAGTGTTCCCCTGTGGTTTCAGTGTAGGAGCATTCCCAAGCAGTGTTTCCTCTTCCTCATCTCTGGCAGCCTCCTCTTCTTCCTCCCCACCCCTAGGTTGCCCCTCCAGGTCTCTGGATCCAGGTCTAACCCGAGTCAGGCCCCTGTTTACTCCTTGGTCGTGGTCGACGACCTGCAGAGCATCAGCTATAAGGCTGGACAACTGATCAAGGTCTTTCGGTGTCAGGTTGTCCACATCCATGTGCTGCCTACCAACGTTCTTCAGAACATCCTCGATGAACCTCTCTGCAGCAGACACAAGGTAAGAGGACAGTTATTCTGACACAGTAAGAGACTAACTGGTGAACACAGTGGAGCATGTCAAAGCTAAAGAGTCAATGGTGTTCCTCAGCCGTTGGTAGAGACAAGACAGAGCGAAAAGAACAAATATTTAACTTCCATTCATCGGATAGGCACAAACACGACTACGAGTTTTGGGTTTGAAGTGCTAAGAAAAAGACTCATTTGAAAATTTGTCGTCCACCAATCCCACAGTTGTTGGTTCAATCCCCGGCTCCCTGGCAGTGACTCAATTAGCTGTGCAACAATATTTAAATGGAATAAATAGGGTTCAGTGCTGTCCTTGTGAATTGAATTTCCAGCAAACTTTCTAATGAAAGGGTTGAGTCCATCAAACAATGACAATTTGGGATGGCTGCATGACATGTCTTGTTGCACCTTGAAATACGTACCATCCACAGATGTGAGTGGGTCCTTGACTGGAGACCCTTGAGTTCTTCCCATCTTCAGAAGCCTGGGTTTTGTGCTCTCTTTCTTGAGCCCAGAATTTTCTATTCTGTTGCTGTAATAGGGCCTGAGGCGGGACAAGGGGGCTTTGTGCAGCTCGGGGCTCACCCCCCCACCACGCATGGACAGATACCTAGAGAGATACTGCCTTAGGGCACCCAGCAGAAGGTCACCCTCAGCCTGCGTGACGAGGAGCTGGTTCGCCAGAGGTCTCTGCTTCTGCAGAGGTTGTAGAGATGAGAGAGGGGAGAAGCTGGAGGCAGATGACTTCTGAGCCAAAGTTGGAGTCTTGGAACGATAGTCTGGAGGCATCCCTGATTGGAAACGCTCACTCTGAACAAATAAGAAAAGGACATTAGCACATTTCCTTAGTTTATACAACACAATTACGCTATTCTGAACTCAAACTGAATTCAATGCAATTGTGTGATTATCTGATTTCTTCTTATGAGAGGATATGAAACATTGCCTCTTAAGCTACACTGGTCCAAACAAATAAAATATAAATCATGTCCATTCCAGTTAATGTGAGGGACACAAGAGCAGTACTGCAACATTCATCCATCATCTGTAACCGTTTATCCTGTTCAAGGTCGTGGACAGGGACTGGAGCCTATGCCACCTGTCATTGGGCAAGAGGCAGGTCAGCGGTCCATCTCGGAGTCAACACAGAGACAAACACACAGACAACCATTCACACATACAGGCAATTTAAGGTCACCGATTAACGTAACATGCACATCTTCGGACGCAACTCATGCAAGCATGGGGAGAAAAGAACCACAGAAACTACCAACCACTCTGCCACCACACTAAGCAATGAAACATTGAAATTAAATTGAGTAAATATTATATTTTCAACATATGAGCCTAGCAAAACAAATACGTATATCAGCTCAGTGTATTAAGAGACGAGCTAATTAAGTACTTAAAAAATTATTCCTGGTAAAATCTTTTTAAAGTAACCAATAGATGTATATATTCTGCTAGTTTTATGTTTCTGCTGCAACTGGATCCAAGATATTAACCAAAGGATTCTGAACATAAAGCCCATTTTTGAAAAGCACATTATTAATCCATTTATGCAATCATATTAACATATCCATCAGCTACAATAAAAAAGAAAGTGTCAGCTCCATTAACGCCCACCTAGCAACACAGAACTGGAACTTTCATAACATTATTAACATTGACAGTTTATATGTGGTCATGGTTTTTTCCCCCCCATTGCCAGTGTCCTTATCTGCATCATACAGCTGATGCAGTTTATTTAATTCAAGCCCTTCAGGACCCCCTTAGTCCTCCTACTCCTTTTGGTTTTCACCTAAGAAGTCACAAGCACGAAGCGATGCCTGCAAGCCCCAAATTGTTGCGAACGATACCCCCCAGCAGAATAAAGGCCTCGGCAGAGAAACCAGGCAAACAGAGTTATTAATTAGAGCAATGAACTACTGAACTCTCAGCTGGTATTATTCAGCTCATAACGGTCATGCTGGCAGCAGTCATTGGTTAGGATAGAGAAGCAAGAGCAGACTAACAACGAACGATGACACTGGATTCCCCATTTTGAAGGTGTATGTTTGAGCATTTGAGAGTTTGTACTGCATGTGTGTGCACCTGGAATTAGATTTGGGTTTTTTTGAAGAAGCAGGTGGTTGTAAACAGAGGGTGGTTCTGCAAGCAGACGTTGGGATACAAAAAAAATATTAAAGTTCACTGATGTTCAACCACAGTACTTTGTATACTGTCGTACATTATGAAACAAATTAATTGACGGACCAACTTTGTATGTGCATCAATACATTTGTAATGAGTCACTGTGGAAATGGAATAGCTGCCATAATAATGTTCACAAAATTGCAGCATTACATGCACATTCCCATTTACTCACCTCATGTTATACATTTTCATATCACCTAACTCTAACTAACAATGACATGTACAGGATTTTCTCTGCACCATCCACATCACCATATTTCTGATTTCAAAAGGTGTACAGAGACCACAACATATCATCAATCAATAGTTATGGTCAATTCTAAAGTTGAGAGGAGAGTGGTCTGGTTTCTGAGTGGTCCAGCAGGGGATGAAGTCTAACTTTGGTATAAAGGATTTAGTTGGTAAAAATTGGGCCAGCAATATTCATAATTGCTTCTTTTATATACATGTAGATATACAAATTTTGAAAATAAAAAAAAATTGGCAACCATTTGAAAATCTGCCATCAAAAGATTTTAAACTTAAACTGGTTAATAAGTAACCTGTTAAAAAGAGTTACTTATAACCTTTATTAAAATATGTTATTGGAGAGTGGAGAGGTGCTGCTGATGCTCCTCGTGACATCATACTCATTGAGCAGCAGTGACAGCAATATAAAGATACTTGACCCTAAAAATGTCTGAACAAGCCTCAAACAGAATTTAAATCGCAGAATTTAAATCCTCAGAGACCAAGGAGAGGCTACATCAGCTGACAGGATTCCCTCACCTTGCCAGGGCTGCTCAGGCTACCAGGGGATGACGACTTGGGTAGGAGGCCTAGGCGTTGAAGGTACGTCTGCAGGTTTCTGCTGAGCTCCACCTCTACTGGCTTCACCCTCTGGTCCACTGGGTCCATCGCTTCAGCTTTTGGCCTATAGTTAGGGTAAGGAATGGCAAAGAAGGCAACATGCATGTCTTAGCTGAATCAATTACTCAAGTATATTTTTTCTAAAGCCAACAAATTCTTAAAGAGAATAGCGATCAACAGCTTTCAGCTTGTCCCTTTAGGTTTAGGGTTTTTATGCCGAAGCCCTTCCTGCTGCCACCCTCTCATTTTGACAAGGCTCGAGAACGACACTAGGGAGGCCATGCATAGCTGAGCGGGGCCACACCTGGTGGGGTGGGATTTGAACTCAATGCTCTACCACTGAGCCTCCAGGTCCACCACAATCAAGTCAAGCGACTTAACAACTCACCTGCTGTTGGTGTTGTGGACTGGTCCATTTTGTTGTGGCCTGTAGGGAGTCCTCCTCAGTTGGGACAACTCCTTGGACAGAACCTGCTGGGTGGTGTCATCTTCCCATGTTAAACCTACAGAAAGAAATGCAGGGATCCTTTAGAACCACACTGAAACATACACAGTATAAGATCTCAGGAGGAGTGTGGGATGTTCAGACAAACATTTTAATTGTCTGTCAACATTTCAATAAGTAAGTAATAAGAGGTTGAAAATACCTGTGCCTTTGGTAAAAACACAGCTTGTTGGAACATAATCAAGTTTAAAATATTTAATAAATTATTCCTATAAAAGTGTGGATTAGATTACTGAATATTTAAACCACAAATGCAGATGCAAACAATCAGCAAATCTTTGCTCATGTGCATTCAGCATCTGATAAGTGAGGAATGTTTGCAAACCGATTTGATCTGAGCACAGTAAAGATACAGAATGAAGGTTTTTAATTTTCTGATGGCAAAATTAACTACAGTAACTGGAGTTTGACTGACAGCTGAAAACATCAGGAACCAATGTTGCTGCATATCTTGATTCCAAACAAAGGAAGCCTCAGGTCTAATTACTTATGTCCTGTGTTAGTCTCTTGTCATATCTTTTCTTTGCATCCCTCCGTGCATCTTTTGGGAGAGGAACTAAGACGCATGGAAAAGATCCTACTGAGGGAAATGTCTGTTGGATGCATCTGTGGAATGATGCTACCGTTTCAAGTCTACAACCATGTGTCCTGGAAAAACCAAATATTCTTAATAGAACTACTGGCAACTATGCAGTCGGGTGTTTTGTGCCTTAAAAAAAAAGTCCAGAGGAAACACAGTATGTCAAGAAAATGCTGAGAAACTGCTGAGTATGCAGTTCTTTGCCTAAACTCATTAGGTTACCAATTAACAGAGGAGACGGGGCAATGTCTCAGCATCTTTCGAGACCTTGGTGAGCAGCTGACTGTGTGACTAAGCCCAAAACATTTTTCCCCTTCTCCTGCTGCCACATTTCAGCAATGCAGGCTTGATAAGCCAATCAAAAATTCATTTTATCCACATTTATTTGGAGTATTTAACCAGTGCAGTTAACAGTGAGGACCCCTGGATATTTACACCACCAACAAAGAGTGTAAGGAACTCAGCTCAATAAATCATGAACATTATTGAGCAGTGTCCAGTATGAATGAAGTAGCTAATGCAAAGCCACTGATGCAAGTGTGACTTCTGAAATACTGCGAAGTGCGGTTTGCCGAGTAGAATATTACGGTAGTATTTCAGAAAACACAACACTGTTTTAGATTACAGAATGGCAGGGGAAAAAAAGTTAGTCGATTGGTCTGACAGGTCTCGGCAGTCTTGCACTTACGTACGGGCCACCATAGCAAGTGGAACCCAGGGCTTCATTTCTAACTAAAGTGAAATCTATCATGCAATCTGACTCCATTTTTTTAATAGAAAACACCCAAGGAGCATGATAATCACGTGTAAAACTGGTGTGAATAATTTACTGACTCTGCAAGTACACTATCCTCCCCTCCCCCCTTCACGGTATCTAAATCTGAATCAGGGGTTAAAGTATTTTAATATTGTAGAAGCAGAAAGGAAGATCTAGAAAGTTTTACATTGTAGGCAAGAGGAGGAAACATTTACGTTTTAAAATTCTGCATAAATATTTAGTGTACGCTCACATTCTTTCCGATTTTCTATTAACCCCCCCCCGGGGGCCCCCCCATCTATTTACATTATTCCAAACAGTGTCTGTAATGGCAACCATTTGTCTTTGTCTATGACCACCTCTGTATCAGTGACTAAGCAAACCCTGTTTGTCTTGGCTGTTTAAACAAGTGCAGAGAAGGACACAACGATGAGCACAGTCTTTTCTTCTAGGAACAATATTTATTAACCTGCTTGTCCAACCACCACTGCACCAGTGTCACACATTCCTGTCCATTTATTAAACTTGGCAACAGAAGAGTATCAGCATCGGTGAGAAGAGAAAAAACACAAAACAAAAATCTCTTCTGCATTTCGGCAAGTGTACAAAAGGACAAGCTTGATGAGCTGTTTGGGCATTCACATCTGTTTCCTATGCTTAACATGCATCCAAACACAGCTTTTTGGCAACCAGACAGAGGAGAAGGCGCCAACGCCAGATGGGGTGGCAGAACGAAATGTTACCGGAAATATGGCCGTGCCCCGCAAAACACAACATGAACCAAAGCTTTTGGCAGATGAGTGATGACGTCCCTGAAAGATTCAACTTATACAGACTGCAGCTCCAGATGTGATGCCGCAAGATGTGGGTCCAACCGAGAGGACGCACACTTAAAATGAGAATGGGAACATCCCCCCTGTCAGCTTTAAACTCCCAACTTCTCAGAAAAAAAAAAAAAGAAATGTCCTCAGTATGAACTGAAATGAGGGGAACTTTAAATAGATAACTATTAGATATAGCACACAGTTGAAGAGGTATGGAAAGTGTGTTAAGACCATTTGAAATTTTGACAGCAACATAATCATTAGTTACCAGAGTTATGAAGATCCCCAGCTCCAGAGGAGAGAGAGACCAAAAAAGGCTTTGGCAGAAGTCTAAGCAGTCTCACAAAGACACATCAAGCTTTAACCCCTTTAAGTTCTGCTTTGGGTCTTTGACTTATGTGAAGAAAATCTGATTCCTTAGCTCATAAATGTTCCACTATGTTCTCCAGTCAGTCTCTACCCGTGTCTGAGAAGCTAGCATCCAACAGCTATGTACAGATTTTGCATTGAATCCATTGCTGTGTGGCCAAAAACTGTGCTATAGCCCAGTGGAAGTGAGCTAACCAAGGAAGATGCTCGCCAGGCAACTACTTTACCCACTAAGCAGAAACCACTTTAAATACCCATCACAACCCAAGACAAACTTCAAATGCAACTTATACATTATGTAATATCTTCTAATCAGTACACTGACCGACCACCACAAAGGCGTAGTTTAGCTAATTGCTAATTCATCATATAACAAATAAACTACGTTCCCGTCTTTTGTAATGTACACGCAACTTATGTCTTCTACCTCCAGAAGACCTCATCTATTCTACTTTTTATTTTACTCATTTGACAGACAGTCTATTTTTGGAATCTACAAAAACTTTGTTTGGAGAAAAGTCTGACATTGACCTTCAACTCAAGTTATGACACTCAGCAATATGTTAACATAAAAAAAAAAAAAAAAAAAATGTAAAGTGAAGATTGAGCAAGTTTTTGTTTGTTACATTTTAGTTTTTAGAAATACAAACTTTTTACAGAACATAACACTTACTGCTGCTGACATCTCAGTGCTGATGGTCAACCTACTATTAGTCTGGATCAACAGTAAATCTAATTAAATCAGATACTTGTTTCTCCCTCTTTAGACCTTTGCAAAATTAATGATGAGCCCAACTGCAACAAATAAGGCACAAGCATCTCTTCAACAGCTGCAGTACATGTGAGGCCATCACAGAACCATAAAATGGAGCCTTACAGGAGAAAGTGGACGTTAGCAGTGGGTGAACAGATGGCATCTGACACAACAGGTTAATAAACGTTGGAGCCCCTGCCAGGATATTCAGACTGACTCTATGCTCCTCAAAGACTGAACCAATTGCAGAAACGTGGGCATGAAGATGGCGGCCAGTTGAGGTTTTAGGCCCTTTTCTAAAGAAAATATTTCCAACAAGTCCCAACAGAAACCAACGTCTACAGTGAATTGCTGCTACTCACATAATGTCCATCAGTCTGTAACCCGGATTATTTTATTCATCTGTGCCGTAGTCCGCATTTAATTATTTTCGGAACACTTCAGCCAGACACCGTTGCACTGGGTGACTTGTTTCTTCCTCCCTAAAAGGGAAGCCATGATGTCACTGGAAGACCTCACACATAGTGTCTATTCTTAGTTCAGAACTTTTTTCAGATACAGTAGCAATAGGCCCCACACAACACCCCCCCTCAGTACTGGCTCCCCAGTCCGTCCTCAACACAACCCAACCACCACCACGTCTGACTGCTTATTTAGCATCACATTGACAACTCCAGATCTTCAACCTCTTGCTGCATCCAAAGACTGTCCCTAGGGTTACTGTCACAAAAAAGCCATTAAGTATAGTACACGAAGGCTTTTGGATCATTTAGTCCCTCGGCCTTCCTGAACCCTCCTCCAATTTGTCTAGCAGGCCCAGCTTTGAGAGGATGATGCTACCTATGATGCTGCTCCTACCTGGACAACTCAGGGGGCACTGAGGATTAGGTATTACAGTATGCTTTCTTTAGTGACTTCCACGCCACCCACCCCACCCTGCTGGGGGAAAACTATATTGATATTGTATGCAAACGTATGAAGCTGGAGCCAGGACAGGGACTTCACTGTATCTTCACACTAAACAAACAAGCAGCATCATTCATCCCATCGAGCACAGAGGGTGTACATTTTAAAAAGTCGATGAGAATATATGCCTATGTGGAGAGAGCAAAGATCTTTTCAGTAATCTGGCAGGGCCTTTAACACAGATGCTTCACTGTCTTAAGAGTTTTGTCCTCCCTAATTGCTTCTGTGAACAGCCAGGGCCAAACATCTCATTTGCATAATTCATTTTACTTCAGAGCGCCTGACAAATGCCTCCAAACTCAGTGCCTCTGAAATCCAACTCTCCTCCTGAGGAGCTAGGGGAACAGGATTCAAATCCATCTCTAAAGGCAAGATTGTGGGAAAAAGGCCAAGAGAGAAAACTCCCAGTGGAACAAGAGTTGTACTTTTGACATCATTCTCTCCTGTGTGGCTGTAGGCATGAATAGCTAAAAATAAGAGCAACAGGCTGCTTTTTCCTGTCATTCAAAGCAAAGTTACATGATGAAAGAGGTTGAAATGCTCACAGCTGCCCAATGAGCTGCTACACAGGTCTCTGCCACCCTCTAGTGGTAAACTGCAATAGCATCACCTACTCCACCAGGAAAAAGAGAAATGGATGGATCATTTCCACAGAGCCCATTAATAATAAGGTGTTTTTCGAGCAATGATTTTATTCCTGTCTAGTTCATTTCTTCAAAGTGGCCATGTCTATAACCAAAGAAATCGTAAATTCCAGTGATGAATCCGGGGACAGATTCCAATTACAGCATAGTTTCATTAAAGACCCTACATAGCAATTTGAATTAAAAAAAACTACTTGTATATAGAAGATCAACTCACAGTGCTCTACCTTTTTTTTTTTTTTTTTTTAAATCAGCAGTGATTGATTTAACATTACTGCTTTCATGAATTCATTGCTAAATATTTTACTGTCGTTTGCAAAGTTCTCTCTGCCTCAGTCCTTTCTGGTGCAGCTGAGACTGTCGTGGCCTTTATGTTCATCCAATGAGAAGAGATAACAGATACGCTGCTGATCAGTCTGGAAGAACATCTTCATCACCTCGTCATGAGAACAGATGTTCCTCAAGTCCACCAGCTTGTGCATCTCAAAAGCAAGAGATTCATAATGCAGATGCTTCTCACAGTAAGAGACCAGACACATCAGACAGGATCGAAGGCTTTCTGCTTTCTCCCGTTGCAAATATGACAAGCTAAACAGATGAACCCACAGTGAAGCCTGAGTATAAAACAATTTTACTTCCATGAGAACAGTAACTTCAATAACCGAACTGAAGAAGTTTGAAACAACTGGGCCTCCTTATCCAGCCTTGTTCTTGTACATGGCCAAGAACCAAGTGGTTGATCTGAGAAGTCCTTCAGAAGTCCTCTGCAAAGATGGAAAAACCTGCAGGAGGGATGACCCCCCTCAGCAGCCCTCCATAAGGCCTTTCTTTGCGGAGCAGCTAATAATGCTCACCACTCACCACAGAAACCTTTCACTCATACATTCAGAATCAGCTTCTTTGTTGGCTTTGTTCTTTGTTCCATTACCTTAACAGTTCTAGGAATGGGGTCAAGCACAGTATGTAGCAGCTGTGCACCTTATACCCATCTTGATTGTAACGGATGACACACTAACAAAATGTAATTATAGAACGTGTAAATTTTGTGAAGTGACCTTTTAGTTCATGTTAAAAATGGCTTCTCTCCTTTTAAGCCTAATTCACTTTGACATCTAGAGCGACAGGAATATCACATTTGAAATTAAAAGCCACACATTCAATCTCATTTCTGTCGCTTTCATACACTGAGTCAGTAGAGTCAGACCTTCACACCTCACTCAGCACTTAGTGATGACCAATTTTACAATTTAAACCCTTGTTTGGAATAGTTGTGCTTAAAATGTACTTGTACTCTTGTTAACAGGGAGATAAAATGCCCCTATTCTAGCGTAAATTTGTAGAGACTGTTGAACAACAAATAATTATCCAACAAAATACCAAAAGTTATGGGTAAAAGTTGTGCGTTTATGTAGATAAAACGTGGCATGTCAAAGAGCCTTAAAGTCTTCCACTGACCAACTTTACATCTGAATATAATGTTCTAGTGTGTTACATCACGTTTGCCTTTGTGTGTATGAACAGTGTAGTAAGAACAAATGTGGGCTGATGCCAGCAGTGTGTGTTGATACCTCTGTTCGAGAGCTTCTCCAGCAGCATCCTGAAGTGCTGCACTACAGACGGGGAGACATCGTAGGTGTAAACCTCCTTCACCGGAACAGTGTGACACCTCCCAAACATACCATCTGCCAAGACACAAACAGACACTTTAAGTTGAGAATGTAACTTCCAATTTTGCATTTCACAAGGAAATGATTACAGTTTGTTTAAAAGGCTAAAACATCACCATTCTTTCATTTTCTAACAGACTGCACTTTGATAAATAATGTTTATTGCACTTTTGTATTGTTAGGCTAATGTGATGGGCTTAGTGCAAACAGTGTTTGCCTGCCTCATCATGCCTGTCTTTGAATTCACTTATTACTTTGCTTTTCCTACAGTAGCTTGAGGGATTTCCCTCACCTAATCGGAGTCTATAAAAGCTGGTCTGAATCCAAGATGGCCTTCTCCTTCTTAGACACCTATTAGAGTGTGGAGTGGAGTGGGGACACCCAGCCAATTATACCTATGGCCAATTAAGAGTCACCAATGAACCTAACATGAGTGTCATGTGACTGTCATGTGACTGTGGGAGGAAACCCACGGAAGCACGGGAGATCGTGCGAACCCCACACAGAAAGGCTGGAGCCGGCCAGTGGAATCAAATGTGGGACCTTCTAACTGTAAGGCGGCTGCACTAAACCCTCCATCATGTTTCCCATGTTTCTCCTTTTGTCCTTCACGAGTTAAGCACACCGGGGTCGTCTGGGATTTGATGTTGAGCCATACAGAGACCACCAGGTTAAAGTAGTAGAAAGCAGGTGGCCCAGCTAAAAGTTAAAATAAAAAATAAAATAAAATATGGTGCTGCTCTACACTGCCCCGGAGGATTTCTACAAGTGAGCACAAAGCCTTCACAACATGCACCTAATAAACCATGTTAAGTGTAGCTGAATAGCTTTTCACAGATCAAAGTGTAAAATGGAGGAAGCAATGTAAAGGTAGTGAAAATGACAGAAAACTGGACCTGTGTGTTCAACATAACATTCTAACTTAACGTACCAGCGTTGAAAGTAATAAATCACTAATGCAGATCAACTGTGTGGGAATTCACGTCCTTGGAGACAGGAACATGTTGGTACTTAAAGCAAAACCAAGCCAAATGTGCATCACTGATTAGAAATTAAACCACATGTAGACAAGATGAAAAGTGACTTAACAGGCTGTTTCAATAGAGGAGACAAAAACCTTAAAAGTGAACACCATGCACTTCTCTTCAAATCTTGCAATATAAACCACCACCACACAAACCTTAAGTTTTACAGGGTTGTTAAACCTGTTGCTGTAATAGCATCCACAGCAATTGAGGTCCATTGTTCAAGGTCAATAAATATGATGAAACTGATCACAGAGTGAACACTTTCAGATCCAGCTCTCCTCTTTGGACCATTCCTTTGCTAAAACATAGATCCCATGTCAGAGTGTGACACTTCTAAAAAGCCAGTGCTAAAGCAGTGGGCAGTGCTAATGTGAGCGGTAGGAAAGGCCAGAGGAAGCTTGTCTCAGAAAATAAAGTGGTGGGAGGAGAAAATGTCTAGAAAGAACACACACATCCATCTCTTCACATCCTTATTCTAGTTTCCCCTTGTAGGTACAGTAATATTCTGAAATGAATTGTGTTGTACAAGGTGTCTGATGAATTTTTCATTTTGGAAGTTCCATAAAACATCAGCTTTTTTTTTTTTTAATTTCATCATAGATCACATTTACATGTTACAATGAAACTGAATGTCTGCAGATACCAGTGTTACAAGAGTTTTTGATACAGAGTACCTTTTTAAATTCCTGCACTTATTGGGCAAGAGACTGAACTCCCAACAGCCCATCGCCATCCCCAGCTGTGCAGTGCCGGTCCCAAGCTCGGTAGAAATTGGGGAGGTTTGTGGCATTTGGCGTAAAAGCTGAGCCAAATCAACATGCAGACAATTGAGCCGTTTGTATCTTTAGTTATGCATTTTTGTGTTTGTGCATGTGTGTCACACATGAATGTGTGCGAGTGTGTGTGCTGCATGTTGCATAACAGAACTCCTACAGGGTAACGCAGGCCACATGTCTATTAATAGCTTCTGCATCACGGTGGTCATCTCAAACTGCAAGCTCCATTTAACGGGCAGCTAACGATGACCAGCGGCCAGTCCACACTTGGGAGGAAACATGCTTTCTGCATATTCTGTTGTTCACAAATGAAATGTGTGGTGTAATATGGCTGTATGAGGGAAGCTGAGCGATATTGCAAATTAGTTCTAGAATTTGTCACATTTACATAAACGCTCATTAAAACTGTGCTGGGCCTCCTTGGTGTATTTTTTGTTGCAAAATAAATTGTAAGTGATCAATAAAATGCATAATTGTACATTTGTAAGTGGGTTTAGACTCTTAAATGTAGAAAGTTTTCTCACCCTTGAATTATATTCAGTTAACTGTACAGGCAACTATGGGTTAAATTTGCACATTTACAAAAAGAAAATATT
This sequence comes from Channa maculata, assembly GCA_020496755.1. Taxonomy (NCBI): domain Eukaryota; kingdom Metazoa; phylum Chordata; class Actinopteri; order Anabantiformes; family Channidae; genus Channa; species Channa maculata. Next base: position 22,777,081 of record CM035612.1, on the reverse strand, counting down.
CAGATGCAAATGTAATGACAAAGAAAAAAAATATGTTTTCCTTCCTCGTCCTCTCAATCTTCATTGAGCTGAGAACAGACACTTCCAACTCCTCATCATCCAACAACTGCACCCGAGTTACCCCTCATAATAAAACCCATTTACTTAGAGCTATAGTATCATAGTCCTAATAAAACTTAGATGATCAGAGCCACTGTAGAACGACCAACGATAAAGTTAATCTGACCATAGGTGATAGAAAAGCTTGGAGGAAAAGCCTCATCTGTAAACATTGGAATTCTTGCTCGAAACACGTGTGGCCAAGAAGAAGCAGTAACTCAGCTGCCAACCCTGATGGTCTAAGTCACAACCACCTCACACACCAAAACTCTGGATTTTAACTGTTGAAACAAAACTGTTTAGGTTTAGACACAGAAGCAGAGTTAGGTTTAGGCACTAATCATCAGTAAATGGACAAAAAGATGTGGAAGTTACACAAACAAGTGCAATATATTAAAAATAATAATAAATAAAGCATTATTTGTGCCAGTACTTTGCTCACAGAAGTTTGACAGTCCTTGGTAGAGGGGGGCTGGGGACAGGAAAACCCAGGGGGGAGAGCACTATTCCTCACAGTATGAAGCCAGCCAACAAATCATGCCAAAAGAGAGATTCCCAGTCTGCTGGCCTGACTGACCCTGACCACCTGCAACATTTTAACACGCCTCAGGTTTTGAATCCTGTCATGGTTCAATAACTGATTGTGGAAATATTATTTTATGACACATAAAAACCGTGTTTAGTCTTGGGTTGGATACATCTGAAAGCCTGATTCACAAGTAGCGTTAGTAAGAGCCCCGATACCAATCCGGTGAATCAAATCAACACATTCCACATGAACAATTTTATTCATTTGGAGACAAAGGTCAAGTTGTAAAGCCTAAATTCTGGCTTCAACATATCCCTGGAAATGTTATATCACAAATGTTTCAGCTAAGTTTACTTTGGCAGGACATCAGTCTCTTTATCTTTTATGCCGTTAAACACGTTCCCCCTCTAAATTTAACTTTGTGCCTGGAAGCGAAATGTGAGCAGTGAGGACTTATGGTAAAATTATACTTTGAGCATCTTTGTGAAGCCCAATTGCAAATGTGACTAAGTGCAAGAAAGACAAAGCAGAATCCTGAGTAAACTACGACACCACAGGCCATCATCAGCTCTGATGATGATAATCTCATAACACCACTTCTGCATTACCCAGAAGCCACATATTGAACGATCCCACATAAATCTACTCATGCATATGTAAGTCTCCGTAATTTATCCCAGTACACTACCAGAGGGCCACATTTCAGAGCCAGACATGTCTTGTGATTTATGTTCCAGATTAGAGCAGAATGAGGACTCAGAGCCATTCTCAGAAGCAAAGGGTGTATTAAGATGGAGGAGCTGGACCAGTAATGTTGGCCAGATGTAATGTAGCGTTGTGCTTTGATCTACGCATGTTTGGTGTGTTCATGTTGACCCACAGTTCACCTTCTACATATGTTCTCGCTAAAATCTGCTCTAATCTCATCCAAGCTTTCTATACCATTTCGTTTTCTCGCCTGTTGTTGAGCCCTTCTCCTTGTCTAGGCTGCTTTAGTTCCAGATTCTGTTTTTACACATCCATGTTTTTTATAAATTAATCTTAGTTACAGCCTCCTATTCATGATTTTCTGTTTGTTTCTTTGTACTCCCTGTAATAAAGAGCTGCGTCATTACACACCAGCCTCAGTGGTGTATTTGGGTCCTTAATTTACACTTTGTTATGTACAGGTGGCACAGCACATCTCCCAAGATCTGCTTCCTTTGTCATTTTCAGCATCTAGAAACACATCGGTTAGCCAATTATCTGGGAGTACTGGGAGGAGGTGAAGGAGGGAGTGCTCAGGTTGGGGTCTGCTCCAACCAATAAGCCAAAAAAAGAGGTGTGGCAAATATGAGAGCAGGGTTCTCATGACTTGAGTGATTTGTTGGAATGTGTGGTCACAAAAATGCAGTTACTTGAATAGCTTTTACTGTAGATGCATTGTTGTGCATTGGTGGACTCCATTGACTGAAAGTAGCAAACTCAGTCCTGCCTAATGAACTGGATTAGAACATCTTAATGGATCTTTTCCACCCCAGGGAATACAACAACTCTGTCCGTCAGACTGCACTCCACAAGATCAATGACATCAGGCATCGCTTGGCAGGACCTGGGCTGCTCTGATTGGCTGCAGAGTAAAGGGTTTCGTTTACACATGTCAACAACTGGCTTTAGGTCTCAATGTGTTGTCGGTGCTCGTGGGTGTTTAGCTGACGTGCAGTTAATGTCGAGATGCCGAGTGACCAGGAAGTGCAGTTCAGCTAAACAATTGGCGAATATTTTGATAATGAAAGTCATTTTCAACAAAGCTTTTGACCACAGTACTAGTTTTCACCTTTTCTTCCAGTACAATACACTGTATGAAACCATAGAGTATGGTTTTGAAATGGGTCAATTACAATTTGATGGGCAAGTAGTTACTGGAATTTCACCCAATCAGCTGACCAACCACACACTGATCAATAATACTTATCAAACCAGCCAATAACTAATCAGAAAGGCTGATGGCAGAGGGTCATTTAACAAATACTCTGGTTTCCAGCTTTGCTGAAATGCTCAACGTTTACCCTCCATGCTGACCACAATTACCATTAGTGAGAGATTTTCTACCTGGTTTCAGTTTGAACATCTAGGAATTTCCCTGTAAAAAGGAGCCTGGGAAGCTGAGTTTCAGAGGTTGGAGGTAAAGCTTCAAGTCTTTAGATTATAAAGTATAACAGCTTTACATTTTAAAGTTCATTGAACAAGGTCATCAGGAGCGATACACTACTCAAAGAGTCAGGGATATATAGATCCATCTATCTATATCAGAAGGCACCTAAAAAGCCGATAACCTCTACAGGTTAATTTAATCTTCTCTAAACTTTTTCAACTGTTCAGTGTTTCAGTACCTGTTGCATACCTGCAAAAAATAAATACAAATAATTCACAACAAGTGTGACCCATAATGTGGCCACTAAATGTTCTGGTTCAATGATGATTTGAATTTAAACAGTCCTCTTAATCATACTGTTGACATTTTGGCTTCCACTGAATTGCCCTACTTTCATGATACAATATCAATGTAGCATGAACTTTACATTTTCCATACATTTCACCCAATAGTCGAATATCCATAACTTTGTGAGTAGTGTATATCTACTGTGTCTTTAGACATTGATTACAGTGTATATGAGGCCATTTGTGGCTCTTTATATCCTCTGTGCCGACAAATTAGACAAATGCCTGAACACAATGCTTTTGGTGAAAAATAATCAAGAGGAACGCAAAAACCATGACCGCTTCAGTCATTCTGCTACAGCAGAAAAGCCTTCCAGGCAAAGGGAGCTGACTGATGCAGCAAAAAAAAAAAAAAAAAAAAAAAAAGGATTTGTCACAATGGAAATATAAAAAGCATTTTATTTTTCCTATTGTCAACAAATGTCATGAAGACAAAACAAGAACCCATTTATAAAACGTAGAGTTCCTAACATCGCCTTTGGCTAAACATTAATTTGGCACCATAATTCCTTAAAACAGCTGGTTTCTGCACTCATTTGCAAGTGTTCCTCAAGATGGAGAACATTTTAGAGATCATTACACATGGGGCAGACTTCCCAATAGTGTTACAATGTGAGACTGAGTCAAAGTAAAGTAGCTTGTGTGTTTGTGCCAATGAAGGAAAATGTCAGTGTAACAGTTTTGGTCATAGATTTAATAGTTTTTGCAAAAAAAAAAAAAGGAACTTTGCAGTCTGTGGCACACAGGTGGCTGCTGGGTTTGGTTATTTTGTGCTTTCTACTGAAATAAAATATAACTGCAGATGCTTAATGCATAAAGTATCACATCAAGCACACACACACACCACATCTTTTCCTGCCCACCCAGTTCACAATGCATGTTTAAAGTTTAATTAGCCCCTATAACGAGAGTTTAGAACAGACATTTTTAAAATGGACATGTTTTAACATGTGACAGCCGAGAATACGAGCAGAGGCAATTATTTGAATGATAATGTTAAAATATGAATTGTTTAAATCACAAATACTTGCAGTGCAACAAATTCAGATTAGATATTTCCAGCCCAGACTTGCCATGGGGAGTTCTGACATACAACAGGGTGCAGATGGGTAAAGGGCCAGTTTAGCCATGTGGTTCTTGCTCCAGTTGCCATGGTGATTTCCAGCGAGTGCTTTTTGTCCCACAGTTAATCAAGGGGAAGGGGGGGTAGGGGGGCTAAACGAAGCACCATCCTTTGTCACGCTTGCTCATTGCATGTTTTTCAGGGATCGAAGTATGAATCTCTCCACATCTTCATTTGTAAAGGCGCGTAGGATGACTGAGAACTGGACATGTTGGCAATTGAGGCTTCTGACATTACATGAAAATAAGCAATTTAATAGCACAGTCAACGTTTTGATTTAATGAAGATTTACTCTTGTGAGGTTGAATTAATTATCCTAAAGGTGAAATTCGAGCAGATATTTACCGTATGTGCGGAGGCTCACAAACATAATCATCAACGTTGCTTCTCTCATAAGACAACATCTGCTAAAAATTTTTTAAACCCAACAGTGGATTTAACACTACATTTTTAGGTCCTGCATTAGACATAAGCATGCACCACTGCAAAAGTATCCTACATTTGAAAAATATTACTGTGTGTTTGGCCTATTTGCTGGACAAGTAAACTTATGTACAGCAACTGCCATAAACTTATGTTTTGGGGATCAGTACTTCTGTTGTACCTCATGTTGCAAGCTGTTAAATACAAATGTTTACGTTTACTTCTTTGCATTTACAACTACAATATTTTAATAACCTACGCCATTTCAGTCCATCTGCAAAATTATTTGTCAAGAGGTTGTAAACATTCATCAGTACTGCTCTGAATGGACCCACTGGTGTGTTCCAGTAGTGTGAAAAGAAAAAAAAAAGAGCCATAGTGTTTATATTGAGCCTATAGCTCAGGAATTATGATGTTTAGAGAGCACACAGTGCAGAAATCCTTCATTCTCTTGCCGAGTTAAATAAAGCCAATTACATCATAACTGGAGTCCATTTCCCCTGCTGGAAATTAGTGTCTTCATGCTGAGAGCTCCTTTAGGTTGAGCTCTATTACAGCTCTGACATTCATTCACTTTACACACACACAAAAAAAGTAAACCTGTGACATACAGAATTGTGTTTTACAATTTGGAAGTCATACCATCTTCACTGGAAAAACACATTTAATAATGTTCCACAACTTACACTGCATGTCAGGACAAAAACTAAACCATAATGTCTGCAATAAAATTATAGCAAGACACAAATCAGAGCAAAACAATTTCTAAAGCTTTGAACCTTCCAAGGAGAATAGGGACCTCAAAAACTGTGAAGTGAAAAAGTCTGAAACCACCATGACTCCAGCTCCAGTTGCTGTTCTGGCCAAACTGACCAACATCTCGTTCAGGGAGTTCACCAAGTACTCAACGATCACATCAACCGCAGCTTCAGGAGTCTTTAGGGAAAGATGAAGGCAGAAAAAGTCCAAAGGAAACATGCTCCCAAGTGCATGAGACCTGACACTGGGGTGAAGGTTTTCTTTTCAGCATGACAGATAACCTGTACCAAACAGCCAAGACAATGCCAGAGAGGCTTCATGCCGAATGTGACACTGAGCCCAGACAGTGACAGAACATCTCTGGAAAGACCTGAAGGTGTCAGTTCTGAAGTTTGTGATTGGTTGGGAAATGTCTGAACATCTGTCAGATAGAATAGGATAAGTCTTGGTCCCAAATCCTGGTGTGAACACTCAGCCAGTACATTCCAAGCTCTACTATGAGGATTTGCCCTCTTGTCCATGGGCAATGACGGACAGAAGCACCTGAGAATTAAACGATTGACTCTGGAGTTCATGGTTAACTGTGAAGCCTTTCGCTGTAATTGTTTCTGCACAGTACATAATTGAGGATCAGAATAACATGCTAAACTACACTCCTCTTCAAAAGTATTGGAACAGTGAGGCCAATTCCTTTATTTTAGAAAAAAAAAAGCGCCTTTTGGTTCAACCCACCCATTTGTCATGTATTGGAACTAAATAATAGATTAATGTGTGTAATAACTGCATCAAGCCTGTGACCCATTGACCACACACCAAAGTTTTGTATGCTTTGTTTGTGATGCTTTTCCAGGCTTTCACTGCAGCCTCTTTCAGTTGGGGTTTGTTTTGGGTGGTCACTCCCTTCAGTCTCCTCTTCAGGAAATAAAATGCAGCTCTATGGGGTTTAGGTCTGGAGATTGACTTGGCCAGTTTAGAACGTTCCACTTGCCCCTGATAAACTCGTTTGTGTTTTTTGGGTTATTCTCTTGCTGCAGCATTAAGAATCTCCCATGTTGCAACTTTCTTTACATTGGCAGAAAGAAATGTTTCTTTTTGCTGCTGCCCTAATGTGTTACATCCATAAGGATTAATGACCAAGAGAAGTCATGCAAGCTCAAGCTATGACATTATGACCTTGTGAACAGATTGTTTCCTTCTCCATTTTTGTCTCAGAAAACTGTGTCACAGAATTTTTGAGGCTCATCTCTGTACTTTTTGGCAAATATCAGTCTGGGCTTCCTAATATTGCTCTGTACTTTTGTGCATGAAGTCTTCTGCCGACAGTAGATGGTGATAGTGACATCAGCAAGGATCCACAGAGTCTTTTTACAGCTCTCAAGGTTTCTGTTGCGGTTTTCCTCGGTGTACCCGTACGATGTCTGTTACTACACCGGTGCCTCATTTGTTCTTCAAGACATTCCAAATGGTGGTACTAGCTATGGCCAATGTCTGTGGAATGGCTGCGACGGATTTTCCATCTTCACAATTGTTTGTTTTTCACAAATAGACCGCTCTCTCACTTTTTATGTTACTTACACCTCTAAATCATAAAAAAACAAAGTCTGAACAAGCAAAACCCAAATCTGAAACTGAGCGGAGGCACTCAGTGCTATTTATTGGTTGAATAATCAATGCCATGTTACATCAGATCCAGATGTAAATACCTGAAACAAAAACTGAAATGCTGATCTCTTGTTTAATGTTGATCTTTTTATGTCAAACGCCAAAGTTTTCAGTCTAAAGCAAAATAAAGGCATTGGCCTCAGTGTTTCAATGCTCTTGGAGGAGTGTGCATTCCATATTTGTTGTTGAGTGAGAATTACTGGACAAAATGTTTTTAGTGAATGTTTCTTTAGCACAGTGTGTCAGTTAAGATGTGAAGCCAAATGCAAATTTGTTAGAAATATGGAGTGAAAGTTAAAACTTAACTTCATGTGGGTTTTTTTTTTTTTTTTTTTTCCCCAAATCAAAGTTTGCTATATGGCTCAAACTACATTGCTGCTTGCCCAGCATCAACCGGCAGGGAGACTGTTAAATGTTTTATTCCTATGCTACTTTTAAGAGTTGGTGAAGACCGTATAAGAGTGAAAATTAGACTGATCTGATTAACCGAAGTGTGGCTCCAAAGTAAAAATGTTGCTGTGTCTATTAGATGTGGAAAACCTCAGCTTAATAAGATTTTCCCCCATAATCAAACTGTTCAACAGAAACAAAGACTAAATTAACGTTTCAGTGTTTGAGTGTTTTGTGCCCAAAATTCTCCAGCAAGCTGCAAGACTGCGCGAGAGAGCGGGATTAGAACAGAAGCACCAGATTCTAAAAGACTGACGCAAACAAGCAGAGAAAGAGACTGGTGGGGCTTTTCCCCACACTGCTGGTCATCCCCCATCTGAAAATGTTAGCGGATCACACATAACCTCGGCACCTACTAATCCAGAACTGCTGAGCAAACTCTCAGTGCAAATTTGATTCCACTCCTGCACAGATCAAGCCACTGGGGGTTGAAATTTTTGATGAAAATATACTATATACACAATGAATTTGCGCAGCAACAAACTCAAACTCCGTTTCATTTAACTATTAGAAACAATTTCTATTTAGCAGCTGTTAAGTTTTTCTTCTTATTCATCTGCTTTCTGTCATGTTTGCCTGCTGTATATAAATCCATCCATTATCTGTCACTGCTTAGCCTATTTGGGTCGCGGGGGGGGCTGGAGCTCATCCCAGCTCTCATCGGGCGACACCCTAGACAGGTCGCCAGTCTCAGCGACAACTCAGACGTACACAGAAAGATACCCATTCGCACTCACATTCACACCTATGGGCAATTTTAGATTCGGCAATTAACCCAACATGCATGTTTTTGGACTGTGGGAGGAAACCGAAGTACCCGGAAGAAGCCCACGCAAGCACAAGGAGAACATGCAAACGCCACACAGAAAAGCCACAGCTTCTTTAAGCTGTGAGGCAGCAGCCCCATGTACTCCATTCAAATACCTACGTATAGTTAAAACCTATATGGGAATTACTATTATCATAAAGCAAACAGTACACAAATACATTTCAGTCAGAACCACACCATAAATCTAGGTTAAACAAATATAATCTTCCTGCTCCTGACCTGACTCACAGCTCCTCAATTAACACTCAATTGCATTCTGTACAGTAAAACATCGGGCTTATTTAATAGACAGTCCTGCCAGAGAGTTAATGACCATTAACTTTGTTACTCAACCTTTTAAAGGCTTGTGTCACAAGCATCGCGTTGATTCTGGAGCAGCTGTCACATGTTAACTGGTTCTAAAGCCAGAGTAGAAGAACTTGTTCCCTCCAGGTAGTGAGATATGTCTTCATATCACTCTGCCTTTGTAGTCGGGGGAGAAAAGGGAGGAGGAGACAATGTTCAGCTACACCAATCCAACTCTTCCAACTCTTTTTCCTGCCAAGAGATTTTAGCCTGCTTCTGGCAATCAGATCTCCTGTGTGGCCTGATAGAGCCTGAGCTGCCAGTCACCAGCACAACAGTCTGGCATTCTCTGTGTGGAAAAGTCTGACAGCAGCTATTGAAGCACGGCGGCCACACGGTGGGTTAGGACAATGGCTGGAGGTGCAGCCACTGTAGCTTTTCCACTGTGAGATGCAGCTGTCAGAGCAGCCACAGCTCACCTGACTCAGCCCGGAGGGAGCTTTACCTACTCTTTGAAACTGGGACTGAAAGCGTAGCCGAGCTGACAAGCTGCTGCAGCAAACACTGCCAGGGACTGACAGTCATTTAACACTTATGTTTTGCGACGATTAGCATTTCTTGACAAATCTAGGCAATGCCAACATGCAACACTCACCATTACAGTCCAATCAAGTTAGACAAGCGTTTCATAATAGCCAGTAAACGGGTTGGACAGAGTGGAACATCATACAGTTGCTGGGGAAACTGCTGAACAGCCAGCTAACAGAGAGGTGAGAGATTTGATGACACAGAAACAAACTGAGGTGAAGCTGTAAATTACATTAACTACTCCAAGGCAGTCAACTAAACACTTCATAAACTGTGCACCACTAAAATCTTAAATACTGTAGTCAGATAAACAGAAATTCCTCTCAGTTTAGCTGCTAACAGCTACTGAGCTCTCATAACAAATAAAGGCATTTTCTATTTCTAACATGTAATTTCCCTTGTGTAAACAGACATCAGCTCCCTTCAGCAGCAGTTGGTATTGGGGTGGGGGAGGGGTCCTTTATTTATTAAACAGAGTTTTTCCTGTGTATGGGGCAAAGTCATTTCTTACTCATCTTGCGATAGTTTTTTTCCCCCTCTGGGTGAATTCTGCTTTAGCCTCATGAAGAGCATCAAAAGAGCAATGACAAATCAGCTAATCAGGTAATGTGTCTAGTGCGTGAAAATCAGGTTTAATAAGCACTTTTTCCTCAAACACTGACAGATGTTAATATGTATGAAAGTGTGCAAAGTGACCGATCCGGGCATTATTTTACTTTATAAGAAAGCTTACTGAGCTCATACATCCAACCTCCATCAGTGAAACAAACCCCTCTAAACATTGGATTTTTCCTGCCTCATCAGTTGCCAGCCCCCCAGGCTATGACACCTGTTGGTTCACAAAAGTAAACTCACACCTGTGACTCCCAACACAGGAGGAAGATGTCCCTAAACAGGATGACTGATCGAATAGAAAAGAAAATCTGCTAGAAAACTACAGGATAATTTCAATTTGTTAAGATTCAGTTTTTTTTCCTGTGGGGTTCTTACTACTGCTGAGGTGTCATAAAGGAAAAGGTTTACGAACCAGTGGGATTAGTCTTGTGACACCAAGTCCTGCACGCTAGATCACATCCCTCGATGCTCTGTATGTTTTTTACAATGGCAGGAATTCAATTCAAAGCCAAATTTCAGGTATAACGTCTAGAGCAGGGCCTTTGTGTCCGTGCGTGAATGCAGAGAAACCACTGAGATCAAATATGGCCATGACATGCAGGAGCACAAATGAACTACAGACCCCAGTTAACGCGTTTTTCCATCAAACTGAAATGAGGGCACCTGAGCCAGTCACAACACAAAAGGAGAGCGCATCTGACTGCAGCTAAAAACAACATCTGCCACAGCCATAATCATTTTCACACTGCATGACACTTTTTAAAAAAATCCCTTTACCCTCATCTGAATCACATTACAGGGGACATTTCAGAAGGACACCACACAGACAGAAAACGCCCGAGCTGCTAAGTTCTGAACATAAACACAGGTCAGGAAGCAGGTCAGCTGTGTAGCCTGCACCTTCCAACAGACCATTCACATGCTTAATGAGATCATTCAACCCATTACAATACGCTTTTATCTCTACCGTTTAACCCTGCAGATGTGTTGATAAGCACAATTTGCTCTGCTCAGAATCAAGGCATAAATTCTAATCAGCAGATGCTGGAAACAAATGTCAGCTCAGAACAGAGAGGGGGGGTCTAAACTCCGGAGACTAACCCCGCTATCACCCACCTGACCCAGCAAAGTTAAAGGTTTTTTTCCAAGTTGCAAAAATCTGTAATTTTATTCTATTTCATGTTTTATGCTTTTTTGATTCTAGGTTGATTCTCAGCAGGAGTTCACTTTATCTTTATGCCAGAGAGGCCCTGGGGGAAGCAGCAAGACAGAAACAGTCCTGATTTATTACTGGCTGTGTATGTCTAATTACAAAACCTGGCAGATTATTCTAAAAAGGGCTCATATGTACAGCAAGTTACAGAAAGCCGACATGGCTGTAAAAGTCTTTCTACAACAAACTCAAGCAAGAAGTGGCTAATTTGCTTCCTGTGGGGAACCGTCATGCTTTACATTGGATCCTTCTTTGCACAGAACTACTAAGTGGTTAATGTTCTTAATGTTCACAAAGCAGGTCCTACTGCTGCTGCATCTCCGAATCTGTTCTGTAAGCTGCATTCGAAAGGCAAAACAACATTTTCAATCCTTGCATTGATTTAAGGTTGGTGATAAAACAGATTTAAAGCTCATAATAGGCCTATTGAATGTGGGTTTGTGTGTCGAGTGGCTTACCGTTGACGCAGATCTCATACGGGGAACACAGCTCATTCTCAAATAGGCAACCTGTTAACAGAGAAACACAAACGAGCAGCTGATTAACAGCATTGACAGGTGTAGCTACATACATCACACATCAGCAGCCACCAAACTTCTCTAATAAGAAAGAAAATGCAAATCCAAAGTAACTGGTGCATAGTTTCTAATGACAGATTTAGATATACAAATATATTTTACAATGGCTCAGCTACCACATTTTAAGTTACGATTAAATGCTGACATTTCAAAGACAGGCTTGGCATGTCGTGGCTGAAAGAGTTGAAAAGGTTGGTGAGCATTAACATGGAAGCCCAGTGTTCATGTTACGTGATGTATCAACCAGTCAGACGTATGACAGCATACACCATTTGTATAAACCCAGGAGTAAAACTTACATACTCATTGTGTGAGAGCACCAGAGTACAGGTGTTTGACCACAACACCAGGAACCCTTGATATTAGGCAAACCGGCCCAGTCACTCCTACTAACTGCTGTCGGCCACCAAACGTCTTTACGCTACCTCATATTAGCAACAGGTGTCAAGCACACCTCAATATTTTAAGACACAAACCGGCCAAGCTTCTTCTACTAGCTGCTGTTACCCAACAACAAAGCGACCCAGCATGCTAGGCTAACATTAGTCATTACGCTGCCAAACCACCAAACCTTTAAAAGACACCAAGCTTTTTTATGCTATCTCACATTAGCAACTTTAGCCACTCCAACTGATAATTCAAGAAAACAGCTAAGCAAGCTGCTTCTACCAGCTGCTGTCAGGCAAGCAACTAGCTTACCAGCATGTTAGCATGCTAGCATGCCAAGCTAGTCAGCTTGTTGCCTGAGCAACATTTTTAGTCTTGTACACACTGTGGCGACCCCGAACTCACGGGATAAGCCGAAAGGACACACTGCTACTAACCATGCTGTCTCCAGCTGTCTCCAGCTTACCTTTCTTCTAAACATCCAGTCACTGGAACTGATTGCACTTTCAGCTATGCCCTTTTATAACTAACTTAACCTCTAGTGGGCGGGACTTCATTTTCCGGCCACGCCCCTCTGCCTGTTCGCCATATGGTCCCTAGTACAACTTCAGCCAAAACACTAGTTCTAGTTCCACTTCAGTACTGCAAATAACATTTGTTAACTAATGCTTCTGGTTTCAATAAGTTTGCAGTTTTCAATGTTTATTTAGCTTTATGCATATTGATGTCGGTTGGAGTCAGGTGGGTGTTAAAGCAATAGTTTGGGATTTTTCAAACTGGTCTTCATAAAAACATGAATATTACTTATACATGTGGCAAAAGGTCTCACACACTAAAACTTATTGTACTGCTAACAAAGTTAATTGGAATTAAACTGAAGTAATGTTGACTGTTATTTCATGATTTGGTTATTATTTCTCTCTCTCTCTCCCACAAACAAACAACTTTACCACCTTAAATCAAGAATGTAATAATTTCACTCAGAAAACTGCATTTATTTCAGCACCTTTTTTAATTTCGGTTTTTTGGCCTTGTGCCATGTGGTTGTGTTTGTCAGAAGTTGTACCACCTTGTCGTCACTTTGTCCTATATGTAACCTAACAGATCTACGGTGTACAACCCATGTTCCATGCAAAAAATGCACTTCAAAGTCCATCTGAAGCTTTTATGAAATATCAACCCTCCATAAACCTGGGTGTGTTAGTGGAGAGAAAGGTCTCAAGTGCATATCAAGGTGTATATCATTGTAACCAAGGGAGATTGGCTCTCATTTTTTACAGTGCAGTCACGATCAAAGCAGGAAAAGGCTTTAGCAAAGTGTACCCTTTATCACATGCATGAAAACAAGATTGTGTTAAGAGCAGATCCCAAACTACTGCTTTAAGGGACATATAATTGTCTAGCAAAAGGTTGGGATGCTGTAACCATGACAACTCTTTGTGTCGCTGAGTGCCTCTCTGTGTTCCAGAGATCCCCTCATCTCTCCCCCATCACCCAGGACATTTGTCATTTTCTATCTATTTCTGCATGTCTTCAAGCTCGCACACTCTGTGTTCAGCAACACAATTACACAATTACACAGTGGCACAGGCTCCCACCTGGGCGCTAACCACAAAAACTGAAACAGTTTCGGAGAAACTTACAGCAAAGCTGAGCCCATAATCCATCCACATCTACCTTTAGGATCTGATCACACCAACAGTACAGATGTATTTTCTTCATCTATACAGAAGAGGAAATGTATGTTTTGCCCTTTCAACCACTTCACTGCATGTACGGTATGTGTGGTTAACTTCCACTGGAGATACTGATATCAAAACAACCCAACATTTAAGACATTTTCCAAGACGTTATCCATTAACTGTAAGATAATATTCACCACACAGAATACAGTTGAAAGGAAAGCTAATAGTATTTTAAGTTACTTAAAATTTAAATTGATCATCTTGTATCCTTCCCAAATTTATCTGGTGCATTTCTTCCAAAGCTGAAATAACGTTATTGTTATGTTTAGACAAATTATGGCAGTTGCATGAAGCTATAGAAAGACTGTAGTATGCAGTACAGCACAGTGCTAATTAAAGACACATACACAACAGCTGAAGAGTAATTAATAGCAACTTAGTATTCGTCACACCTGCAAACTTCGCAGTTTCTAATAATAACTCTTGACACATTGTACTTTTACCAGTGGAAAAGTACAAAGGCAGGTTTTTTCACTTTTCACCAGTGAAGTAACGAGCACATTTTTCTAGCTGCAGCTAGAACTACATACAACTGTGCCACCAGCTGACTTTATAACGTTGGACACATTGGAAAACACTAAGGGAAAAGGTCAACAGGAAAACTAGTGAAACGATGGGAAAAAACGCTGCTCATTAGCCAACAACTGCCAATTTTGGCCGGGGAACAACGGCCATCGCTGGGGGATTTTTTTCAGCTGTATTTAATCCTCTCCGAAAAAATAACAGCGTCTAAAATATGGTTAATGCATAAGATAATTGTTAAACAGAGTATAAGCAAATTGTATTGAAACTGGATTTTCTCTAACGTATGTCTGATGAATGAATACTCACTTGGAAAAGTAGCATGTAGAACTTTCATTACAGCGGAGATTTTGAGTTACAGGAAGCACAGGTGCTATTATTAATGATGTTTCCTGCACTTAGGAAGCATTTGGAAACACCTGTGTTTGACTGCATTACAACCTTATTGGACAACTACGGAAATGCTTCTTTTACGTTTCTATATTTGCTGCTATTTGGTTCTGTGCGTTACGTTTGAATAAATCATCCAAAACAGGCTAAAATAAGCAGCCGCCACATTCGCCTTCAAATCTTGCTTTATTTCAGGCTTTCTTAGCAACGTCTCACTTTTGTCAGAGTAACCTAATTTCTCGTTACCCAGGATACAGGTTGTCTCTAATGAGGACATGAGACAGTGAGGGTGAAGTCATTTGCTATAAGCTTTTGTATCGTTTGCCGGTTAGTGTTTCTGTTCTGGTGTAATCACTGCGAGATCTGCTCGCGGCTGGATTTGTTTACATTACTGTGGCAATAAAAGGAACATTCATCACAGCAGATTCCTTGCACACGCAGCCGTGGTAAAAAGCAGAAATGTAAACTAAAATTAAACTCAGAAATGCTGTTTACAACAAAAGTGAGACTTTCATTAGAGCAGCTTTGGGGTGTTCATACAATTTCTGCAGAACAGCTTAATAAGAGCAAAAATTGCAGAAATACACTGAAATGCAAACATCTGAAAATAAAATACTTTTTCCCTAATACCTAAAAATGTTCAAAAATGTATTTCCATGTGAAGTGAAAACATCAATTCTGTTTAATCTGTCCATATTTTCAAGCAGTGATCGGTTTTGCCAGCGTAGGAATCGGAAATACTGAAACCAGACATTGATTGGTTTGTGTTTTCCTTGATTATTAATTGTAACTCCGCATTTGAGTTTAGTGATATGCAATTCTAACAATGAACCCTTTGTGTTTTGTGCACAAAAAGTCAGAATTTTTCTGTTGCCAAAATAAGCAACTGTTTCTATAGTGACACCGGGATCACGCGGATTGAGATGTGTGAACGATTCGAGTCCCGGCAGCGTGAGGATTCCCCTGGGTGCCATCCTATAAGGGAACAAACCTCCATATTGGCTCAGGGTCTCTGTATACGCCTGCTGCACATAAAGATGATGGATGCCAAAGTGGAGCCAATGCTCCTTAAACTTAAACTGACCTTGAAATGGCCAAAAAAAGACACGGTTTAAAGATCATTTAAAGAAGAATATGAGATAAATAATAAAGTATGAAAACAGGTGTTTTTTTCCAGCCACCTAGAAGTGGGGGATATTGAAGACTCCATATTATACTCTTGGACTTTGCTGGCCTCCCGAGTTTGTGCTCCCTGGTTTCATCACTCCATAGCAGCAGGGTGTGAAATAGGTTGCAGTGTTGCACTGTGGACCGGCGCCAAGCTGGCGAGGCAAGAAGAAGAAGAGACTTTCAATCAGCTTCACCCTGTGAGCAAAGACCAGCCGCCTGGCTGTGGCCTTTAATGCTCCCAGGCAGGGCCATTACAAGCTGCGCGAGCTGAAAAGAGGGGGCACTACATTTCCCATGATGCATCAGGCACCTGCTGCTCCCAAAGAAGGCGGCCAGTGATTACACTGAGAGCAGTCACCTTGAAAGATACGGGCAATGATTTAATTGACCACATAAACGTTGAGCTATGGTTCTGCCCTGAAAATGCAAAACACAATTTCCTTAAAAGGGGGCTTCACGCTAAAGTACCAGGAACCTCATAGTGTAACTGCACCTGTAAATAACACATGGCATCATTTATTTTGGATGTGCTTTTGCTCTTTTTTTCTTTTTTTTCTTTTTTTTTTTTTTGCACGGTAGAGTTTTTAAAAACTTTTTTAAGTTTTATTTTTAATTTGACTTTTTAGCATCCTGCTGTTTCTTCAGTCAATTGAATCGGATTCCTTAAATAAGAAGTAAAAAATAATTCTTACTAGTTACCAGTGGTTTAGCAAACAGTCAGAGATATTATGCTCCCATAAGTGATTTTAAGTTTAGTTGGGTTGTCTCCAGACAGTTGATATTGCAGATGTCGGACAAGGGAAAATTACATTTTCCCAGCCGTTGTTGTTGGATGTTTGTTCCACCGTGGTTGATTGAAAAGGGGCTTTACTTGACTGTCTGTGTGTTCTCAGTTGAAACACAGTTGGCAGTTGATTAGGTACCAACTCGTCCCTCTATGAAAATGAGCAGTCTTTGTTGCTACCGTGTTTACGGCGGCAATTTCTGAAACCACGGTCATTCTGGAAGATGTAAATTGTGTTGCTCGACAACTGTATTGTTACGTACACTGAAAATTGATCGTATTGTTTGCTTTCCCCATTGACATCAGTGTTAAAAAGCATAAAACGAACTCCAACTGAATGATCACATAGTTGATTCAACACCTTTCCAAAACATCTAAAAGAAGAATGTGTTGATTATATAACATTATTTTTAGCTTGCTGTACCTAATAAACAGCCCCCCTTTAATCCTCCGTCTCCTGCAGCGACCAATCCTCCAGCCTCCGTCACCTCGTCTCTCATCCCATCATCCTGTTCCTCTGATTGTTCTAAGCAGCAGCTCTGATCCATACGTCAGGACGAATGAAGCAGAAGAGCTTTTGTAGTCCGAGATCTTGTTTTCGAGTAGCAGATGCTGCCTGTCTGGCTGTACTGTGCGTTTTTCCCCAAAAATCGAAGTTACTGTTACAGTAAATCGAGCAGAGTACAGTGCTGTGCTGCTGTTTTCTACAAAGGTTTTTTAAATGACTGTGATATAACTCAATGTAAATACTGTAATACAATCTCTGCTGCTATTTAAATAATCACAGAGGCTACAAACCTTTAACATGTACAGTTTAGGTGAAAAAAACACGAAAGTTGGTTATTTTAAGGACATTTCTGCATTTTAGCAATTAACCAGTATGTGATAAGATAAGATCTTTATTTTCATTGTACATGTACAAGGAAATTCCGTTGGAGCATCTCCTGATGCCGCACACATTATATGTAATCTAAACAAAAGGAAATAAATACATAAAAGCTACTGCAAATACTATCTACATGTCCCCAGTCGTCGCCGGGGTTTTACACATTGCTAAGGAAATGAGTAATAAATAACTGTCAATGCTTTAATTGTTTTCATGGCCAAAACTCCCAGTCAGTTTCAACAATAAAGAAAAGATGAATCAATCAGGGAGACAGGTGAAAAGATGCTCAAAGGTTTAATACTATAAAAACAAATTAACAGCTCCAAAAAGCTGCTCTGAGGCAGAAACGCTCAGCACCTGACTGCGAGCTCACGACTGAATCCTAACTGCACTGGGTGATTCAGCAGGAAGCACGTTAAACAGTGCAGGGCCAAACGGGCACATTTCACAGAGATAAACGCTCCGAACAGATGAGGATTCACCTGCACGGTGAGAACCAGAACAGGAGGTGGAATCAATCAACACAGCCAGAAACAGCAGCCTGCAGCAGGAAGCAGCAAAGCAGCACGTTTATCCCACTTTCAGTTCGTGCTCTCGACACCGATCAACGCAGACATGAAGCAACGGCCAAAATAATTAAGCACCAGCTCAGATTCAGCTTTTCTTCTGAATTTTCACAGGGATTCTCTCGCAGCAGGAACAACTATCTGCATCAACAAAATAGCAAAGTCCACTCAAGGGCACTCAGCAAAAATGAGGCTCGGAGGCAAAAAGTAAATTAAATTAAGAATGCGAGCACATGAAGGATGTCTGATCCTTGAGCTTTGCAGCTTGGAAGAAGCAGCATCCAAGCTGCAAAGCTGGATGATCAGACATCCTTTAGACGTTTTGACACATGGAAATCTTTTGAGCAAACATTTCTATAAGACGTTTCTGTTTGCAATTAAAAAAAAACAAAACTTTTTAACACATTTTTCTTAAAGCTATAACATGCAACTTATAACAGCTGCAGCACTAACATGAACTCAGTCCTTTCTGCTTGGCCTCCAGCCCCTGTGCTCTCTGCTCTGCTCTGATCTTCTACCATCTGCTACAGCTCTGCACAGCTCTTCAAATATGAATCTTTATCAATTTTCAGTCAATCTAGCTTCACCGGAGGTGTCCACAGCACCAATCCACACAATGATTCATATGTATAAAAAGTTAACTACTGTAGCTTTAAAGTGTCATTTTCCTGATGAATACAAATCACACTCTCTGAACAGGGAACATGTTTCCTCTGTCGGCAGCACTATGCAATTATAGTTATAGATTAACCCATTCAGACATTAGCATCACTCCAATTTTTTGGAATCTTGCATTCTCACTTCAGGACTTTTGTATCGGGTAAACACTGAACAGCTATCGACATCCAGTCGATATTGTGCCACTGTCCAATACACTGAAACAGGTATGCTTAATAGAACAGTCTAGAATGATTCCGGCATTTAGTAAAACAACAAAAAGCAGAACACTCACTTAAATAAAACAAAGGTGATGCTATGGGACGTATTATTACTGTACAGCAGAAGTACACTGCTGACCACTGCATACGCTGGCCTGTGTTCACGTCCTGCGTCCACATGAGTCTTACCCTTGTGTTCCAGTGAACACAGCAGCTCTGCCTCGACCCGACCAACCAATCAGCACGAATAAAGTATTAATGAGCGTTGCCACAGTGACGGTCACACCAGGCAAACCAGCAGTGACCTTCTCTAGGTCCAGGTTAATGATTAGAAGACTTGAGCTCAACACAATCTGTGGTTTCAATCCCAGTAGGGAGAGGCAGGCTCACCGAGGCACAGAGACAGGTTTCGCCCTGAAAACAAGTGTCTAGGACAATAAACATAAATCACTGCGAGGACAAACAGCAGCAGACGAGACCACACACACACACACACACACACACACACACAGATAGCAGCAGTAAAGAGCATCACCCCTTTTATTTTACACATAATATGTGATGCCTGTCGTACACAAACTGAATGACAATACAGTCAAATAAAATAAAAAGTGTCTGGCAGCAGTCGTATTTTTTTTATTTTTTATTTTTTATCAAAGGAGACATAACAGAAAAATACGCAGCAACAGTCCTCATAGAGACAGATGGCTCCTTTCACTGGAACACTGTTGCTGCATTAAGAAGCACCTGATAAATAGTTCAAATTAACAGTGTTGAATTATTGGGGACTCACGCGCCTGCATCATCATATGTGAAATACAGTAATTACCTGTCAAATGGGACATTTTAGTGCGCCTGTACTGCGGGTATGTATCTCATGTGATGTATTGTAATGAACATGAACATGAATGCATCATTAGTTCACATACTGTAATCTGCCTTAGTTAAAGTTTTGCTGAACTTTTAAAAAGTAAAAATACAAAACAACAAATGTGAGAATAAACCATGTGGCCTCTGCAGAAATGTAATTTCCTATTTTTTATCATCATGGCTCAATTTATAGACAACTACTGTTACTGTCCAGTCTCATAATCTAATCAGTTCATCCAAGAGTTCAAGTTCACGCTTGCGCCAATTTAGAAAAACTTCCCTCAAAGTGTTGCTGAGATATTACATTCACACGGACGAAACAACCCGCAAATATACAGTGATGCACCTCTGGACACAGCTGTCGCCAGCAGGAAGGTGTTAAAACATTGTTGTCCATAGATTTCACAAACTTCAGAAGTATTATAATATTATCTAGCAGGGATTAGATCTCATCCGATGACAAATACTCACATAAAGTAAAGTTAAGATCCGCACACCTTTATTTATGAATGAACGTTTGAATTCTATGTGGATCATTCTGACCGAGTTAATTTTACAGTGAGCATCACTTGTTCAACAGAGTTATGATTCACTTCCAGAACACTGAAACCTAAACAAGGATACAAGTACTTTGACTGGGCAGCAATCCCACATGCACAGGGGGTTGACCAGGAGAGGTCAGTTAGAAGCAGATGACTTACTCTAAATATACTGCAGTAGGCTCCAGATGAAGGGAGGTGGAAGGGAAAGGCAGATTTGGCGTCCACCATGTGGTCTGGTAGAGAGGGGAGAGGGAGATCTGTCGAGTCAAAAGTCCAAATCCAGGGAACCACAGACCGAGAAACAGAGTAGAGGGTATCCAAGTGAGCAGACAAAAGCAGAGCCAAAAAACAGATCCAGGGCAGATAAGAGTCAGAGAAATAGTGTACAATACCAGATGGGGGCAGGGGCAAATGAGACAGGTCCAAAACAGGGTTTGAGGCCAGTAGTCAGGTCAAAGCTAACTCTGGAGGGCAGTTTTAACCCCAGAAACATGAAAGGTCGGGTGGATGAGCAGAGTCTTGTGGAGTTGGAGCCTCACTGCCACGGGATTAGCCATTTTGGAAATGGGAAATGGTCCGACAAATATGGGGAGTCGAATCTTGCACTCAACTTTGAGAGGTAGGTCGGTGGTATTTAACCACACCTTTTTACTCGGTATGTAACATAGGGCTGTGGGGTGACGTTTGTTGGCTCAGACCTGGACGGAGCATAGTAAGGTCTGTCCAGCCCTTCTCCACACCAGATAGTAGCGCCTAACAAGCACCGTGGCAGACAGAACCTCTGGTTCCAGCCTGGGGTGGCTGGTGGTTGGCAGCCAAAGACTACTTGGAAGCAGGTCATTCCTGTGGCGGCAGATGGTAAAGAGTTGTGCGTATACTCCAACCAGACCAAATTTGGCTGTGAACTGGACGATGTCACGGTGGAGGCCGTGTAACCTGAAGACCTGGTGGATTATGATTTGGGCAGTCTCTTTGGCTGAAGGGAGTTTGGGAAGCAGAATGAGATGTGCCACTTTAGAAAATGGATCAACCATGGTGAGTATGGTGGTGTTACCTACAGAGGGAGGTAGGCCAGTGACAAAGTTGCTAGAGATCCGGGACCACTGTCTTTTGGGCACAGGAAGGGGTCGGTGTAATCCTGAGGGTCGTTGTTGGGGTGTCTTGCACTGAGCGCAGAACAGACAAGCAGCCACATATTCCTGGATGTCCTGATGTCCCAGCTGTTCCTCCGGGAGAAACTACAAAACAAGTGCTGGAAACCCCAGGGTGACATGTTATGTGGGACGAGTGATACCAATTGATCGCCCTAGACCTGAGGTTTTCAGAGAAATATTATTCATTCCTAAGGCAGCCTGAAGGCTGATTAACCACAGAGTTGATGACGTATTGCTCGATCTTCAAGTGAGCAGCCCCCAGCCGAGCTGCAGGGGCAGGAAGAAAGCTCCCTCTGAATCATCCATGGGGACAGACGTCGGAGGAACAAGGCACATGGATTAACTGGTCCCGATCGGAACACTGGGACAAGATGGCCCCCACCCCGGTGTCACAGGCATCCACCTCCAATAAAAATTGCTTACCAAGGTCCGGAGGAGCCAGAAGGGGAGCTGTAGAGAAACTCCTTTTGAGATGAGTGAATGTATGTCCCGCTTGAGTGTTCCCGCAAACTTGGATTTCGCCGAAGTGAGCTGATTGTGGTGCGAAGCGATGGAGCTGTAGATTTTCTGATGGACTTCCGGTAGAAATTGGCAAACCCCAGGCCAGACCTTCCAGAATACTATGCATCAACTTAGTCTGCCAGGCAGTTTGGGGTCATTACTGCTCTCAAACGAAGCTTTAAAGACCAAATCTCATTCACCCAGTACAACATCAGAAAGTTCAGATCCTACCTTTCTGAAGGTGCTAGGGAACTCATCATATGTTATCTGGACTAGTACAGTAGAGTTACCAGTATGAGAAATCAAAGCTCTGCAGATGATCCAAAAGGAGGCAGCACATCACATTTTTGATCAGTTGAAACTGATGCACATCACACCACTGCTCATGCCTCTGCACTGTCTTCTGGTAACCTCCTGGATCAGGTTCTTAATTCTGCATGCTTAGTGACCTCACTCCCAGTATTTAAAAGAATTACTGAAGACAGAACTCTTTCATAAGCATCTACAAAATCTCTAAAAAAGCTGCTGAAACCTGTAGGAGTGAGGGACCTGTAGCTTTCAGGGCTTCGTGGACTCATGGGCAATTAATGCTTTCGCCTCTGTGGTAATCTGGCCAAACAGGTTGGGAATCCTCGCCATACTGTCAGGCAACGGTGCAGTAACATCAGTGCAGATAAATCAAACAGTCTGTCTGAGTGAGGACACTTGGTTGAGAGCACACAGACGTAAACACGTTGCAGAGTAACTTTCTATGATCATAGCGCTCAGGCTCCCTATGGATCAAGGGCTCAGGGCTCAGGCTATTCTGAGTCTATAACTAGGGACTGAACGCTGTTTTGCTGCTTGTCTCCTGGCTGCCATGCTCTCTGTCTGCTGGTTATGTAATATGAAGGAGCAAGGAGGAGAAAGGGGGCTTCTGCTGCCCCCTCTCCTCCCAACTCACATCTGTGCATCAGTCATTCTGCAGCCTCCAAGTCTCAAATCAGTGGGGGAATATTAGATATCGGCTATTTATGGGATCCACGCAGGCACGTGTACGTGCACGCGCATGCACACACACACACACACACACACACACACACGCGGCTTCTTATTTCCAGTCAGTATCTGCCTCTGTCAGTAGCTCAGAGCTGGAAATTGGAGGCTGCACACAGTGTAAAACATCATTTTTTTATGACACTGCATTGATAGTATCATACACAGGAGGCTACAACTGCTCATTTCGATTTATTATTTTGTACTGTTGTATAATTACCACTTTGATTCCGTTCATAAGTCATTTCTGGGGTTTATTGTATTTTATTTGTTTAGCTGTTGTGCTTTTTACGTTACATCCTCTAAATCTTTGTTGTTTTTAGTTTTCATAATTTACATTTTTTAGGTGGATATATTAATATTGTATGATAAACCTTTTTATCACTGCTTATCATATCATCATACATATACTTTAACTGTATCTAAGTTATTTACCTTTTCCCAATAAACCGAATTATAAATTCTCATTTCTAATTGTATTTTATATCTATTTGATGTTGTTTGATAACCTGATAAGGGCTGATTCCCCTGTATGACTATGTTCTAGGAGGGTTTGTGGATTCCAGACTTTGTGCTGAACCGTTTTCTGGGATCACCGTGTTTGTTTTTCCTCGGCTCAGGTGGAGCTGCAGGGATCCAGCCTACAGGTTCCTGGCAGCTCCACTGACTCAGTATTGACAAAGACCGGACACACGGTCCGTGTCCTCCGGTCTGTGCGCAGCTCCGGTTCCGTTCTGGTTCAAAAAGGAATCATCGGTGAACGTACTCACCAAATCTGCTGTCACCAGAAGAGGGGAAGCAGCTCCGGAAAGCTGGGAGGAGGAGGAGGAGGAGGAGGTGCTGGAGGAAGGAAAACGGTGGAGGATTCATGGTTTATCAAGCCGAGCCTCTCAAGTGTTAAACGGCCATGTTTCCCCCGCAGCGGGGTTCGGTTCGTCTTCCTTCCAGTTCCGACCGGCCCTTCCGCGCCTGGAGGAGCTGAGCAGAGCCGGGACACAAGGACGGATGTTGGAGGAGAGGATGCAGGGCGTTCCTCCTCCTGCTGCTGCTGCTGCTGGAGACCCGAGCTGGGCCTGCGTCAAGGCGACGGCACGGACACACGGAACTTCCGGAGAGGACTTCCAAAATAAAACGTTGCCATTTTTATTTCGTGCTTTTATCTTTACAGGGACAAAACAACTGAACATTGTTCCACTTTGTCACCAAAAAGCTCTTTCCACTGCTTCTCATTCCCTATTCGCACTCACAACTACTCACACACCGATGGGGGAACTGCGATGCAGCTGTGTTTTGCTCAAAGACACTTCAACATATGACAAGAGGATCAAACCAGCGTCCCTGGGATTGGTAGGCGACGGCTCTATCTCCTGGGCCACAGTCACCCATGCCAGTTGCCACGGGAGAGTTTTGTTTATGAATTAAAACTACAGTGTATAGGTTGCAACTGTCCTTGAGCTCATGGGGGGGAAAAAAATCAACGCAGCAAAAGAAACATTTTTGCTTTTTTTTTAGAGCCATTTAAAAGTACAGTAAGTTACATTAAAACATTTCCATTTAGTCATTTAACAGATGCTTTGATCCAAAGCGACTTACACCTGAGGTACAAAGGCAGCAACAATCTAAGTCAAGGAAACATCAAAGCAAAGTCCTCTCGGAAAAGTGTTCCCATTTCATGCAAGTGCAAGAAAGAGCAGAAAGGAAGTGTTGTTTTTTAAAAAAAAAGATTTAAGTGCATAGGAAGATGTGGAAGAGTTCTGTTTTCAGCAGTTTTTTGAATATTGGGAGTGAGTTTGCTGAGCGTGCAGAGTTTGGTAGCTCGTTCCACCATCGTGGGATAATTGAGCTGAAGAGTTTTGCTTGGTGCCTTCTGTGCGGGGCTGGGACCACCAGACGCCGTTCGATGGCAGACCGCAGCGGACGGGAAGGATTGTAGACCTGAATGAGGTCTACAAACATATGCTAAAGTTTGATATTGACTTAAACAACGTATAACGATTCTGCAAAACATTTCCCCATGACCCCATGTGACCCTTTGTTTTTTCCACTGAAAGTTTTGCTTCATATTGTGGTTTTTTTTCACTCATGTTTACAGTGCACAGTTTCTGAGGGGGCTTTTATTGTGAAGGGTAAAGCTGTGCATATTCTGACTTATTGTTTCTAACTGGGACGTGACGGATTCATGGAGCCTCCAGGCTGATTCAGCGCTACGGCCGCCTTCAGGTGCTGCCGGAAATAATTCCGATTCTGAGTTGGAAGCAGGTAAATGAAGGGAAATTGCAATGTGTGTAGAGGAGGAGGGGGCAGTGGCAGCGGTGGGTCAGGCTGAGGAAAAGGCTGCTGAGGTTTGGCTAAAAGCCTGCAAACAGGCTACATCTTCAGTAAGTGTATTCAATGATAACTGCTTTGCATATGGAGAAGGTTTGGGAGGATATTTGTGATCAGGTTTTCTTAGGTTGGCAGGACAATATGCCGACCAGCACATCTGAAGGTCACTGGTTGACAAGTTTTATCTCGTGTATAAACAGCACGTCTGTGATTATTTTAGTGTATGAGCTAAAGTGAAGTGACAAGAATTCACTGTTCGTCCTTGTGTTAAGTTACTGTATGGATCACAGAACGGGCCCAGGGCTCAAAAGAAAAGACACAAAATGAACACAAGAGACGACGCAAGGGAAAAGTGATCGACGGCAACCTAAACCTTCCTAAAAGACGCACGAAACAGACACAAAATGACCGAAAAATGACAGAATAACAAAACCCGAATTAGAAAACGTCCACAAAATCACCAAAACAAAAGCAAACTGACTCACAGTTGCCACAAACAGAAACAAAATGACATAAAGTGTCCAACATATACATACATTCACCAAGAACAGACCCAAAAGCTGTAAAATAGCGAAAAACAGACATCTGAAATCACATGACCAAGTCTCAGAATAGGCATAAAAACTGACACAGCGTGACCAAAAAAAGGGGGAGTGGCATTTTCCCAAAATCCATCTATCTTCAAATGACAAACACGTGTGTTATCTTGGCTTATGTGGTTGATGGATTTTTACCTATTGCACACTGACAAGCTTCTTTATGTGTCATGAGATGTGAGACTGGATGATTCATTAATCCTTTTGGTTCCTGTAGGAAGAGAAACTTTCAAATTTTATCATAAACTTAAAATTCCCACAGCGGCTATTCTCTATCCACTGTCCATGTGTGTGTGTGTGTGTGTGTGTTACCTGCTGACACCAATCACAGTGGGTCAGAGTCTGATTCATCCATGTTGCAGTGGAAGGAGCAATCAGGGCTCAGACAGACCTTATCAGAGCTGCAGGCAAACTGTGTGGCCTCTCTGATGTTTACACTCAGCACAGGGACAAGGTGGACACGCACACACACACACACACACACACACACAGCTAATCTAATCGCTGCCTGGCTTTGTGTTTTCTGTCTCTTACGTGGCTCATAGAACAGTTTCACGTCCTGTTCCGTGCTGTGTTCAGGGTCACACAAAGACTCCGAGGACATGTGTAAAACACACCACCAGCTGCTGACAGTTAAATGTCCTACTTTGTTCTTAGCATCACATTTGTCTTTTTCTTGTGTGAACTGAGCCCTGGACCTGATGCTGACCTGATACTTTTACAAACAAAATAATGTTGCGATCATGTAAAATCTAAAAGTATTTTACTAATTAAGAGCTAAAAATAATGAAACACATCCTGAGACACGAAATGTCCAAGAATGGACACACACACAGAAAACACCTGAAAACACACATCACGTGGAAGAAAAAGCAGATGAAACATAAATACAGAGCAGTGGTTCCAGCTCTGTGGTATAAAGAATCCTCTCGTGGTTTCCATAAGGCGACTGTGAAAAGATTACTCTCCTTCAAAATCACATATAAGTTTATTAATATGGTTCATTTTTGACACGTTCAGTGTGTTAAACCCTGTGGTTGTCGGACATTGTTCTTTTAGCTGCAAACCTTCAGTGGATGAAGGATCTGTGATTACAGTTTGTGTTCAGGTCACATTGAACCTCATACTGACACATTTTCCTTCAAGTTTATACATCAAATAATCATCTAAACTGTAAAAAGAACAATTTCATCTACTTTTCTTCAGAGAAATAAATGACATGCTGCAGGCCGACTACAACTTTACTCTCGTTATTTTTGGAAACTTCTTAAATTGTGCTTATCTGTAGACATTTTACATTTCTGCATGTTAAATGGTTGTATTTTAACTATACAAAACACAGTGAGGCAATGATTGCACAAGTGTACAACAACTGTAAAGTATTTGTTTCTAGTTATCACCAAGGTACATAAAGTATTACTGTCATTTCATAGTCTCATGTTCAGAAACATGAAGCTGTTTGCCAAACAACTACATGATTAACTCCCCTTTAAATGTAAATGTACAAAAAGATGAGTCAGAAGCCGCTGTGCTGCCCAGCTTCATGCTGTTAAACACAGCTAAAGCTCTTTATTCATTTTTAAAAAGATGTCCAGGAGACATCTCTCGGTGCTGTGAATTGTAAGGCACAAGATAAATAAAGAAGACAGAAAAGACAAAACCACCTTTAAGAGGACAAGCTCAACCCCAGAGACGTACAACAGCTATCGAATCCAAACCCTTCGCTTTTGCAGCTTCTTATAAAATTAAAACCCAAAGGCAAAAGGAAGAGGAAAAGGTATAAACATTTCCATACACGTAAAACACTCTTGAGGTTTGTGTGAATCGACACAAAGCCATGCTGCTCGTTGGCTGCGCACAAAATCAAATGAATTGATTTAAAGTGTTACCGACTTTCATTTTGGCCCCTAAAGTCCAATCAGTGTTTTAAAAAGATGAGTGTACAAGAATGAAAATGCAGGTTCTTTCAAATTAAGACTAGAGTCGTTTGATAAGAAAGATTGAGGTGACGCTTATCATCAAACTGCAATGTATTGGTTTTTACTTAATAATGCAGAAATATCTCAGTTCCTCACCTTTTAAAGCCACTACTAGTGGATTTGTTCTGTAATTAAAGCGCCTTGTGCAGCTGTGCAAACTGATAATTATCATCTGGGGGAACATACAGGTAAAGTTACAGAGAGTAGTGTTACATACAGGTACATTCAGCATCATATTCAGTTTGTCCACAGCACTCAGGAATGTCGTACGAACCCTGCTGCTCCGTTATCTCCAAATGTACCATGTAGACAGGAATTTGAATTTGTGACGCAGCGCAAACATAATTTGAAGAGTAAAAACCACAGAAGCAGTCACTGAGGAAATAAATCACTAAGGAATCACTTGTGTTAAATGATCCATTTCCTTCAGCTTAACCTTCACTTAGAAAAGCTGGGAAGTCTTTAACACAAAATTTCTGAATCTCAGAGCAGCAGAGTTGGAGTATGACTTGATTACAGTATGTAATGATATCATGTATTTATATGTGAAACATCTGCACATAGTGGGTTTAGACAAATAAAGATGCTGTGACTGATTATCTGATCATTTCATTTAAACACACTTGTCTCAAGAGGAAAAGCACTCTTACGTGTTCTTAAGTGTTGGATGAGAAGACTGATACAGTGTTGAATGAAAAGCTAGAGGACAGTTAGCTTAGCTTCGCGTAAAGACGGAAGGTTAGGACACAGCTGACCTGGCCCTTCTCGCTATGTTAACAAAATGCAACAGGCCTTCAGAGTCTTTATGCTATGCTAAGCTAACCATTTCCTGGCTGTAGCTTGGTTTGTAAAGGTGCAGTGTGCAACACGAGCCTGGTTGGCTTCACCACACTCAGCACAGACCTTCAGGTCGTTTTCCTGATCAAATTACAGTCATTTCAAAAAGCTACAAAAGCGGAATGAATTGCTCTTCTCTGATTGGTCAGAAGCGTGAGCCTCGCTCAAAAAACATCATTTACAAGCAAATATATCTGCACTGCTGTCAGGTCTGTTCAATGAATCGTCATCGCAGGCTTCTGCTGCACGTCACCGCAATAAAGTAAGTGTTAGAGCATATTTCTATCAGAACAATATGTGGAAAATGTTGCACACTGTAACTTTAAATGACAGACACCACGGTGTCATCATACAAATCTTGGCAAGATCACAAAAGCGGAAATGTCTTTTACTCCAAGGTGATCAAGGTGAGATCATATATTTGATATACAAATGACACATACGTCTTTTAAAATTTCAATGAGAAAAACTTAGGTTTAAGGTAAAATTACCTCCTTAAACAACTATCAGACAAAGTGTAAATTGCAACTAAGAGAATAGACGACCCCCAACAGAATATAAAACACACAGATGTGCAATTATTCAATTTCAGTAAAAATAAAATAAAAAATAAATAAAATCAGATGACCCACTATAGTGGCCTTATTTCAAACACATACTATTACAGTAAAATAAAGCTGGCGTACAGTCAAAAATCCAAAGGGTGAAACTAAATACTTTTCTTTGGTGGCATCTTTCTTTACACACACACACACACACACGCACGCACGCACGCACACACGCTCTACTTCACCAACTTTGTCCACGTGTTTTTTTATTTAAAACAAAAATCAAATAAAAGGTAAAGTCACAGACAAACAGCGTCTCTTGTCCAGCATCATTGTAAATTATTTACACACTTGTACATCATCAGAAACTTGAGGCAGAAAACTGCAACAATAGCAAAAAATAAAATAAAAATAAAAATTGACTGTAGTTTATAGTTTCTTCTATAAATATGTAAGAGACTTTCATAGCAGTACATTTCTGACATACATAGTTTTCTACACAAACTCGTTTCTTAAAGGGCAGGTTCGGCTTGCGACTGACGTGATTAAATGAATGTCAAAAGCTGCTTCTCTGTGTCCTTTTTCATGATTACAAGTATTAAAAATAACAAAACAAACATGTCGTACTGTAGAGTTAAGTGGAAGTGTATAATGTGGCGACATGATCGTGGTGATGATGGTGATGATGAAGACAGGTCAGGTTGCCGTCTATAGCTGATGGGCCTTCATCTGGCCATCTTCACTCAGCTCGTGCCTGCAGGAGGACAAAGAGAAGAGTTGTTTGAAAGGTGCTAAAACCTCAACTGTTCCTTTAACGCAGAAGATATTCCAAGCAGTACGTGTGGCCATCACATCCCAACGCTAACGCAGAGCAGCGGCAGCATCCTGCTATGGTCAGAGTTTAAGGAAGAATTAATGCAGCCAAATACAGAGAGGTCCTTTAAGAAAAGCTGCCCCCCGAGTGCTCAGACTGGGGTGACAGTTCTCCATTCAGTGGGACAAGGACCCGGAGCACACAGCCAAGATGCGACTATCTACGACTGTCCTTAAGAGTCCTGGGGTTCACAACGTTTGTTCTCTTTATCTGGTTTTAGGACTTATTAATGTGAGAAAGAGGAACATTTAAAGGGTTCTCAAAGTGAAAAGAAAAAACTCAATTGTATATAGGTGTAAAAGTAGATTTTAAAATTGATTTTAAAAGTGACCAACCATTGTGTCCAGCCCTTGTTGATGTCCTCATGGGTCAAGTCAATCAGAACCTGATGAAAAACAACAACAG
The DNA here is from genome assembly GCA_020496755.1 of Channa maculata. Classification (NCBI taxonomy): domain Eukaryota; kingdom Metazoa; phylum Chordata; class Actinopteri; order Anabantiformes; family Channidae; genus Channa; species Channa maculata. The sequence goes on along the minus strand of CM035612.1, from coordinate 22,746,453 downwards.
ACGTGTCCAAAAAAATAAAAAACATTACTTTAGTTTCTAAATTTTCTTTTAAGTTTCTTTACTTTAGTTTCTTAAAATTTAAGGTAAAAATAAGTTTACATTTAGTCATTTGGCATCTTAACCCAAAGACACTTACAAGTAAGGTACAAGGCAAGAGGTGAGGTTAAAAAGAGAGCGGAGGAATAACGGACTTATGTCAACACTTCAGGTAATTTGTAGGATCAGCATTTCTGTTTGCTCTACTTCCTTCCAAAATGACATTTTATTTTAACAGTTCTTTAAATTGACTTTGTTGTCCTCCTATTTTTCAAAACTCAGCACGACAATCTGACAGACCAGAGACTGGAGTTTGCCAAAGAAAAGCATAAAAAGGACAGAAAAAGCCTGTACCTTTCCCAGAAGACCTTTGTGTTTGGAGAGCAGACCTCCACCGTTCTTCACGGCGACATCCAGAGTCCTTCTGTGGAGCTCCACAAGGGAAACGCTGAACTCAAACCTGAACAGACACAAGGACGAAACACGACGCCGTCAGCGGCTGAACCATTGTCCCACCAATGAAACCACATCTGAAAGCAACCAAGAGGAACGGTTTGACTCACGTGTGATCAAAAACTGGGTTGAGGGTTTTCTTTATCGTGTGAGTTTTCCTCCTGCCCGACCTCCGTTTGTCAGGAAGCAGGTAGAGGCGGACGTAGGGATCTGACCCGTGATCAGTGAACGCTATCAGGTTTCTGCAGAATTCAACAACAGAATATTAGTTAAATGTATAAACATTAACATTATACACACAGCAGGTTGTTCTTCAGAAATGACAGCACCTGCAGACATGAACGACTACCATGAGTTTGTTCCTCTGCGAGCTGTGTCTGATCGTCAGCTGGACCTCACCCAGTGGGAAATGATTGGGCCCAGAACCACTGCAGAGACAAAGGGACGAGTGGTTAACCCGGTAAAACCAGCAGATTGTTTTCATGCCTGCTTACAGAAAAGTTCTTTAACTGCGGTTACAAGTGAAGGTCTGCAGGTAAACAATGTGTGGAAACGACATTCTTTGTTTTTCCTACTGTTAACAAATCCTGTGAAAACCAACAATCCATTTCATCATTTCTTTCCAGTTGGAAGATTTTCTGGCCTCACGACTTGATGGAAAAATCTTGAAAAACAAGCAGGAGTGCAGGTTAAGGTGCATTCTTTCCCTCTCTCTCTATACACCTTTATAGTCTTGACTGTAAAGTGCCTTGAGATGACTTTGTTGTAAATTGGCGCTTTATTAATAAAGTTGAATTGAATTGAATTGAAATTGAATCTTCGGAGTGAATGTAGGGACAGTTTTGACTGAAGTAACTGGCTCTGCTTAAGATGTGAGCCAACAGAATCTTTAGAATAATACAAAAAAAATGGCCCAGACACAATAAGTAATAGGATTAGACATTTCAAGATAAGTGGATCCTGCAATCTTGTAATCAGCCATTTACATTGGAGTTGTTCGATTCGACCTTTTTAAAAGCCAATTTATTTTATTTCCTAATTTTGTGAAATGACTTTTGTCAGAGAAAATGTGGGTTTTTGCCTCAATTTTGTTTACATCTGTATGTGACGTGGATCATTGGTTTGACTACATTCAAACACTTGTCTTCACATGATCAGACACATAATTTGATCACTGCACGTTCAGATAAATATACTTTGACTGTTTGATAGATACTTCTGCAGCTGGTGGAGTCTCTGCTGAAGCTCCTGAGCAGCGTAGGGGTTAGAGATGTCCGATGCGATGCTGGGCGTCGGCTCCTTGCCTCCGGCCAGGTACTGCTGGGACCCTGATATGGCCAGGTTAGAGGTGCTCCTCCCGGTCTCCGCCAAGCCCTTACCCCCTCCTCCACCCGCTCCTGCCCCACCCCCTCCTTTCCCCCCCTTTCCTCCAATGTCTGTGCTTCCTGGAGACCTAACGGGCTCCTCGGCCTGCCTCTGTCGGCTCGCCAGGTCCTGGGTCGAGGCAGTGGAAGACTGAGGGATTTGGGAGATGGAGGAGGGAGGCTTGTAGGGGTCAGGAGAAAGAGGGGGTTGTGGTATTGGATTGAGGGAAGTGGCCTTGTGGACCTGCACTGACGATGGGGTGGAACCAGAAGGTGAGGACGGATTCTTATCCAGGCACAACACCTGAAATTACAAAGTCTTCAGATTACTATTTGGCAGCTTACTTCAGGTCTGCTCTACATAAACTGTAACGTTAAAGTTAACAGAGCGGTAGATAATATGTCTCCTCTAAACTCCATCATATGACTCCCTACTTTCTGACAAATGGTTAAAATCAGGCCTTCCGGTCTCCGACTTTGGTTTTCAAAAGCTCAACTGACTTTGAGAGTAAGTGAGCGGAAACATTTTACAGTCTGACAGCTCAACTGACTGCTAACAAATGTAAAAGCAAAGGACTAATTCCGGTCTTCATTAAGAGGACGTCATCTGCACGTTTTCCTCCTACCCGCAGAGCCATCTTCATCTTGAGGGTGCAGCCTGCTCCAGAGCTCTTGAGGGGGAAGCGCTGGTTCAGCGTCATGTCTTCAGCCTCCAGCAGTTGATTCAGAGGCATTGTCAACGTCCCCAAAGAACAATCGTGTCTCTCGTCTTTCACCTAAAGACAAATGATCCAAAAAGTTCAGCTAAAAGTTCAGATTTAACTGATTCAGAACATAACAGGAGCAGCCGTTACAACGGAAATAAGCAGTCATACCTCCACCTCCAACTCTTGGACTTTGGGGTTGTGGATGAGGAAGGTGAAGGCTTCCTCCCACACTGGTCCATTGGTCTTGTATCTAGTCTGGAAAAGGACATAACAGAGAGGCGTCAAAGGGAAGACAAAAGCTCAGGTGTTTCTTTTTAAAGCAGTAAACCTCACAGCAAGGTAAAACTGCAAATATCAAAGTAAAAAATGTAAGAGGAAAGAAAATTGTGCGAAAATGGACGTGTTCTGTTAAAATATGTCAACAGTTGCAGCAGCAAATTAAGATTTTACCAACTTCTTCACAGTGAGTAAAAGCAGACTGGCTGCCTGCCTAAGTTTCTCTAACTGGCATTTAGCAGATTTTTAAAAAATACTGCTAACAGCCAGAAAGAGTCTTGTTAAGAAAGAGAACACAAGCTCTTCACACGCACAGTTTGTGCGTCGACATGTTGAATAATCACAGTCACGTTAAATAAAAAGGTTTGTTTATGGTGAATTTAAGGATTTCAGATGGTGAATTCTAACAATCGTGCTTTTTTTCTCACCTTGCTCTCGAAGTGTTTGTGTCCCACTCTGAACTGGACATATGGACTGGGATCGCTGGTCACCTTTTTCCCGGACTGAACAGTAAGAAAAATAGATTTAGGAAACATGAATGATGACCAACAATATTTGCTCCACGTCACATTTTTCATTTTTTTAACTTTATAAACAACCAGCTCCTAAATTCATGTAGCAAGCTCATTTCTCTTAGTTATGGTCGAGACAGTGTTGCCTTGCTAACGATTGAGCTCCAAGCTGTTAAGTGACAATTTAAAGAGGCCGTAGTATGTGATATTTTGGGTTAATATTTTTATTCTGGAGCTCTATGAAAACCATTTAGGATGATTTACAATTCAGAAAATTTCAAAAAAAGACATTGTGCAGCACTTCTTCAGGTCTGTGTGAAACTTTGTTGTAGCGCCTGTTGCTTTAAGCATCTCACAGTCCAGTCTGTTGTGATTGGGCATCTTCGGGAAGCCATGGATGTAATTTGAGGGCACGTGATCATGCACATCGAAAACAGCAGCTTTTTGTATCCTAATGACATTTGTTGTAAGATTTTGTTTTTGTGTGATTTCTTCTACATACGATTTACTCATATTTTGTAATTTTAGCCACATTTATTATGTGGTCCATCATTACAAAATACAAAAAAAAATTTAAATAAAAAAAAAAAAAAAAACATAATGACCTCTTTAAACATTTGTGTAACAACAACAAAATAATGTGCGATATATATTTACTACATGAATGTAAGATGTAAGCAGGAAATGTATCTACAGAGTATAATTTCACCATTTGAAACTTGAGCTCATATGATACAATTTTGGAGCATGCATCACACCATCCAGGGCTCACTTCAGTACTCATCAGCAAAATGAGAAGGAATTACAAAGGAAAGAACATCAGGTATATATATATATATATATATATATATATATATATATATTTTTTTTTTTTTAAAAAGACCCCAAACCAGAAAATCTAGAACACCAAATTTGAGGGTGAAAGAGATTTAGTCACAAGTCTGAGAATCTAAATTATATTCAGTGCAGCAACATACATTGTTAGACGTGATGCACAATTGTAGTCGAAAAACATGGTTAGTGGGGTCTTTAATGTTTTGGAACATTCAGTATGCAACTACTCTTCTCATTATCAACGCATATATTTTCAATTCTGAATATTTTTTGTGACTCCATGGGATAAAACTATCAAAACACCTGATCTGTGTCTAAATCAGTATAAAGTGACTGTGGGTCTCCTCAGTGTCTGAGCTATGTGGGTGTGCTTTGTTGCCGTGTCATTACCTTGATGGCTTTACTGACTGAGGCCGGCTTCAGCCCCGCTTGGTTGAACTCTAACGGATTGCGCTTTGATTTTTCCCCAGGGACAAGGCAGGAGAGAGCAAACAAACACACACATTCACCAGTAGGTTATTGGGGAAAAGAGGACCATGCAGGGAGGAGGGAGGAGGACAGAGTGATGAAAACCACCAGCACCACCAGCAAACATCAGGACACAATGAGACAGAGAGACAATATGGGTGATTACATGGTTAACGTTTCCCAGTCAAACCCAGACATTAGGTCAAAACTAGAGCCCAATGAATATTGGATTTATGAGGCTGATATTGATACAAGGTTTTTAGTTTTGTCTTATTGTCTTTTATAGATAAACAGCATTCAAAATTTTGAAAATGAATTATTTTTCAAATTGAATTGAACAAAAATCTGCAGCAGCTGGAACATTAATGAAACACTATTTGACATTTGGTCAATACATCAAAAACTGATCAATGTCAGCCATAAAATATTGTTTGGACTCTAGTCACAACAGCACAATGTTAGATGGGGTGGGGGTCAGTGATTAAAATGGAGGGGGAAAGAAAACAAAGGTCAGAGGGAAGGAATCATTCAGATTGAGAAGCTGAGATGGTTTTATGTCGTGGTGATAGCTGGGGGACATTTATATGTCTTCTGTTGGAAGTGAAGCCACTGAATAAAACTCAATCCAGCGACACATGTTTGTCCCTTTTGCACTGCAGGAAACTAATGGATTATCAGCTGTTCTACTTTTGTTTCCACCTTTTTCCTGCTTTTAAGAGACGGGATGCTGTGTGAGTCGTGGCATTGCAGCCTGTATCAGTCCCAGTGAACGGGACTTTTAATGAAGGGCAAAGGGAAAAGCTTGTTGGACCAACAAAAACGTCCAGGATTAAGCACGAGTAGTTAGTCCTGTCCCTGCTGTCGCCTTTTTAATGGCAAACGTAAGAGAAGTTCTGATTGGTGAAAATGCCAGGAAGTACCAAAGCACTAAAAGATCCTGTCAATCCCTGAAGTTTTAGTTTCATTCGTGTCATTTAAACAACTTAAGCTTAAAGAGTTCATTTTGAACCAACACCCCCAGTTTTTAGATTACGGTGGTTTTGAAAAAAACGTGTGTCTAATTAAATAATTTACATTTCTTATTTGAACGGGTAAATACATTTTGGATAAGAGTCGGCAAAAGAGGGACTGGATCCCAAATAAAATCCAGTTCCTGCAGTGTTAAAGGGATTTCTCTGGAAGTCCTCTGACTGTCTGAGAACACAGTCACACCGCATTTTTATCACCCAACAAAACCAGGACACTATGAAAACCACTGCTAAATCTGTGTTTCCCAGCATGATGTGATCATAAAGTCTTGCTGTCAGATTAGTGATGGGATAAGACTGTTTTAAACCAAAGTCTTGGTGACACGTGAGCCTTTTAATTAAAGGGGAACTGACTCCTCACTGACCCCTACTGGACATCAGACACAACCACATTTACGTAGGTTTACTGGAAAACCTCCTTTGATACAGTGAACCTCATATGTCTGTATTCTCCTGTAACATAATGAATCACATTTGCCTCAGTTTACGTTACCCCCCAGTAGCAGAGAGGATTGATGGGAAAAACTGGTTCACACACAAATGGTTTAAACAAGAAGGGTGGAGGTAGAGCAATCCACAGAGAATTCACCGTCCCTTATCTAAAAGTATCAGGGATATCAGAAAGCATACCTTCCTCAAAAAAAAAAAAAATTGAAATAAAACATTTAAATAAAAACAAAACTTTATTTTAAAAGGTCTCAATGTTTTCAATAATGTCAATAAATTCCCCTCCTAAAAATGTCAGACTTTAGTCAGTCATTTAATTTAGTCGTATTTTTAATTTTGGGATGAAATTTAACTTAAATCTTTAATGCAAATTATCATACCTCTGTAAGTCTTTATGGAAAGAACATTAAAATATACAACGCTTTGTCAATTCATTTATTAATGGATACCATTAGACTAAACATCTTAAAGTTTGCACTGGCACCGCTGGCTTCATTTGTTTACTTGGAATAACTGAGCCTCTGATGCAGAGAATGAGTCCACGTGGACTATTTATTAAACGCACAGCACAGACTGGCTTTGTGCTTTCGAGAAAAGTTCTCATCTAACAAAATTAGATTATTCAGTCCCTCGAGGATTTTGGTTCAATTAATAGTTGCGATAAAACATGGGACATATTCTTGGAGGGTCAGGATCGGTTCTTCCTTAAAAAACTAAATAATAAAGGTGGAAGGATGCTTTTGATCGTCCTAAAATGTAAACCCTTAATAATGGTCCCTAAGATTCTCATTACAGTTTTACGATGTATTCCTCAGCTTTCTAACCAGTTAAACTTCCACAAAGGACATCGATAACAAGTAATGACATTAGGGAAATCGGCGTGTGCACTTGTAGGGATTCATGCCCATGAAGCAAACATTTAAACCTGTAAAAACAACCACAAGACAAAAAAAAAAAAAAAAAGATCTGCAGGACACATCATCACGCCGACATTCTCCAAATTACTCTAGGATGCAGAAAACAGTCAGCAGACTCACAAATAGGGTCCTATAGAGAGAAGCAGTGTTCTCACAAAACACGAGGCCTGCTCCCCGCCTCTCTTTTAAGTAGCCAGAGCCCAAGTTTCCCTCAAAGATGCTCTTCAGGGGGGTGGGTAGGGGGGGGGGCAGCAGAAGAAGAGGAAGCTGAAAAGAGGAAAGTGAAGCGTGCACTGCAGAGCTTCAAACACTAACTAAGAGTTGTTTATTTCGCTAAACAATTTACACTAACAAGTAGTGTTTAGTTTTTACTTTTGCATTTGGTTTAAATGTCATTAATTTTAACAGCCATTATCATCACTAAGTAAATAACAAGATTTTGTACTGAAACAAAGTTATTTTAGTATGTTTAAAAGAGTTTCATGGAAATATAAGAAGCTACAGGTACAATTCTTGGCCTTTCAGATAAAACTTAACATAAAGCAACAATTTCAATTCCTGTTGGAATGTAGTCATAAAAATGCAAATCTATCAGTCATCTTACTACTGTATCTTTAAGATGGAAGGAAATTAAAATGCAGAAAAGACATTTAGAGGGTAGAAAAGCAAGAGACTGAGGTGACACTGGCAAAATTTACGTTGGCAAGTGTACATGACACTTTAGCCTTTGTTTCAATCTTCCTTAAATAATAAAGTTATGAGACATCCAGTAGTGCTCTACACGGTTACAAATGCCCCTTAAAACACTATAAAGAAAACATAACATCACATTATTAATGACAAAGCAACATGAACAACAAATTTCACAACCACAAAGACAAACTTTAGTGTTTAAAAAAAAATAAAATAAAATAAAAAAAAAAAAATCTATGTTTTCTCATTTCACCGCATTTTCATGAGAACATTTTCTGGAAATGAAACATATGATGATGTTCGGTGCAGGTTCGCTCATGCAAAGAACTAAAACCGTAACTGAATCTCTGCAGCGTGCGGTAAGTGACGAGCAGCGAGGCTCAGAAACAACATTGCTACTATTACAGACTGGCTCACCGGCAGGTTTCTGGCTGAATCCAGAAAGACGACGAGCAGCGCAGACGACAGGCCGTCATTGGCTTGATCCCGTTCAGCTCTGATGCTCGCCATTGCCTTTGGGGGAGAGAGGCCGTAATGACATAATAAAAATGTTCAGTAGTCAGATACACACTGATATATTCAGTTGATTCAGGCTTGTGAACATACTGTACCTGGTCCAGCTTCTCAGGTGTGGACAACACTGATAACCACTCCAGTTTGAGATGCAGCTTCCCTCTGTTCACATCATCCAGTACAAACCACTGAAGACAGAAGCATAAAGGGTTAATATCACCACTTTAAAGGACAATTTAACTGCAGTTTCACTGGTGAATCTTAATTTTGTTGTGGGCCTTGGTTATGCGTTATGAATAGTTTTTGGTTCTACAACACAGACCAACAAGCTACTCCAACAGATGTTAACTGTGGCCAGTTTTTTTTTTTTCTTTTTGATTATTTTCTGTGTGGGGACTTTAAAAAACACGATCAATTTGGAAAATGACCAACGTTATCCTATAATATCCTGTAAAGACAGAACCACTGTGTGCATGGTGATATACCACCACATTCGCACAGTTACTGGAGATACGTCTGTTTTTCCTATTAGACACTTTTCATAACTGACAAAACATAAATGGTGTAAAGCCCGTGCTGTACAGTATATATCAAGTTATTCTACGTGCTTCTTTTCACATTTAATAATTAATGAGAAGAGATTTGCTTTACAGAATCCTCCATAATGGACTATATAAAACCACAATGAAGTGAGAGTGTACAGAATTATGGGCTTTTTGAACTCTTACAAAGATAAAATGCTGTCCTTTAAAAAATATATATATTTATATATACACACTCTGAAGATTATTTTAGTTGTATACAGATATTAGAAATATTATTTGGTACTATAAAACTAGCAACCACAACCAATTATACATAACTTATCAATGAAATCAATCAATTACTTTTTTATTTTGCAAAGAACTGATGTCAGCTGTTAGATTCTACTCATTCTGCACAGGTAACTTGTTCTAATAACAATGAATAAAACAGGATTAACTTTCTAAAGCAAGTAAAAAAAAAAACAACTAACAAACTGATATGGGACCAAAGCGATAATTTCACAACCACAACTTTAGACATATATTTGAGTAAATGCACTTGTACATATGAAATGGAAGTGTGAATGCACTGCGAGCATCTCAGACACAAAAAAAGCTGCAGATTACCTCATCAACCTTCTGTTCCTTGTGGATCTGGGACAAGTCGATCATCAGCCTGGGGGGGGGGGAGATAGAGAAAAAGCCACAAACATAAGGAAACTCTCACTGAGGACGGCTGAACGAGGCTGAATCATCTCGCTGGGTCTTGGCTGCAGAGTCGCGACAGGCTGTTTCTCGTACGGGGGTGAGTTAATGGACTCTGGCGGGAAATTAAAGTGAGATACGCATCGCCGACTTCATTAAGCATCACTGCGAATTCACTGTGAAAGCGCTGATCCCTTTTAGAGGCCCTGTGCTTTGATGAAGCGCTGCTTTCAGATAAATCGAGTGTAAAATCCTATTACGCAGTGTGCAAACATTTATTATAAATTCTGTTCTATGATATGAAGAAGATACGATACAGAAATTCACTGAACCTTGGGCACCACACTACAACCCTGTCCCTGGTTCAACAGTTGTCCTTCCACGGTCCACTTTTAGTAGTTAATTACCACCACACACCTGAGATGCTCTGACTCAATGTCATTTCTGTTTAGAAGACATTATTTTTTGTCTGTCCCGGTAACTGGTATAGAAATAAATCTTGCTTTTCATTAACTTGTTGGAAGAACATAGTACAATTAACTGTTCTGCCACTGATTAGGGTCATATCGTGTACAGGCATGAGTCATTTGGCCCTGTGTTTAAAGGATGTTTGACCATCACCCAGACCCTCCAGGAATTCAAGAGGTTGTTGTTAAGAAAAGCTGTTGTGAAATCTGACATTTTAGGCGTCAACGATCATAAAAACATCTGCAAAATCCTGCAGGGGACTGATTATTGGTACTGCACACGCTGACCAAGCTTGGAAACACCGGCGTCAGTTACTGAGGGCCACCCAGGTGAAACAAGTTGGAGAAAACATTGAGACAACACCTGTGAATGTAAAATGTTCCTACACATGTTAAATATTGACAGAGGTGGAGAAGAGTAGAGAAGTTAGTACCTTCCTAGGAAGTCATCTTCATCAGTGTCTTCATCAAACAGCTCAATTTCCACAGTTTTTCCTGTGTGATCGTACACTGGGGCCTGAAAGTACAAACACAGAAACATGCATCCACTTACATCTGTACACTAACTTCATATCCAAATATGCCATATTAAAAGTTTGCATTCAGTCTAACCAAGTGGCAATTCTGGTTCAGTGTAGCAAGATGATGAATGATTTTCTCCATGTCTAAAGCTTCCACCAAAAATTTTAAAAACATTCATCTTTTAGTCCTGCTTCCAGCTTTGAGGACTAATTTAACAAATTGATAAGGTAAAAACATAAAACCATCCAGATAAAAAGACACAAATTACTTTGTTTTTGCTTTGACAGTCACTGACTAAACGCTTTTTTGGTTTACAAAGTAAACTAGAACTTAAACTAGTAAAAATGTTACTTCAACTCGGGTTCAAGCTGTTGTTACAGAACTTTCTTCAGACTGTGCCGCTCACCTCATGAACTTCATTCCATTTTGGGTTGAGATTATCGTGGATGACTTTGCTCTTGAAGAGTTGGTTCCCGACTTGGATGAGCCCATACGGATCTGACTTTCCTTTGATCAGTCCTCCCATGTACGTGTCCTTACTCAGCAGGTTCTGGGCCTCAATAAAGTGGATCCTGAGGACTCCCTGAGGAGATAAGAAACAGAGAGCTTATGATGAGGTTGGACACGAGAGGTGGAAAAGAAAAACAGCAGAGCCAGGGAATGATTTTCACGTTAAATGCTAAAAGTCTACAGATTGCTTACTGGACTCACTGTTTCATCAGTTAAATGTGACGTGTCAGCTGTTGTGTGTGTATTACCTTGGGCATGGGGAAGCGTAGTCGGGCCATATCAGCTTCTCCTACCAGAGGAATTTTGATGCTGTTGGGCAGGACCATCAGGTTGCAGATGATGTCCTGAATGATGTTGTCAGACAAACCACTGAGACGGAAAGATAGAAGAAGAGAAGCACATAGGTAAAAGGGAAGACAAAACCAAAAATAGTTTATTTGATGGCTAAAATAGTAAAAACATCTCAAGATGTAAATAAACAGGTTTTCACAGCAAAAGACATTTAAAAGAGATTACAAAAAAAAAGACATTTACAAAATATTTTACAGCTCGGCAATCATAACTTAACAGTGACATAGTATTTTTTTTTTAAAAAAGAAGGTAATATGGGTAAAAACTATGTAATAGGATATTGTCTTCATTATAACAATGTAATAGAGTGGTAACAGTAAGTAATAAGTAACAACTACACATTTATGACAAAATAAAAACTAATGGTAATTATGATAAATATTGTATTGGGAAACAGGAATCTTACAGATGTCAAAAAAAAGAGCTAAGGTAACAAATAATTGCACAGCTACACAGTAAAACTAGAGACTAAATTTGAAAATGCATTTGTTTTTGGGATATCGGAGAGTTGATCCTGAGGGATCCTTCAAAATAAAAGTATGACCCTGAACAATTAATCACAACAAGAGATGTTATGTTCTTTGTCCTCACAGTGTCTGAAATATTTTTCCATTTCCTCTAGAGGGCAGCAGCATCCTGCACAGAAACAGCTACATTGCTTTACTACAAGATTTTATTGCCCTGAACGAGCTGATCCTGGGTCAGTGTTTATGCAGCACTTTTATGGGAATGCAACATTAATTTTAGTGTTTACATGCTGATTCATGGTGCGCTTGCTCACCAAACACCCACTGAGGTTTCTACCATCTCATATTAGCTATAAAAGGAGATGTGCTGGTATCTACTAAAGAGCATCACTTATGTGGTGTGTGCTCTTCTGTGTGTTGCATGAATACGCACTGTCAAAAAAGGACAGCAAAGCGGGTGCATGTAGGTGATAGCACACGGTGGAGAGCGATCTCACACACACACACACACACACACACACACACACACACACACACACAGGAAGAGAGAGAGGTGGGTGGGGCAGCACACACACACACACGCACGCACGCACGCACGCACACACACACACACACACACAGATGTTTGTCTACAAACTTGTCAAACAAGGAAAGCTACAATTTATGGGGTGGAGTCTTCTAAAAACCACAGTGAGTTTCTATGCTAAAAACAAACCAGTATACCAGTCGTAAACCACAGCATGTTCATTTGGGGGATAACCACACACAGCTAGGTGGTAAACATTCTCTGCAGGACAGGGCAGGGGTGTGTAGGTCGGGTGCCACCATGCAACACCGGTTATCTGTACCATCTGTACTTACCACAAAAATTGGTAAACGAGAGAATGATGCCTTATGCAGTGGCACACATCAAAATAAGGGCTGAAACCAAAGAGCTTGTGATAATAATGAGAAATGTCTGGGGAACAAGTAATTGGATTATCAAATTGTGCATTATTGATTTACAATAAAGAACCTTAAAGTATAAATATTTAGGACTGCTGCATGTTCTTCAAGATCGATGTTCTGTCTAGAGACACTTCTCCCAAATCCCCTGAACATCTCTGCACGCTGTAGTTCTCCTTCAATAATCACTCTACTAAAAATACAAACACTTAGAGAGGGCAAAAAAAGGCCGTAATCCATTTTGTGATCTAGTGGTAATGTAATGGCTTCAGCAGCAGAGGCAGAGAGCCTGGCAGAGCGCACTGGCTGCACGTCCACTGGGAACGTCCCTTTAAAACCCCAGCATCATTTTCTCATTAGACCGAAGTGGCAGGATGTCCCTCTGCACACTCCGATGGCACGGCATCATTTCACGTTCCCTCCTGTTTACAGTTCATGGTAATCAAATGTGCCGTTTTCAGTCTGTTTTCTGCTGACAGACGCGCTTCTGTTTAAATACCAGCAAAAGAGCAAAATATTATAATTCTAACATTTTTATGTAAATCAGTGTATTTCCACCAACTACTCCATCACTATGCTAAAACTTTCTACCAAATGATGCTGAGTGGATTTTTCAGTATGGAAATCATTTCACCTCAGCCCTGTATAAAAACATTTTGGTACCAAGAGCCGAACATCCTGTACTGTACATTTGACAAGGAGGTAGTTTCACACTGAGAATGAGTGTCTGAGAATAAGAACTAATAAATATTCATAGATTACTAATCACATAACAGAGGATAATAACTGGTTTGTAAACCATTTGTATTTCTTATATAAATAGTTATAATTATGGGCTGCGTTTGTGGGAATTGTTATGTTATAAACCTCATTGTTAGCCGCATGTGTCTTGTCTGACATGTGCATTAGCTCCTCAGAAAAACAGGGTTAACAGAAATTAATGAAATTATATTTCCTTTGTTGCAAGTCACACTGGAGAACATGTTTATTGCTTGAAAGGCACTCTGACACTCTCACTACATTTTATTTGAAGGAGAGCTGCTTATTTTGGGTTTTCATGTTAGAACTAATCACACACACATTCAAAAGGACCCAAAGTCAAAGTTTACAGCTACCTTTGAACTCTGTGTGTGTGTGTGTGTGTGTGTGTGTGCACATGGGCTTCGCTGAACACAATGTAATCCCAACATAAGATGTGCAGTGTGTGAGAGCATGGAAATGAACTAGTCAGAGAGAAGGTTGTGTCATTTTTTCTCCATTAGACACACAAACATACACAAAGAGCTGCTCTCTCTAACAGCCTGCTACAGTAGCTCCCTGAGGAACTGTGTGAAGCCACCTAACCACAGTTATCAAAGGAATCTGGATGTGTGGATGCATTCAGGAAGCCACAGCTCAGCTCTTAATAAAATACTAAGCAAATTATTTCTGAATAAAACTAGAGGATTCACAGACAAACGCAAATACACTATTTTTAAAAAAAGGGGGGGAAAAAAAGACATGTTTATACACCCACTGAGAAAATGGCAAACTCACTGCAAAATGCTAACACGCTAATGCTAATGATACAAACACTTTTCCCCAAAGTCCCCAAACAAAGTCAGACCAGCTCTTAGAAGTTACGAGGACTTGTCAAAATGTCCTCACTTTCCAAAAATGTCCCCAAGGTATGAAACAACACGTGTGCACACACATAGCTTGCATGACACTAAGTCACACCACTTACTTGACACCAGGAATGTCCAGCATGTTTGTGAGTCCTGTCCAATTGATGTCCAGCATCTGAAAGACAAAAAAAATGACAACTTGGATTATTAAAAAAAACTTTACAAACAAACAAGACAAAGAAACTGAGTACAACATGTTGTATGTTTTTTTGATGAAAATGTGTGAGCTATAATATACAGAAATTCTCTTATATGTTACACTTTTCATCCAGTTTTTTTGTTTGGTCAGGATTTCTAAGGTTTGCACATTTCAAGGTTTGTGGGAAGATTTTAAACATTTATTATTAAATGATGTAAAGCGGTTCCTGACAGCATTGGTCAGTGTTTAATGACATTTATAGCAGTTGGCTCTAAGAAATCATTATCCAGTAAATTGCATGTTTGAACTAAACATTGACTACCAAGCCTTCTTAAGCAAGTCTTTTTGCCTTTAAAGGCCTGTATCCGTCCTACCTGATACATCATTTGAGGAACAAATATGATGTTGCATAAAGGTTGAAACTCTACTGCCATGTCTGTGAGGTAAATTTTAAAGCACTGAGCTCCTTATCTGCACATTGTCAGCTTCTTACTGGCACCACCATGATTCAGCAAAGCAGCCACAGCCGGAGCCAAAAAGCTGAACTCCAATTCAATCGACCCAAAAATCAATACAGCAGAGCAGAACGGGTTAGCGTTTATGCACACAGGAAGTACTGCATCTGACAGTCTTTGGACATTACATTAGATTAACAAATAATCAGCTGTTACAAGCGGAAATACAACCCCAATTCCAAAAAAGTTGGCAAGATGAGAAAATGTAAATAAAAACAGGATGCAATGATTTGCAAATCTCATCAACCTACATTTTATTCACAATAGAACATAAACAACATATCAGATGTTGAAACTGAGACATTTTACCATTTCATGGAAAATATTAGCTAATTTTTAATTTGATGGCAGCAACACATCTCAAAAAAAGTTGGAACAGGGGCAACAAAGGCTGGAAGAGTAACTGCCGCAAATCAAAAACTAATGGAGGAACATTTGACAACTAATTAATTGGCAACATATCAGTAACATAACTGGGTAAAAAAGGAGCATTTCAGAGAGACTGAGCCTCTCAAATGTGAGGACGGACAGAGGTTCACCAATCCGTGACAAACTGCCAAAAAATTGTAGATTCCACCACATACAGTTCATAATATCATCAAAGGATTCAGAGAATCAGGAGGAATCTCTGTGAAATAAGGCCAAAGGGCAAAACTGGATGTATGTGATCTTTGAGCCCTAAGGCTGCAGTGCATTAAAAACTGGCCTGATTCTCTACTGGACATCACTGCATGGGCTCAGGAACAAACCAAACTTGTCTGTGAACACAGTTCTGTGTGTGTGTGTGTGTGTGTGTGTGTGTGTGTGTGTGTGTGTGTGTGTGTGTGTATATATATATATATATATATAAAAAAAAAAACTTGGATTCGAGTGATATTTCAAACCAAGTTGTTTGGTTTGGTCTTGTTGTATTAGTCTTTTAAATCAGAACCAAAATCATATTTTTCTTTCTTTTTTTTCCTACATGTATTTTCTAATGTAATTTCAGAGGCTCTATTTTGTGTAAATACGTGCATGTATGGGTGGTGTGTGCCTCAGGTCCTCTAAAAGAAGCCTGGGAGATTGAGGGTCCGGTGCAGTGTTTTAAATGTTCTTAGCACCTTCACCTCTACAATACTTTGACCAATCATAAGTAGGTTGTTATTGTTAAATCTTTCCGTTGTTCACATACAGAGACCTGACTAGACACAATGAGTAGACATTAACTATCTTTACAGGAAGAGGTGTTTGGTGAATTCACAGCACAACTTTTCAAGTCTCTCAGGGTGCACAGATGATGAAAGTCAGCACTGCAGGCAGATCATGCTCCCTTCCCAGCTAGGATTCACACAGACATGCTAACAGAATGGAACTGTGTTAACCTTCCATTCTGAGGAGGAAAGCATCTCAAACCCAGTTATGAAGCTTCTGTATAAAAATAATACAGAGTTACCTGAGGAACAGGATTTCGAGGAGAGGTCACATTTTAAGCATTATGTCACTGAGTTTGTCAAAGAGTCCTTTAATGAGACTGAATCACAGCACACATACCTGACACACCTTACCGTCAACTGAATATCATGCTTACTGCTCCTGTCGTATCAGCTAACAACAGTGGCAGTACAACAAGCAGCAATGATCACTGTTGTAGTGCGAAAGAAGACCGGAAATTTTGTATTACATCTGTTAAATGCCAGCTGAGACTCTGATGCATTAAACCGCAAATAGTTTGAGAGCAAGTAGTATACAGTAGAAATGTACTGTATACAGTAAAAATATATTGTATATAATGTTACCAGAAGGTGACAGTTGCATTTCCGATGCAAAAAGTAAATGTTTTTTCGTCCACAATTTTTGAATTTATGATATATAGGTCATACCACACTCAGTAGGCGATAGTGGAAACAGTGTTAAGATCAGCTGTATTAGGATAATGTAATACTAACCGTCTGTTGTCAGTGAAAACACATCGCATTTTAAAAACAGGGCACAATCTGGATGGAGCTGTGTGAGGCCAAGAACCAGTGACTAAGAGGCCTAAGTGAGACAGGCTGAGACAGGGAGGATATTTGTCCTGATAATCAGGCTGATTAGATTTTCCCACAGTAAACAGATCAATCAGAACTGAGGAGAAGTAAAATCAGTTCTATAATGTGAACCAGTCTCAGCCTGAAGTTTTCCTGCAGCAGATGTGAACCGACGGCTGGACACTGTTCAATCATATCTCCATAAACTGGGCCGTCTAATTCACAAGGCAATCACCAGACTTGTGTTGGGAAGGACACTCAGCTCAAAATAACACCAGTAACCAGACCATAAAAGGAATGTGAGGAGGATGCCAGTTGTCAAGCTTAACATATACAATATATAGACTTAAATGTGGCCTGATGTTAGTGTGTTTGAGTGTTGAGAACCTATCGTGGACGAGGTGCATGTTTCAGTGTGCAAGAAAGCATTAAAGTAGGGAGCATATGCAAGTGTGTATGTGTGTGGCAGTATGTCTCAGATTAAGCTGGAAAAGGTTACAAAAGAGGCTTAAAGTGTCAGACACTGAAAGCTGTTATTATGGCTGCAGCAAAACGAAGAGCACTGATGAAAACTGACAGTCCATTCCTTCACAGAGCGAGAAACTGACTAAAAATAACAGCAGGGAATCTGTGGGTTATTAATCACAGGCTGCAAATTTAAATACGTAAAAAGCACGCACAAACAGAGTCTACAGTATATTGAAGAGTCATCAGAAGGAAACCTGAGCTATGACTTCATCACAAACGTCGACCAAGCGACCTCTGGATAAGCCAAGCTTGTTCTGAAGACAAGTGCTGTGTATGGATAAAATTAAAAGGTGTGTGTGGAGAAAAAAAACAAAGCAGAACTTAATTTAAAAACAAATGTGAAGAATGGAAATGCAAATGTCCTGCAGCCAGCCAAGAAAGTGAAAGTGAAAAGAGGCTGGCTTCTAAAACAGGACAAACATCCAAAGCAGACCTCAAAAACCACCATGAACTACTTCAAGAAACACAAGGTGGATAATCTAACAGACTACACGATACCCTGAGCTGTTGTTAGCAGAATGAGCGGCTGAATATTCTTAAATCAAGTACAGAAAGACTCAGACCTGCTAGAAAAAAAGTTGTCGAGCTGTGGCATCTATAAAAGGGGCAATTGTCAAGTGCTGAGTTCTAATGTTATTGCATGAGCAATAACATTTCAAATTACCTGCTGTATTTTATTTCTTTTGTTTCCAATTCAAAAATACACATAACAAACATTAGCATATACTGTACTTATGCCTGGAGTGGAACTTAAAATCCATCTTAGTTACTCATTATGCCATTGTGATAATGAGCTGCATTTAGTGCTTTGAGCAGAATTTCAGGATTAAAGGTTTTGTTGAGATCTAAAGTGAAGGAGAGACTTATGCCCCATATCTGTGTCTTGCAAGAACAGAAAAATTATTAAATGCACCCAGGGGAGTGTGCGTATGTCTGCGACCTACTTAGCACTCGATGTAGACCACGGTGGCCCACCGTGCCATCCTGCTACAGGTAGAGAGCGAAAGCAGCAGAGAGACCGGTAAGACGGTAAAGACTCCAAATATAATATTATGCTTTTATTTTGTAATTCTCGATTAAGCAAACGTGGGAAACTTTCTGAGAACAGAAGCATTTTGCACGGGGCAGTAAGTTGAAAAACAATGCTAAATGTTAGCCTGGTGATTTCAATCAGAGATGATCAGAATGTATTTCTGTATTTGGTGGCACCTTTATCTAAAGTGCAGCCACTGAAAAGAGAGGATAATGGAGCCTCGAACTGAAGTATGTCAGATGTAACAGTAGTCACTTCCTTTGTGGTGAAGAATGTGAAGTCACGCCTCACATTTCAGCCCGTCACTGAGCTGGCAAACAAGTCATTTCTAATTTGAACTTTATTAGCTTGTATGTACATGCTCTTAGCTTTTGATTTCATTAAAAAGATTTTTTGTTAAAATCCCCTCATTTTCAACACAAAGCTTAATTTCTCTCCCAACGGATGACTTCTTCCAATTCCAGAGTGAAAACACATTTTTGTTGCAGTGACAATTTGCTTGAAGCTTCTTTCCTGTGGCTGCCAGTATCAAAGCCTGAATATGGAAGATAAAATGTCCTGAAATACAGGAAGGAAGACAGCAGATGGGAGGAGTGCAGTGATAACGGAGGAATGGAGTTAGGCAGTGTTCAGGAAGATTTAGGTGAAAAACGCTCTGGTGGGTGGAACTTCACTGCACCAGCAGAACAAAACCCACACAAATCCACGCATTTAAATTCATCGATGGCTAAGAGATGTGTTTCTGGTGTGATAGTGGGAGATGATTATAACCGTTCAGCAAGTTATAACAACATAATGTGTAAAAATCTTCCGCATTTGGCTTTTGCAAACATCCTTTTGTGTGTTACACAGCATATTGTAGTTTAGACTTGTCCTTCTATGCAAAAGCTTTCAATTTTTTTATCTGCAGAAGCAAAATTAAAATACAGGTTAAAATAATGAGACAAATACAGGATGAGGTACTCACAGGTTTTTTGAGGAAAAAGATGGACAGGGCTCCGACCAGTGGCATGTCCCCCAGTAGCGGCTCCATCACTACGCGGATCACCCCGTCGAGCTAGACCGAAAACAAAAGACTTGGTCAGTTCCTGCTTAGTGCTAATGGTCACTGTTAGTCAGTGAACCTTTAGCATTTCTCAGTGGCCTCTGATGGTCCCCAGGTCTTCACTGGCCCCTAATCAATCATGGCCTGTGAACTCTTCTGGTTTCATTTACTTGGGTTTTATATGACATCAGCACAGACTCAAAAATATTCATACAGCATCAAAAATACACATAGTCCCAAAATGTTCCATGCCTAGGGTCTGTTAACTTCCTGTTAGTGATCATGATTGACTGCAGCCAGTGGCTTCTCTGTTCCAACATAAAGAGGGCTGGAGCCTATTCAATTTATGGTCTGATGAAACAAAGGCTGAATTGTTTGGTCACGATGCCCAGAAGGTGAGACATTTAACACCAAGGACACTGTACCTGTTGAACACTGTAGTGATAGCATCATGCTCTCAGGCTGTTTTCCTGAAAACCTAGAATAGATTTGACCATGGGCACCACATTTAATTTATGAAAGACGCATGCTGTGTAATCAATGTAAGCAAAATGAAGGTAAAGTCTTAGGTTGAAGCCCAATATTGCCACGGCAGTCATGTTCATGATAAGTGTAGGTAAACTTTCATTCACCACGATGTGGAAACACCTCTGCAAGTTTCTGCAAAGAGGAGCAGAGGAGCTCTTCTCTGTGTTGTGTCCTTACGTTGTGTGGGCCTGAGGGCAGAGCTAGCTGATGCACAACAGAGATCAAGATGGAAATCAAATGACACACTAAGTGAAAACCCATAAAATCACATGAACAATCAATGTGCTGACTGGAGAGACATGTTCCAACTTAAAGCAACACTTTGTGTTCCTGTTGGATCATGTCTTCATGCAATCTGATCTTAGCTTTATGCTTTACTATCATAATAGACCTGCCTTTATTTTGACGCTCTAACCTTGCTTGACTGTTTGGTAACCGCACACCTTTTGTGAAACACTCTGGGCTTGTGTCTCACAGAAAACAAGACCAGAATCTTGTCTCTGCGTGAGATTTGGCTGTCTCCACCTACATCACACTGAAATGCTGATTTTAGAGTCCAATCACAAGGAGAAATGTGAACCGACACAAGAAAAAAAAGAAAAACTGCAGCAGGTCAAAGCTTGTTGATGTCAAACAGAAATCACACAGTGTAGCGTTGTTGTTTCCTTTCACTGGTTTTCATTATTGGGTGCTGCTTTCTCAGTGGTTGCAGTGACTCAATTCTCAGATATGCTGCCTGTTTGCAGATCCAAATTTGGTCGTGGCTCGCTCTGAGCCATCAAAGGCCAACATTTGGCTCATCAAAATGGGCGCAGTGGAAAGATGGAAGATAGCCTTTTGTTTATCCTCGCTGCCCTCCTGTAGCGCATTCCTGCCTCAGGGAGGATGCTCTGATAATGTTTTATCAGTTTAACTGGAGGGAGGTTTTGCAGTAACAGATGTCCAAGAAATGATAAAAAAAAGAAGAAGTCTGACAATCGAGGGATTATGAGAAAATGGGCCCTGGACGAAGATTATAGAAGGGTCCATCCCTTCCTTTTATTATTATTTGTATGTTTATGTGCTAATTTTACCTCTGTTTTTGTTCATTTAGTGTTTTCTGTCATTTTGAACTTTTTCAAACAAGAAATATGAAGAGTAAGTTCTTGGGCAAGACACTGAACCCCACGCTGCTCCCGGTGGGTCAGGTGAGCACCTTGCATGGCAATCGCCGCCATCGGTGTGTGAACGGGTGAATGAGGAGCAACATTGTAAAGCGCTTTGGATAAAAGCGCTATATAAGGGGCCATTTACCATTTGAGTCTGACAGCCAACAGTGGGGCTCATCATTCATGATAATCTCTAAGCGTTTTGGTAGAAATAAGCGGTCTACTGTATGAAAAGCTGTCAGAGCCTGGGACTGCCCCTCTAAAATTAAAGCCATACACAGATGCAAATATTTGACTGTACCTAACACATGCAGTCATTTCCCTCTGTAAATCTTTCAGACTCCTCTTTCCACTTATTTTCTCTTCCTCTCCAACCACTGAACAGCAAATATGGCTTGATTTTCTGCCAACAGCTGAGTGGATTATGTCTCCCTTTATCAGTCCTGTGTCAACATATTATGTAAAACCATCTCTAGAGAGGTCAGAGGTTATTACTGGGGTCACCAATAACGTCCATCTAAGTTCTGTCTTTTTAACCTTCCATTCTCATCCAAAAGACTAACAATGACATGATTTCAGTTTTTAATTCTTTGGTAAAAGTTTGTGCTGTATTGATTTAAACTGCTTATTAGTTGAAAATTGGATTTACTCTCTTTGTTAAAATAAAGTGAATGAACTAGTGATGCCCGTCACAAGTTCTGATGGCTTAGGTGGATGTCTTTAGATTACTTTGTCATAAATCAGCACCTTCTGATATTTGAAAACCTGAAACAAGGAAATATTTTATTTTTTTAACTGATAAATGACAATTCAGTTATCGGCATTGTCAATTTCCTTCCTATGACAGAGTTAGCCACTGGTAAAGCAAATATACAGCAGGTAAACGTAACAGAAGACATGATCTACCACTACTTCATGGGACTATTCTTTCGTCTACTATATATAAAACAGTGGCCAAGAAAATTCTTCAATGCAACAAAAAAAAAAACACACAAACACTTTGCTATCATACCTGTATACTTTTGATCCCAGCTCTGCAGTAGTATTTCTTGATGTCAACATCAATCTCTGTGTTGCCAACAAAACTGAAAGCAAGACAAAGAAAAATGCAATAGGGTAATGCTGTAATGGAAAAGCAATAGAAGAAAGAATAAATTGTTGTTGTGCCCAAGCATTAACTACCCACAGTCACATTGCTATTGCCAGCCCTAAAAAAGTGGCTTCTTATTGTCTCCCATTGCAAAAGTGTAAAACTTTTTTACACTGGTTGGGTTACTGATTGGTCCAAAGGGGAACAGAGGGCCTGAGGGCCCGAGAGGTCAAAGAGATGCACAACAACCACAAAAATGACTACAGCTTAAAACTATGCTAAAGTGGCACAAACTTACCCAAAACACAATACATTCAAAGAAAGATATTCCATGGCTAAAACACACACACACACACACACACACACACACACACAAGCATCCAAAAACTAATGTAAAACTAGTTGAACTAGCCTAAATCAGCCTTTGCAGCGTATAACATGTTTTCAGTATTCTAGCACTGGAGCTGAGGTAGTGAGGTAGATGTCACACCTTATTACATCCTACTTTATATACTGTACAGTGTCAGGTTGTCCCTTCTTTGTAATCCAGAAAAAGGGATGGTCTGGTTTTTTATCATTGTAACATGCACAGTGTTACTTGTGTCCATCGGTTTTTAAATATTTGTGCATTTGTTATAGGACATAATGGGCTTGGTGCCGCCTGGTTCTATACTTTAATTGGATTTGTTAACAATAACAAAAATATGGAAAAATCACCCGTTTTGGTGCGTGGTAAAGCCAAGAGTTTGTCAATGTCATAATTTTATAGTGTACCTGATCTGCAGGTCCATGATGACCTGCCTCTTGTCCACATTCTCTGTGTAAACCTTCACCCCGTTCACTCTCAGCGGCTGCAGAAACACAAAGAGGACAAAATAGGAACAAGCGAGCAAATCATTGCCATACCTGAGCACACTCTGGATTTAGACCTGTCAGTCTATTACCAGCATAAAGCTCTGAACTGTGAGCAAAATCCAGCTCAGAGACGTGGTAAGAGAAGGACACGAGAGACAGCCTGATAAAAGTGGAACAATGCTTCACAGCCCTTGATTAAAAACAGGTTCACATTGGGCTCTGTGATCTAAATGGAGACAGAAGAAAAAACTCTGTTCTTGCAAGTTCAGCTACAGCAAAGTGGACTAAAATAGAAACACACCAGTC
Organism: Channa maculata; assembly: GCA_020496755.1. Lineage (NCBI taxonomy): Eukaryota > Metazoa > Chordata > Actinopteri > Anabantiformes > Channidae > Channa > Channa maculata. The sequence goes on along the minus strand of CM035612.1, from coordinate 22,722,854 downwards.
AAAGATCTTTACACCTACACTCGAGCAGAGGCTGTAAGCAGGGTTAAACAATCATGCCAGAAATTTTGAATGTTTAAGCCCAGTTGGCAGAAAAACAACACGATTTTATTGCCACTACATTAGGCACAGCTGTACAGTGTAATGTATTCAAATACAGCAGCTCTGCCAACAATTTTACTGTTCAAAGGTTATGATTTCTCAGTTTTTCTATTCAAAATATCAGAAAGAGGGTGATTCTACTCTCTGTTAATTATTGAGGTCATAGTGGGTGGTGGAGTTGTACTGGAGTGAATGTAATGTTTTAATCCCCTCATTTATTTTAAACTGATTGCTTAAAAAAATAAGAACCACCTCTAAATACAAAGCACTACAGTATGAGTCATCTACCGACATTACGTCAATAATAAACACATTGTAGAGTCATCACCTTTCCGACAGGTTCAATTGAAAAAAAAAAAAAGGACTAAAAAAACTGACCAGTGGTAGAATGTATGTGTTCATAACTGAACCCCTCTGCTTGGAATACTCCCCCAAACATATCAGATCTCATATCACTTGAAGCCTTCTTTTCTTTTTTAAAATCACCTGATAACGAGAGTCCTTTTGACAGTGCTTTAGTTTTTGAACTGTTACCTTGTCCCCAGCTACTGTCCTTTGTTATGCTAAATTGTATGCAACACCTAAACTATTGGTTATTTTAATTTATTGTTTTTAATGTGTATTTTAAAATGTTATTAATTTATTAATAACTAATACACAGACAGAAGTAGTTTTCTAATCTTGTTGTTTGCAGATGTCACACTCGTCTTTTTGTTTCTGATTTCAAACTCAGAACTCAACTTCAAAAAGTAGTTGTAATAATATTATCATTTTAGTTTTTTTTTTGTCTCGCCACCTTGTCGCCCATGTCGATCTTGGTGAAGCAGAAGGTGTTTAGTTGGGGGTGGGCTCCCTTCACTGCCGGCTCGATGGTCTCTCTGAACAGCTTGTCCAAAAACTGGCAGATGAACGGCCACATCTGCTTCACTGTCTGAGAGGAGAGACACAAGAGAAACGTGGAGGAAAAGAATTAGAAAAAAAACAATGTCCAAATGTCACATGATGTTTTCCAGGCTGAAATTAAGAGCTTTTTTATATGAACTTAACATTTTTGTGACAGTTTTATTGTACGTTTCTGCATGGATGTGTATATGGATGACATTCTCCATTTAATGGCCAATTTGCTGATCTGCACCTATACTGCTTACTTTTGAAGACAGAGCAAAAACAATCTGGACAGTTGAGCAGTTTTTCATATTAAAAGGTAAAATCGGCTGCTCTCAATGAGTTTTATTTACTGGAACAATGTGAAGGAGAGAGACCTCAGACAGAAACAAATCAGTTACAATCCACAAGCAGACGAATAACCCCAAAGCCAATAAGACCCTTTGTAGACATGGGAATTTTCTGAAAGTGTAAGTCATAAATATAGATGAGTATCAGCAAGGAGGAAAATTTCAAGCACAACTACAGAATTCTGTTCCTTGAACAGCATAATAACAATCCTGATTGAGAAAAAGAAGTTATTCATAATGTGTTAAGGCTTTGAGTTTAGAGTATGTCTCTCCTCCATTTTATGGTCTGCTGCTCAGTGACCCAAAAAAAAAAAAAAAAAAAGCCCAGAAAAGAATCTTTTCACGCAGCGTGAATATTTGCAAGTACAAGGAGAAATGTGCTCATTAGAGATTGTCACTGAGTGCAATATTTTTAGGGTGTGGTCCTTCAGCTCAACATCTTATTATGATGCTATGTGATGAAGTGATGAAAATGCTCAGCAGGTTGCTTTACGATGGTGTGAGCTAGACATCCTAAGTCACTCCTCTGTTTAAAATGCCAATCAGCTCGAGTCATAACTAGTATTATTGATATTAAAACCCTTACTGATAAATTACAGCAACTCTGTCCTTTGGGTCGACTCTTTGTGTCTGTTTACCACCACAAAGACAACATGCAACATGATACTAAACATGGATATGAACCATGTCAGGTCTGTAGACTGAGAAGCTGTTTGCTTGCTCGACAGCATCCATTATGATATTTCACTGCAAGTATGTCTAAGTGATACTACTGCAGGTGCGTATCTCTTTCTCTCTCTAGTTCTTTGTCTGTTACCCTCGATCACCTCTTCTCCACTTACTTATTTCAAACAAAGTCATCCATCTCTCCTTCTCTCTCTCCAGGGATGTGGAAGCACTGGGTCAGGGTCTATCAGAGATCTAGATTCAGATCCTATTTATATACTCAGTCTGCTTCTGCTAGCTAACAGGCTAACAGTGCCTGAAACCAGATCATTCAAGTGGGCGATTCGATGATGATAAGAAAGATACTGAGAAGTGCGTGCATGTACCTTATTCAGCCACTCCACCCTCTCCACATCTGGATAATGGACCTGGAACAACACAACAAAAATGACAGAGTTAGAATCACGTTTAAATTCCTAAAGATTTCCTATCAGTACCCTGTTTTTTTCCCCAGGCAAGATCCATTAAGCCTGATGCTTATACAATAGAATAATAATATAAGGAGGCGGTGGTCCTCCACGTGTGCACTCTCACAGTGTTTGTGGTACTTGATCCGATAAATTTGATCTGAGTAGGACACGTCACTTGATTACTTATTTCTTTTTAAAGTTTTTCTGTATAGTTTTATGATCTTGTAGTTTGCTACAGTTACTAAATTGGTCAGCATCAAACTCACAAAGAGCCACGACGCAACGATCAGTCCTTCCATAGACTAAAAGTAAAATAAATCTGCAACTGTTTAGATACTCGTGAGGTTTTGCAACTTCATTTTCATACGTGATGGAAAAGCGATGCCCGTTTTTCAGTACTTCCTGAAATTTTGTGGAATGAAAGAAAAAAAATCCATTCAAAACTAATAATTTCTACAGCCAAAGCTGTACGTCACCAAAACAACAAACACTTAACAATTAAAAGTTCAGAATTCAATAAGCAGTGGGATAAATATGTTTGCAATGTTTAGCTGCCTTTGAGAGCTATTCCTGATTAAGCCAGACAATAAATGAGAAAACAAACATAATGCACCAAACTGCAGCTTGGGTGCTACATCATTCAGCAAACTGCAGGCCCAATATCTATGCCAGGCTTTGTTGTAAAACCTAATTACTACAGACAAACACCTCTTGGTTTTGACACACTTATCTATCATGCTGTTTATTCTTCATCCATGGCAGTTCTCTTTGGCAGAGCACACGCACAATACCACAGTCTAATCTCCACTGCTGCCTGTTTGCAAACATGCACACTCTGAAACACTTGGCACCTTTGCAGAAAACTAAAATTAGAATATTACAAAAGGCTTTCCCAATAATAAAAAAAAAAGCTTCAACACTGTTAAAGATGTGTCTGAATTCAATGAACATAAGCATCATATTTGACGATATTTGAAATTCTAAAATTATCCCACATTACACAGACACAGACAGCTGACAGAATTTTTATGATCTTAAATCAAATGATTAATTGAGAATATTGTCAGTCCATGATAATTATTGGCTGTTCAGCCACAAACAAAAAAAGAAAACACTAAATAATGATGGAGCTGGCCACTAAAGTTTTATTAATTACAATTAATCCTGAGGTGGAACAACTGCACCCACTATCTAACAGAACATTTCAGTCACAACCACAAACGTAAACCTCATGACGGCATTAAAAGAAACGTTTCTTCTGGGGGGGAAATGGATGTCTGCACAAAATGCCACTCTAGCCCATCAAGGTAAAGCAGTCTAACCTGAAGCTGTGGATCAACATACATCATGCTACTACGATGGCTAAAGAGTGACTCCTGTGCGTTTTACAAAGTGAAGCTGTTTTTTTACTGTTAAAAGATGCATAACGCTCAGAGGAATTAGGCCCTTTTAAGTGTCTGGGTGAGAAGATGAGTCTATGACGCCACAGTGAGATGCAGTCTGACAGGACGAGCTGTTGTGAAGGACTGGAAACCAACTGTGAGGGACTTGCATGACTGACATACTAGGAGGATACTGCACAAAAACATACGCTTGGAGCACGAGCACATGAATGAGCACTTGTCGGTGAGGTCATAAAGATGATGAGTTCAGGAGAGCCAGAAGCCTTCCCGGTACTCTTAAGTACATAAATTATACTGCTCACTTGTTCCTCCCTGTTAAGCGTTTTGCACAAATATTTATGATGTACCAAAGTCCTTTAAGCTGAAAATGAAAAAACCCAAAGCAGATATAGTCGGATATATAGAACATTTTACTGCAATTTGTTGTAAAAAGGAATAATAAAAAAGAGAATGATATATACAACATATAAAGGGCCATGTGTGTTTTTGTTGTAGTTTTTTGGTAAAATATACATGCTAGATTATATATTACATCATTTTATTATGGCACTGAGCAATTGAGTGGTCTATCTGAATATAAAATGCACAAACCAACTATAATGTGCAAAACAGACTTTTAAACAATGGTATAAAATTAAGAATTTGATAAAAAGGTTTTATAAATTAAGGTTTTCATAAAGAACCTACCTCCAGTGTGGAAACAGAGAAGCAAAACAAAGTTTTTTATATAATTATAATTACTTAAGACACACAAAAGCAGTGACTTAATGTGACTTGTTGCAGTACATGGGGGTATCTCTAAAATGTAAGTATGTAATGTAATGCAAGTGTCAGATTATGCTTATTTCTTATTAGTCTTATTAGTTTCGTTATCTACATCAGGATCCGTACTCATCCACAGTTCTACTCATGTATGTAAATAATTGCAATAAACTGCTCATTGCGAAATATCGTTTGTTTTACTCAGGGAAAAGAAAAAATCATGTGAGAACACACGACAGCATGCTGCATGTATATTCTCAACAAGGTAACACAAACACAGCACATGTGATGCCACCAAAGAACTACAAGCTGTACGGTCACAGCTGTCATACTCAGCATCATACTCATAAACATACAAGCTCACAATGGCATCAGCATCACATGGTGCTTTTCTTGGGATTCAAATACCAGCAAAACTTGTTTTGAACAGCTGTTTGACTCCTTTACATTTAAGTAGAATACAGGGACCCTGTTCCTCATACTGTATGTAAATCTCCATGGTGTCCATATTTGTATGTAGGTAATTGGACTTTTGCCTGCATTTTCTGGTTCTTCCCGTTGCCTTAAGATTCAGCCATTGATACTGTCACAGCAACAAGTTATTAAATCTGCAAAACTTGATGAATTTGCTGAGTATTTTCTCAATAATTGTGAACAGTTTAGTATGTTTAGTAAATTTCCAAAAGCACAGGACAACATCATTGAAATGTCGGGCTTTGTGTAACCTACAGACCTTATAAATATTCTGTTTATTTTAAGCAGCAAGAAAAAAAAGCAAATGTTGATGTGAAAGCATTGCAATTTCTTTACAATACAGCTTGAATAGATTCACTGAATGAAACAAGTGCAAATAAATCTTGCTGTTACTTCTAATGTTACTGAGAGTTCTATTTTTTTGTGCGCTTCCCTTATCTTTATCTGTTTCGACGTTAATGCCATGACAGATATGTAGTTTGCAGCAAAGAAAAACAGAACATAAAAAAAATAATAAAAAAAAAAAACATTCTAAAAGAATTAGGAAACTGAGTCATTACAAATCATTCCATCACATGTGCCAGCATGTGCTACAGTATCTTTAGAAACGTTTACTGGTGAGCCTGGTGTTTCGGGCTTATTTTACTACTGTTGTTTGAATACCTTCCAGCGTGATTTCTTTATGAGTCAGACATCACAAGATTTCCAAGAACACTTCTGCTACCCATCTTAAATTACTCAGACATAGGAAGTCAGCTCTACCAATGGCCTCATGGGACCCAGTTCTCAACACAGTGTCCAGCTGAGGTCTGGATGAGAGGGAAGTTACTGAAATGTAGCCAAACTTGGAAATGGCATCCAAATTACAGGTTGGATGTGTTTACACTGTGTGTCTGCAAGTACACTTTATTTAAGGTTTCCCTCAAGATAACGCTGCACAAGATGTGGCCCTGGTCCAATTCTGCTCCATCCTCCAGTACCTGTATACAATCAGAGCAGTCAGCTACGCTGGCTGGCTCTTTAACAACCTGACAGATGTAAAAACAAAGCAGCTGGACCCATGGACTGAGAGGAGGAAAGAGTGACTCATCTGGCCACAAAACAACCAGCAACAGAAGCACAGTTTTCTCCCTTTTTAGGCGAGCGACAGCGAAAAAAAACAAGGCTGAGTCAATGAGCGGATCAAAATGTAAAGTAATTAGTTAAAATTCGGGCAAAGAGCAAATGGCTGTTACCTCATGTTGGACTGAGGTAAACAGGAAATAACACTAGGGAGGTACTAAACAAATGTAGCCAACATGACTCAGCACTGCAGAAAAACTGTGAGAATAAGCATCCAAATAACCAGAAGGACCTTAAAAGTTTTGACTATTTTTTAAGCTAACTTTTCTATCTTTGATTTCTTCAATATTTCTTTTTGTGGATGTCACAAAACAAAAAACAAAACAACAACAACAAAAAAACAAAACAGGGTATTGAAGACAACCACTTCTTGCAACACAGCTGTGCAACATGTTTCCACAGAAACAACACCACCCATCCATCTATCCCCCCCCTCATCTACTTGTGTTGCTGACAGCGTTGCTATAGCCAATGCTCGAGAATCCTGCTCCCAGAGAATGTTTGGAATTTTTACTTAACTCATTAAGTTATAATTAACGTCCTGTCCATCATCCTGTTGTTTCAGAACTAAGTCACTTTGAAAATGTATTCTGAAACTAACGAGTCTTAATAAATGATAAATAAAGCCACAGGCCTTCCATTATCAGAGAAAAATAAACAGGAATGAAAAAGTATGGTAGCCTTGTCTCACTTGGCTCCACTATTTTCTGATACTTTATAGACCATTATATTACGATATTAAATAAAAAAACAAAATAATAATAATATTTTGCAGCATTCTAGATATGTTACTTTGCTTAAACACTGTGTTGCAACTGTTTATCTCAGAATCATCATTAGCTTCATTATAATACTCCAGACTTTTTCAGCATGATAAACTGCTGTGCAACGTGTGAGCAGTGCATCTTATAAACTTAAAAACCAATGGATTAGTCAAACTGATCTTCCTGGATCATATTTCATCTGCCTGCAGAATCACACCCACACTAGCGCAGCCCCTTTTTAACACACAGTGATTTTCTTCAGTCTAAAAAGAGGTTTCTGTGCGATTGTTGAAACAGGAACTAGTGGGTGGTCAGTACAGGATTGAAGCATCACTCTTGGTATTCTCTGTGTCAAAGCCTGTCAAGTGGGTGAGACTAGCAGCCAAACAATGTAACAGCTGTTTGGAAATCCTAACCTCACTTTCCAGCCACACCCCCGACAAAAAGCATGTGTGTGAGAGCAACAGAAACAGAGAGAGGTGTGGAGAGGGTGAATAATTCTGTCAGGCACTGCTGGAAGTTATTTAACTGATCTGCACCTGACAAATAATAGAAAATATTTTTCTTGTCATCTTCCTAAACCCCTGCTCTGTCACTGCCTGCTGACTAAAGATCATCCTCGCTCCCTGTTAGGCGGACAGGGACTCTCCTCACCAAGGTGACAATGGAAGCAACAAGGAAACCTGCTAAATCACCTTCCACGCCAAACTGTAGGTGGTGATGAAAGGTGTAGAAACAGGAAATCCATACGGTGAGACAGTTGCTCCATGCGGACGCCTATATTTAGGCTGAGAGAGAAATAGAGACCGACATGAGGAGAAGAGTCTGCAGCTAGAAGAGAGAGAAGTCGAGGAAACGTGAGAGCTCTACTGTGTGTTGAGGATCGAAAGCCTGAACAGAGAACACATTTTGATGTTTAATAGATTTAGATCTGAAAGCCTGCAATGGTGTGTTGGTACTCCAGCACAACTGCACCTCACACTAAAGTGGAGTTGTTACTTGGGCTGAAGTTGATGCACAACATTGTTTATTGAATTAAAAAAAAAAAAAAAAAAAAACTGATGTTGTGGAGCATTACGCAAGCAGCAACATTCTTGAAACGGTTTAAAAAAAAAAAAATCTATTTTGAATTTCTGAAACTTGAATGTAACAAAATGCAACTGATGTTCTGATCAACTACACACATTATTGCAAATACTGCATGTTTTGTGCACATAATCGTTCCTATAGGCTTGGGAAACTGTAAAAGCTGTTGCTTGTGTGTGTAGCAGTTTTTAGACTAGATTATGACATTGTTTTCAAGAAGTATGAATGGATTCACTTTACTAACTAATTGTTGTTGTTGCAAGTCTTTGCTCCATCACTACTTATATATTATAGCGTATGTTTGGTTTTGTTGTGAGTTTTCAATTTAAACCCTGTGACAAGCTAAAATTTTACTCGTGGGAGAACATAGTTTGAATACATTTGAATGGAAACTGAACTTTGGTCAGTGTTGTACCCTGGTCACCTCGCAGTCAGTTCCAGAGTGCTGACCAAAGTCTATTTTGTCTATTTTCAGAGAAATCTTTAAGGTCCTAAATCCGGAGCCAAACTTGCCCAGGAACCAGATCCGGACAATTAAAACGGACTTCGCTGGGGAAGAACACCAAAAAATTAACACCTCCAGCACTTACGAGCTTCAGGTAAAAGCAGAAACAGCAGCACAAGGGCTTTTTCTTCCTCCACATTGTTTCCATTGTCTGCTCATCCATGTTCCCACCGTGTGCCATGTAACATGAGAGCACAGGGGCAGAGAGCATGAGGAGAAGGACAGTTACGCTGCTGTCATAGTAAGCTTCCACGTCTGTCTTTTTGAAAGGCTGATGATAGAGTTACACTCTTTTAGACCCGATTGTTTTAGCATTTAGCTCTCGTAGGAAAGGCTTTTGCTGATCTTGCCTGAACATCTGCACCACCTAGCTATTCATTTATTATTACACACATTCACACATGAGAACTGCACGCAAGGCAACGCAGGCTCACACACATTTAATTACATTTGTTTCAGACACAAATTTCAGATTTGATCTGCATTTTTCCAAAGTTATGCAATAAATATTGCAGACTTAAAAACTGCTTTGCAGTTTTTGCAAAATGCTGACCTGCAAAAAAACAATGAAGTATTCAATGAAAATAAAAATTTAAATGTATGAAAATTAACCCACTATTTTGAGGAGGCCCAATATGAAGTAGGTGCTAAATAAGGCTGGGTGAGATGGCAAAAAATACAATTAAATCAAAATGTTTTTTAGTGTTTATAAAAATAAATAAATAAATAATTCTAATTCATATTTATTAATGCTGTATGCTCTTCCCGCAGGCCATATATTGTCAAGTAAAACACCAGGAGCAACTGTGCAACAATAACATACAAATAATTAACCTTCCCACAGGTGTTTTGAATGTGTCCATAACACAGGTGACTTTTAATCTGTACTGTCACAGCCAGCTCATATCTGGTGGAGCACATGCAGTCAACAACTTCTTGTTGTCGATTTCCTGCAGCTCGTGCAAAACAGCCAGACTGTCAGCTTAGTGGCCTGATCGAATCCCTTTTCAGAAATGTTGTTGCACCCATCTCAACATATCCACACCCCAGTGAATCCAGCCAGCAGTGACCTGAGATGACCTTTGTGGCCTAGACGCCACACAAAGGTTTCCATTTTTACAGTTCAAACTTTCAATTTTAACCTTCCACCAATCCAAACAGGACACTCCACCAATTAAACACACTATTTGACAAACATTACGCTGTTTGATGTACTATTAGCTCATTATTAGCATGTGACGAAAAAAAGAAATCTAATATAATTATATTCTGGGCAAAGGCGAAGGGAAACTTTTAAACTGTTCTCAAAGGTTTAAATGTGGGTGTTGATTAGTGGCTATGGATAACCTCTCTACTGGAGTCATGCCGCTCAGAAATTATGTGTATTATGTCACAAATTAGTAATTACACAAGAGCTTTGAAGGTTGAAAATAGGATAGATATACAATGCTTGTCTTTGCTCCATCTGTCACAAAAACTAATATGTAAGGTTTGGTTCTGATCCAAATCCAGTATTTAAAAAAGCCCCAGGGATACATTATTAAAGAATGTACGTTGAGTGGACCAACGAATCGTGGATGGACACACTGAGATAAAGACTGCAAAACCTGTGTAAGGCTGCTCTAATCATGTTGGATGATACTACATAACTCTAAATACTCCTAAACTTCAACAATAGAAAGATCTTTGCTATCTAAACAACAGAACCGTCATAGATCCATATTTGTGTCTGACAGCAGTGTGACGTGTCAGTTTCTCTTCAGAAAGATAAAACTACACCATTACTTCAGGCACAACTATGAACTGCTGGCCACAGTGAATCACACCTCATTCCAAGCATATTTGCTGAGCGAGTGAGCCAATGGGAGAGTACGGGCTTTCCCCAAAACCTATTTTTGAGTAATGGCGACAGTATGTGCTTGCTAATATATTAAAGATGTTTATTTTGTTAATTGTACATACGTGTTAGTTTCATGAAGGGTGTGTTCCAGGACAGTGAAATTCACTTAAGCCTCCAATGAATTTCAAAACAGAAGTAACACAGAACAACTAGTCAGTTGACAGAACATAGATGCTTAGAGGGGAGGGTGTGCTGCTGATTCTTTTATATTGTTAATAACCAAATACCTTTTTGACTTTTGGTTCAACAAAACCAGCAATGTGAAAATGTCACCTTTGGCTTTGGGACGGGCAGTCACTATTTCCTTTTAGGCTCTGCAGGTAACACTGCCAGGAGACCAGCAGCTACAGGCCTCCTGACATCAGGCTCCACAGCACCATACTGCAATGCCAGTGCTGTGGACAACAGGTGAATAAACGGTACCAACTGATGAAAGTGATGGCACCATGGGAAGAGGGATTGGAGTCAGTCCACAAGAGGAACACTGCAAAATATGTGCAACATAAGTGCAGGGAAGGTGGAGGTAGGCACCAGCGGGCTTTGTTGGAAACTCAACCACAGGTCTGTTTAAAGACCTAACGAAACGAGCATCACTGGAGATGCAGCGAGCCTACAGCTTAGTGGGAAGAACAGCTACTTGTATAGATTAAAACACATTTTTAAACTAAAAAAACTGATCAAGAAATAAATCAATCAATCGAGAATCGATTGCCGCAGCCCTTTTTAAATTATTGTTTTGTCAGTGTACTGATTCCTGATTGTAAAATCCTAACATTACACTGGTCATTTGATTAACAACCAAAAACAATCAAACGAAAAGTTAGCACCAATTTTGCTAACCAATTATGGAACTGGAAAAACAAGATTAGGTTTTGGTCTGTACAGCAGCTCGGACTGAACCAAATTAAAGATTTGTAATGAGTGCTGGGCACTTTACAATTTAAAGGATTAACTTCACTATTACACGCAGTAACATTAAGATTAGGGCTCCTAATGATGGCTTCCTGTTTCCAAAAATGACACTGACTGTCACTGTTAGTAACTCTTGTTAGTAACATGATGACTCAGGAACTTTGTGAGGTTTGAGGTTAGTGTGACAAAGGTGATGCAGATAAAGAATGAAGGATGGGGACTGCCAGTGTCTTTCAGGGTCAAACTTCACCTTTGCAGCATGATAATGCTTTCACTGGTTTCTCCATTTCACTTCAAGCGGGCTAACAAAAGCAGTCAATCAACATCGTTTGTTTACATATTCAAGCATCATTAGCCACACCGATGTGGGTTCCAACAGCTGGGAAGCAGACTTGGTCAAACGTAATACCAAGCCAAAACATTCTGAAGCTCGCTGACTCACAACAAACATGACAGATGCTCTGCATTGCTGTTGCAGAGTGCCTGGAGTTGTTGCTGAGCACTGCTTTCCTGGAGGTCTCTGTGATAATGGATGTGTTGATGGCATGCTCTGTGTTGGGAGGGGGCTGTGTTTGTGTTCTCACTGGCATGGTGCCATCCAGTGCACCAGTTAAAATGCTCAGGACAACATAGGTTACTTGAGTGGTGTTCGGGGCAGGGTCTGTGGATTCAACACAGAAGCATTTCACATTTTAACTGTGTTCCCTCTTAATATCATGTATTTGTGGACTTTATGATGCTTGGAAAATAAAAATGGCAGAACACATTACTGAAGTAAACCTTTCCAGCCACTGCCCAGTGGGCAAAAGGGCTCCTGGAAAAACACTGTGCCACCACAGGCCAAAGAACTAATGGGAATCAGCTCTGACAAGCTGATGTTTATACATACACACACACACACACATATATATATATATATATATATATATACATATATATATACATATATATATATATATATATATATATATACACATATATATATACATATATATACATATATACATATATATACATATATATATATATATACACACACACACACACATAGCATTGTGAGGATGAGCCAGGTTGGCTGGAGGAGCAGAAAACAAGTAGATTCCACATTTATGGGAGGTGTGTGGCCAGTGTGTCTCCTCCTTCTCCACGCCTTATTGTGACCTGGCTGCACATCTGACACGCCAAACATATTTCAAGTTAAAATAAGAACAGGTTTGACGACTCTCCTGCCTGTGCCAATCCTGGGAGCACCATGGGCTCAGCGGCCATGTGTAAATCATTCACCAAGGCCTTCTTAGGGCAGTTAACAGGATTAAAACAATCAGAGCAGATTAAAAGCTGATGGTGACCTGATGGGCTGTTATCACAAGCACAAAATGTGTGACATTTCTGATTGGCTATTGATGAAACCATAACTGAAACCCACTACACTTCTTAAATATTCCTTCTTCTGTGATTCTGTGTTAGTCATCCATTTCAAATGTGTCAATAAATGTCACAGCCAAGTCTTGTGATGTGTATTAAATATAGCTTGCGTTTGAGTTTGGACTTTTGATTTGGCTGGATGTGGGAACATACGGAAAGAGCTGTTGGCCAGATGTTCTGTCTTAAGTGGCTTTTTTCCAACTTACAGGTTATAGAGACTAGCGTTAACGTCAGGCTTCTTAGAGATATAATATAAAAGCATTTGTACATTTAGTAAAGCAACTAAGAAAATGAGTAGAACAACATGGCAGGGAATATCTCCATAAGCCAATTTGGCAGGCACCCAGTCAATGCTGCGATGCTCCACTTTCTGGAAGAACACCCAAGAAAAGGGTGAAGCTTGAAACAGAGTCAAAGCACAAAGCAATGATGATAAGACAGTGATATTACCAGGAATGTAATAATGCTGGAAGACTTACCCATGGTGGCAGCTCCGTATGAGACACAGTTTGGCTCACTACTTTGTCTTCATGCTCCAGGAAAGCTAAGGCACGGTTTACCCTGTAGTCCTTGTAGCTGTGGTTCTTTCTCCAATAGAATAATGCAGCGAGTCCGATCAGAACCCAACTGAAGCTGAACTCAAAGTATCCCAAGATGTAAATTGGGAAGATGATGGCAAACGTCTTTGCAAATTTAATCCACATGTCTGTGACATTAGTCAGTGATGACTGTTGCTCATCGTTCGGTTTTCCTTGAGACTGAGGCGGGGGCGTGGCGGGGGTCATCGCGGGGTCCTGTGCCTTGACGGGTCCATTCGCACTGACACCCGGCTGTGCTGAACCCTCCATCTTGTTACTCATTTCCCCTCTGCAAAGACATTTTTGACAGACAATTACAGCAAGCGTTAGGGTCTTGCCACTGCTGACTAAAGTGTGGCTGTATCATCTCCACAGGTCAAAGGTCAGACAGTTATATCAAAGCCACACTGTAGCTACGCCCAAAGGAATAAAACCACGTGAGTTGGCCGCAACAATCCTACTACTGTGCCCTACAAATGTACCATAACATTCATAGTATTAATAAATATTTTCATTGGAGTTGAAGTGAGTAGAAGTGTTAAAACCAGCACAGAAGCAAAAGAAGTTTACACAGTTTTGCTTTTGTGAAGCAAAAGAGCCCAATAACAAAGACAAGGGTTTTAAATTCATCAACTGTAATTAGGAACCTGACACAAATATTAGTGTAATAAACTGTTCCTGGTGTAATATTTTACAATATTAAATGTCACCTGGGAGGAAAAAGAGAGTTTTGACTGAATATAGGAACAAATTCTTCAAACTAATCCACGGTAACGCTACCTAGTTGTGATGGTTTGAAATGGGTTTTTTTCAGCCTACGTTACATTTCCATCCAGGCTGCAGGCTGAGCAGTCATCCCGGTTTCTGCCCCGGTTGCGAAGCCCGTGTACAGAAATGTCCACTTTTGGTTGCCTTTATTACCTGGAAAAGTGGCGCATTTCATGCGTCGCTCGAAAAGTTTGATTCCGCTCTGCAAATCAGCATTAGTCCAGTACAACTAGGAGAAATGTTAACGTGCGTCTTAACTTTGGAAGTGCCTCGGCCGTCCACCCTGTAATCCCCGGCCAGCAAACAACACGGCCGCGGACGGTAGCGCCGAAGTGTGACGCGGTTATGAAAGTAGAACTTCTACCACAATACGTACTTTTTCTTTTTATCACATGTATGCCGAATATTAGTGTATCTTGTACTAAATCCCAGTTGTACCTAAGTCACTAGTTAAGAGTTTGAAAAATGCATCTACTAGGTAGAGCAACGTTCCGCAAGCAGATTCTCGAACGGAGTCCGTCGTGACGTTGTCTCCAAACTGACACGTATCGCGCGGAGGACTTCGCCAGCTCTGCGTAAACCAAACACCGGCGGAGAAAAGTAGCACTTCGTCACTCACCGGTATCCAACTGACGCATCAACTAAAGTTCCCTCTTCCCGCGGAGTTTACTGCATGCCGAGTAGCTAAACTCTGATAACCCTCTTTCCCCTCCGGTACATCCTGCTGTGGAGGCGACCCGTCCCTCTCAACCAGCCCGCAGGAAACTGTCATCGCGGGAAAGAGGTCAGCCTCCGACGGGGAGGGAAGCTTCAAAACGCAAACGCAACAGCGGAGCCGGGCGCCATCTTGCGGCGCGTAGCTCGCCAAGCTTTCAGAAATGTCGGATTAGACAGAGACGTTCTAACTTATTCTAACATACCTAGATGTTCTTACTTTAAAAGACAGGTGTCGGTCTCAAAACAATGGCCAGGTGCCTAAATGACTTTGTGACAAAGAGATAAAAGCTCTTTTAGTGGAAGTAATAAATATTTTCAAAGATGCATGTAAATGTGTATTCAGCTACAATCAGCCGTTGTGTGTCAATCTGAAATCAAGGTGTCAGTGAAAAGGGAGGCACGTCTCATTTAAACATCTTTACAGAGATAATAAACCATATAATAGTAAGAATGTGTTGCTAGATATATAACTTTAAAAAGTAGGAGGAGCTAAAATTCCATTGTTTGCAGGGAGAATCTGCCTGGTTACAACTGCTACAAAATTCTCATAAGAAAGAAATGTAAATGTACATAATAATGATTATTATTATACATTTTTACGTATTTATAGTGACTAATGTATATGAGTCTCCGATTTTGTCAGTTTTCCTTGTGCTGAAAGTTCCTCACTATGTCTATCTGGCAGAAGGGGGGATTCACCTGGTGTGGCCAATCAGATTTTAGATGTGGCCTAACTTGCCCCGCCCCTGCCTTCAACCTTACCCAAACCAACTGTGGATGATGCAGCAAGTTTTACAAATCCCCTAATATTTGCTTTAATTCAGAATTCCATTAGTGTTTTATATTATTGACAGACGTGGCATCATTATGTTGTTTTTCTTTTTTTCCCTAAATATTTTGCTCATGGAATATGATGCTGAAACTATGAAAAAGCATAATGTTTGGTCTGGTAAAATTGATCACATATAAACACTTGGCAAATGGGATTAGGAATACTCGCCTTTGCCCTTTAACCATTTCATCCCAACTGTTGCCTATGAGGATGGAGCATAAGCTGCTGCCGACATCATCACTGACTCACAAAGAAGCTAAGTTTGAAGCCAGCCAGGATGTTTTTCAAGGAAATAATTCTGTTGGTACTACCAGCACTTCCCCACTAGATGTCGTGGTAGTGTTTGTGAACGGAGGCCTCGCATCTGATGTGGAGCATTTGTCTATATCGCACATGGTGAATTAAATTTTCACTAATCTGGTCTGTAACTAACTAATAAATAACTGTAACTCACTAATCTGAGTGCAAATTTTAAAGTCTGCACTCAAAGTATTAAAAAAACTCACACTTGTAATTTCATTATGCGTGGTAGTATTCTGTGGATTCGACAGACTTTTTCTTTTACACTCATTAGAAACCACTTTATTAAATTAGTAATATTAATATGGCGTTATGAGTTTCCTTTCAATTGGGAAAAAAACAAGAAAAAAATGAGTCGATCAAATCTCAATTCTTTTAGTGCTGACTATAGTTACAAGTTTTCTTTTTTTAAAGTTGGGGTGTATAAAGATTGAAAACATAAATTGACTGTAGATTCTCTATCATTTGGCTGCATTGACTTGTAAAATGTAATAGACCTTAACTAAACTGTGACTTCTGTAAACTGTGACGTTGACCTTATTGTGGTTTAGTGATTAAAACATTTTCCGCTGTCGTGCCCACCGTTATGTTATTCAAGAACCCCCTGTAAGTGAGTTATTAAAACTGGCAACAATGTCCGACTTCCACGAGTACTTTAATGATCAGCTGCATGAAAGTAAACTGAGGCATTAAGATGATTTCCTTCCAGAACAAAAATAGATTCAGTAATGGGCTTAAAAAATAACGCTAAAGGATTATTTTGTATGACAAATGCAGCCTACAAGACTGCCGTGCTCATTATTTTCATTGGATTTCCTTTCCTCTCTGAAAACTGTGCAGGATAATGGCAGCGAGAGGGATAATGATGAGGAGGAGGAATAATGCCTCCTAATTTGAGGACAGAAGAAGAGCAATTTCCAAAGCTACAGCACTGAGGCGATAAACATCTTGTGTCTCCAGACTGTTCAGGTAAGAGAAAAGAAATCCAGGAAGAGTCGAGCCAGAGGAGATGGGACATTTATTGCAAAGACTTTCCTTTTTCCATGTGGGGAAAAATAGAACTCTATTTTGAATAATAATCACGTAAAATCGTTACTCCCCAAGATATTGTACCCATTTGAGTATGATGTGTATTCCATACCAGCAGAGACAGAGTCCTTCTGTATTTGTGGCACGTCCAGCACAAGAAGCTATGTTGACCTCCAGAAGGAGGAGTAAAACTCAAAGCAGCTAAAATTAAATGGATCATTAACAATGGATAATTAATTACATAAATTAAACAAAGTGCTTGTACTGCACCACAACTTGGCCCCAGGAATTTTCCCCTGATTTTCCAGCATTTGAATTAACCGTTAAAAATATGGGATATTCGTTATTACGAAAACAAGAAATGAAAATGAATAACAACGAGAAGAAAATGAATAGACTAGCTCAGCAGTCCCACCAGGACCTTTGTTTCACAGAACAGTGTGTGCTCACGCCACCACACTGTTTAAATGTGGGTTTATACACAAACCATAAAACACTTGAAGCAGTTGGACAGAGAGCGACTGCTTTACATTTTTCTGTCAGCACATATTAATGCACTGTTGATGCTTTTGCCCACAGCTCATTGTCTCTGGCTTTGTGTAAATACATGCCACTTCATCCTCGCTCCATTTTCACGACTCTACAGCACAAGACAGTAACCATGTACACTGCAGCTGTGATTGTATGCATTTAGGATTTTTTTAATCTTTGGAATATCTGTGTGTATTTCTGTTCTGTGATTCCCCAGTTTTTACTATATTATCTACTGCATTTGAAAAGTAAAAATAGTTTACAATACATGTGTCATTTGTTTAGGGGTTGACTTGGTACTGATTGATGCAATAGTCAGTAGTAATGTGGAATAAAAATAACTGATAATATTTCATGAAATTCCTGTCTCCACGCTGGCTCTTAACAATCTGTCTGCAGTTGCTGAGTTTAAAAAGATTCTACTTGTTTCTCAAAATTTTCAATTTGTTATTTTCACCACAACATGACTCCTGAAAGTCCTTTATAGTGTATGTTGATTGGTGCTTTGTTTGGATTGGGACATAGTGTCACAGCATAGCAAATGGTCTTGAAACCTTTTCCTGTGCAGCAGTAAGAATATTTTCTTATCCACATAGTTTAAGCTTAGCTCGGATTCTTAACTTGGTGACTCAAGTGCAAAACAGGATCTAGCTTTTGCAGCTGCGGTTAATGGTCCTAGTTGTCATCATCAGCTTAACCGCATCTTTCTGCCAAATTTCTTATCCTGAATGAAGCGAGCTAGAATAAGTGTTTCAGTAAGATTCAATAAAAGCGCGATTACTCAAAGACAAGATTACAAATGTCATTTTGCATGTTGAACATTGTGTATAAAATGCAAACCTTTGGTCCATATAAGAAAACAAAGTTACCTCGCTTCATATTACCGGTTGCTATTTCCGTCCTGCAGCATCTGGTGTTCTCAAGCATTTTGGCTGGTGAGGTGAAATATCCTGTACTTTCATAATTACATAAGGAGTAAAGTTCCCTGGGGGCCTGAGTAACAACCTCCAAGCTGGTTTGGGCAGTCGATTATGTGTGGAGGTGCTAAAGTCACAGATTTGGTTAAAATAATAATAAAAGTTATAAATGAGTCCTAAAAGACAGAAAGTCCATCCTGAGATAACTTTTTTATTATTTACAACAGTGGCATCCCCGCTTTATTCAAGCGTAAATAAAATAACCAACTGGAGACTAACTTATTTTGAAAGTCTGTACAGGAAGTCTATGTGTTTACGCCTGTAAACTTGACCGTCGGACCGAGCTGCGGGAAACTGATTTCGGTCCTCATTCAGCTCCGCGGAGGCGTCCAGTGCGGATGCAGGACATCACAACCTGGCTTTTACGCTTCATCTTTTTCATTTCCTGCATCATGGAATTTCAGAGAGTTCCGGAACGGAATGAAAGTGAACTCTTCAGCGGGCTTTAGATGAAGCCCGGACACCTGAGTTTCTCCTGGTAGGACAGCTGACAGCTGACCGGCGCCTGTTGGAGGAGCAAAATATGAGAAGTTTGCTGTTTGTCACCGCGTGTTTCTGGACGTGTCCGCTCATGGTGAGTCCCTCACACCGTTTACAGCCATTTAGTGAATGTAAGAGTGACACAAATTATCATGACAAAGGGTTACATTGCAACAATAATAATAATAATAATAATAATAATAATAATAAATCTCATTATCATATTAAATACTTTTATTATTTGCACACATAAACCATAACAATTAAAAATGAAAGTAAAGACAAACATTATAATTAACAATTACAAGATAATTACCTATAATTATCTATAATTAGGCTAATAACTCTAATTGTCTTTAATGTTTATGAAACAGCACATTTCTGTTGCAACTCAAACAATGACAATATGGACTTGACCTTATTGGCATAAAACAGCTCGAATTGTATTAGTTAGCTGCAAGTAATTCATTTGAAATAATCTGCTCATTAACTTATCGATTATCAACATAGTTGTGTGTAACATGTCAGAATGTTGTTAAAATGGCCAAGTTGTTGGAGGAGAAAAGCAAAAGGTTTGAATGTATTAGCTTTGACTCTAGAAAAGTTTGCTGGACACTTGTTGATAGAAGAATATAAATGTAAAAGCCACAAATATGATCTTTAGAAGCTGGAATCTCTGACTTTTTGTAGCAGTTTTGCTTTAAGAATGTTGATTGATCAGAATGAATCAAATCTGCTTATCCAGTTATGGACTTACTGTTTCATTTTAAATTATGAATTCTTTATATTTAATAAAACTATTTAGCAAGTACTGTATTTTTATGAATTCAGGAGTCCTTTTTCCTACCTACAAGTAGATCTCACAAAACTTTTTTAAAGTAAAAACATCTTTAAATCTTGAAAGTTGTTCCCTTCTCTGAGAAATTATAAAAGGTTTTGACTGTTTTCTGGCATTTTATTGAAAAGAAAAATCATTACTCCGTTCAGGAATTAATTAGCAGATTGTTATTCAGACTAAATGTAATTTGAATCGCTAAGTAAAAGTAATCATTAGGTTGTTTCTGTAGAAAATAAACACAGAGGGCAGCAGGAGCATTTATCTTGTCATTATTTAAGATCACTTGTAGAAATAATATCTACTATCCTGCCATTATCCCACTCTTTTCCCAGTCTTTCACATTTGACCTGTCCTCTCCCTATCTTGATCCACCTTCTAGGATAAACAGTGGAAGTGCTCTCCGTCACTCTTCCCATAAGCCTCCTTTGACTAAAAGCAGAGCGAGCTGTCAAAATGTCCACAACACCCAAAACAAATGTGAGGGTTTAATTATCTTACGGCTGCAGCCCCAAGTACACAAAAACCTTTCTATGTAAGCACAGATTCTTTAGCAAAGCTTCTTCTCTCATGGACACTTAATGTTCTGGTGGGGATTCAGTGTCTGTTTTTGCCCAGAAATGCACATTTTCCTAATGTGAATTCCAATAATTTATTACAATAAATTGCATATAACAGTAATAATAACAAGTGTTTTTATCAGCTTGGTTTCCCAAAATGAGCAAAACTGTCAAATTGAACTCCTTATTAAAAGGGCCCCATTTTTATCATTTTTGTTTACATTTTTGTGGGTCTCACACACAAAATATGAGAAAAGTCTATTTAAATAGGCCAGTCAGATCTCTCTCCCTTTATGAGGTCATAGAGGGAATTGTTTACATAATCATAAAAGTGATAATTCTACTATTTAAATTATTATTTAAAATGAATGAGGAGGCCAAAGCATTAGAACCACCTGTTAAATAACAATTCTAATCTTGAAGACTTTTGCACTGTACACCTCTACTGTGATGACACACAGAACATTGTTTTAGCCATGTACATTCACTGAAGTCACCAGAATAGTGCTATTTGGTCTGCAAAGGGACTTGATGATACATACTGTACATGTACATGTAGGAAGAGTGGGAGATCCTGGGCAATGTCACAATTTGACTGGATTCAATTTTAATGTTTGGTTTTATTTTTTATTTCGTATTTAAAGAATCACTTCTCATTTTTAAAATCAATCCCTGACTGAGAAAATAGAGAAGTGCTGCAAACAGACAGTCCCACAATCTGCTGTCCACCATTGTTTTTAATTGTGTTTTTAATTGACTGAATGGGAATAAACAATAGTGGCATTTATATGAACTGCTTCTGATAAAGGTCACTGTCTGACCAAACAGAAAGCAGGAACCATGTAACTTCTGGCTGCATAAGCACACCTGCCAGGGTGTCAGTGCCGAAGAGGTTATTTGCTTCTGTACTGTATGTATTTCTGAACGGGCCCCTGTTTATGTTGCGCGCATGATTTCTGCAGCCTCAGTGCACCAGAGGATGGCAGGGACCCAGGTGTGAACCCGCTCATGACCACAGCGGTATATTAGGTTCATCTGTCTGAACACGGACTGCAGGATAGCCAGATCCAACTCTGCACAAACCTACAAGAAATGCTATTTCCTGATGACAGCATGAGGATAAGCAAAGAATCCCTGTGAACGTTCTGACTTCACATCAGCTGTGATGGTTTAGTCTGTGCGAGTTAGAAGATGGCTGGATTGAGCTAATTGTGCTGGTAAAATCTATGTCATAGTGTTGATACACATCTAGTAAAATAAAGTAATCTGTACTTTAACATGAAAAGAAATGCAGTACGTGTAAGTAATGCTCGGTGTGATGACCCAACATGATGAAATGCAGACATGCAAGAACCTGTCAAATTTACAAAAGTAAAATTTCACACTACTATAAAAAAAACTTCTGAAAGTTGTTTAAATAAAATAAGCTTTTATTTATTACACTCAGAGACTTGGTACAATTTTCCAAAAAAAACTCTGGATGATAACATAGGGTGACTACAGTAGGAGCTTTCCAGGGTTCTCTCTGTCTCAAATCACAGGTTAAAATATTTTAAATATCTGATTCTTTGAAACCAACAACTTATAGTGGACTAAGTTAATCATCATTAAAAAAAAAAAGAAAATACTAAATATTTTTTATTTGTTCCTTTGACAAGCTTGTTCATGCTGCACAATGCTCAAGGGCTCTGTGTAATTTAAAAAAACATGATTTCATCAATGAGAGGCTGAAATACAGTAGTTAACACTGTAACATAAACATATACCATAGTTAAATTATACCCATATCTTGTTCACAATAGAACATAAACAAAATATCAGATGTTGAAACTGAGACATTTTACCATTTCATGGAAAATATTAGCTCATTTTGAATTTTTTTTGTCAGCAACACATCTCAAAAAAGTGGGAAGGGAGGAAACAAAGAATAGTAATTTTAAAAACGAATGGAGGAGCCATCTCACAACAACTGGTGAGTAACATGTCTGGGTATAAAAGGAGCATTTCAGAGGGGCAGAGCCTCTCAGATGTAAAGATGGGCAGAGGTTGTGCAATTGTGGAACAATTTCCGAAAATATCCCTCCATGTAAAACCGCAAAGAAAAAGCAAAACGCAAAGAAGAAGCCATATGTGAACACGATCCAGAAACGTCACCGTGTTCTCTGGACCAAAGCTCATTTAAAATGGTCTGAGGCAAAATGGAAAACTGTTCTGTGGTCAGATGAAAACATGGACATCATGTCCTGTGGACTAAAGAGGACAGGGACCATCCAGCTTGTTATCAGCGGACAGTTTAAAAGCCTGAATCTCTGAGGGTATGGGGGTCCATTAGTGCCTATGGTGTGGGCAGCTTACACATCTGGAAAGGCTCCATGAACATATGCTCCCATCCAGACACCGTCTCTTGCAGGGAAGACCTTGGATATTTCAGTAAGACAATGCTAAACCAGGACTGTAGAGCAGCTAGAATCCTGCATTAGACAAGAATGGAACAACCCTCGTCTCCTACAACTCCACCATTTGGTCTTTTCACTTCCAAGACATTTACAGACAGTTGGTTAAAGAACTTTTTTGAGATGTTTTGCTGCCATCAAATTTAAAATGAGTTAATATTTTACATTAAGTGGTAGAATTTCTTAGTTTCAATATATATGTTGTTGTGAATAAAATATGGGTTGATGAGATTTGAAAATCATTGCATTCTGTTTTTGGTTTACATATCTTCACAACTTTTTGGAATTGAGGTTGTATTTTATTTGTTGCCATTGTACTATTTCTTATCAAACATGATTTTTGACATGATTTGAAAATCATTGCATTCTATTTGTCTTTTTACAGTGTCGTTTTTCGGGTTAATTTGCACATTTAATTATTTGCTCATCACTCCCAACAGAACATTTCATATGAAACATAGTGACCTCACCACTTTACTCAGGTAGGATCAAAAATAGCGTTTTTTTTTCCCCCAATTGTCAAGATGTGTGACTGAGAAAATTATAGTAAAATAAACTTGATCACACAGAAAATAAACTAAAAGAATAAACTAAATTTTGTCGAAACTTTTTTTTTTTTTTTACAACGACTGAAACATCGGGGGGTCGTCTGTTAATTTGAGGGGGATCTACTGTAACTTAAGTAATTCACACATCTGGAGTGTGAACACTGATTCAGAAGTCAGCAGTTGTGTCTGTACCTTTCAACTTTAAGTCAGATTTTTCTTGGAAATAGACCAAAAAATGTTAAAGTAGTAATTATGCAACCTTGTTTTTTTTTGTTGTTGTTGTTGTTTTTCTTTGGAAAACGGTAGATTTGGGCTTTGAAAATCAATGGCAACTGGTAACTGAATGTGCATGTGCAGTGAAGACAGGCTCTTTCCAGCTTGGTATTTTCACTTTGTTCTTTTCTGATTGGCCAGACTTCCCACTGTGGGCTTAAATGTTTTTGTTTTTTCAGGCTAAACTCCGGCAGCAAGCGTGTTATATTTAGCCTAACGCCTGAGAGGCCAGATTAAATGGCACACAGGAGCTATGGTGATGTAATGATTGTTTGCATTAGAGCAGCAAGGGGCTGATGACATCAACCACCTAATAAGTCTGTCTCTGTATTAACTTCAGTATTTGCCACCGCAAATGCTACAAGATGATTTTTGCCAGAGATATTGAGACCAAAAGATCATTATTAAAATGAGTCTAAGGCTTTGACAGATCAGATTACTGAAATTATGTGCTTTTCTACAGTGTTGCTATGAGCACGTATTTTGCAATCATTTCAAAGAAAATTTGCCTATAATGACGACTCCCATTTTCGGTGGAAAGGTTCATTTGGTCTGGGCAAAGGGGGAAAAAGATTGAGTGATGGCTTTTTGTTCTGGTTAAATTTTTGTTCACACCAAAGAAACTAAAAAGAGGAAACCTGAAGTCAGTTGTACAAGGAGCCACTTCATTGGACACTTGTGAGAGGATTTGTCCATGTTTCCCTGCATTATTAGCATAATTACATAGTCGTTATATGGATTCATCCATTTATAGTTGATGCTAAGCTTTTGTTTTCCTACTAGGTTTGATGGTTTGGATGTTCTCGAGCTAATGACCCATTGTCTGTTGTTTCTGTATGAGCCAATACATATGGCAGAACAGGTGCCAGCACACATAGGTTGTCTGAAACCTTCCGGCCTGCTGGTATGATGATCTACTAATGGGTTAGTAGACTACTGACCCATATCTAGAGACGTGATCAGTGGAGCTCCTAGTGGGGTCTGCACTTTTAGTGCTGCCTTTAAAAAAAATTCTATTCAGATCATTTTCATCCATCCATTATCTGGATGGATGGGGGGCTGGAGCCTATCCCAGCTGTCATTGGCCGAGAGGCAGGGTACATCCTGGACACGTCGCCAGTTCATCTCAAGGCCACAGATAATTTCCCCTGATCATTAACCAAGCATGTGAGCATTAAACCTTTCTGGTGGATTTGGTTAAACAAAGTAAGTTAGGGGCTAAATTCCTCCTGTTAAAGCAAGTCTATGCTGTGCCAGCAGATTATTGTGCTTCTGTTTGTTTGTTTGCTCAAATAAACAATGAACCAATAAACAAAAAACTGTCTGGGTAGTGTCCAAACGAGCCCATGTATGAACAGAGCAGTGGAAGTTTCAGTGAGTGGGTGGACGTACTGATGACATTTCTGTCATGCAACTGGAGCAACGGCACTCTGACCAGGTGCCACTTCATGCTAAGATCAAGCAGAGTTTCCCCCCACACGACACAGACGATCTCCTGATGTGAAACAGCATCTCTGGACAATGTCTGGAGCCCATTCTCCAGACATTCTCCAGGATTTCTTTGTAGCTGATCAGTAAATTACATTTTGTTAAATTCTTGTACACCAGCTTTAAAGGACTTGGCTCAGGATCAGACCTTCCTAGTTTTGGATTTTAGGGAGAGTAGGTCATTTTTCATACATATTCCATCATAGAAAGCTGTTTGTTGGTTCCTCATGTAGCAGTAGTGGATGACAACTTTATTACTGTTTATAAAGATAAAACTCCTGCTTCCTTTATGTGCATCCCATTTTAAATAGATTAAATATTTTTTTATTCAAAGAAGGATATGTAATTTTGGAAAGCTGTTTATTGTCCTTGTTTTTTGGCCAGAGAAAGCAACGAGGCATAACCCCAACACGATTAAGCTTCGTGTTCTCATTCCTCATTACCAGCACTTAACCAACACAGTGCTTTTATGCTGAATATTTACACAATTCAGGAGAACAAAATAGAGGCGTTAAACATATGAACACTTCTCCCTTGTGTTGGTGTTTTGTCTCTTTCATAATCTGGTTTAAATTTAGGATTATTGTACTGATGGAATTCGGTGACCTGACAAACGCACTCATTCTAAGCTGGAAAACACAGAAATTCGGGATCCTTCACGTCTTGAATTGAACGTAAAAGGTGATGGTGGACAATGATATTTTGAGCAATGATATTTAAACTTGGAAATATTGCGACTTTGGTGAAGATGACATTTTGCAGAGCAAAGCAAGCAAAAAGTCTAAGTCAAGGAGAAAACATTAAAGCAGAGTGCATGAGATGAAAAAGGGTTTTTGTGTAAGTGCATAGGAAATTGTGGGAGAGTTCTGTTTTCAGCAGCTTTTTGAAAATTGGGAGTGCGGTTGCTAAGCATGCAGAGTTAGATAGCTCATTCCACCATAATGGGACCACTGAACTGAAGAGTGTTGCTCGTGATGTTCGGCCGTGTGGTATGGGGACCACCAGATGCTGTTCGTTAAGTGCAGTTGAAGGACTGTAGATCTGGATGAGGGAGTTCAGGGAGAAAGGTGCTGTTGAGTTGACCGCTCTGTAGGTGAAAGTCAGAGCTTTGAACCCGATGCCGGTGGCTTTGAAGTTGATCTGCTCATTATTTACCAGTGCTTCTTGGGCGATTCCTATGTCTGCAGTGGAACACAGCGGATGCTGGTAACCTCACTTGGAAACCTTTCTATATAACCCTGTGCAGACACGGTGAATGCAGAAGAGCAGTTGTCTCAAACAAATGTGATTTGAAAATCCTATTTAGTACATTTCTTATCCGCTCAAGGGAAGATGAACCTTAGAGTTTGATGTTTTACATTTCACTGGTGGGACGTGCTGGATTTACCAGCACTCCCGTTAAAAAATACTCACGATTAACACAATTCAGCTTTAAGTTTATCCAGTGACAGTGTTATTTCGGGCTAAAGTGAAGTGCAGTGAGTTTGCTCCAACATATGATGCAGACCAAATTCACTGAGTGACAGTGATACCCTGAAGCAGATGGTGGAGCGGGGGCATATTCCTGCCTCAGGGCCAACTCTGAGGTCGGCAGTCATTTCTGTGCATCCTTACGGAGTCTTGTTTTATTTATATAACTTAGATTTGGGGCAGCTGTGGCCTTAAGGTCAGAATAGCAGACTTGTTACCCAAAGGACCAGCTGGGGACGTTAATGAGCAGCAGTCCCTTCTCCTTGTTCTGCCACCATCTTTGAGCAAGGCACCAAACAGATGTATTATAAATTGCTCCTTATGAAATTAATATGTTCCTTCAGATGCTGAGAGGAGATAAAATAAAAGTAAACATGACCGACTGCATTTATGTGCCAGAATTAGAGCTAGTCTGAAGTGGGGCAGCTACATGATGTCTGAGGTTCAGTATGTGACAAAGTGTACGAGCTCTTGCTCCTCAAGCGTGGTGGCCCTGGTAAAGGCTGAACCAGAATCACCATTTTTAGTCATGCCTGACTCTTAAGGTGATTTACTGTCCTCACTCAACATGACGTCATGATTTATAACTTACAGTACTGTGATGAATGACCATCACTCAGAAAGATTATAAAGATGTTTCAATGTGTGCAATTTGATAAGCACAAGGAGGAGCAAAAAAAAATTCGCTTTTCTTTGGCTTTTTCGTAGCAGTTGATGCCAAACTGATCCGTGTACAAATAAGATAATACACACGTTTTCTTTGTGCAGCTCACATACATTGTTTTTCTGTATGGGAATGGAAGAAATTAACAGCTACTGTGCAAGGATGTGATTACTAAATGTAATAAACTTAAATTAGTAACACTGAATAAAACTATTCATCACGAATCATATCAATACTTCGATCTTCACTATTGAACAGCAATTCAAAACTCTAATCAAATAAACAAAAAGGGGTTGAAATATTAACTATTACAGAACATTATGCTGCATAATGGCTGCATAAAGATAAACAAATGTGGTATACTTTTGCATAACAGTATGTTTAGTATAACCCCGAAACAAAAATGAAAACAGGAAAATAACATTTTTCATAAAACATTTTTCTTTTACAAAGCAGAAAAAACAGCAAAGAAAAAATCTGCTGTTGACTTTGGGCTTTTTTCTCAAAGCATTTAAATGGCGTTTTAAAACCACCTGAGTTTTACAATTTGTTGTTAATCAAACACTGCTACTGCTACTTTTCATTGTAGAGTAATAACATAACACATTACCTCATCAGTTTAGTAGTATTATTACTTGTTACTTCATACAGTAGGGTGTTACCACGTTTTTCTATAACCCAAGCAAAGAAGTGTTTTCTGGATAGAGTTAATGTCCTCAAATGTCTCAGTCACTTAGTCTGACTCTGCTAAAACACTGTCTTAATAACCAGGATGGTACACAGCAGTAAACACTCAATCTTTGAGCAAGTAAGACGTGAAGAAGTAGTTTGATGTTCTTTGTTCAACCACCAGTCCTCATTACCTTTTCTCTTCTGACCTGTTATTTTATGTTGTTGTGTTTAATTCGGTTACATGAAGAAAAGAACATATTTACCTTCACTGGTTTATTGCACAGTCTTCTAAAAGCTGATGTCTAGTCATTTTCTTTAGCGGAAATTATTTATTTAGCAAAATTTGTCAGATTGGATTTTTTAAACTAAAAGGGTAAAAGTTCAAATAGCATTTGAAGGAATAATACTGGAACCCATCGTTCAGAAGCCAAGAATGTTTTACTCTAAAAACAGATGCTTTAAGTGCACTTCAAGTATATCCCGTATATCCAGGATGTCGTTAATGGTGGCGAAATCCCTCCCAGAAAGGCTTTACAAGTCCCATGAGTTTGAACTTGAAATGCACGGCTGCTAAAAATTTAGCACGGGCACAAAAAGGCCTTTGCATCTCTCACAGCAGCCCCTGTGAGGAAGACGTTTTAACAGAGCACTGTGGGACTGATGGCGTACTGTATACTCAGGTTTCTAACCTGCAACTGTTGATCAAAAAAGTGATGGATTTGTTTTAATGTTCTGAGGGGAAATTTGCAGTGAAACTAACTGAACTGTATTGTTCCACGTGTTCGTCTCCTGTATTGACATTTCAAAAGCAGCCAGTCTGACATTTTCTAATCGTGTATTTTTACAAGAACAAAGTTGGGATTTCCAACTTTTTACAATTTGCTGTAGCAGGTATCTGCTCAGTGTCTCTACCGCATTTAAAGCTTTATGCACTAATAGTGCATAAAAACCATGGAGCCTTGGCAGGTCTATTGCCTGGACCTGTCTGTTACTGTCAGCCCCTGTTGTAATATCAAATCTAGTAAACTGTAAACTCCATCACCCTCCAAAGCTCATTCGATGGCTGCCAGCAGCCACTGGTGTGTATCGCTGTCCAAAGCCACAGCAGCAAAACAGAAGGAAATGGGCTGATAAAAGTAAATCATTAGCATAACAGAATTACAAGTATGAACAATAAGCTACAGAAAACTACATATAAATATACACATATCCAGTTATCAAGTTTTATATTTCTTAGCAGCAGGTGGTAATGATAATATGTAGGCTACAGCTTTAAGCTGGCACAGGATCTCTGGGTTATAAAAAATCTTTTGATCAGAACTTCATGCACTAGCTCAGTGTTTGTGACTGTGCATGTATGTGCATTCATTCAGGTTCTTACACATTAACCAATGACCTACAATTCAACAATCTTACAGCGACGAGGACATTAGATGGTTCTGAAATATTGTATTTATTAGAATTATTTTCACATTTGTGTTTGCAAGCCTATATTAAAAATGTACAGAAGATGTGACATAGAGAATTGAAAGTTGACCTCATGCTGTTTTGAATTTGTGTTTTCATTTTTCCGGCCTTTCATGCCAAGTTGGTGAGCTGGAGTCTACGCTCTTAATTTGTCGTGATTCTAAAAAGCATCACTACAGAAGGTCAGTGCTGCTGCCATAGTAGGCCAGCAGAAGATTGCCACTGTACCTTTGCCCCACCTT
The DNA here is from genome assembly GCA_020496755.1 of Channa maculata. Classification (NCBI taxonomy): domain Eukaryota; kingdom Metazoa; phylum Chordata; class Actinopteri; order Anabantiformes; family Channidae; genus Channa; species Channa maculata. The sequence goes on along the minus strand of CM035612.1, from coordinate 22,693,147 downwards.
CAACACATCTGAACAATTTAAACAACTTTGGCTAAAGGTTTTTAGGTATGCAGGTAACCAACTGTAGCCACCATAGGCTGAGCCCATACCTTGCAAAATGCCTCCTCTTCACCAAAACATAACATTGCAAGACTTAACTTCATCTTCTCTATTTGACAATACTGAGGCGAGTTCGATAGTAACGTGTCACTCGGGCAGTTGGCCCAACAATTTAGTCCAGAGAGAAATATAGTATGAAGATCAACGGCTTTCGGCCTGTCCCATCAGGGGTCGCCACAGTGGAACGTGTTCCGCACATGAGTTTTGGCCCTTCCCGCCACAACCCTCCCGTTTTATCCGGGCTCAGGACGGGCACCAAGGTGGCCCTTGGTGGCTGGGCAGGGATGCACCTAGTGGGGTGGGATTTGATCCCGCGGCCTTCTGCATCCCAATACAATGCTCTACGTATTGAGCCACCAGGCCCCCAAGAAAGAAATATAGTAGTTCACCAAATATTAGTTGCAAAAAGTACTGATGTACTAAGTCTCTCTCACTTACGGGAGTTGTCAGGTCCATTTTTCTTTTCTGCTCATAAAACAGTCCACATAAAGCCTTTATTTCTGCAGTAACTGCAGTACATCACGTAAACGCAGCAGAGGTGCCACATGAGATTCTACGTGTGACTTAGGCTTGATTTATGGTCAAGTCTTGTCAGCATTGTGTATTTGTGTCGCGCTGAAATTAGGGCACTAAAGTTCAGGTTGGCAGTGGGATTTCTGTGCCAATGCATTAGGTTTCTTTGCTACTATGAGGTTTTTTGGGGTCTTCTAAAAACAATAGCGAATAATGCAGGTAAATAATTTTCAGTTGGTGCTAACACACGTTTTACAGCGGTTACTTTGACTGAAATTATTGCTAAAGGCAGGAAAGAGAGGAGGGGACTGCCACTGTTACCTAAACCTCTTATCATTTGTGTGTTTTTGTGCCAACAAAGTAGACTTTAACCAGTGGCCTCGTACTCAACAATGTCACAGCACAGGCAGCAGCTTCATAACAAGAGAGAAATGGTCACTTCATGGCAGCTGTTACATCTTAGAAGGAAACGACACAATAAGAAAAGAAGAGGCACCGAGTGCATACACATCATGACCTGTGTGAACTTCCTGTCCACGGAGGAGAGTGACTTAGTTGTTGTTAGTTTCACTTTTAGTCGGACGTGGGCAGACATGGATTTAAAATCTCTTCATGGTGATTCGGTCTCCTTCATCCTGTCACTTGGCACATTGTCAACATTGGTGGAGGGTTGAGTTTCTGCAGCCTACAGCGGTATTCTGTTAAATGTTAGTGCGTGTTCCGGCCAGACCTGCAGTTTTCGAGGCGACATGTGAACCGTGATCAGTTCAGGAGACACTTTTTTTCAGCTACAGCAGTCTGTAATATTTGGGGCATAGGGAAAATAGTTTGAACCTTTTTGTTTGTCAGTGCATGGAAAAAATACTATGGTCGGTGTTGAAATTAGAGGGACTGCAGAGGGGAGTTCCAGCTGCACTGACATGAAATCCATGCACTCATATTTCCACATACATTCATAATTGCCGATGATAAATGCAAACTCTAATCCAAAGCACTGAGGTAAGAGGGAGAGCCTGTGTCTGTGAGACCCTGTCTAACTGGACCCTGTCTAACTGGACCCTGTCTAACTGGACGCCGTAATGCTTCACGGGGTATTTTTCAAAGCACTGTAATTGACCACGGCTTTATTGTTAATAACATTTTGAAACAGCAATACTACTAATATTAACCAGGAAGCGCTTCATTCATAGAAGCATCTGACAGCGTCTAATTTTGCCCAGTATCATGATTAAAGACAAATACCCATAATCACCTAAATCGGTGCTGATTAACAAATGTTAGCATGCTGACACACTCCCCCACAATGGTCATCTTGACATTGTGTTGTATGAAAGCCGGCATGTTCTCTTTATCTTAGGTTGTTGTACATCGTGCTGCTGGAAAACAGTGATTTTATCACACTCGCAGCCCGGATCAGCACATCCAGGCTTCTGCACCTCTCACATGAGTAATTTACACTTGAGTATAGTTGCATTGTACTCTTTTGCTTGCTAAGTAGATGGGAGTTAGAAATGGTGTTCAAATTGGAGCTGTAATGGAGGTCATCAGCTTCCTATCAGTGCAGTTGCTGTGTGTTATACTTCCCGTAGAATCTGTGGTCTGTCACTGAGAAGTTCTGTTTGGAGTAGTTCTCAGTATTTGTCTGACACGGAACTTCTCCTTTTGAAATACTGGAATTGGCTTGGGCAGCTTTTCAGGCTTGTGATGAATGTGTCGCTCCTGCATCAGGACTGTGCCGAACATGTCTGTACGCACATACAGGCAGCCGCCAGATGGATGTTGAGAACGAGAACCCTAAAACGTCTGTGTTTCAAACACCAGAAGAGATGAAAAGCAGAGAGAAAAGAGACAAGAGATGTGGGAAATGGGGGACAAAGTAGAGCTGGTATGAGCCACTAAAAGCAACATCTGACAGACTGATTCACATGTGTCTGCGAGAGAGAAGCACTGAGCGAGAGACACCTGAGCTGTGCTTCCATCCGGGTGCACAATTACTTTTCCTCCACATTCACATGTAGACAAGTGACTTCTGTTGGCTGCTGTAACAAACCGCTAATTCAGCTTAGTGTACATCAGTGTGGTCACGTTAACAAAGAAAACAGCAGTGGTGGTTCACACACAGATTAAAACAAGGAACTTTGGCCCTTCAATCATCTTTGCCATTAGAATACAAAAATGTACTGTGATGAAGGAGTTCAGACGTAGAAAGTGACAGAAGAGATCTGTCACCATGAACATCTGTCCTCCTTGTTCTCCTGTGGAGACAGCTGCACCTCACTCCAAACAGAGAAATGTACTGCAATGTGCTGATCCACTAAGTGATAAATGTCTAAAAACCTCATTTCTGTGCTGGACAGAAGATGCTACTTATTCATGTTTTACTGCCTCATTAATCTCTTTCTGTTGCTATTCATTACATAATAATTTCACTGAATGCTGTTTATTTTCACAAACTTCAATTCAGATTAAATTAATTCAACTTTGTTTCGTTGTGTCCTAAATTTCCCCATCGGGATCAACTATGTACTTAAAACTTAGAATATCATACTTGTATACTAATTTCTTATTTCATCTAAGATGGTGTCTTCCAGCTCCTGATTGACTGAACACACCTCGGCAGTGGGTAGTTTGGGGATAGTTGCAAAACAAGCAGGGCAGCAGCTCTCGTAGGCCTGTAGTAAATACCCCAGGGGTAGATGCTGATAGAGGGCCGTGTTAAGTATGTGGGTGCAGATGGAGGAGGGATTAGTTCTGAGATGCTGGAACACACTATTGAGTCTTCTGTGCTTTGTACTGCGTGACATCCATTTTATCACAGGGCTAAAAAAATGGTGCTGCTTATTATATGCATCACACAGATTTATGACAGCATGATAGCCCTGTTTTTAAAAACCATTTAACATGAATACTGGGCTCGCGTGTGTTGTGAGCTCATGCTTAAAGTATGAGCAAATACAATTTTATAAAATGTTAAAAAAAAAAAGTGTAACATCTGCATTTAGAATGAAATATTCCTTATTAACTCGCTGCTAATTTGACACTGAAACTACAGCTGGTCTTACTGTGGCAGTGCTAAGAAAAACATCTACTTTAACCCTTAGGTCTGTGATAACTAATTTAACTGTGTACTTCTCAGTTCCTAACTAATTGCTAGTTTAATTATGTACTATATCGGAATTTGAACAGTACTCTCCAACAAATGACGTGTTCTTGCATAGTTATTGTGGCCTGACTCATGTCATGTTTTCCTCCTGTGTCTCTGTGCAGCTTAAATACTGTCTACATTCTCACAGAGGTTTTTACAATTTACTCAGTCACTAAGCTGAAACTGGACTGTAAACGGAAGCCTTGTCTGTTTTCGTAGTATTAACAGGATCTTACATCTAAATTGTGATAGTTTATTCCCTCTTCTGTGCCATCAACACAAACAGCAACTATCTAAGTTATGCAAGGTTACTAAGTAAAACATGACATTATTTTTCAAAATTCAAAGTTATAGAATAGAACTATGTGACTTCTATGTGACACCAAGTTTTTGAGAGCTTTTCTCTAGGATTGGGTTGAGATCTAGGTTAATGCAATGTCCAGTCGTCATTGACTAAGTTGACAAGTAAAATGTAATAAAAGTCACGGGACCAATAAGCTGTAACTATATAACTCAGTTTAGACAAACTAAATTATCCTTTAAATGTTCCGTTACAACATTACAATCAAGAAAAAACAGACATTTTTGTAGTAAAGCAGATGTTCAGACTTGAACAAGCATTTACAAGCATTAATCCTGCAGAGAGAGAGAGAAGGGGGGAGGAAATAATTCAACCACACTGACAGTAACATTTTGTTTTATGTATCTATGCCAATGAAATGGGAATATATTTGGTGTTCAGTTCAGTGTTTATATGAGTCTGTGTTAATATTCACATAAATCGGGTCACAGGCTTATCATTTCACACACACACACACACACACGTGCAACATTCTGATGTTAATATTCACAAATAAGGATGCTTTGTTGTTTGACGAGGTCTCTTTGTTTTCCCTGCAACAATAATTTGTCTCCCACACACACACAGACACACACACACACACAGAGACACACACGCAGTACAACATTTGTTTGAGGCTGAATATCTGCTGCCTTATATTATGTATTGTACCTCAGTGATGGGTGTTTGGCTAAATGATTTTTGCTGAAAACATACATCTTAAATGTTGCAGCAGCTTTGATGAAGTCACCCTGAATGCAATTGCTTAGTTTCCCCTGACGCTGAATGTGTGTGCCAAAGCAGACCTGATTTCTGATGCAGAAAACCGTTTATGGTAATAAGCTTTGTCACAGTAGGACAGTTAAATAAATAGGTTAACGCTTCTGCCCTGAGTCGATCACACTGGAGTCCTAGGTTTTCCCCCCCACCACCAGCCTGGAGACTTCAAATGGTACCAGCCACAAGCACTGGTCGATGCTAACCCCGAATAAATCATCTATTTCTTTTATATTTAGCAGCTCTCGAGGGCATGCACACAAAAGCAAAAAAAAAAAAAAAAACGCATAGCAGAAGCAGGCTAATATAGTAAAGGCTACTGCAGTGTTTTAGGTGCAAACATCTTGCATTCCACAAGTGTCACAATGTTTAATAAAACCTCCACCCACTCATAGTTTTCTATCCAATAAAGGGAATTTCTGAGCTTCATCTACAGTAGCGAAAGTGTTGATGTTGGGATATAATTTACTGAATTTCGGAAGAATTGAACACACATCATCAGAACTGTCTGGTGAATCCACATTGCTACATTTTTTCTTAAAGCATTTAAAATTCACCTAAATGAACGAGACCGATAATCTCAATATATTTAGGCTGATGAGTGGAGCATTAAACCAGGGCCTTTAACATATAAACGTAAGGATTGTTTTTACCTCTTCCACTACAGGTTGACAGCCGACATCCAACCTGCAACTTCATGCTGGAGGTGGAGAAAGACCAGGCGGAGTGTGTGAAGGTGCTGAGAGAGGAGGAGGAGGAAACCACCGGCAGTTATAAAGGTCAAAGTAACTCAGATGTTACAGCTTCTTTCCAGAAAAAAACAGCTGAAGTGAAATAAATGCACTATGTGTCATATTTGTTCAGTATTTGCATGTGTCAATACCTTCGCCGTGTAGGGACATGATCAGCCTTCACATCACTGTTTAATCCCAGGTTTTCTCTCCCATCCAACATGTTCCTCCACAAACAATGAAAACACAGCAAATGTTCAGTTCAGGTCAGTTTCCTTTAATGACTAGAAACAGGCAGGAACCTAAAAGCATGTGTGATGTAGCTGGGAATGGATGAAATGATACCTGGACCAAATCTGGATGTGAGGCACCTGGTTTGACCTCTTGGGTTGACTAAACAGATCAAATATGTTCAAATATGGGATAGATTTTGTCTAAACTCAGTGTCAAATAGAAAAATACACATTTCCTTTCTGTGAACTCTGAGTATAAAATCAATGCAGTGTTGCTGTGACCACATATGCTGTATTGTTTTTTTAATAGTGAAAAAGCTCCCAACCATAACCTTTTTATTTTTTTACAGGTTAGAGTTTAAAATTTCAATCCCTTTGGTATTTCTCACATATTTTAGGTCTTTAAAATCCTGAAATTCAAAAAGAAAGAAATAAGCATGTTCAGCTATTTAGTCATAGCACAGTTTAGACTAAACCAGTGTTTTATTTCCCCTGTCGCTACATGTTAACTGTTAACTTACTGTTAACTTTGTGCTTGCAACCCTGATGTACTTGAAAAAGTGTGAAGCATCCTGATCACCGTCTACCCGACTGCCAAAGCCAGAAATGTAAGCAGTGCCGACAGTGTTTATACGCTCAGACTTCAGTTTAAAGCTAATGAATACGCTGTTGTAAACCCGATGATGTATTATACTGTTTAATATAGTTTCCATTCACCCTGTCTGCATGGGTGTAAACTCCTTTTCCAAGGACCCAACACTTAATAATCAAATGTTTCAGGAAATTTCTTATCAATTATTGAAACAATCAGATCTGTGGATTCACATACTGTTCCTCTCCTCTGGAAAAATCCACCACCGTTCTTCTGCTAACATAATCCTGTCCTAAAGAAAACAGGGATTATAGACCAGTGGCTTTAACTTCCACTGTCCAGTGAGCCTTTTGATAAAAGGTGTTTCTTGTGCCATTTTGGTCACAGTTGGCAAAATTGTTTGACCTTTACAATGCAGAGACTTAATTAAACAATTATACACAAGAACAGTTTTATAATGGTTTAGTCACGCAAAGACATAAACTGCAGCTTAACAACAACTCGGCATGTCATGTAAATCTAGAAGTCTTGTATTGTTTTCCATAATGTTCATCTGCTCTTCCCAGTAACCGTTTAAAAAACATACAGTGGTTATGACTTTATCAGCCATTAACAGTCTTCAGAGAAACGTTGCTATTTTCTGAAAGAGATGTTCAGATGTTTTGAGAAAACTTTTCTGTGTTGTGGTCAAGATGAAATGCACTGCTGCCTTTTCCACAGAGGAAAGTCCTGATGTTTGCCAGTACCTGCATAACTATCCTAAAATCGGAGCTGGCTCAGCATTTTCTAAATGAGACCAATTCTAAAGATCCAATTATTTAGAACTGAGAACGTTGCTACTTTTATCTGCGTATCTAAGATGCACATCCTTATACTTTTATGTAAAAGCCTAAAACCTTTGCACAAACACAGTTCTCGACTGCCCGTGTCTGCAGTGTCTCTTCCTTTATAACGGATGAGAGCTCTGGATGCCAAATCCCCTTCTGCTGTGTTAATTAAAGCTCAATGACATGAAGTAGTGGAACATCTGAACATGGCTGAAATCCTCGGTGACTGGGGTCTGCAGTCTTCCTGCAGAGGTGTTTCAGTTGTTGGCTCGATCCTTTTTCCTCGACCAGCCATTGAATCCATTCGATTACCACTGTCCAGACCCTCGAATCCGACAAGGATAAATTCTTTAATGGAGACGAGTCCTGTGCTTTGTGTCTTTGATTGTATCATTTGCCTGTTGTCTGTGCATCGAAATGAGCTTCTCCAAACAGTGAACCTAATCAACTGCCTATGATTTTAAGTGAATTTAAACATGAAAGAAGTTGTTTTGTTGAACTTACTGCGCGAATTCAAAGTAGGGCGATGCTGTGAAAGGGCACCATGCTCAGTCAGCCTTCGCATTGGTAGTGAATAAAGAATGCAAAGATCATACGGCAGAGAAAGAGAGGATCTCCCTCCAGATGTGTGCTGCTGTGCAGTTTTTGCATCATCGCTGCGAGGCGATGGCCTTGCCGCTGATGTGTTTCTGTGAAAGCGCACAGAGAAAGGATGGATCACTTAGCGGGTAGAAGGAGTTTTCCTCATGCACCAATGAGTTTGGATCTGAGCCATTTTTACCCCAAAGACATCTGTTCTCTCATCCTTTCCCTCCCAATAACTGTTATTCCCATCTCTCCCTCTTTCTCGGTTTCCTCTGCGCTTTCACTTTGTTTTCTAACCACCGTCTTCTGCTTATGTTCTTTCTCTTTTCTATTAACAGCAGTTGCACTTTCGTTTCCTCTATCATCCTAAAAAAAACAAAAAGGCATATTTGTTTCCTTCTATAAAGGCACATAACAATGAGCAGGCATATTTCATGATAAAATCCTTGGGTTTTTAAAGTCATGTTGGAGAATAAAGACATAGCAACATGGCAAAACATGCATTTCTGCTATGTTTAGATTCTTATCCTCCCTCTGTTTTAACTTGCTAATAGGTATCTTTATATAGCAGCTCTTCTTTTCACACTCGGATGCCCCGGTATAGCTGGCTGGATGTGTCTTTACCAGGAAGGATGGAGAGGATGTCCACATTGTACCCATTGCGCTGTCTCCATTCATCTATTGCTAAAAAGCCTTGGTGACTGTTCAGTTTGCCCTCAGCACTTTCACACACATTAAGGCTCATGCTGAAGAGCTATTTCAGGAGGCAGTTTTGTTTGGTTTGTTTCTGGATGATGGGTTAGGTTTAAGCTGTATTCAATCAGAGCCACTCCTCTGTCTCGATAGTGTCTCAGTCATCTTCATTGTTTGTCTCTTTGGCAATTTAGCAACGGTCAAGTTCAAACTATTAAACCCAAAATGCTTCGTGAAGTAATTGTTTTTAAACGATACGGCTTCTTTCAGGTGTTTAGTTGCTTGTATTTTCATCCTATTTATGAGATATTGTAGCTCATAGGCATATCAATGAATTTAAAGAGAGAATTTCTGTGATTCCATAGCTTCCGTATTACTTTATATGGGGGTTGTTTGCCTCCACCAACCACTCAGGTTGCAGTGTACAAGCACATCTGTCGTATTGTGCCAGGTGTAATGATATCGCTCTGGCCATTTCTGAGATATAGTGTTGGGGAGAAAGAGTTTGCAGTAATTTTGTCTGAAAGAGGCTAGAGTTAACACTTTGACATCACCAAAAGAGAAAGTCCGTGACATAGGGCAAGAAAGTCAACGTTGGGAGGCGGTCGGGACCCACAGGTGGCTGATTTTTCAGTCTAATGTGAAATGTTCACGTGTATTCATTATTTAAACTGTGACAGGAAAGTATATGTATCTTATACTAAAACATCATTTTTTTACTAAAACTAATCAACTGTAATTTTGTGGTTCTACATTTGTAATTTGAGTCTATGATCATTTCAGTAACTAGTTTGAAACAAACTACAACTAAAATTAGCAATTTTATATGCAGCAGTGATGTCGATTAAATTTGTGCAGTCAAGTGGATCTACAATGTGTGCATGTTGAAGTCGGATTTGACTGTGAATGGGCTCGTTATTGTACTGTGGAAATTTACTCATGACCTTACTCTTGGTTTTGACAGAGCCCGGATGCAAAGGAGTATGGGACAACATAGCCTGTTGGGAGCGAGCTGAAATTGGAGAGACCATCACCATCCCCTGTCCTCGAGCCCTCAAGGCTGTATTCGGCAGAAACGGTCAGCCATTTATTCTTACATTTCATATGTTTCTTTTTTCGGTGCCTGGTTTCCTCCAGACGTAGCATTTAGAACTGGAACCACAGTTCAATCTTGTTTCATCAGATCAGAGAATCTTGTTCCTCACAGTCTGAGAGTCCTTGACATGCTTTTTTGCAAACGTGTTTTGACTGAGAAAAGGCTTCCGTCTCGCTGCTCCCCATAAAGCCAAGATTGGTGGAGGGCTGCAGTGATGGTTGTCCTTCTGGAACTTTGTCCCATCTCCACACAGGATCTCTGGAGCTCAGTCAGAGGGACCGTTAGGTTCGTGGTCACCTCTCTTCTTGAGACCCTTCTCCCCTGATTTCTCAGTTTGGCCGGGTGACCAGCTCTTGGAGGAGGCCTGGGGTGCTACTTTCTGAATTATGGAGGCCGCTGTGCTCTTGGGAACCTGCAGTGCAGCAGATCTTTTTTGTAGCCTTTTCGAAATCTGGGGCTTGCAATAATCCTGTTTGTGAAGTCTGCAGGCAGTTCCTTTAACCTCATGGCTTTAGCTCTGATACGGTCTGCATTGTCAGCTGTGAGGCCTTCCATAGAGAGGTTTGTGCCTTTCCAAATCACATCTCATCAATATATTTTCCACTGGTGGACTTCACTCAAGGTGTAGAAACATTTCAGCAACAATCAACAGAAATGGGAGGCACCTGTGTGAAATTTCAAGTGTTGTTGCAAAGGTCTGAAAAACTTATACCAGTGTGATATTTCAGTTTTTTCTATTAAATAAATTTACAGACATTTCTAAAATTCTATTTTCAGTTTGTCAGTATGGGGGAACTGAGTGTAGATTAATGAGAAAAAAACTGATTTGAACAAACTTTGCTACTGTACATAGGCCCAATTATTACTGCTTTTATTTTCTTGTTTTGTGTTTGAAGTACATGTAATTTCATAATTGTATTATAATTTCGTTGTATGCACTTAAATCTATATATAAAAAAGAAAACTTCCTTTCTGCTCTTTGTTGCACTTAGATGTTTTCTCCATGACTTAGCTTTTTGCTGCCTTGTACACCACTTGTAAGTCACTTTGGATAAAAGCATCTGCCGAATGACTAAATGTAAATGTGTGAACTGTTTGGGTTTTACTGTATGTGCTTTATTCTGCCTCCCATTATTATCCCATCCTTATCTTCTCTCTGTGTACATTTGTGTGGTCAGTATTTGGATTCTCCCCCCGTGCTCTGATTTACATTGATGACTAAACATTATGTAAGCACCCAGTGGCTGGTTTTAAAGTCAAAGATCACACTTGTCCGTCTGGGACATATCCAAACCTCCTAATGGCGCTACAGTTTATAGATATAGATAAGGCAGTTAACATTAGAAGCTGAGGCATCACGAATTTGTTTTTTGTCATGAAAACCATTTCAAGATTATTGTAATGTTTCCCTAAAATGAAAAATAGTCAAGTACAAGCACCTATAAAATAGCATTAAGTATGACATTATTTGAATGTATTTATTTTTTAAGCATTAATTACGTGTATGCTGCGTTACAGGCCTGCCGTTGTTGTCCAAAAAGAAAGAAGATTTTTTAAGGAATAATCTGTACAGTCATTCTCTATGAAGCCACAAAACAATGATTAAAGTCTGGCCAGACATAATTCTGCTTTTTTCCCCCCAGACATCACAGCAGTAAACACAGCTCAGAGCTGCCCGTCATCACCAGTGACGACAGTATTGCAGTAATATCACTACTTAGCATACCTAAATCACTGTTACCCATGAAATATTTCTCTTAGCTTTAACAGTGTTTACCCTGCTGTGACACTGTGAAGAGGATTAGTTGAGAGTTTAATGAGGCAGAAGTGTGGTGACATTACTTCCAGTCAGTGAGCAAGAGATGCTTCATGCTTTTTTTCCAGTGCATTCTTGGAACTTACAAGGGAGATGACCTTCCAGTGCACTTTAGTGACTTTTGGCATTGGGACACCAGCGAAATCTCCCTCAGGAGTTCACTGTCCACTGGAAATACCTGGAAACATGCTGGGTTATAGTGATCTTCACTAAATCCTGCAGTGTTGATCTTAGACTACGGTGTTTTGTATGAGCGGGTCTGCAGTGCCAGCTTAGAATGAAGACTCTCTGTAAAATCTCTTTCGAAATGCAGGCACAGGCCTTGTCTTGGCCTTGAGGCTACAAAAATGTATTGTGTTGATGATGGGAGAGTCAGAACAATGGGTAAAGTCTTCCTCAATGGGGTCGGCCCCATTTGGAAAATTGTTAATGAATGTAAATCAAAAGTGATCAGATGTTTTTGAACTTGTGGGACTTTAACATTAACCTTGTTAGAGAGCGAGAAACCTTGATTTACTCATCACCAATCAACCATTACCACCAGAAAATATTTGTTTACAATTAGAAAACGGGAATAAATTGATCAGGTATCCATTTGAAATTTCGTGTGGTTTCAACAATTTCTTTGCAAAGTAGGTGCTTCTCACTCTAGTAAAGTTGGACATGGGTTAGATTTTTCCGAACAGTAACCCTGTGAAGCAGAAGGGGTTAATCAGGTATAAGAGTGAGTGAGAGCAGTATATGTAGTAGTAGTGGTTACTGCTCAGGCTGCCAGCGCATTTCACATTTTATTATATCCTAATTCTATTAATATGATTTTAATCAATTGAATTTTTCTTTTCCTATCCTTCCATCCTGTTGATATCTCTGTGGTATTGTGTCATACAGATGTACATGTGCAATTGGAGAGTTTTTGTAGGGAGCTCAATATTCTTTCAGTATATAATGTATATATTTTTCAAATATGTGTGTTCATATGTAGGTATACGTTTATACCATATGCTCTTCCATCTTCTTTGAGTGTTTTTGTTAATGTAATTATTAGGTTCAGTGTTCTCTGTATTCCCTTAGATATTGTGGTGGACAGGTATGAATTGTTAAAGTAAATATTGTTAGAAGCTCATTATCGTTACATTTGGATTAGGATGTGCACCTGATCAGCGTTGACTTTTTTGAAAGCTTTGGACTGATTGGTATTATTTTTGATTGTTAAATTGTAGATTTAGTTTTTTCTAACTAATGAATCTTTGTGTTTTGTGTATAAGCTAGTAGCTTCTTGTCTTTTTTTTAAATTTCACTTCCATGCAGGTTTTTTTTTTTATGTGCAAAGAAATGATAAACTAAACAAAAATTAAACTTGCAGCCATGCCACCCTTTCAACCAACCCTCCACCTTTGATGATACAGTTTGTTCTGTTTGCAGTAAATACAAGCAGAGGCGGAATAAAATGTGTATGAGGTTGCTTATTCAGAAAAAGAGCGTCTCAGTGGATGTGGGGGTGAGGTGTAAATATAATTAGCTGTGTATCTCTTCTCCTCTCACAGGTAACATTAGCAGGAACTGCACGTCAGCAGGATGGTCGGAGGTTTTCCCAAACATCAGCAGTGTGTGTGGGTCGGATACGAGCCAGGACAAGGTACCATGTGACGGCTTTTTCTTGTTCTCCTCGTGTTTTGTTGCTGTAAATGTCAGAACAGTGTTTCCCCGGAACACTAATGAAGTCTGACTGTGCAGCAGGAAAACAAACTGTAGCATAACATGGACCATTAGTGGCCAGTAATTGACGAAGCCTGCGGGGTTGGTTGTTAATTAACACCGGTTAGTGGTGAAGGGATGCATCTTTAAAAGGTCAATATGCCCAGCAGTAGTGTGATACCATGTTTGAATGTGTGTTTGTGCACCCCCGTGTGTGCCTTCGCGTCATTTAATGAAAACACACTATCGGAAACACCATTACCTTCACTCTTAGGAACACACTGGTGTTTGAAGGTGCTGTAAATTTGCGTTTCCCAGAATGGCTGCGTAATGGCAGGCATGCAGCCAGGCAGGACTGAACCCCCAATGCTTTAGGCAGACAGCGGCAGTCTTGCCACTGTCCACACTGCAATGTGGATTTAAATACATATTTTGACAACAGATATGTTTATAATTGGAACAGGAAGATCGAGGGCTGGTGAAACACAGGATAATGTAACAGTTATGTCATGTTTTCACTTTTAAACACATGTACAATCTCTCTCTCTAACCTCAGTGTTAGTGGTGTTCTTGCCTTAACCTAACAGACTCAGGCCTGTGGAATCGATCTCGGGTCTTTGGCTTGACATTCCAGTGCTTTCTACATCCACCATCCTGCCCAACCACCTCCCTGCAACTCACTGTTGCCTAATAAAAGTACCATGTAATGAATATTTTATTACGCTCGCCACATACGTAATCGCTATTGCAGACTAATTTTTTTGAAGACAGGGTTGAAGAAAGAAAGATGAAGCGAACAGCAAGTTGCAGTGGGCGGACAGTCACTTTAAAGCCAGGAAAAAGTTAGGGAGTAATTCTTTCACTTTCACGTGTGTGTTTTTTTACGTTACCGTTTGCTAAATTCATTATTACAATGAATGAATTTGAGCTCAGTTAAAGTCTGATGTGAAAGGGGAAACATTTGAAACTTGGGTCTTTCAGTGTTTTATGATTGATTTTATTTTGTTGGCTGCAAGATAGAAGATTTATGTAAAAGTATGAACATTTGTTTCATATACATTTTTAAAGTAGTAGTATTAGTAATGCTGCTTGAAATACCGTTTTTAGATCAGCATAACCGACAAACATTTTTAATAAATGTTTCCCCAAATGCAAAATGTACATTTTGTGTTTCACTTGTTTCCCTGCAGTATCCACTAGTGGAAACAACAATTTTATCCTTATCATTTTGGTAACTAGTGCTTTTTTTGCCGTCTTGCCGAGGGTCCGATAAAAACAATACCACTGATCATGTTGCATTTTTAACCTGCACACTGCTACTGGGACACTAAAACCTTATAATTGGGGTTTGAGATATCGAAGGGTTAGTGATTAGTGATTTGCAGCTAAATCAAAAAGGCTTTTCTTGTAACATTTTTGTAGGGAACATAACTACTTACCCAAAAGCATGCAAATGCCTTTTTTAAAGTGAAAGAGTCTTAAATACATAATGCAGTGTAGCCATTTAAATGCTGCCATTATGTGGATCCAACAATTAAAACATTTTCCTTGCTTTTGTTGCTCTTTTCTTTTCTCTCTCCACTTTCCACTCACCCCAACCGCTCACGGTAGATGGGCGCCCACCCTGAGCCTGGTTCTTTCCGTTGAAGGGAGTTCTTCCTCTCCACTGAAAAAAAGTTTTTGATGAGATGAATGTTTGGCCTTGTTGGGCTTGACTGTGATAATTGCTGCCTGCCTCCCCCCCCCTCCCCCCTTTAAAGCTGCAGTCACGACTGGTTTTATTGTGAATGAACCATTGTGCTTGTTAAACAAACCGCCGGCCCGTCTCTCCTCTCCATTTCTGTCGCTCTATACTCTCATGTCTCACTCTTCATTTACTGACTCTTCCTGGCTTCTTGTCTTTCTGTCCCTCTAATCTCTTTCTCCTGTCCCCCCAGTCTGAGTAGGTCTCCTTCATAGAACATTTCTCACACA
Organism: Channa maculata; assembly: GCA_020496755.1. NCBI lineage: Eukaryota > Metazoa > Chordata > Actinopteri > Anabantiformes > Channidae > Channa > Channa maculata. The sequence goes on along the minus strand of CM035612.1, from coordinate 22,678,031 downwards.
GCATCCTGAACAATTTGCAGGTTGGGGCAAAATTATGTATTTATTTCTTGTCCACGTTTGGCTTCCTCCTTGTATAATAGTTTCACGTTGCATTTCTGGATGCAGCAGTGTAGTGTATTAATTTAAAGAGGGTTTCCAAGTACTTCCGAGCCCACTAACATCCCGACGGCTCCAAGTTTACGCACATTCAAAAATGGTTTCTGGCCTTGGCCTTTACACAATCAGATGTCCCCAGAGTCCCTGAATCTTTTTACGATGTTATGCACCGTGGGTGGTAAAAGACCTAAATTCTTCCCAATTTTGCACTGAGAAATATTCTTTTTGAACTGATTGACAATTTGCTCATGAGGTTTTTATGGTTGCAAAGCCTGAGGCTTTGGTGGATGCTCCTTTTATACTCGCTGTTTGAAAAATTGTGTGAAAGAATTCAAAGGTCCCAGAATGCAAAAAAAAAAAAAACATGAGGGAACTTGAGCTTTCAATATTTAATTAAAAGAGAAAAATGACAAACCCTCGGGGCCAGTCACAGTTCATTTCTTTCACTAAACAAACAGACATACTGGTATGTTGCTAATGTATCATCTGGACAGCCACTGGGTTTCTCTTTTGTACAGGAATTAATTGAACTAAATCAAAGGACCTTCATCCTATAAATGAATGTAAATGTCCCTTTTCCATTGTTTAAGTAAAAGTAAAAACACCTTTGTAGAAGTAGCAGACTGTGTTTGAAAGTAATTTTAAAAAACCCCATCATTCAAATGTGTTGTGTTACTGAACCTGTTTTGAGGACACCACCACTTCCCAAACTGAGCTGCAACACGAGGGCACGTTTCCATGGAGGAACCTGGAATCGGACCACTGGCCATGCAGCGCCTGCCACTAAGCTGCAGTGTCCAGGTTTTTAATCTGCCTGGGGATCTTTGCATCATGTCAAATCCTCTCTCTTCCCTCATGTTTCCTGTCTACTTTTGACTGGGACCTACAGTATCTAATAAAGGGAATGAGCAATGCTGTATGTCACATACATAGGATGGGACCTGCAAAATAAAACAGAATAATAGAAATATGAGTGGAACTCAAACACTTTTCCCTTTAGGAAGCAAGCTAACAAGACGCGTGCTGGGTTATAGTTTCTAACAGGAAAAAATCTTTTGAACAATAAAACACTTTGTCTCACTTCATCTTCCAACGCCTGTTCAGACAGGATTCAAAGCACAGCACGATTATCATCTGATTTCTGTGCTGAAACGCCAGATACACATTTTATGTCTCGAGGAAAGTAAATCATTTTAAAAATGTACGTTTCACACCTGTTCATCAGAACTCAACACTGGCTTTGTCTGCAACGTTTGAAAAAGGAGGATATCTGGATTGTGAAATGAATCCACCACCACCCTTTGATGTTGTGTAACTGCACCTTCCTCCCGTTCGCTTGTTTGGCTCATGTCGGGTCACGAATGGCAGCAGCACTGAATTGCCCATTGTGCTGTTTCTGCCTCTCTCTGTCTCTGTCTGCCTCTCTCTGCCTCTCTCTGTCCTTCCCCTTTTCCCTTCCACGTCCTCTCAGTTCACTTCAACTCGAATCCGTGAGCTTTACTGGCAGTGAATTCTCCAGCTACTGCCAGGTCCACTTGTTCCAACCAATCACATCATCATTGTATTTATTTATAATGTTAATGCTGATCTTTCAAGTATTTTTTATTTTTTTTTATTAGCATTGACTTTAGGCCAAGATTCTCTTTGTCAGCCATCACCTGTAGGAAGTGGAGCTAGGTTTTTTTGTGTTTTGAAGCCTCTGTTGAGAGAGGAAAGCTGAAACACAAGCAAACATTAGCAGTTTGGATGCAGAGGGGCATCATCTTTGTTTTTGTACTGTCTGACAGCTGATAACCTCTGTTTTCTTTTTTGTTTATTTGAGACATTTCAGTTATTTTTGAAAGGTGGATGTGAGCTTAGGCAGTTAGGTACAGAAATGTTCACTCTGTGGTGATTGTGTTACATACGGTATGTTGAGGGAGAGCATTTAGTTTGTCTTCATGTCTTAGCTTTTCTGAATGTGAATGCGCACCAGGCTGAATAACTTCTGCCGTGCTCGCCGCCATTAGAGGATGCAAACATAGTGACAATTTGATTACTCTGGAGCCAAATTGGTAAAAGAAAGAAAAAGATAAAGACGGTCAACTTTGACTTGATGGTTGATCTGTCGGAAACCTTAAAAGAAGGAATGTGCTCAGGAAGTTTCTTTGCAGTCGATGGTCCATATATGTCAGAGGGTCATGTAACCCACATTTGGGCTACAAGAAATGATAGAGGTGTCAAAAATATTAGAACTCATCATCTGAGTGCCATGAATGTCTACACCTAGTCGTAGCAATGTGACCAGCAGTTGTACATAGCAGGTGCAAGGGCCTTTGTTTTTGTGGGTCCACGCTTTCAAATTCATATTATGCGTCACAGTTCTCTGCTTCAAAAGATGAAGATTACAGACCATAATATAACGTGAAAGACGTTTGTTTGAAATGTTTGCAAATGTATTAAAAATGGAAAATAAAAAAAACATCACTTTTTGGGGGGGCGGGGTCAAAGTGCTATACACTACACCTGACATTTATGCCCAGCTAATGCTAATGCTAATGGCCTCATTCTAACAAGTTTAGGAATATCATCAAAATTACTCTGCTAACATTTGACATAACACTAACTGCACATGACGTTCTTTGAAAGGTTTTTGGCTTTTAGCATTTCGATGTAAACCAAAGCATTGGCTGAATTAAAAATGTGATCCTGTGCATCCTGAGGGGACATGAATGCTTGTGCCTAATTTCCTGGCAATGCAAACCCGTAGTTGTATAAAGTTTGGATACTAATGTGGGTAAAAAGCATCAAGGTGACCAATGTTACCAATGTTAATATGAACCATGGAGACCACAGGACAGCTGGTAGCTGGTTAAAACACACTGCTTCTTTTTCAGTGCTGGTAGATTAGACACAGAATATAACTGCTGTCCACTTCTGCCTGTGTCTCTGTAGCTGGTCTTCTACCTGGTCGTGCAGACGTTGTACACTCTGGGTCACAGTCTGTCTTTGATCGCCCTCATCACAGGGAGCGCAATCCTCTGCCTGTTCCGGTAAGACCACTTATGTCAGTATTATTACAGCTCTTAAAACCTCAGCGGTCTCTGGGTCCTGGGTCCTGGGTCCTGCGTCATCATGCGTATAAGTCAGACGTCTGTCAGAAGAATATTGGATGGAGTTAAGCTCAGTTTTTTGTTGTTTCTTAATCTTCGTGTTCAGATTGACATGTCAGCAGAGTCTAAGGAAAAGGCTCCTGGGTTTTCTGGCTTTTAAATTAACAGCTGCTGGCAAGTAGATGGACACATATTTAATCAGCCCAATCAGGCAGCTCCATGGGTAGAGCAGCAGGATGAGATGTAGAAGTCAGCGGGATCATATCCCAGCCTGCCCACCAGGTAGCTGCCCTGTTTTCAAATTTCCCTTCATTCTGTATTTAGAGACTTCTGGAAAGAAATCCGCATTGTCATCATTATTTTGCTGGAGTTTGGCAGATGATGTAATGATCAGCTGATGAACAGGTCGACATCCAGACTGAAAACATTAACGCTGGTTTTTACCCTGGCAGCAGTCAGTTTCTCCTCTGTCTCTATATTTGTGAAGATAAACAGCAAAATTACACTATTTACTTCACAATATAAGGAGTATGCACTTGCATATTTACATTGAAGCCAGTGCATTTCAAATATGAAAGAGATTCAACTTTTTTTTGATGTTATCAATACTTTTCATAGTTCAAAGCAGCTGAAACTCATGTAAGGTAGAGAATTATACTCCGGGGGGGAAAATTACAAGTATTCGCACCTTTTTTTTTTTTTGGTGAATGCATTCATGTTGTTTTCCATATTTTCCATCACCTCCGAGCTGTGTGTGTTTGTATCATCTATGCAGGAAGCTCCACTGCACCAGGAACTACATCCACCTGAACCTCTTCTTCTCCTTCATCCTGAGAGCAGTGGCTGTGCTGGTGAAAGACGACATCCTCTTTAACCGAACCTCGCAGTGCTCCAACCAGCCGTCACTGGTGAGTACACCACCTCTGTCCGAAGCGCCCAGAGCGGAGGCAGCACAGAGGGCGAGAAGCCGCAAGCTCATGTGCAACAGAACTGTTTTTAAAGTACAGCCATAAGAAGAGAGACCTCTGATGGGATGCTAATGTCGAAAATGTAAAATAGGTTTTACAGAAATTGGACTTTTTCTATTTACTTGAATTTTTTCTGGGCATCTCATATGATTCAACATTATCAACGTGATAAAATCTGACACACCATCTAAAAGTAATCCACCGAATCAGGAAACAATCAGAATGTCATAATTACATTTAGAGTCTAATGTAGGGAAAATGGAAATCTTTTGAAGGCATATACTGTACTGCATTATGATTGATGCCGCATATTGTTTGACATCTGTACTAACACATACCTGGCCACATTACTTTTCCTTTTCCTGTGAAACACTTATTTGATTTAACAAAACAGACTCACCCCCAAGAATCCATCAAATGGTTTTCACAGACTTTTTAAAAAAGTCTGGTTGCACAAAAAGTTACTTTTGATTTGTAAGTTCATCAATGCACCGGTCACTCTCCATAAATGTGAGCGCCATGAAGATTAGCGACAGTTCAGATCGGTGAGGAGGCTAGAATTTGTTTATTCAGCCATGTCGAGGATAAAGTGAGTGTTGAACGTTTGGATCGCTGTGAAGCTGACGACACAAAACTACAGACCTTTTATTCCAGCAAGAAATAAATAGGGTTCTACTAGATAGTGTAATTGATTAGATAAGCTGGGACTGGATTCCTCCACTGGGTGCCTGGACACACTCAGAGCTAGGAGCTCTGATATTAAGAGGGAGCAGAGATTAGAGAAGCTGCTCCTTTGCATTGAAAGGGCTCAGTTGAGGGCGTTTCAGAATTTGATCTTCCATTGAGGTTTTCCAGCCATGTCCAACTGTTAGGAAGCCCTAAGGTAGACTCACAACACACTGGATAGATTGTAGAATATATCTTGTGTGGCCTGGTGAAAGAACTGCAAGCATTAATGTGGAGCAGGCTATGCTGAACTACCCGGACTGAACTGCAGCCTCTAGAAAGTGTATACAGTTCAATGAAAGAATCATTCTTGCCTTTGTCTTAAGTGCTTATCGTTCTAAGGTTCAGGGGGGCTGGAGCCTGTCCCAGAGGTGGGGTAGACCCTGGACAGGTCTCCAGTCTATCACAGGACCAGGTATATAGAGAGAGAAATCTATTAACACTCACATTTTCCAATAGTGATACAATTTTGGTAGATTAAAAAAATATTTATTCAACCCTGTGCAAAAATGTCATGTTAATCAAATATTGTATGAAATAATGATTATTAAGCGAGAAAGTATGTTTTCACAGACTAAGCACACAATAAAATACCCTTGTAGCTCAAGTATTCTGCCTTTTGATATTTGTTGCATTTCTTTCCTTCATTTCGTGTTATCACTAAAAGCCATAAAGAATATGTGTACAGAGCTCAGAATCTCTGAGAACCAAACCGACCATTCTTTGTAAACTCTACTCTGTGAAAATCCCAGTAGATCAGCGGGGCCTTAAAACTCAGACCAGCCTGTTTGGCATCGACAACCATGCCATGCTCAAAGTCACTAAAGTCACTTTTTTTTTCCTACCGCTAAAGCTGGGTTTGAACTTCAGTAGATCTTCTTGAGCAGGTCTACATGCCTATATACATTAAACTGCTCCGATGTGATTGGCTGATTTGATTTTTGCATTAACGAGCAGTTGGAACAGGTGTACCTAATAAAGTGGCCAGTGAGTGTGTATAGTCAGAAAATTATTCTTTGAGTATATGTGTTTCAGGTGGGGTGCAAAGCCAGCCTGGTGTTTTTCCAATACTTCATCATGGCCAACTTCTTCTGGCTGCTGGTGGAGGGTCTGTACCTCCACACTCTCCTCGTCGTCATCTTCTCCGAGAACAGACACTTTATTGTTTACTTGTTCATCGGCTGGGGTAAGGCTGTCCTGGACTGGCTCCTACAAAAATCCACCTTCGCTCAGCATTTTTTTAATGTACAGTATGAAATATGCTCCAAAACACATGTAGAAAGCCACTGTCAAAGCCTCCTCCAACCCTGTTCCCAAAAGTTTTTAATGAAATGTCTTTTGGTTAAGCTTACAGAAAGGTTGTGGTTTTGTTTAAAAGTTAATAAACTTGTGTAAAGGTTTCATATTTCTCTATTGAACCAAAGCCAAACAATAAAAGTGCTGTGAGTGACTCAACACACCCATAAACACTTCAGTCAGACAAACTGGATCTTGTACTTCAAAATCAGATACTATTTCTTTGGGAAAAAAGTTATCAATGAACATGTTATTGATATTTTCAGTACTATTGCTATTCAATTTAATTGTCTAGTTATGATTATTTTGTAAAAAAAAAAACTAAACATCTTTGCGTTGGCATGTTAGTTGCATAGCAACAGGGTTTTTAGAAGACAACAGGCAGCTCTAATAAAGACATCGTACACTAACTGTCTTGCACTAAACATCAATGGCCATAAATTCTTGCTTTACCGTTTTTATGTTACTGAAGACATTTTTCACCTTTGCCAGGAAGTTTTTTTAAGAGCTTGCATCAATAATTTATTACATGAGTGGATTTATTTCTCTCCAGCATTTTGCAAAAGAGAAATATTTTCCTACACACTTATTTCCCACAAACGTCTTCTCTGAAACATTCTGACATGTTTTGCTGGTTGAACAGATGTGTCTCATTACATACTAAAAACAAAGTTGCTAAAGTTGACTCTGTGTGTAAAAATGAAAATGTTTATATTGTATAGAATTTTTTTGTAAATGTAACACAGTTGGAAAAAGTCTATTAAGTGTAATTTATTCAAAACGCAATTTTAATGTTTGACCGACATCATATCACGTTTTCTCACTGGTTGGCTGTTTGCAGGACTACCCACAGTGTTCGTGTTTGCGTGGGTGATGACGAGGATTTATCTGGAAGATTCAGGGTGAGTGGAGCCAATCGTTCATCGTGAACACCTGATTCAGTCAGTGGATTCACAAAGTAAATTCTATCAGCAGAACGGAATGAGGCTCTGTTTCCAGACATGTCAAAGATCACCTGTTGAACGATTTAGCAGGTGGGATTTTCACTGAAAGGCTATAATGTGACCCCGGTGCCACACATCTACACGGCTTCTGTTGCCTTATTACAGCTGACACTGCAGCTCGCTATTGTGAGAGTTGCACTTGGTGGGTGTACGCTGCTCTCTGTTGACAGAGCGAGAACCCACAGTGTGAAGTAAAACAACAGTCTGAACATGCATCACTTTAACGGTCACCATTCAGAAGCCCATCGTGATATGTAACACGTAACCAACAACAGCATACTTGCAGAGCTTGTTGTGTGAGCTCGTCTGTTTGGTGGTGGTGGTGGTGGTTGCATCTATTTGATTGGCTTCCGTGATGACTTTGTATTGCATTGCAAGGAAAAGTTGAACCATTTTTTGCTAACGAGAGCTTGTTTTTGCTTATTTTTATGCTCAGAAAAAGCAATTAGAAGTTAGCGAATCTAACTTAAAACAGGATAAAGGAGAAGCTGAGTGCGATGGTGGCCCTCTGTTTGTCAGGTCCATCTACTTCCCAGCTCTTGCCTATTCTCATTACCTGATTAATTATTTGGGGAATGAGATGGCTGACACAGGAAGAAGAAATTAGATTTCTTAATAGTGTGTCAAGGCTCATTCTTAGATACAAGGTGAGGAGCTCTGATATCAGTAGGCTGCTCTGACTAGAAACACGGCTCTATCACATTAAAATGAGCCCACTAATACACCTCAGCCAACAATATGGATTCCTCCTGGACTCCTTCACCTTTTCAGACATGCTGGGAAAAGATCCAGGATCCCAGGAGGTATGCACATCTCATTCCACCTATTAAAATCTTGACATTCTCAAAACAGAGCACTATACCATGACTGAGGGGATGTTTGGTGCTACTTTGATTAGCCTTTAACGCCTGCAGCCTGGGCCTGGATAAGTGGTTTAAATGGATCAATAGAATTAAACTTGCCCTGAGTAGGTAGCAGCTTTTCACTCCCAGTGATTTTAACCCTCCCACACTTTTCTGTTGATGTTGTATTTGACAACATTATAATGTATATATTTAATTATGTTTGCTATAATACTTACATTGTGCACGTGTGTGTGTGACTCTTTAGATGCTGGGAAAGAAATGAAAACCCAATACCCAACTGGGTGATCAATGGACCAATCGTGTTCTCTATCATGGTAGGTTCATTAAGGCTCCTTGCCTCCTGTTTGTCTGCAGGTGTTTCAAGTGCACGTTGGTTGAATCGGCATTCAAATGGAAAATGGAGGATGTCAAAAACGATTCAGATGTTGCTGGTGAAACCTCTTTTCACAGCATTAAGGTGTACAAAAGCAAATTTGCTGCACCTGAGAACCTTATATTACTTCTTTGGGTGAATATTATACTGAATATGCTCTATATGAGCACATTCCTGTCCACAAATGCAGTAATGTGTTTAAAGATTCCGATACTGTGAATTTATGTTGTAAATTTGTTAACACGCCATTAGTGTTAACTGTTTGTAAATTGTGAAATATGACTAATATTACAGAAACATGACCAGCTCATTACATCTTCACACTTATGATATTCTACATATAATATATTTTAAACTCAGTGATTGGTTAAAATCTAACTGCAATATGATGACAAGCCTGCAGAAATGCAGCTTACAATAGCAAGTTAAAATACAAAATGATAGAGTTCAAGCATTTGCTGAAATCCATATGATGATTTCCCTGCAATATCTATGGATTGTGTGCAGAAATCACTGTCAGCTAAATACTGTATACAAGCACACTGCACAAAGAACCTGCCTAGCTGTTAACTTCCCAAATGCAACATTAAAAATAAAAATTATGTTGCAAAATACAGAATAAAAGAGAGCAAAATAGTAATAAAATACACAGGTCAATGTGGAAAATGTGAACACAATTTAACAACTTCAGTGTTAGAAAACTATTGACATTGACAGTTGTGGTAGTGAAATTGCATAAAAGTTGAAATATAATAATTGCTTCTTAGAAATAAAAAATGGAATGAGAGACATTGAGTATACAGGAATGTATATTCAATGTTTACATATCAAATCACATCAGCAGTTGTTAAATGTGTTTTATAAGGTTATATGTGTGAGACGTCAGTGCAGACATTAACTGAGGGGAATGTAACACACAATTAAGTGAATAATTTAACAATGGAGCTGAAAGTGGGGTCGGGTTTACATCAGTAAAGTTCACCAGTTAACTAGATTAAGTATGTTCCTGCTGTTTTGTTGGGGTTTTAGTCTTTCAATGTGTTGCTCTGCAGGCGAAGAAATGTTTAAAACCGCAACATAGGATCAGCCCATATGGGTTTCTCCGACTCAGTAGCCGTGATAGTTCTGTTGTTTCCTCCCTGTCTCCAAGGTGAACTTCATCCTGTTCATCAGCATCATTCGCATCTTGGTTCAGAAGCTGAGTTGTCCTGACGTGGGTGGGAACGACCAGTCACAATACAGGTATCTCACTGTAGGCTAGAATTTAATTCTCTTACAAACGCACTGGGAGGAAAAAGCTACAGAGATGTAAATCCCATCTCCACCCACTGGTTTTTCCAGCATGTAAGTGCTGTCAGTTAAATGCCTCAAAATATACTTCTATTATTTATTTAAAATATATATATATATATATATATATATATATATATATATATATATATATATATATATATATATATATATATATATATATATATATATATATATATATATATATATATATATATCTATATACATAATCTGAGAGGCCCAGAGCATGTTTTATCCCCTCAGTGTTTGCTGTCTGGAGAGATAAGAGTGATTGTAACACTCATTCGACAAGACAGCATTTCATGATGCAGCCTTAATAAACCAGAGAGTGGGGGGATAAAACCTTTATGTCTGCAGCACAGCTCTGAATCCGTTTCAGTCTTTGCCCGGTCGGTGTGTGGTGGGGTGTTTAATCTTAAGGCGATTTCACCCTCCAGTTCAATTGGAGCTGTGCTGAGTTTTCAGGTAATGTTGCATCTTGTGGCTGTAGAGGCGAGAAGTGATGAAAAGCGTGGATAAGCCCAGTTTGCTCTGCTACAGCAATTTCTGTCATTGTGAGGGAAGAGCCAGTGTCAGTGTGTAGGTCTGAGCAGAGTTGACAGCCAGACAGTGATATTAGAAGGGAGTGTTTTACCATCTCCTGTGGGAGTTGTCGGAGTAAAACAAAACCATGAGTAAATTTATTATTCAAATGAATTCCATGTTCCAAAACCACTTTGCCTACATTTTAAGATTCCTTCTCATGAGTATTAATCTCAGATTTCCAAATTCTGGATCTGGGGTTTGTGCATCAATGTCAAATGCTCAAATTCGTCCAAATGAGCTCCAATCACATGATGCATCATAAGCGTCACTAGACAAACTTGGGTTTTTTTTAAAGTAGAGTAGAAAATGTGAACTGTGGAGCATTGTGCCAGTGTCACTCAAAGCTAGATTTACCAACCAGGCAAAATGAGCAACTGCCCAGGGGGCCCAAAAGCCCCAGGTTTAGTTCTATTTATGTATTTGAACACCAGGCAGGGAGAGGAACCAAATACATACAGACTGTCAGACAGGCAGGAACGGTGAATAAATGACTGTTATCAAAAGCAAGCAGGCTTACTCACAGGTCAAGCAGCAAAAATCCAGACAGGGATAAACAGGAGGCAGAGTCACGGGGCAGGCAGACATCAGAACCAAGCTGCCAGGCAATTTAACAGAGAGCAGAGTACAGGGGAACAAAGGGGCCAAGTCCAACAATAGCAGGCCAAAGATCCAAAGCCGGGTAGACAAGTAAACAGACAGAAATAAAGAGCCTCAAGTAAGCAGCCAAACAAAAAGGGCCGGGAAAAAACAGGAACGCATTTAGCTGGATTAGTCCATCGACGATCAGGCGGACACGTAAAACACTCTGTGAAGGAGCTGATGTACACAGCAGCACAGAGGCCATGTGAGGGTCATATATACAGAGGGTTAACAGGCAAAGTGAAAACAGCTGAGCCTGGGGACAGAGGAGTAGGGGAAACGTACGGGGGACATCTGGAGGCTGGATGGTAGAATAAAAATGTCCAGAAAACAACACAGATCTAAGGAAATGCTTCTGCTGATGAAGGCTTGAAGAATGAGGAAGACTATTCTATTTCAATATTTACATTTTTCATTCCATGTGAGAAAATCTTTGGCTGTGTAATCCTGTGGGCCCAGACGGCATCTTTTCAGCTGATTCCGCTGTTGAAATGGCGTCTTGTCCAGTCGACAAGACTCAACCAGTTTGTAGATCCACGACCCTGCAGTAGGTGCAGAGCCTGCGTGCTAGTTAGCCATTGGCTGAAGTATTTGCAGTTGGTTCATGTGCCACTTTTTGGCCAAGATGGATGAATATTGTGGCCTTGGTGTGTCATTAGCCTAAGGCTGCGAGCAGCATTTGTGTTCATCATCAAGCCGTTGATTATTCAATTAATTATTTCAGCTCCACAGTATTGGTTTCAGGGTACAATGGGATATTGACAATGTCAGCATTGGTGATATTGTCTTGGGTTTCTCTTTAACTAGGGCCGTCCCAGTTGACTCTATTTCAGGTCCACAGTTCTCATAAGGAACATTTTGCAGTCCTGACAGTGGATTTAATAAAATACAAGCACGAACATTACAGTGCATTGACAATGAAAAACTAACTCCACCTAAAACTAACTGTAACTTTCTGTTTCTCACCAGGAGGTTGGCTAAATCCACTCTTCTGCTGATCCCGCTGTTTGGAATTCACTACGTGGTCTTCGTTTCTCTCAGTGAATCTATAGCAGAAGATTATAAAATATTTTTTGACCTGGCTCTTGGATCCTTTCAGGTGCAATGACAATGAATCTTACTACATGTTATTGTTACTGTCTTCAAAGATTCTGGAAAAAAAAAAAAAGAGAGCGAGTGCTTGTGAGAGTGCATCTGATGTTTGTCATTTTTAAGATTATTGTGTTGATTTTACAGGGTCTGGTGGTGGCCATTCTATATTGTTTCCTAAACAGCGAGGTAAGTTTCAGCTGGGTGAAACAACATCATAGGGGACTAAAACATTTGAGTGTGCCACCTTCAATCAACATCCATCTTCACAAAATATAATTGAATTTTAATTTCTGTTAGGGATAAAAAAAATCTTCACTTAAATGTTTGTTTTGTCAGCAGACATTACATTAAATATGTACCATGTATTGTATTTGGCCAATTGTAACATTGATAGGAAGGAGAATTGTGCTTTTGAGTGAGATCTGACAAGAAAACCAGACAGAACATAAAATCATTTTAAATATTCACCGTATTTGAAGTGTAAGAACCAAAAGACACTGCATAATCAATACATAATAGATCAAATAAGACAAAAATACAAATAATCAAGAAAATAACGTACGTAATAATTTTTTTTTAATGTTTCAGTATTTCCCACTGAGTGCAACAGCTTTGGTGGCTGCTGTGACTTAAGGTGCAAAAAACTAAAATGTCCACAAAGAACTTCAGCTTAGTGGTCTCAAACAATCAGACCACTAAGCTTTGAAGTTCTTTGCTTGGGATTTTTTTGCTGTGTGGTGTAGGGATTCTACTTTGCGAGATGGCATGGGGCAGTGGGCAAGAGGGGGTGTAGACCTGGATAAGGGTGTTCATGTAGGAAGGTGCTGTTGACCGGACCACTCTGCAGATAAATGTCAGAGCTTTGAACCTGGTGGAAAAGACAAAAAGCAGCAGTACTTAGCAATAATGGGGTTGATGGAGAAGTGAAGAGTGCTGAGAACTAAGCCCTGTGTCACACCTGTGGACAGGCAATGACAACTGGATACTTGTCCCTGCCAAGACACGTTGAAGGGTTGTCCAGATAGTTAGGTTCTGCGCCAGCTTGGCGTTAAGGACTGTAGACAGAATGGAAAGGATTAGGAAGAGGAATTGAGATGCAGCTTTTACAGGACTTTATGTGGCTTAGAGAAAGTTTGATATTGTGTTCATACTGATTCGGTAGAGGATAATTCTCTCTTCATCTGTTTTGGCTTTATGGCTAAAATGTCAGTTTGTTTCCTCCAGACAGGCCAAAGTCATCTGTGTGAGAGACATTTTAAGATCTAGGTAACACTGTTTCACTGTTTTCACACTTCTGACAGATCCAGTATCCGACTTGCTTACACCAGTGCTTCCTCACCTTTTGTTCCCAAGCAAGACATCCTGTCTCTGGTTCCACAGTGAAGTGTGTTAGATAGACATCAACCCTAAAACTACCTACATCTGAACATTTGCTTCCTAGCAGGGAACCCACGGGAACCAGTACAGATGATCAGTCTCAAAGACTTAAAAGACAGTCTCAAAGACAAAAGGACACAGTGACAAAGAACTTGCTAATTAGACTTCTGACCACATTGTATGAAGGTTGATTTGTGGGGTCAAATCTGATGTGGCCCACTCCAGAATGTAGTTCTGTTCTGCTGCATGTTTTCTCCATTTTGCTAAATAAATTCACCATAACCATTTACTTGCGAGTTGTCTTTTGCCTCTTAACTTGCCTTACACTGTTTTTGCCACAACAATCAGTTAAAAATCTTACAATCTGAATTTGAATGAGCCATTTTAGCACAATTGATGGTATATGTGTCGCAGCTCTTCAGAGGTCCGTGTATCCCTATTACGAGCTAAAGTAGGATTTACTGTCACGTGTTTGAACATGTAGAATTTACAAATAAGCTGAACTAAAATGTATTATTGTACTTATTTTTGCAGGTTCAAGGTGAGTTAAAGAGAAAGTGGAGGAGCATGTGTCTAAACTGCCATCTGAGCAGAGATCAACACTCCAACAGCAATTACACCTCCAGGAACGGTTCAGAGCACATGGTACAATTTCACCGCAACTCCCGGACCCAGTCCATCCTGCAGTCAGAGACCACAGTGCTGTAAGGACCTGGGTCGTCCTGGGAATCAAAAACAGAATTAAAAAAAAAAGTCTCCAGGTTGGCATTGTTCAAAACGATTTACAAATAATAGGAGGTGAAATACCATTTGTGGGACTTGCACATTGTTTGCCAGCTTATCTTTACAGATCTCTGTAAGCCTTCAAATTGTCCCTCAGTTGGATCTGAAGTTTTTGAATCAGTTCTAAAAGGGTTTGCTTGTGTTTGCTACCAACAAAGACCTGTTTTACTCAGTGATTTTATGTCGTTAGCCGTGTAAGATTAAAAAAGACGAGCCAACAACTTTAACATTTACTGAACTTGAGCAAATGAGTAAGGTATGAAATGTACGTACTTTGGTTTTTGTGAATTCATTATTTATTTATTTTTTTAAAAGGGATGAGGAAGAGAAACAATTTCATTTCTCCTTTTAAGGTTGGCAGAGATACACACTTCAGATTGACACTGGTTGCACTAAACAGGATTTTTTTGCGTCCAACCCTGCAATTGAAGCAGAACTGTGCACTGCAGCATGTTTCAGATGCGTCAGCTCTAAAATACACGCTTAGTCTGTTTTTGGATGGAAGCCGCTTCTTGTGCGCTTCTGAAAACAGTTCACCCATTAGATGCATGGTTGACAGTAGTGAACTAAAGGGGAAATCTAGCAGTACTGTTGTGTAAGTGAACTAGTTGGGGTAACTGGCTCGGAAGTCAAACCTGCCATAATACGTCTAAAGTTCCTATCTGTAAAATGATCAAGTGACAAATCCATGTGGCAGACTTTGGAATTATGAGTCTCACCATCAGGAGCAAAGAAGAAGGCAGGACATTATTGTAAAGCTACAAAATACACAGTGGACAGTGGACATCAGAGTGAATAGATGGGACATCAAAAAGTCTAACTTTAACACGGGAGACTCGTGTTGGTGTCCTTTAACCTGGGACGTTTCCTAACTCTAACCAAACCCTTTTTTTAATAGCTATGATTTTGCGACTTTTAATGGTTTTGTAAATCATTAACAACTAACGTTGTTCTGCTTATAGTGGTGTCACATCAGACATGTGTTGCTAATGGAGGGCAGCGTGTCCTGTCATTTCATTTGAACAACTTATTGTGGCAAAAATATGAACAATGTACTTTTAAAGGCAGTTTCTTTATCCATTAAAGTTGAACTCAGCCAAGCTGCAGAAACATACTGTATTCTGTAGCTACTTTTTCCCATCAACACTATATTTAACGCACATTGAGCTAGTAAAAATATTCATTATTGGAAGACAAAACTCATTCGGTTTGTCGACATGCTCCTTAGCATACTCCAAGAATGCTGTGTTATGTCTAGAATTAAGCAACGGCCTTCTTCGTTCAGACTTGTGCAGACTACGCTTGACTGTCCTTAGGTCCAGTGGATTTTATCAGGTCCCCTGCTGTTTGTTTTGGATTCTTACGTAGCTCTCTGAGCACGTTTCCTACAACCTCCGTCAGTTATCCTGCTTGGTCTTACATTCGTGGATGAGTCTTAATGGGTTTTTTTTCAGTTTCTGGATTTTGGTCCTCACATTTGTTGCTCTCCACAAACTGCTTGAGACTGTGCCTGAACATCTACCCACGTCCACATTTTAAGCGCGAGGCCAATTTAACACACCTGGTGCCACTCATCAAGCATTAGGTGTTGACAGTCTGATTTAAGGATCAGACACCAGATTTTACTTATTAAAGTAGATTATTTAGAGGGTTTGTCAACAGGGATGCAAACGTTTTCACAGATAATATTTTACCTTAACTTTGTTTTCAACACTCTTTGACCATTTCTGTACTTCTTATGTTGAACATTTGTACTGGCTAAATGTGCTTTAAATATTATGTTGATTGAAAAAAGTTTTACAACGTAAGTGGTTGCAAACCTTTTCACTGTACTTGTGTTTAGTAAACTGAATCAATGGTTTTCAGACCAGCTGAAGGTCGGAGTTTTTATTTCAGTTCAAATGCAGTGATTCATTTATGGTAAAGCTGGTGAATACAGAGAACTCAAACTGTACTGACACATTGTCTTTTTTATAACCATTCAATGAACTGCACTCATTTATATCTGTTATGTTATAAAGAAACACAGATGCTCCGACTGAAGGTGTCATTTAACAGAAAAAAAAAAACCTTAAGACATTGTGTCCACTGTTGAGATTGGTGGCATCAATTTGAGGCTTTACTGTTGGCAGCATAACCATTTTGTAATGTTTCATTGGGACCCAGTGGGGCATCACATCAGTGTGTGTCTGCACTGATGTGTGAGGACAGTATTTGTTGTTCATATTCTATGAGACGCTGCACGTAATCAATGAAACCTTGTGAAGATTCACCGAAACCAACAAACTCTCACTACTGCGGGATCTGCATCCACTCCCACGAGCACGGACATTTTGATCCCTCCAACCCGTCACTGTTTATATTCAGCAATCTGCTGAAAATTTACAGGATCACCAACATTTCTCGACATTCACCAGTTAAGCCATAATGGGCAGGTGGATACAGGAAAGTCAAAAAAAAAAAAAAAAAAGAAATTCTTCATTTATGAGAAGAAATAATGTTAGCAGTTGCATGGTATTCTCAGTGTTTGCCTTGTTGTTCGTTGCTGTTGGTATTATGGCTGTCAAAATGTAATTTTCTTGTAGAATATAAAGTAAATCTTGTCAAGAGATGACAAGAAAAAGGAAAAGCTTGCTTTTGCTACATGTATATTTTAGTTTTACAGGTTTTATTTCATTGTTTGACCAAGACGAAAGCCTCTAATGACACTTGGCTTAAGGCATACAGAATAAGAAAAAAGTACATTCTGGAAAATAAACTGACGGTTCAGCTTTTATTATGTGTAAGTTTATTTATTTTCAGTACATTAATCCACCAGCACCCTGTAGGTCCAAAGCACCAGTGGCTGTCGTTAACTACCCAAGCCGCAACCGATCCGTTATGGAAGTCGTGATTCGCATGTTTGATTTGGGATGTGTTTTACCTTCACTGCTCAGTTCTTTAATAGATAACACTCAAATCTGTCAAGTATCAGTTTTCCCGGTTTGTTGTCTAAAATCCGGCCAACAAATTTAGAGGAAAAGAAAGGAAACTGTAGGTTTTCAGTTTACTTTTGCTCAACTGGGGTAACTTTGTTCCGTCCTAGTTTTACCAGCAATACTGAGAATGTTGCAGCTCATAGCATCTTGTGGTTTCAAAGATAATTTCGAGTGTCATCAGCATAACAGCGAACATGCTGATTACAGTTGTAGTTAAAGATGATGTCCTCACGCATGCAGGTGGAGAAGAATAGAGGGCCTAAGATTAAAACATGCCAAGCACCACAGTTGAGATGTGAAAGTGGCCCAAATTGTCGCTTGTACAACAGCAAAAGTTCACAACGTGAGATTGACGTGTCAAACAAACCTGTAACAAAAAAAGTACAAAATGCACATTAGTGAAGCTTGAATCACGTACTAAATTCTTGTAGTTTAAATTTTATTTTCCCAATACGAAATACTAAATTGTTCAGTCTTTAGAATTTTTGACATTTGCGAAAAAGGCTATTTTTCAATAAATGGAGAAATTAATAAGAAATACAGCATAATGTGGCAAAATGAAAAAGTACTGCTACAAAGTTATGATAGTTCTGACACAGCTGTATGCTTTAAGACAACTGTCCCCAAAAATGTTACCAACAGGATGTTACCGTATTACTCAGTGTATAAATCTGTGTGACTGTGTTGAGAGTATGACCATATACAAAACACATAGTGTAAATTTTATTGAGTGATTTCATATTTAATCTTGACTGACATGATGGTTATTATCGTGTCGTTATTGAACACGTGTATTTGTACTGAGACAACATGAATGTCATGCCGATGATTGATAAAGGTTATCTTTGTAAACATTGCACTGTGCCAATATAATTCTTTGTAACTTTACTTTTTCATAAACGTTGGGCTTTTCTTTTAGGAAACACTGGGCGCCGCTGTGAATCGCAGCCTTTCCAGCAGCTCCGTGTGTGCTTTTTTGTGTATTGTGTGCTTTTTTTTTGTATCTCTGCTGCATCAGATTAGCATCCATCCTAAAGTCCCGTGCCGGTGTTGATCCCCATTTACCTGACAAGGTGAGGCTGCAGAGCTGGCACTAAGCTAAAGGTTGAGCGGCTAGGGAAGAAGTGGCAATACAAGCCATCGGAACCTTCGGTGATCATGGGAAATGTGAACTCGCTACCGACTGGCAGCACTGCCAGATGCATCCCGAATACTTGCCCAGAGAGTTTGGACACGCCGTTGTTGTCTTTGTTTACATCCCACCATGTGCCGATGCAGACGCTATTGCTAAACTACAAACACAGCACCCTGAGGCCCTCGTGTTAATCTCTGGGGACTTTAATCATGCGACTCTGGACACAACGCTACCTGCTTTCCCCCAGTAGACTGCGACACCAGGGAACATAGGACTATTGATTTACTGTATGTAAATGTAAAGGACAGCACCACGTACAGCACCACCCCACTGCATGCACTAGGGAAAGAAGACCACCACCACCTTATTCTAGGAGGCTACCAACAACCACACGCTCATTCAGTAAGTAAGGCAGAGCTAGCTCTGAGAGACTGCTTCAAAACCACAGAATGGGAGGTAGTGCAGTGGTCACACAGTGGGAACATCGAAGACTACAACAACTTCTGTATGGACGTTGTTGTTCCAGTAAGAACTGTACACTGCTATGCTAACAACAAGCCCTGGATCACGAGTGACATCAAGGGTCTTCTGAACCAGAAGAAGAGGGCCCTCAAGCACGGAGATCAGCAGGAACTGAAGCGCATGCAGAGGGAACTTAGAATCCAGCTCAGGGAGGTGAAAAAGCAGTACAGGAGGAAACTGGAGGAGAAGTTGCAGAATAGCAGCATGAAGGAGGTGTGGAATAGGATGAATCAATCACCGGATGAGACCGAACCAGGTAAACAACTTCTTCAACAGGTTTGACCACCACAACTCATTTACACCTCAAGCCCCCCCGGGGCACCAACTTCAGCATGGAGCAGTACAGGAGTACCACAGGGTAGTGTGCTCTCT
Source organism: Channa maculata (assembly GCA_020496755.1). NCBI lineage: Eukaryota > Metazoa > Chordata > Actinopteri > Anabantiformes > Channidae > Channa > Channa maculata. Next base: position 22,658,816 of record CM035612.1, on the reverse strand, counting down.
CTGGTCCTGTTCACCCTGTACACATCGGACTTCCAATACATCCAATAGTCCTGCCAAGTGCAAAAGTTTGCGGACGCCACTGCTATCGTGGGCTGTATCAGGAGTGGACGGGAGGAGCAGTACAGGAAGCTGATGCAGGACTTCATGTCATGGTGTGACTCCAATCGCCTCCACCTCAACACCACAAAGACAAAGGAGGTGGACTTCAGGAGGCCCAGGCCTAAACTGGAGCCTGTGACCATCAACGGCAACTGCGTGGAGGTTTTAAAGAGTTACAAATACCTGGGAGTGCAGCTGGATGACAAACTGGACTGGACTGCTTGCACAGACTCTCTGTGCAGGAGAGGACCGAGTCGCTTATAGTTCCTTAGAAGGCTGGTGTGAACCAAAACCAACAAACAGTTTTTAATCATGAAAAGAGCTGCCTGGTAAGGGGATGTCTTAAAGCAGTCTGTCCTTTAGCAGAGACATTTCAAATATTGCTTCACAGCAATAAAGGGGTAAAAAATACTCCTAAGTATGACGGCTGCTATTGCTAAAATGGCCTTCAGCCCGACACTGCACCGTAACAGCTGCAAAAGATTCTACACTTTAATTTCTGCAGTTTTTTCTGTAACACTCAAGACTAATTCATGACCACATGTCATTGTTTGTCTCCCTTGTAGTTAATTCTAAAATACTATTAACATATAATCAGTGCAAGAAAAAAAAATTTCATGAGCCAAACACTCAAGTGTGTGGGGAAAATTAAAGTTTCTGAATAGTCAGAACAGGTAACATGAGCTTTGTGTTTAAAGACTGTGAAGGTCTCAGATGGAGTCGAACTGACTGAACAATCATCAACAAACACAGAATAAATAAAAAACGATGTTAAAGCTCAGAACTTCTTCATTTTTTCTCATTTTTAGTCTTTATCCACTCTTACATCATGTAAGCTCCGTCTTCGGGGTCTCCTCACCCTGGAGGTGGTGAACTGCCTGTTCAGTCATCTCTGAGAAGACAGGCTGCCCTGATTGGAGCTGACAGAACAACTTGAGGCAAAGACACTGCTAATTGGGAGGGAAACGTAGGGCTGGGTAATGGGGATGTGTTGGGGCGATCACTAAGCTCTTGGCTTCACATCACTGGTTGTTGTGCATGGAAACCTCAGCCCTCCAGAGGGAGAAAGTGATCACAACAGGGGGGAAAAAAATTACTTCTTTATCAGCCAGTAGTAAAAACAGAAAAGCCCGATATGGACAAAAAGCTCTTTGCTTTATTTTGATTCCCCATTCTCTGTCTTCAGGTAACACTTCATATGAACTCGTCACATATTTCATACAGCATGTTTCTTAATGAGCAGTTGATGAACTTGTGAGAAACACGGAGCCTTCGGCCATCTGGTTGCTGCATGTGTGAGGCACAAACATCTGTTCACCAGCGACTTTCTCCTCTGGAACATCAAGTTCATATTTACTCCACACTTTTTCCGAACCATCTGGTTTTTATGCTTCACTGACTATAAACGTGTATTTCAGCTTCGGCTTGTGGAGCCTATTGACACACACTGTATCTATGGTTGGGATAACGGCTGACAAAGGCCAATGAAGAGTCCAAAGAGGTGACTCTGTTGTGAAAAAAAAATGTAGTGCTGTATTTATTTGAAACGTAAAATCCCCTGTAGCCAAATGGTAACGTAACCACAGTGTCCTCGATTCAAGTCTGGCAGCATGGCGGAGTGGTTAATGCGGCCGTCTCACAGCTAGAAGTTTGCAGATTCATGTCCCTGGGCGACCGTGGCCTTTCTGTGTGGAGTTCACATGTACAGGCTGCTGTAGCTCAGTTGGAAGGTCGGCTGTCCACAGACCACAGGCTCAGTGGTTCGACTCCACGTCACTGCCCTCCTGTCAACGGGCAAGTCACTGTGCTCCAATTGGGTCAAGTGAGCACCTTGCACAGCAGCCACTGCCATTGGTATGTGTGTGAATTGGGGGAAAGAGAAGCAACATTGAAAAGCGCTTTTTTCACATAATACCATGAAATACAGGCAAACGTGCCCAAATGTACATGAGTCAAAACACAACTAAAGCATTATTATGAGTGGTACATAATGTATTTGCAGTTACAGTTCAGCTGTGTAGAAACACAGTGGGGATGCTTTTCCTTACTCATTTTCTACCCAAACTTCCATTCATTTTGAAAGATTTTTTTTATTTAGTATTTTAGCCTGTGCAGATATACAAGTTCTTTTTTTTGGAGTAGATTTCAGTCCTGGTCCTTTAATAATGGTCTGATCTAATGCTTATGTTTTGTACTTTCCCACAAAAAGATGTGTTTAATATCTCTATGACACTGAAACAACATCAGATACCTCATATTCTTTAGGGCCTATAGCGCCACATTTGGACGTCCTGGTTCAAAAATAGATATTATTTGTTTATATTAATATTATATGGTTTTGGTTTTTAAGCAGAAACCTTTTTAAAAATGACAAAAGCAAAGCAAATAGTGTCTCCACAAGCTGATTTCTGTCTTAAAATATGGGTCCATGTGGTGTTTTTTTGACAGCTGGGGACACACTGTCATTACTGCCACAGCACTCTTAAGTTTTTTTCCTTTATTTATTCTCTCTGTCCTCTACCTGTCACTTGAATGTGGTGAGTTCGTGTCTGGGAGAGCTCTGCAGGGATGTGGTGTGTGTGTGTGTGTGTGTGTGGACAGGTCGTGGCTGTGGTGGAGGTTGGACGTCTCCGGGGTTCAGGGTTTCCCGGCAGGGCAGGTCATGTCATTACGGAATCAACCCGAGGGGTCGGCGGGGTGAGCTGTCACTCCGCCTCAGCCAAGACGTGCGTCTGAGGCCAAACCTGCAACTATCAAGCGGCTGTCAATCATCCGGGCCGACGTTTTGCATCGTCACCTCAGAGGAAGTTCAAGCAAATCGATTCAAATGAAAGTCAAATTTATTTCCTGCGCTTGTGAGCTTTTGTTGACCTTCAGCCTGTCGGCAAACAGGCACATCACACTCTTTACTTCAAGGATCACTGTTAGCTTTTCACAACCTAAATGTTAAAAGATAAAGTCACACAGTGCAGCCATATTGTTTTTTTAACAGCTGTGGAATTAATATGCTGCACTGTAATGATGACACTCGATTTGTAGACACGCACACAGGCAGGCACGACACCTGGACCAGATAACATCAGTGGCCAAGTGGAGTTGCTTGACCTGGTCTTTTCCTGCTGCCATATCTGCCCTACAGTTGTCATGATCTCTGCCCTGGTTGGCTTTTTCTCCCTCTGCTCACAATTACAATTACAAGTCGTTTAGCAGACGCTTTTGTCCAAAGCACATTAGGGACAACTTTAGGTTTCAGTGTCTTGCCCAGGGAAACTTCAACATTTAGCCCGGAGGTGGAGCCGCTAACTCTGGGGTTTATGCAGAGGCAGGCCGTGCCAGCAGGCCAGGCCGGCAACTGCTTGGGGCCCAGTAGGGGCCTCTGAGGACGGAAAAGTCAAAAGTTAAACTGTACAGCACTGACTGTGTGCAAAGTTATCGCTCCATTGCAAGTAGAGCATGATTCAGTGTAAACAAACTGTATCTGACTAAGCTGACTGTCAAGCTATGAACGCTGGGTTATAAAACTTAGATGCAAAACAAATTTGGACAGTGTGCGATAAATCACTACAGTGTATTACTGTAAGTTATTGTGCTCTGTGCAGTGTGGTGGGGTGTGTGGTTTTATTGTATTTCCCATATCTTGAGCATAGTGGTTTTATGATTTGTGCCGAGGGCCCCAGCTGACTGTAGGATCGCCACTGGGTTTATGGACCTTTCTGCCAACTGAGCTTCTGCCCACTGCCAGATTATTGCAAACCTTCACAGTATGAATTTGTGAATTTGTGTCTCTTTTGGTTTATTCCAGCCTGGACTGTGCCTGTGGACTGTATTTTGCCTTTGGCTTTCCTGAGGTCCTGATTGTCACCCAGACTCACAGTAAACCTGTTATCTCTAAACCCAAAACCTGCCGGCCGGTGCGCCCTGAGATGGGGTTTCTGGTCTTTCTGCCTGATGTTACTGACTGATTAGTGATGCAAGTTCTGAATCTTGCATCACAAATCTTTTGGACAAAGGTGGCAGATGACAGTCCAAGTGGACCTACATTAGTTTGCCCTTAGGGAAGGTTATGGTGTCAGATTCAGCAACACGTGAGAAATTAATTTGAAGTGTTTCTTGAAAACTACAGTTGTACCATTGTGTTAGCGTGGACGGCTCTGAATGATGACATGAATCCACAGTGAAGTCACAGTGTCCGACTTTTGTTAAGCACCAACTGAACCATCGATTGGATTCGTTTGACCAGGGGTTTAACACACGAGATACATGTTAAACAGTTTTTTCCCTACGCATCCATCTGTAACTGCTAATCCCGTTTAGAGTGTCAGGCAGCTGGAGTCTATCCCAGTTATCATTGGGTGAGAGGCGGGGTCCACCCTGGACAGGTCTCCACGGCCAACACAGAGACATACACAGACCGACAACCATTTACAGTCGCATTCACCACTACAGGCAATTTAAAGTCACTAATTAGCCTAATGTGAACGTCTTTGGACTATGGAAGGAAACTACCTGAAGGAAACACACACAAGCAAAGGGAGACCATGCAAACTTCACACAGAAAGGCTGCAGACAGCTGGGATTCAAACCTGGGCCCATTTGGCTTCACCACTGTGCACACATCCCGACATGCAAAACAAATGCTCCATTCAATGCGGGCTACACGAGGCCACATAGTTAAAAGGCAAAACATATAAAGCTTTAGCCGCATTCCAGCTTCAGTTCTCCACCACCACTGGTGTCAAGGTCCTGTCGTGCTCCTGGCAGCTGTTTTTGGGGAGTGGCTGTTTCTTCCCTGATTGAATGGCCCATTAAATGGTTTGATACCAGTCAAACGAGCTGGATTTGAGTGCTCCATGTGAAGTCAGTGTGGCCTGCTGGATTCTTGTCAGTTTGCATTAAAGTAAAGATGTCTTTGGACGACACACACACACGCCTGGCTGACATCCTGAGGATAACATCACAGCTCACTGTCGCTGTCACACATGAAAGAATCTTTTTCTCTGATTATGGATGCTGGTTCAGAGCTGCCGGACAGCAAATTAGTCTGTCCCCGGAAAGAAAAGAGGATATTCTGTTTCTCTGTGGAAAGTTGCGCCCTTTAAAGTCTGTCACACTGCCTCTTTTATAATTCACTTTCACGTGTGCAACTTGATTCATCAAAAGGTTGATTCATGTTTGTCAAAATCTTTCTTAGCTTCACAGTTATTCTCCATTTATGGGATTTTACTCTATATACGCATTCAGGTGGAATTGCAGTTCCAAGATCTAGCTACAAACATATAATTTGTATATGTTTTATTTGCTGTAAAAGAAATCACCCTTTAAGATGACATAAAACGACATAAATACACATAAAAACAACAAAACAATCTGCTAAATAATCATTAGCAGAAAATATCCCGTCTTGTCACCCATTCACTGAAAAACCCATTAAAACTGTTTCTTTGCACAGTGTTTAAGAAATGAGGGATAAAAAAACTGAGACGTTTGCTTTACGAGCATCCGGATCAGCCTCACCACTATGTCAGATTGGAACGATGTAGTTGCCTCTTTGTGTTTTCACAACTCCAATTCAAAAGAAGTGAGAACGATGTGCAAAACGGAAATAACAACAGAATGCAGTGAATGGAAAATCTCATCAACCCATATTTTATTTACAATAGAACATAAACATATTAGATGTTGAATCTGACACATTTTACCATTTCATGGGAAAAATAAGCTCATTTTGAATTTGAAATCCCAGAACCAGATACCAAGCACCACACTTTCTAATGATACCATTACTGTGTGTGTGTGTGTGTTGTTGTTGTCCTTAATTGTTTTTTTATTTTTTCTCTGTATGTGAAATTTCTAGTCTTAAAAATTATTTTTTCCATGTGTAAGATTCCTACTGTAGCCAAAAAAAAAAAAATGGTGAAGTACCATATGTGGTCACTAGAGGTCCCTCTCAGGATATATAATTAGGGACGTTACATTTGTTGAAGCAGGGATTTGGGGGCATTCTTGAGGAAAATCCCTATAACGTGCAGAGAATATGACATCATTTTTCTGAAGTTTCAGATCAAAGAGCTGCTAATTCAACAAAAAGTAAGGTTCTTTCACTGTACGTCAGACGGGGTTTTCTCCCAGCAGCCCCAGTTTATTACTGTGCTGGTCTTAATAAACTGTATAATCTACACCAGACTCAGAGGAAGTCCAGTGTGGTTTTGTTTGCAACCTTTGAAATATGAAGAAAATAATTAATTTCAGTAGGAGAGAACATTTGGGGGAGTCCTGGACTGTTGGTGACCAAGACCTTCAGGTTTCCTGAAACCACAAGTGACCGTACTTCATACTTTTCATATGTTTCACTGCTGTACAGCTTTTAAATTTAATTTTCCACACACTTCATGCCATTTGTTTCTTATCCCGTAAGTTCACATGAATGAATGAATTTATAAATGCTTTAAATTAAAGATGCAAATATAAATATACATTTTTTCCAAATCCCCTCTCAGTCACATAGGCCTATTTAGAAAGACTTCCTTTAAATTAACTCCTAAACACCAGCTGATTTGTTTTTTTTAGGAACTTTTGGAAATTATTTTGGGTGTTGGTGATTAGGAACCAATTAGGAACAAATTGTCCCAGAGTGGAACAAAATTCTACCCTCAGTATTTCACACATAAGATCTGTAATTATATAAAATGCTTCGTAGGCTGAAAAAATGGAGGAGCGCTGCGTATGATTAATGAAGTGAATGTGGGAGACACACATAAACCATATTTTTGCAACTTTACTACTAAAAAAGGATCATCGAACATCGATTCCCTATTTGATCCTCTACAAACGCTGCCATTTTGGTGCCCTGTATTTAAAGCGTTGCTCTCCCGTCCCCACAGCTGAATAATTGATCACAGCAGACACACAGCACATGATTTCACTTTCACTGGGAGGAAGTCAGCAGCCCCCTAATGGGGGAAAGCTGTAGTTGTCAGGATAATTACGAAGTGGACTTTTCTTTCATTTGTCACTTCCACCGAAGCTTCCCGAGTTCAGAGAAACCCGACTTCTCTCTCTCTCTCCCCCGGGGTTCTTCCTTCCTGTGAATATTTGATTGAAAAAGCCTCCTCTGGTGAAAATGTTCCAATATGCACAATTAATGAGTCTGTAGGATGTAATTACAAGTGACAGCAAAGGAAAAACACTTACCCTGGCGGGTCTGCTTAAAAGTTAGACCAGAGTCCAAACTATACACCCAACTGGACCTAAAGTGGGCCCGACCTCTGCAGTTGTTCTGCTGGCGAGCTCATTTATGGGACATGCTGAACGCTGGAACTCTCGTGGGAATCTTTTGTGCACAGCTGTGCGTCACACTTGTTTACTCGTGCACCAGTGTCACAAGTGAAGAAGTGTTTGTTGCTCTGTTATTGGAGGTGTCTGAAACCCTCCAACCAGGACTTGCAGCAGTCCGCCTGCTGCTGGCAAATAAATCATCGCCATATTCAAAAAGAACCACCGCATTTTCCATTGTAATATCTGTAAATGTCCACGAAATACATGCAGCTGAAGTGTAAAGAAAATGTATGAGACTCCATCGAGGGTGTAACCAGGTTACAGTGGGCTTTTTCTGGAAAGCTGATTCCTTAAGTGAAACAAACTGATTTCCCCGGCTGGATTTCTATTGGAAAACACAGATTAGTCTGCCATGTGTACACGTAACCAAGTTTCTAATCCGCCTTGTCTAACTGCACATGGAGCGACTGAAATGCTCCTTTTATACTCAGACATGTTACTGACCTGTCGCCAATTAACCTAATCAGCAAATGCTCCATTCGTTTATTTGCAGCAGTTACTTTTCCAGCCTTCTGTTGTTCCTCTTCCAACCTTTGAGATGTGCTGCTGCCATCAAATTCAAAATGAGCTAATATTTCCTTGAAATGGTAAAATGTCTCCGTTTCAACACCTGATATGTTGTTTGTGTTCTACTATGAATAAAATATGGGTTGATGAAATTTAGCAAATCGTTGCATTTATAGTTTTCACACTTTCCCAACTTTTGTGGAATTGGGGTTGTAATATGTTTGCAGTTTACAGGGAGAAACAGAAAAGCAGACAGTCAGTATCTGTGTCCACTTGAGTAGCTGTGTTTACTCCAGAACTTTATTTATTTCGTTAGAATTTTATGGAATTTTTACTTAAACTGAAATATTTCTATTTTAGGCTACTTTGAACTTTCCTCCACTACAATTTAGAGAAAAATATTGAGGAATATTAAAATATTAAAAGAAAAAGACAGTCATATTACGGCTGGGAGTATCATAAATACTAAAATAAAATAAGCAAATCACCGTTGCAATATACGTACGGAAGTGAACATACATTTTATCTTTTTTTTTTATATGGTCAACCAACATACCTCACACCAGGCGATAAGACTGCTCATCTTATTACCTATAAAAGTTATGCCACACCCGCTTTTACTATATACATTAAAATGCAATAAACAAAACTAAAACGTTGAACTTACTAAACCCACTAGCAGACAAATCTCTGCCAGCAGAAGAGCAGCTTCTCACACCTGCCTAATCGGTTTGGGTTTGTCTCCACGGCTGCTGCTCCTCTCTTGCCGCCACCCTACATGAATCCTAAGGTCTGCCTGCCCCATGCATGATGTTGATAAATGACAAGAACTTAGACAAGTTGTTGAATTGAAGTGTAAAGCTGCTATCCCAAATTATTTTGAGGTCATATTATACATAATATTATAGAACTATCTAGTGTTATGATCTACTACTGCTTTTACTAGTAAAAGCAGTAGTAGAAAAGGGAACATGAAAGAAACGTTGGGCTGGTTTCTGATGACAGAGGTTCAGTCACGATGATGTTTGGAGTTTGTATTTCCCCATATGCATTGCACGACAACACAATTTATAATGGCTGCATAATTGCATCTGCATTTTTTGGTACCGTGCTTCTAAATTCATTGTTCGTGGTCAATTTATTAAGTATGTGTTAAAGCTCAAACATTTGTAGATTAATGATTTATTGAACCAAAAGATTTCAGACAATGACTATTTCAGCATCAAACTGATTTTTAGCTTCACGTGACTCAACAATTGACCTGAGGACAGACATGGTTTCTGTTATTATGAATTCACATCAGCATCATTTCAGCAGCAACAGGTTTTGACTGATCTCCTCTTCTTAGCATCTTAGAGAGATTAGTGCATAACAATAATGTAAGAGACATTTATTTCCTTGTTCCCTCCCCTTTAGATCTACACTTTGAAGATGGGTGTAACCAGGAAGTGCAGGAACTGAAAGGCTCCATTCTCTGCAGAAACACATGTTTAGATCAGAGCTCAAACTCTCAGTTCTAAGAAAGTGAAATTGACACAGTTGTTACCACTGAAGGTGAAATGGCGCAGAAAGGAGTTCAGCTGGACGAGGAAGCATTTTCTTGTTCGATCTGTCTGGATCTACTGAAGGATCCAGTGACTATTCCCTGTGGACACAGTTACTGTCTGAGCTGTATTAAAACCCACTGGGATGAAGAAGATCAGAAGAAACTGCACAGCTGTCCTCAGTGTAGACAGACCTTCACACCGAGACCTGTCCTAATGAAAAACACCATGTTAGCAGGTTTAGTGGAGGAGCTGATAAAGACTTCACTCCAAGCTGCTCCTGCTGATCACTGCTATGCTGGACCTGAAGATGTGTCCTGTGATGTCTGTACTGGGAGAAAACTGAAAGCTGTTAAGTCCTGTCTGGTTTGTTTGGCCTCTTACTGTGAGAAACACCTGCAGCCTCATTATGAATCTCCTGCTTTTAAAAAACACAAGCTGGTGGAGCCCTCCAAGAACCTCCAGGAGAACATCTGCTCTCGTCAGGAGGAAGTGATGAAGATGTTCTGCCGTACTGATGAGCAGTGTATCTGTTATCTCTGCTCTGTGGATGAACATAAAGGCCACGACACAGTCTCAGCTGCAGCAGAAAGGACTGAGAAGCAAAGAGAGCTTGAGGGGAGTCGACAACAAATCCAGCAGAGAATCCAGGACAGAAAGAAAGATGTGAAGGTGCTTCAACAAGAGGTGGAGGCTCTCAATCGCTCTGCTGAGAAAACAGTGGAGGACAGTGAGAAGATCTTTACTGAGCTGATCCGTCTCATTGAGAAAAGAAGCTCTGAGGTGAAGCAGCAGATCAGATCCCAGCAGGAAACTGAAGTGAGTCAACTCAAAGAGCTTCAGGAGAAGCTGGAGCAGGAGATCACTGAGCTGAAGAGGAAAGATGCTGAGCTGGAGCAGCTCTCACACACAGAGGATCACAACCAGTTTCTACACAACTACCACTCCCTGTCACAACTCAGTGAATCTACAGATACATCCAGCATCAACATCCGTCCTCTGAGATACTTTGAGGATGTGACAGCAGCTGTGTCAGAGCTCAGAGATCAACTACAGGACATTCTGAGACAGAAATGGACAAACATCTCATCATTAGTGACTCAAGTGGATGTTTTACTGTTAGATCCACAAGCAGAACCAAAGACCAGAGCTGGATTCTTAAAATATTCACGTGAACTCACACTGGATCCAAACACAGTAAACAAATACCTGTTATTATCTGAGGGAAACAGAAAAGCAACAGTGATGAGTCAAAAGCAATCTTACTTTAGGCATGTAGACAGATTCACTGATTGGTTTCAGGTCCTGAGCAGAGAGAGTCTGACTGGACGTTGTTACTGGGAGGTGGAGTGGAGAGGGACAGGAGTTGATGTAGCAGTTGCATACAAGAACATCAGCAGAGCAGGAAGTGGTGATGAAAGTTTATTTGGATACAATGACAAATCTTGGGCACTAAGTTTTTTCCAAAACAGTTATAAGTTTTGCTTCAACAATATTAAAACTCTAGTCTCAGGTCCTCAGTCCTCCAGAATAGGAGTGTACCTGGATCACAGAGCAGGTATTCTGTCCTTCTACAGTGTCTCTGAAACCATGACTCTCTTTCACAGAGTCCAGACCACATTCACTCAGCCTCTACATGCTGGACTTTGTCTTTTAGGTTATGCATCCACTGCTGAGTTGTGTAAACTCCCATCAAGTCGTCATCATTCAAAGACAGTTTGTTGAAATGAGAGAGACACCACAGAGATCAGCCAATCAAACATCACAAGTTTTTCATTTAGTATATTTGTTCTTTTAGTTTCTTAGTTTTTAGTTTATTTCCTGTTTCTGTGGAGCCACTGAGGACATCACTGCTCATGATGAGTTTTGTTTAATCCTTGTGTAATGTTCATATTTTGGTTAAACATCCTCTGTTCACAGGTCAAACAGACCAAGAGCATTGATGTGGGTTTAAGACGACTCGGCTACAAAAATGTCTATGAAACACTGAGCAGATGGAAACTTCAGCTCATTGACAAACTATTTAGACACATGTGGTTTAAAACTGACATTTAGATCTGTTTAGTCACATGGATCAAAAGTTGCTGTTGTGTTAAAGGATGAAAGTTCACCTTTTGTTAGCATTTTCAGTGCAATAAAGCATCTTTAGAAGAAATTATAGTATATGTCCCCTACCAGGTGCAGATCATAATTAATAAGTAGATCTTTGATTATTTTGTTCGACACAGTTGAACAAACTTGGTGTCTTTACAAAGTGAATCTGCGCATTAAATCATTAACATAAGTCATCAACAAACTGAACAAAGTGAAGCTTTACATAACAGTGTTGGTGTTTCGAGCAGATTGAAATTTTTGAAGGTCAAAAACAAATGGTCAACGGTCACATTAACAACCGTTAACATGTATTGACACTAGAAACTATGACAAGCATGTTTTACTAAGTCTTTATCACTAAAGGCAGCAAAGATTGTCTGACAAAGTCAACACGACTCCTTTACTGGCACCACAATACCATGTTAACTGGTGCGATGGTTAATTATTGCAGGTCATTTAATTTAACATGAAACATTACTTATTATTTTTTTGAATTGTGTTACTGAACAGAGCTATTGATAACTGATTTGTAATATGGTTGTTCTGAGATAGGAAATGTGTTTAAAGTGATTTTGTGGCTGCTTTGTGAACTTGGTGATTCATTTGGAGGATATAAAAAATGAGCAGCACTGAGTGTCTCACTGGTTTTCAGTAACTGTATGAACAAAACACATGAGATAAAGCAACAGTCATTTTGTTAGTAAAAAACAGAAGAATTATTTCCTTTTTTTCACTAAATCCAAATATTAAGCTTCTTCAATTTTTAAGCTTCCTTTTTTCACTTTCACCAATTTTGAGAAATGTATTATACTTGGACAAATGTTAAAAGTGATAATATTCCAGGATTTGAGTTTTATCATAGATTCTTTTTCAAGCAACCTCCCTTCTAAAAATGTCCAGTTTGATTAATCCCAGTATTATGGGAAAATACTATATTCATAAATTGAAGTGAAAAGCTAGTAGACCAGACTCTCATTGGTTTTGTTTCTGACTGATTTTAATTTTAAACGACAAATCAGAGTAAACCAGCTTCTAATATCCTTCAGATATCGTCCTCACATTTCCTGTTTTCATAAAAGAACATGAATGATGCTGGTTCTGAGGAAACTTCAAATTAGCTGATAACTTAATAGCTTTTTAGCAGTTTATCATCCCCCTTTTTTTGTCTGTGTCTCTTATGCTTTGGGCTTTACTGGCTGTTGTTGGTGCTTTGTATTTGTGTGACATTTGAGCATTTCTACTATTAGAAAATGCTTTTAAAAATATGTTAAGTACTTGATTTCAGCTCAACTCTTCACGAGGCTCAGTGCAGAGACAGGGTTGTTCTCAGGAAACAAAGAAGCCTTTTCATGAGTTCTCAGGAAATCAGCTGCAGTTAAAACAAAACTGGAAGTGCAGTGAAAAAACAGAAGTAGAACATTTATGGCCTCCTGCAGATGATGTTCCGACACGTTACCTACTTCCTTTTATGTTACTTAGTGATCATAAGCAGATTTTGCAATAAATTTTTCACAACGTTTGGGATTAGATGTGGGAACGAAGATTTTAAAAGATAAACACATGACCTGTTAATGAATAATTTAAATAACAGTAACAGCTGTTGTGAGCTCAACTCCTCTATTTCGATTTACAATTCTCACTGCAAAGGTTCTGAGGCAGCAAAGCCTGAAAACGTTTCCTCTGCTCTGAGGAAAAGCAAGAAAAACGAGATCAGGAGAAAATATCTGCGATTGTGGTATTATAAGACTTGAGAGTAGTGAGGTCATGTCACATGACCAACCCAAGAAAACCCCTCCCCTTGCTCCACGTTATCCGCGAGGGGAATTCCAGCTCTTTGTACTGAGCCCAGAGCATTTAGCTCAGGTCAGCAGCAAGAGTCGGCTTTTCATTCAGTATCACTATCTGGCTTTTGCAATTCAGCCAACTTATGCTGTGATTCAAAACATGACTAGTATGTTTCCATGTATATCTCCTAAGTTATTCATATATTTAAAGTCAACCTTAAGATTTCCAGAAAATCTGTATTTGTTAATTATGTATTCAATTAAATTAATATCAATATATATATATATATATATATATATATATATATATATATATATATATATATATATATATATATATATATATATATATATATATCAACATAAAGCTCAAATTCAGATAAGCATCTTTGAGGAAATTACAGTACTTGTCCCCCTCCAGGCTGTAGATGGACTGGTTGTGGGACTGTATGTGGACAGGATGACTGAGTGTTGGTGGCAGCGGTAGATGACTTCACTGCTCATGATATGTTTTTTCTCTAGGTGAAAATTTTATCTACTCTGTGATATAAATGTGTAGAAAATTTCTATTGCACGGTTTCTCTTCTACCACATGAGTAGAAATCATCAGATTTTGTCATTGATTTTTTTTTAAACTATTCTGAAAATATAACAACCAGTTTTTAGTTTGAAATCTTTGTTCTATAAAGTCTGAAAATTCTTCCCTATTGCTGCTGCTTTCAAACACAGTGAGCTCCTCCCTATTAACAGAATTTTTTTTTTTGTTCCTTCCTCCTTCACAGATCTGTCAGTGTAAGGATGTGTGTAAACAACATGGAGGTACATGCCAGAGCTGGTAAAACCTATTGACTGCATCATGGGAACAAGAGCAAAGATCAGTTTTCTATCAGGGCACAGAGCTTGTTGTTCTTCGACCAAAGGTGAAACTATTCAACAATCGCAGTCAGGGGAAAATGGCAAAGCAAGGAAACCAACTGGACCAAGAAAAATTCTCCTGTTCGATCTGTTTAGAGGAACTGAAGGATCCAGTGACTATTCCCTGTGGACACAGTTACTGTCTGAACTGTATTAAAACCCACTAGGATGAAGAAGATGGAAAGAAACTCCACAGCTGTCCTCAGTGTAGACAGAATTTCACACTGAGACCTGTCCTGGTGAAAAACACCATGTTGGCTGAATTAGTGGAAGAGCTGAAGAAACATGAGGTTCCAGTTGCTCCTGCTGATCACTGCTATGCTGGACCTGAAGATGTGTCCTGTGATTTCTGTACTGGGAGAAAACTGAAAGCTGTTAAGTCCTGTCTAGTTTGTCTGGTCTCTTACTGTGAGAAACACCTGCAGCCTCATTATGAATCTCCTGCTTTTAAAAAACACAAGCTGGTGGAGCCCTCCAAGAACCTGCAGGAGAACATCTGCTCTCGTCACGATGAGGTGATGAAGATGTTCTGCCGTACTGATCAGCAGTCTGTTATCTCTGCTCTGTGGATGAACATAGAGGCCACGACACAGTCTCAGCTGCAGCAGAAAGGACTGAGAGGCAGAGAGAGCTCGAGGGGAGTCGACAACAAATCCAGCAGAGAATCCAGGACAGAGACAAAGATGTGAAGGTGCTTCTGCTCAGAAAACAGTGGAGGACAGTGAGAAGATCTTTACTGAGCTGATCCGTCTCATTGAGAAAAGAAGGTCTGAGGTGAAGCAGCAGATCAGATCCCAGCAGGAAACTGAAGTGAGTCGAGTCAAAGAGCTTCAGGAGAAGCTGGAGCAGGAGATCACTGAGCTGAAGAGGAAAGATGCTGAGCTGGAGCAGCTCTCACACACAGAGGATCACAACCAGTTTCTACACAACTACCCCTCACTGTCACAACTCAGTGAATCTACAGATACATCCAGCATCAACATCCGTCCTCTGAGATACTTTGAGGATGTGACAGCAGCTGTGTCAGAGCTCAGAGATCAACTACAGGACATTCTGAGACAGACATGGACAAACATCTCATCATTAGTGACTCGAGTGGATGTTTTACTGTTAGATCCACAAGCAGAACCAAAGACCAGAGCTTGATTCTTAAAATATTCACATGAAATCACACTGGATCCAAACACAGTAAATGAATATCTGTTATTATCTGAGGGAAACAGAAAAGTAACAGTAGTGAGTCAAAAACAATCTTATTCTAGTCACAGAGACAGATTCATTGATTTGTATCAGGTCCTGAGCAGAGAGAGTCTGACTGGACGTTGTTACTGGGAGGTGGAGTGGAGAGGGACAGGAGTTGATGTAGCAGTCACATACAAGAACATCAGCAGAAGTGGGAGGTATAATGAATGTATATTTGGTTTCAATGACAAATCTTGGGCACTAATTTGTTACCAAAACAGTTTTGAATTTTGCTTCAACAATATTAAAACTCCAGTCTCAGGTCCTCAGTCCTCCAGAATAGGACTGTACCTGGATCACAGAGCAGGTATTCTGTCCTTCTACAGTGTCTCTGAAACCATGACTCTCCTGCACAGAGTCCAGACCACATTCACTCAGCCTCTACATGCTGGACTTTGTCTTTTTGACTGTGAATCCACTGCTGAGTTGTGTAAACTCCCATCAAGTCGTCATCATTCAAAGACAGTTTGTTGAAATGAGAGATACACCACAGAGATCAGCCAATCAAACATCACAAGTTTTTCATTTAGTATATTTGTTCTTTTAGTTTCTTAGTTTTTCGTTTATTTCCTGTTTCTGTGGAGCCACTGAGGACATCACTGCTCATGATGAGTTTTGTTTAATCCTTGTGTAATGTTCATATTTTGGTTAAACATCCTCTGTTCACAGGTCAAACAGACCAAGAGCATTGATGTGGGTTTAAGACGACTCGGCTACAAAAATGTCTATGAAACACTGAGCAGATTGAAACTTCAGCTCATTGACAAACTATTTAGACACATGTGGTTTAAAACGGACATTTAGATCTGCTCTGTCACATGGATCAAAAGTTGCTGTTGTTGTGTTAAAGGATGAAAGTTCACCTTTTGTTAAAAACATTTTTATCAAGTCTTCATTTAATGAATAAAGCATCTTCTGCTGTGAACAAACAGTGTGATATCACAGAGATTTCCATTCTTTACTGGTGTTGTTTGAAGCTCCAAATGCTCCGTGAAGTTTTTACACGTCTTCCTGCAATGAACATCACAGCAGGTTAACCAGTGACTCCCAACACAAGAGGGCGTCTACATCCTGTTAACCACAGATGCAGTGCGGATGGTTGGTATTTTTGAAGCTTGTTGCTCTGGTCTCTTCTTCAATATCCTGAGGAAACTGAAGTAGAGTGAAAGGATTGTGGTTTGGTGGATGTGATGGAGCCGCTTCTGAGTTCTGGGAACTAAAGTAGACGAGATATTAAAGAGGGAAGCTGCAAATTTGGTTTCTTCTCTCTGTTTCCTCGCTGGTATTTAGGTTTTCCAGTGTTAAAGTGCCGACTCTTTAATAGTCCAGCTGCTCCGTCCTGTCCTTCTGCGTCATCAATGTCCTCTGTTGTGTGTTCTGTCCTTTGAGATCAGCCTGTTCTTGTCTCTAAAGCCTCAAAAACTGCACAGTCTGTGGTGGAAGAAGTGTTCAGATTCTTTACTCATGATGTAAAAGCAACAACACATTCAGAAACAACTACTGCATTTTAAATTCTAGTCAAGTAAAACTACAGACGTTTGAGAAGAAAACTAGTATCAGAAGTAAAAGTACTCGTGACGTATTTATGACATCATACAACAATATTGGATTGTTTCATCAGTGTTCAACAACACAATTAATATTTGGATTCACAGGCGAAACATTATATTGTGTTAGACCCTAATCATCCTGTGACCAAACTGATCAATAAAGAGTTTGATCAGAAACTAACACCCAGGTCAAGAAAAACTGTTGAAAGACACTACTGGGCGTCTGTGAGTAGTGTCTGTGAGCTGCACAGACACTACTGGGTACTCAGGGGAAGACAGACAGTTAAACGAGTGCAGAGAGACGGTCCACACTGTCAAAGATTCTTCCACAAATGGCAACTTTTCTTGTGGAGCGGATGGCTTTGGCCCCTTTACAGTTAAAATTGGAAGAAGGCAAAAGAAAGGATGCAGGATTCTCTTTAAATGCCTCACAACAAGGACAGTCCACATTGACATCATCACTAGTATAAACACAGATTCTTTACTGATGGCACTCAGGCGCCTAATTTCACAAAGAGAAAAACCTTTAGAGCTGCTGTGGGACAAATGTGAAAGGAGGGGATTGGGAGCTGAGAGAGGCCTTCAAGGAAATGTGTCCCACCTTGTAAAAACATCTAGCCAAACAACAAATCAAGTTCAGTTGTAACCCCCCAGGTGCTCCACATGTCGGAGGAGCGTGGGAACGAGAAATAAGATCAATAAAATCAGCACTCAGTCACCCTCGGAGCACAGACCACCACAGAAGAAGTGTTGAGGACTGTGCTGTTTGAAATAGAAGGAATACTGAACTCAAAACCACTAGCCCATGTGTCATCAGATGTTGCAGATGTAGACCCAGTAACCCCAAAGTGTCTCTTGATGGGGGCGGCCAGATTCTGCTCTGCCTGAATGTGACCTGCTGACCCGCAGCCACTGGAGTCACAGCCAAGTGCTTGCAGAACAGTTCTAGGATCACTTTGTGAGGGACTACTGCTGAAGTACAAGTCAAGGACAAAACATACATCAGGCCAGTGGCATGTCTGGTCCGGCTCCAAGCCATTCCAGATCCAGATGGAAATGAGGACTAGTATTAAGACCAATTGGACTATTGTTCTAGTTTTAGCATTTTCTGTTTGACAAATCTGGGGGCTGCTGTTGAAAATGCTATAACTGAGTGTAAGTGTTTGTCCCTTTAAAAGCTGTTTAATCAGTTTTGTGTTATGTTCTGTGGTTGGTTCCTTCCATCTGCTAATAGCCAATTAGATTCTATGTTTCTGTAGGTGTTTTGAGAAAAGCTAAGTCTGGCACGTCGTGTAGCTGCATGCTCCTTTAGAGTTCCTGGTTTTGTGTAGAGAGTGTGTGGCTGAAACAAAGTGAATACTTGTACATTAAGCTACAGGCAGTGCGTTTGTAAAACTGTATTTGTACTGTAGGTTTGGTCACCCATAAAGAGTCCAAAGAGTTTTATACACTTGCATTGTTATGCCAAGACTGCATGGCCACTATTATTATGTGTATAGTTATGTATATTAATATCTTGCAATCATAAATCTCTTATATATTAGAGTGCTTGTTTAGTTTAGTGCTTTTCATGATGCTTTGTATTAACAAATGAGCAGATTGCACTGGAAGTTTTGACCAAGGAAAGGTTGAAGTAATTGGTCATAGAGTGCCCTCTGTTAGTTAACATGAACATCTGCAAAAACTATCAAGACGTGGTCTCGGGAGGCTACTGAGACTCTGCAGGGATGACTGGAATGTACTCTGTGTGCCCCATGGAGACAACACTGATTCCATGACAGACTGTGTCACAGAGTCCATAAACATCTGTGTGGACAACACCATCCCAACCAGGACAGTGAGGTGCTTCCCCAACAATAAACCCTGGATCACCCTGGATGACTTGAAGGAGCTGCTCAACATGAAGAAGAAGAGCGCCTTCAGGGATGAGGACAGAGACCTGCTGAAGTCTGGGCAGAAGGTGAGACTGAGGGAGAAAAAGACCAGCAAAACAGCACGAAGAACATGTGGTCGGGAATGAAAAAAACTCATGGGGTTTAAGGAGATGGAAATCAAGCTGAGGGAAAACTGGATAGAGCCAATGAGTTTAATCAATGGTTTAACAGGTTCAGTTCAGCGCTCCAGGTTGGCATCTCCACCCTTGCCTCCAGCACCTCTCTAACCTGAGCCTGAGTGAGAAGAAGGTGCTGATACTGTGGAAGACATCTTGCCTGGTGATTACCCTCTCAGTGATTACAGACCAGTAGCTCTCACATCACATATCCTGGAAGTTCTGGATAGACTGACACTGTCACATTTGAGGTTTCAGGTGAGAAACTCTTTGGACCCACTGCAGTTTGCTCATTGCCCCCAGGTTGGAGTTGATGATCATCTACCTGCTGACCACTCCATCACCTGATGGGTTGCTGACTACTTGACAGACAGACCACAGTTTATGCAGCTGTGGGGATGTGTCTCTGAGCAAGTGGACAGCATCATAGGAGCACCTCAGGGGACAGTCCTCTCACCCCTCCTCTTCATCCTGTACATCTCGGACTCCTGTCACCTGCACAAGCTCTCTGATGACTGTGCAGTGGTTGGGTGGTATCAGTGGAATACAGAGGCTTAGTGGACAGCTTTATGGACTGGCGTGGAAACAATCACCTCATCTTGATGTGACTTAGACCAAAGAGATGGTTGTGATCCTCAGGAGGACTAGAAGCCAAGTCAACACCATCTCCATTCTGGGTTATTCTGGAACTCACCTGAACAACAACATTTCTTTCAACAGCCATGTCAGGAGACAAACCATTTCATCACTATATAACCACAACTGTAACATACATACAATGTTTCTGCATATGCACAGTAGTATAGACAGTACACAGGATGCACTAGGGCGCTTTCAGGAGAATATCTCTGGCTTTTTAGGACAGTTCACCTCAATAAATTGCACAAAGTATTATTCCATTTTATTTTTAACTTTATTGATATCTTATCACTTTGAATATATACAGTATTATTATGTGTAACAGCTACTGCGATGCAAAAATTTCCATTCAGGGATCAATAAAGTATCTACCTATGTACTGGACTGAGCTAGAGTGACTGACTTGCAGAACCATGAACATTTGTACTGTTGTCTCATGAAACCTCCTGGCTGTCTGTATGTGGAGGATCAGTTTCCTCCTGCATTGCCTGGAACTGGGGGGCTGCCTAAAACCCCTAAAAGACTTTCTACCTCCTGGTAGGTAAAGTAAACTCTTATCATGCCATACAATGGTGAAATCAGCTGAGAAGGTTCAGGAAGTTCTCACCGTGCACTATGCTGCACACAATTGTTGCTGTTCTTGTTAAACAAAATGAAGACAGAGCTACAATCTTCAATGTTTAGCTGCTAAATTAAATAAGTTAAGATTTAGGACAAAAATAACAAGAACAGGATTGAAGAGAAATTGTGCTGTTTGCAACCTGTGAAAAATAGGAGACCACCAACTGATCCATAAGTATGAGCTGAAAAAACTTAAATATCAAAAGACTCACACAACAATGAACTACAGGAAGCTTTTCTGTGAATTGACTTTTAAAATTAACGTGAAAATATGTTTCAGTAACATCTTTGTATTAAAACTGCATTTGTATCAAATGCTTTAATGACTTGATGGATGAACAGTGCAACTCCTCCTTTTCTGCTCTCACACACACTGAGCTGCACTTTATTTCCTTGTTCCCTCCCCTTTAGATCTACACTTTGAAGATGGGTGTAACCAGGAAGTGCAGGAACTGACAGGATCCATTCTCTGCAGAAACACATGTTTTTTAGATCAGAGCTAAAACTCAGTTCTAAGAAAGTGAAACTGACACAGTCATTATCACTGAAGGGGAAATGGCGCAGAAAGGACTTCAGCTGGACGAGGAAGCATTTTCTTGTTCGATCTGTCTGGTTGTACTAAAGGATTCAGTGACTATTCCCTGTGGACATATTTACTGTCTGAACTGTATTAAAAGTTTCTGGAAAGAAGAGAATGTTAAAAAACTCTACAGCTGTCCTCAGTGTAGACAGACCTTCACACAGAGACCTGTCCTGGTAAAAAACACAATGTTAGCAGTTTTAGTGGAGGAGCTGAAGAAGACTGGACTCCAAGCTGCTCCTGCTGATCACTGCTATGCTGGACCTGAAGATGTGTCCCGTAATGTCTGTACTGGCAGAAAACTGGAAGCTCTCAAGTCCTGTCTTATGTGTCTGGTATCTTGCTGTGAGGAACACCAAGAGCCTCCTTATGATGTAGCTCCATTAAAGAATCAAAAGCTGGTGGAGCCCTCCAAGAACCTCCAGGAGAACATCTGCTCTGGTCACGATGAGGTGATGAAAATGTTCTGCCGTACTGATCAGCAGTGTATCTGTTATCTCTGCTCTGTGGAGGAACATAAAGGCCACGACACAGTCTCAGCTGCAGCAGAAAGGACTGAGAGGCAGAGAGAGCTCGAGGGGAGTCGACAACAAATCCAGCAGAGAATCCAGGACAGAAAGAAAGATGTGAAGGTGCTTCAACAAGAGGTGGAGGCTCTCAATCGTTCTGCTGAGAAAACAGTGGAGGACAGTGAGAAGATCTTCACTGAGCTGATCCGTCTCATTGAGAAAAGAAGGTCTGAGGTGAAGCAGCAGATCAGATCCCAGCAGGAAACTGAAGTGAGTCGAGTCAAAGAGCTTCAGGAGAAGCTGGAGCAGGAGGTCACTGAGCTGAAGAGGAAAGATGCTGAGCTGGAGCAGCTCTCACACACAGAGGATCACAACCAGTTTCTACACAACTACCCCTCACTGTCACAACTCAGTGAATCTACACATACATCCAGCATCAACATCCGTCCTCTGAGATACTTTGAGGATGTGACAGCAGCTGTGTCAATGCTCAGAGATCAACTACAGGACATTCTGAGACAGACATGGACAAACATCTCATCATTAGTGACTCAAGTGGATGTTTTACTGCCACAACCAGAACCAAAGACCAGAGCTGGATTCTTAAAATATTCACGTGAAATCACACTGGATCCAAACACAGTAAATGAAAATCTGTTATTATCTGAGGGAAACAGAAAAGCAATAAAAGTGAGTCACAAACAATCGTATTCTAGTCACAGAGACAGATTCACTTTTTTCTGTCAGGTCCTGAGCAGAGAGAGTCTGACTGGACGTTGTTACTGGGAGGTGGAGTGGAGAGGGACAGGAGTTGATGTAGCAGTCACATACAAGAACATCAGCAGAAGTGGGAGGTATAATGAATGTATATTTGGATTCAATGACAAATCTTGGGCACTAAGTTGTTACCAAAACAATTTTACATTTTGGTTCAACAATATTGATACTCCAGTCTCAGGTCCTCAGTCCTCCAGAATAGGAGTGTACCTGGATCACAGAGCAGGTATTCTGTCCTTCTACAGTGTCTCTGAAACCATGACTCTCCTCCACAGAGTCCAGACCACATTCACTCAGCCTCTACATGCTGGACTTTATGCTGGTTATGAGGATGGCGGCACGACTGAGTTCTGCAAACTCAAATAGACAAAGACCATTTTAGTTTCAGTTTGTTAAAATCAGAGAGAAATAACTGATTACATAAAGTTACAGGTCTTTTCATTAATTGTTGTGTTTCGAATGTCTTTTTGCACTGCTCCTTTGTGCAAACACGGTGAATATCACGGCATATGTTTTATGTTTCTCTAAACTGACATTTCTCAACTTCTTGATGCATTAATGTTTGTTGGAGACTTCTATGGATCAAACAGTATTTTGTTGGTCTTTACATTTACATGTATTGTAGTTTTTAAATTGACATACAAATTAAATATGTACTTAAAAAGTGTAATTATGTCGGTAATGAAATTTCTTTGACATAATTGAGATGCGTGAAATGAGTTTGAATTAATTTCTATAAATCTAACAGTTCCTTTATATCCTGAAAATGTATGTGAACATATTAGCAACTGAAACCTGAAATCTGAGGGTCCGTTCATCCCCCTAATCAGTGATGGAGTGGACGCACAGAGACTAAGTTTGTCCAAACTAGTTTCTAGTTTCTATGTTTTTAGTCTGACAAGTGAAGATATACAGTAAACACATTATGTTTAGTTGTGTAAACCTGTTGGAAGTGAAGTGGTAAATAAAGTGCAGACATTCTTGATTCTATTTTTACTGTTCCTTTGCTTTTACTCGTCCTCCCTCCCCACCTGTGTTTCACATCTTGATGTTAATGTTAAATGGCTTTGTTCAAACTTCTCAGTTTCAGCTTCACTGCAACACCGTCTCAGCAGGAAGAGCTGAGAAGCAGAAGATGGAGAAAGGAAAGAAAGTTTTGTTTGTCATTGCTGCACCCTGTAGGTAACCAGTGCTGATAAAAATACTTAAATATATGAGATCGTGTTAATTAGGTTTATTTTATTTACTTTTTGTCCTTTCAGCTTATCCCGTGAGTTCAGGGTCGCAAAAGCGGATCATTGTCCGCATGTTGATTTGGCAGTTTTTACGCTAGATGCCCTTCCTGACGCAACCCTCACTGCACAACTGGGGAGGGCAAAGGGCTGTTAGGCGTAATCAGTAATATAAAATATATAAGTCATGTTACCTGTGACTGCAGTAGAAATAGCTTAAGAGCAGAAATGGGTTATAAACTACATTAGATTACTGATAGTAACAGATTATATGACGCATGCTCTGGACTTTGCTTTACTCTTGTAGACAGTAGCTTTCACATTGAGTGTGCTCAGATGTTTGTGTGGGTTGGAGGCGAGAGGTCGATCGTCATCATGAGCTTATTCCCAGAACTGGATGACAGCATGGGCAGGAAACAGAGTGTGGTGCTGGGATTTGTCCTTATTTGGATGTGAAATGAGAGGAGATACCTCTGGGATTTGGGGAGAGAGGAGAAGGCAAGCAGCTATCCTCCACATCTGAAGAGTTATTTCTCTCAAAGCAAAGCACAATGTCAGCATTTCACCGCTGTATCCTAACAGAGACAAACAGTTTAAAGGTTAAGACATACTTGTGACTAGGAAGAGATCTAGATAATAAGTGTGAATCTAAAAATCAAACTTATATTTTAGCTGTTAGAGTATTTAAACTAAACTGTTTTCTGCCTTCTATATACGGTACATTTTCATCAGAGTATGTCAATCAGAAGGTTTAAATAAAGTCCTGCAGTTCATACTTTGTCATATTTGTTTTTTTTAAAGACAAGATGACTGAATAAATTAATAAAATATGAATGACTGATAGATTTGAATTTTTATTCAGAGTAAATTAATTGATATTGAGTCTTTCTATTGTGCTTGATGAAATTATGTTCAGTTAGTTCCACAATGAAACCAAAAGGAGACACAAGCCATTGTCTTCTTGTGTCAGTCCCAAGTCTGCATAAATGCAGAGGGTTGTGTCAGGAAGGGCATCCGACGTAAAACACATGCCAAATTAAAAATGCAAATCAAGAATTAATCTCAGTTTTATAATTGCACAAGTTAGCATAAACATAACTACAACAAATAGAACATTTCTTGCATCTTGCTGCAGTGTGTGTCTGTCACATGTCCTGGAAATGCTCTGCCAGGCCTGTACAGCAATCAGCTAAATTTCCTGATTAATGTTAACATTTGTTTTGCTTGCTTCATTCAGTTCTTCAGCAACAAACTCTACTGGACTGAGCTCAGGTGACTGACTTGCAGAACCATGAACATTTGTACTGTTGTCTCATGAAACCTCCTGGCTGTCTGTATGTGGAGGATCAGTTTCCTCCTGCATTGCCTGGAACTGGGGGGCTGCCTAAAACCCCTAAAAGACTTTCTACCTCCTGGTAGGTAAAGTAAACTCTTATCATGCCATACAATGGTGAAATCAGCTGAGAAGGTTCCGGAAGTTCTCACCGTGCACTATGCTGCACACAATTGTTGCTGTTCTTGTTAAACAAAATGAAGACAGAGCTACAATCTTCAATGTTTAGCTGCTAAAATTAAATAAATTAAGATTAAGGACAAAAATAACAAGAACATGATGTGTGGATGTGGAAAATAGGAGGCCACCAACTGATCCATAAGTATGAGCTGAAAAAAACTTAAATATCAAAAGACTCACACAACAATGAACTACAAGAAGCTTTGTGTGAATTGACTTTTAAAATTAACTGATGTGAAAATATCTTTCAGTAACATCTTTGTATTAAAACATGTTATTTTAAAATTGCTCAAATGCTTTAATGACTTGATGAATGAACAGTGCAACTCCTCCTTTTCTGCTCTCACACACACTGAGCTGTACTTTATTTCCATGTTCCCTCCCCTTTAGATCTACACTTTGAAGATGGGTGTAACCAGTTTTGTATGTTTTCTCATAATGTTTTTTAGATCAGAAGTCAAACTCAGTTTTAAGAAAAAAACTGACAGTCATTATCACTGAAGGTGAAATGGCGCAGAAAGGAGTTCAGCTGGACCGAGAAACCTTTTCTTGTTCGATCTGTCTGGATCTACTGAAGGATCCAGTGACTATTCCCTGTGGACACAGTTACTGTCTGAACTGTATTAGAAGCTTCTGGGATGAAGAGAATGAGAAGAAACTCCACAGCTGTCCTCAGTGTAGACAGACCTTCACACCGAGACCTGTCCTGGTGAAAAACACCATGTTAGCAGTTTTAGTGGAGCAGCTGAAGACGACTGGACTCCAAGGTGCTCCTGCTGATCACTGCTATGCTGGACCTGAAGATGTGGCCTGTGATGTCTGTACTGGGAGAAAACTCAAAGCTGTTAAGTCCTGTCTGGTTTGCTTGGTCTCTTATTGTGAGAAACACCTGCAACCTCATTATGATGTAGCACAGTTAAAAAAAGCACAAGCTGGTGGAGCCCTCCAAGAACCTCCAGGAGAATGTCTGCTCTCATCACCATGAGGTGATGAAAATGTTCTGCTGTACTGATCAGCAGTGTATCTATTGTCATTGTCTTGTGGATGAACATAAAGGCCACGACACAGTCTTAGCTGCAGCAGAAAGAACTAAGAGGCAGAGAGAGCTCAAGGGGAGTCGACAAAAAATCCAGCAGAGAATCCAGGACAGAGAGAAAGATGTGAAGGTGCTTCAACAAGAGGTGGAGGCTCTCAATCGCTCTGCTGAGAAAACAGTGGAGGACAGTGAGAAGATCTTCACTGAGCTGATCCGTCTCATTGAGAAAAGAAGGTCTGAGGTGAAGCAGCAGATCAGATCCCAGCAGGAAACTGAAGTGAGTCGAGTCAAAGAGCTTCAGGAGAAGCTGGAGCAGGAGATCACTGAGCTGAAGAGGAAAGATGCTGAGCTGGAGCAGCTCTCACACACAGAGGATCACAACCACTTTCTACACAACTACCCCTCACTGTCACAACTCAGTGAATCTACAGATACATCCAGCATCAACATCCGTCCTCTGAGATACTTTGAGGATGTGACAGCAGCTGTGTCAGAGCTCAGAGATCAACTACAGGACATTCTGAGACAGACATGGACAAACATCTCATCATTAGTGACTCAAGTGGATGTTTTACTGTTAGATCCACAAGCAGAACCAAAGACCAGAGCTGGATTCTTAAAATATTCACGTGAAATCACACTGGATCCAAACACAGCAAATAATTATCTGGTATTATATCAATCTTATTCTAGGGATGCAGAGAGATTCACTGATTGGTTTCAGCTCCTGAGCAGAGAGAGTCTGACTGGACGTTGTTACTGGGAGGTGGAGTGGAGAGGGACAGGAGTTTTTCTAGCAGTCGCATACAAGAACATCAGCAGAAGAGGGTGCGGTGAAAAATGTGGATTTGGATTAAATGACAAATCTTGGGCACTAAGATGTTTCCAAAATACTTTTGAATTTTGTTTCAAGAATATTAAAACTCCAGTCTCAGGTCCTCAGTCCCCCAGAATAGGAGTGTACCTGGATCACAGAGCAGGTATTCTGTCCTTCTACAGTGTCTCTGAAACCATGACTCTCCTCCACAGAGTCCAGACCACATTCACTCAGCCTCTACATGCTTGACTTTATCTTTTAGGCTTTGAATCCACTGCTGAGTTGTGTAAACTTCCATCAAGTCGTCGTCATTCAAAGACAGTTTGTTGAAATGAGAGAGACACCACAGAGATCAGCCAATCAAACATCACAAGTTTTTCATTTAGTATATTTGTTCTTTTAGTTTCTTAGTTTTTAGTTTATTTCCTGTTTCTGTGGAGCCACTGAGGACATCACTGCTCATGATGAGTTTTGTTTAATCCTTGTGTAATGTTCATATTTTGGTTAAACATCGTCTGTTCACAGGTCAAACAGACCAAGAGCATTGATGTGGGTTTAAGACGACTCGGCTACAAAAATGTCTATGAAACACTGAGCAGATGGAAACTTCAGCTCATTGACAAACTATTTAGACACATGTGGTTTAAAACTGACATTTAGATCTGCTCAGTCACATGGATCAAAAGTTGCTGTTGTGTTAAAGGATGAAAGTTCACCTTTTGTTAAAAGCATTTTTATCAAGACTTGATTTAATAGTCCAGCTGCTCCGTCCCGTCCTTCTGTGTCATCAATGTCCTCTGTTGTGTGTTCTGTCCTTTGAGATCAGCCTGTTCTTGTCTCTAAAGCCTCAACAACTGCACAGTCTGTGGTGGAAGAAGTGTTCAGATTCTTTACTCATGATGTAAAAGCAACAACACATTCAGAAACAACTACTGCATTTTAAATTCTAGTCAAGTAAAACTACAGACGTTTGAGAAGAAAACTAGTATCAGAAGTAAAAGTACTCGTGAAGTATTGATGACATCATACAACAATATTGGCTTGTTTCATCAGTGTTTAAGCAGCATTTTTCTGGTGAAGCAGGAGCTGATTTGAACTACTTCACATACAGTCATGTATCCAGTGGTTCTCAACCTAAGGGTTGGGCCCCTAGAAAGAGACACCACAGACATGTGAGGAGTCCAGAGATGAGTAATGGGAGGGTGAAAAAACAAAGTGGTGCTTCACAGAAAGTCGGCAGCATTTTCTTCTAAAATGTGGTTCAGCAGGAAACAGAACAAAAACCTTCTTCCACCTCCTGATTTAAATGAACTTGTCTCACCTGTCCACCAGATGTCCTCAGACCGGTCTCTCTTGTTCCAGTCGCTTGAACCTTGTGGCCCATTCACACACCTGTTCCCATTTTGTCAATGATCCAGTCAGAATGTAAACCTGCCTGTGTTTGTGTCCTTGCTGTCTGAGCTCTGTATGTCCATACATGATGTTAGCTTCAGTACAGATCACTGACTGTTTACATTCTAATCACCTTCTTTCTGCCTGCAACTTGTTGCTTTTCTTTGCTGTCTCACTAGTTTTTCACCTGTGGCAGCCACTCAGCTTTTACACTGTTTGAGGAAGTTCCACCTTTGTCACATGTGATCCTTCTTTATTCACAGCAAATAATTCGACAAGTGAACAGAAACTTGAATGAACCATGCTGGACTGTATCTTCACAGATTTCTTTTGCATTGAACGTCCACGTTCCTGGTGATCATCTTCCAGGCCTGTTCTACAGTTGCTGCACTTCTTGCTTTTTCAGCTTTTTTTAGTGTCATTTAGGCTGAGAGCAATAAAACACACTGAGACTAAGATCAGGTGACTGGCGTGTCCTGTTAATGTCTCCATATATTCTCCTACACTGTCAAAAATGGAAGGACTGTGTGTAAAAGGCTAAAAAATATGTTGTGAAAATCCTCCAATTAATGAACAGTTCTGTAAAAGGCAGCATATTTAGATTTTGGCCAGTGTTTCCATTTCCTCCACACTGTTCAGACTGATTCACTATGAGGATCTAAAAAATACACAACACTGAGTGTCTCACTGTTGTTCAGGGACTATATGAACAAAGTACATGAGGTACTGCAACAGTTATGCTCTAAGGAGACGACTTGCAGATTTCCAGCAGATGTCGCCATTTTAACTGTGTCAACACATTTGCTTCAAATTGATTCAAAGCTTCAGTTTCATATTTTCCATCAGAATTCTGTAAGAACAAAGTAAATTATGACGAAAAAGCCAGAATTCGGAAACAAAAGTCACATTCAAAAACACATTTTCTAGTGACTCTAATCATATTCTGCACAAAGTAACATTTCTAGTAATGAATAAAAGAATATAAGTGTTATAGAGACGTGTTAATACACAGAAACAACAGCAGGTAAAGGTGGAGCTGATATAATGTCTTTATGTACTGACAGCTGCTTCAGCCATTACAATACATCATGATCAGTACCTAAAATAATTGGAATGTAAGTATATCCCGTGCACGGACTTCCATGGGAAACCAGGGAAGTGATGGGGCTTGGACCCGCAAGGTCAGATTGTTGAGATGATGAAAACCCAAGTATGGTGACATTTATTAGGGGAAAAAGGGACCAAGTGAATTCCTTGTTTCTCTTTGCCTTCTAACTTTGTCATTCTCAAGACCTGGTCACGGGTTATTACAGGGCAGAGCAGTTCAGAGATTAGAGTCGCTGTTCATTTGAACAGGATAGGTCCAAAAAAAAAAAAAGTGTGTCAGGAAGTGCACACACCAGGACTAAGCCCTAGGAATTAAGTGATGATGAGAGAAGGGAGGAAAAAAAGGCCAAACAGACAGCAGACAAAACAGTAGATTACTCCAAATGTTAAGATTATGAAAGGTCTTAAATGTTTGAAAACCTGGACTGAGGATTTTGGCTTTCCTCAAGGAGGATTAGAAGAAAATGCTTCAGGAGAAAACACACCACCACCACACACTGCCAGTGTGTCCTCTCTGTCCACAGATCACAGCACTGAAACTGGACGCTGGCTTGGACTCCTACTCGTCAGTGCTGCCACAACAACCACCGCAAGGACAACATGAACAACGAGTGTAACGACAACCGGTCCCACAACAACAACCACCACATCTCCGTCCTCATCTTCCTTCCTTTCTGCATTCTCATCATTTGCGTCCACCTCAGGAGGGAAAGATCGAAGGGAGAAAACACGATTAATTCAGGATGAAGATGTCTTCATATGACAGAGGTCATGGAGGAAAAGGATATTGTGGACGATGGAGCGAGAGGACGAGGAGGTGGATGTGGCTGACGTTCAGTAGCTGTAGATGGATGCCCCACACGTGAGCAAAGGGGACGTTGTGCAAAGGGAGAAGCAGGGATTTTATGGGGCAGAGTAGAGTATGGTCCTGGCAGTGTGGATAGTTCCTTAGATGCAGTGAGGATGAGCAGCTTGAAGAAAGGGTAGGGAAGCGACGGGAGCAGGAGTGTCCACTGGGGAAGATGTAGTGGTCTGGACTTTATTCTGTAAAGTGCCCTGAGATGACTTTGTTGTGAATTGGCGCTATATAAATAAAGTTGAATTGAATTGAATCCGTAACACAGAGGCAGGCCTGGTAGTGAGTGCGTGGAACGTAGCCGTTGTGGCTCTTCAATCCCTGACGTGAAAAGAACTCCAAAATCCTCTTAGTAACAATATTCAAAAACTCCCAAATCCCTTTAGTGACACAATCTCAAAGACACACAAATGCACTAGGCCGAGAATGGTCCCTTAACTCTGGGCTCCATAATTTCCTTTCATGATTTTAACTCGGTTCATAACAATGGCATACATCGATCCTTGGTGAATATTTACTTGGTATTTCTGGAGAGGTCCTTGATACAGAGAAGTATAGAATACTCGAACACGTGATGGACGTGGCTTGGTAAAAGACACGTGCGCGGCATGAATAAAGCACAGACATAGCGTGGTGAATTCCTTCTCTTCTAACAGACCAGGTTACAAGAGTTAGTTATAAGAAAAACCGTACTCATAATCCTTAGTCATTCACGTGGTCAGAAACAGAGAGTCAATAGGAAGCATTTACTCACGAAACCAGCGCGGCAGACAGAGTCAGGTCAGTAAACGTAGCGTGGTCCAAACCGTGGATCGCAATGATGAATGTGATGAAGGCTGGAAAGTCACAGTGATTATCAGACAACCTGACAGCTTGCTGAGGGAACTGAGGAGGTAAATAAGCAAAGTGATGAGAGCAGGTGAAACTGATTACCGGTGATTAGTAAAGCGGAAACGATGTGACGGGACCAGGAAACAGGAAGTGGCTGCAAAATAAAAGTCATAAAGAGGAAGTGAAGTTGGGGATCCTGACAAAAGTTTAGGATCGGATGAGCTAGTGATTCTTTCCTGTGTGAATCCACTAAGATTGCGTGAAGCTGTCCTTATTATAGCGTAAGTCACATGATAAAACACCCTGACATCACAGTGAGCCTTAATGTAACTTGTTGTGTGAGTATCCTGAGATACCCAGTCAAGATTAAATGGATAAATGAAGCACAGGGGCTTCAATAAAGAGGCCACAACCGTCAGTGTGGGTTAACTGCTATAACGGCTATTTAATAAAAACTAAACAATATTAAAATCCTAAAAATTCAAAAAGGAAGGAATTCAAAAAGGAAAAGAAAAAGACAAATAGTCAAACTACAGCCGGGAGACCAACCACCCCCTGGCAGGGGGCTGGGAGTATCCTAAATGTGAAGTAACCACACAACAAACCACACAAACACTAAACTTGCAGTATAACAGTGAGCCAACTCCCAATATACCAACCACAACCATAGGTGGAGGCAGCAACCTGCTGCAGTACCAGAAACAAAAGAAGAGTTCAAACTCAACCAAATCCAAAAACAACCTAACAAATTAAAACCACAATGTACAACAATACTAAAATAAACTGCAGTCAGTGCTCTGCCTGCAAACAAGCAAAGCACTGTTACAATATGTGTGAGGAGATAAACATACATTTTAGATTTTTATATAAACTCAAACACCTTACACCAGGTGATAAGACTGCTCAACTCGTTAACTAATAAAAGTTATGGCAGAACCACTTCAAATATTATAAAACAGTACCTCAGTGCATCTAAGCACCTGCTTCTGCTACATACATTTAAATACAAAATGTAACTTACTAAAACCACAAGCAGAGGCAGATGATTCAGATTCACTGTTTTCTACTGAGAAAAGTGGGATTTGCATTATTCAAAACACTTTTGCAAAAACATGTTTCATGCTGGTTAAAGAAAACACAACAAAAGAGACGTTTGGATGTTCTTCACAATGTTCTTAACCCACTTACAATGTTACTTTTTCCAGATGGTTCTGCTTTACACAATCCCACCACTGGAGAAAACCAAGAAGATTTTGCTGTTGTTACATAATGTGATGTTTATCATATTATTCAGCTCAAGATGCTGAATTTGTGGCTCATAGAAGAACATGTTGAACAGACAGAGACGTTTTATCATCACTCACTGCTGTGCAACAATTTTCTATCTCTGAGATAGAAACAGGGAAAAAAATGTTTTCCTAAACACGGATGAAGTTGGCGCACAGGTTAAACCATGTGTCAAAAGGGGGAATGTTGATTTATTACAGCAACAATGATTTTCCAAGGGGTTTGTATCATATGCATAGAAATAATGTTAATCTTTACATGAATCTCTGGTGTAAACTGGTGAAAACTGGTGGGTACCAATGGGTTAAATTGTATATTCTAGTTAGTTTTTTGGAAGGTTTTTACTGATGTTTAATCCAGAGACACCACACATCACCTGTCAATCATGGTGGTATTTTAACATCGAATTTATTGTTCTAATAATAGTTTGAGTTCGTGTAGGTTTTTACCTGTGACTTCTGCAGCGGTAGATGACTTCACTGCTCATGATATGTTTTTTTCTCTAGGTGAAAATTTTATCTACTCTGTGATATAAATGTCTAATAAAATTTCTGCTGTAATAAAAATGCTTTTAAAAATGCTGTTTCTCTTTTTCTGCATGAGTAGAAATAATCAGATTTTGTCATTGATTTTTTTGAAACTATTCTGAAAATATAACTGAACCAGTTTTCTCTGTTGAGTGAGAGTCTCACTGTTGTTCAGTGACTATATGAACTAAGTACATGAGGTACTGCAACAGTTATACTCTAAGAAGACAACATGCAGACTTCCAGCAGATGTCGTCATTTTAACTGTCAAATGCTTCAAAACCCCAAAGAATTTTCAACACATTTGCTTCATATTGATTCAAAGCTTCAGTTTCTTTTTAACATCATAATTCTGTAAGAACAAAGTAAATTATGAGAAAAAAGCCAGAATTCTGAAACAAAAGTCACATTCAAAAACATATTACAGCAATTGTAATACAGCAATCAGCTTAATTTCCTGATTAATGTTAACATTTGTTTTGCTTTCTTCATTCAGTTCTTCAGCAACAAACTCTACTGGACTGAGCTCAGGTGACTGACTTGCAGAACCATGAACATTTGTACTGTTGTCTCATGAAACCTCCTGGCTGTCTGTATGTGGAGGATCAGTTTCCTCCTGCATTGCCTGGAACTGGGGGGCTGCCTAAAACCCCTAAAAGACTTTCTACCTCCTGATAGGTAAAGTAAACTCTTCTCACCGTGCACTATGCTGCACACAATTGTTGCTGTTCTTGTTAAACAAAATGAACACAGAGCTACAATCTTCAATGTTTAGCTACTAAATTAAATAAGTTAAGATTTAGGACAAAAATAACAAAAACAGGATTGAAGAAAAATTGTGCTGTTAGCAACCTGTGAAAAATAGGAGGCCACCAAGTGATCAATAAGTATGAGCTGAAAAAACTTAAATATCAAAAGACTCACACAACAATGAACTACAGGAAGCTTTGTGTGAATTGACTTTTAAAATTAACTGATGTGAAAATATCTTTCAGTAACATCTTTGTATTAAATTATGTTATTTTAAAATTGCTCAAATGCTTTAATGACTTGGTGAATGAACAGTGCAACCCCTCCTATTCTGCTCTCACACACACTGAGCTGCACTTTATTTCCATGTTCCCTCCTGTTTAGATCTACACTTTGAAGATGGGTGTAACCAGGAAGTGCAGGATCTGACAGGATCCATTCTCTGCAGAAACACATGTTTAGATCAGAGCTCAAACTCTCAGTTCAAAGAAAGTGAAACTGATACAGTCATTATCACTGAAGGTGAAATGGCGCAGAAAGGAGTTCAGCTGAACCGAAAAACCTTTTCTTGTTCGATCTGTCTGGATCTACTGAAGGTTCTAGTGACTATTCACTGTGGACACAGTTACTGTCTGAACTGTATTAGAAGTTTCTGGGATGAAGAGGATGAGAAGAAACTCTAC
Organism: Channa maculata; assembly: GCA_020496755.1. NCBI lineage: Eukaryota > Metazoa > Chordata > Actinopteri > Anabantiformes > Channidae > Channa > Channa maculata. The sequence continues at coordinate 22,624,539 of CM035612.1, read as the reverse complement.
AGCTGTCCTCAGTGTAGACAGACCTTCACACCGAGACCTGTCCTGTTGAAAAACACCATGTTAGCAGGTTTAGTGGAGCAGCTGAAGAAGACTGGACTCCAAGCTGCTCCTGCTGATCACTGCTATGCTGGACCTGAAGATGTGGTCTGTGATGTCTGTACTGGGAGAAAACTGAAAGCTGTTAAGTCCTGTCTGGTTTGTTTGGTCTCTTACTGTCAGAAACACCTGCAGTCTCATTATGAATCTCCTGCTTTTAAAAAACACAAGCTGGTGGAGCCCTCCAAGAACCTCCAGGAGAACATCTGCTCTCGTCACGATGAGGTGATGAAGATGTTCTGCCGTACTGATCAGCAGTGTATCTGTTATCTCTGCTCTGTGGAGGAACATAAAGGCCACGACACAGTCTCAGCTGCAGCAGAAAGGACTGAGAGGCAGAGAGAGCTCGAGGGGAGTCGACAACAAATCCAGCAGAGAATCCAGGACAGAGAGAAAGATATGAAGGTGCTTCAACAGGAGGTGGAGGCTCTCAATCGCTCTGCTGAGAAAACAGTGGACGACAGTGAGAAGATCTTCACTGAGCTGATCCGTCTCATTGAGAAAAGAAGCTCTGAGGTGAAGCAGCAGATCAGATCCCAGCAGAAAACTGAAGTGAGTCGAGTCAAAGAGCTTCAGGAGAAGCTGGCGCAGGAGATCACTGAGCTGAAGAGGAAAGATGCTGAGCTGGAGCAGCTCTCACACACAGAGGATCACAACCAGTTTCTACACAACTACCCCTCACTGTCACAACTCAGTGAATCTACACATACATCCAGCATCAACATCCGTCCTCTGAGATACTTTGAGGATGTGACAGCAGCTGTGTCAGAGCTCAGAGATCAACTACAGGACATTCTGAGAGAGACATGGACAAACATTTCATCATTAGTGACTCAAGTGGATGTTTTACTGTCACAACCAGAACCAAAGACCAGAGCTGGATTCTTAAAATATTCACGTGAAATCACACTGGATCCAAACACAGCAAATGAATATCTGTTATTATCTGAGGGAAACAGAAAAGTAACATTAATGAGTCAAAAACAATCTTACTCTCATCACCCAGACAGATTCATTCATTGGTTTCAGGTCCTGAGCAGAGAGAGTCTGACTGGACGTTGTTACTGGGAGGTGGAGTGGAGAGGGACAGGAGTTAATGTAGCAGTCACATACAAGAACATCAGCAGAGATGGGAGCGGTGATGAATGTGATTTTGGATTAAATGACAAATCTTGGGCACTAAGTTGTTACCAAAACAATTTTACTTTTTGGTTCAACAATATTGAAACTCCAGTCTCAGGTCCTCAGTCCTCCAGAATAGGAGTGTACCTGGATCACAGAGCAGGTATTTTGTCCTTCTACAGTGTCTCTGAAACCATGACTCTGCTCCACAGAGTCCAGACCACATTCACTCAGCCTCTACATGCTGGACTTTATGCTGGTTTTGAGGATGGAGACACTGTTAAGTTCTGCAAACTAAATTAGACAAAGACCATTTTAGTTTCAGTTGGTTAAAATCAGAGAGGACAAAAAGAAGGGAGTTGCAGTGGTCAAGCCGGGAAGCGACAGACTGTGAACCAGTATGGCAGCGGTATGAGGTGTGAGGGAGAGACAGAGGCGGTTGATGCTGCAAAGGTGGAAGTAGGCCGACTGTGTTGTTATTCATGTGGGAAGTAAAGGAGAGTTTGCTGTCGAGGACGACACCCAGACTCTTAACCTGAGGGGAGGGAGAGAGAGAGGAAGGGTCAAGAGAAATTGTAAAACTGTTGTAACAGTAAAAGTGAATATGATATTTATAGTATGTAAATGATAAAAACAAGGGACTCAGGACAGAACCCTGGGTCACACCTGTGGTGACTGGGAGTGAATATCACTGCATCTGCTTTTAGTTTCTCTAAACTGGCAACTTCTTGATGCATTAATGTTTGTTGGAGACTTGTATTGATCAAACTGTATTTTGTTGGTCTTTATATTTACATGTATTGTAGTTTTTAAATTGACATACAAATGAAATATGTACTTAAAAAGTGTAATTATGGTGGTAATGACATTTCTTTGACACAACTGAGGTCTGTGAGATGGGTTTTAATTATTTGCTATAACTCTAACAGTTCCTTTATATCCTGAAAATTTATGTGAACATATTAGCAATTGAAACCTGAAATCTGAGGGTCCGTTCATCCCACTAACCAGGGATGGAGTTTAGTAAGTTTTTCCAAACTAGTTTATAGTTTCTATGTTTTTAGTCTGACAAGTGAAGATATACAGTAAACACATTATGTTTAGTTGTGTAAACCTGTTGGAAGTGAAGTGGTAAATAAAGTGCAGACATTCTTGATTCTATTTTTACTGTTCCTTTGCTTTTACTCGTCCTCCCTCCCCACCTGTGTTTCACATCTTGATGTTAATGTTAAATGGCTTTGTTCAAACTTCTCAGTTTCAGCTTCACTGCAACACCGTCTCAGCAGGAAGAGCTGAGAAGCAGAAGATGGAGAACGGAAAGAAAGTTTTGTTTGTCATTGCTGCACCCTGTAGGTAACCAGTGCTGATAAAAATACTTCAGTAAATGTTGTTTTCTTCCTCTGAATCCACATTTATGTACCAGCAGCAACCAGTCAGAATTTTACTGCCACTTGATTCGTTCATCAAACTTTCACTGTAACTTGTTTTCTGTGTTGTCAAAAAACTGGATTTAGTAAAAGCTGCAGTGTTGCTGAGATGAAGATGGCAGACGGGGTAGAAGTACACAAAATGAATTACTCGTATAAAAAGCAAACTGCAACTTCTTTACTCAAGTTAAAGTAATAAAAACAAAAGTATTTGACAAAGAAAATTATGTATGTTTAAACCTACTGGATTTGATCCTGTTGAATTTGCAATTTTAGTTCAGATTCGTTCAAACTGTCAAAGGTGATAATTATGAGAAACATATGAAGGATGACAATTTATTTGAATTTTGACTTTTTTTACTCAGAATTCTAACTCTAAACTCAGGATTCTTATTTTTTTTAATATTCATTATTCAAAGAACTTTATTAAACCCATATGGAAATTGTGTTGTCTTGTTACAGCTGCTCTCTGCGGGAAAAGTAAAAAACAAAGGAAAAGCACCTCAACCAAACCAAAGAGAAAAACCACATGGACAAATGAACAATCTACTGAAATGCAACTAAAAACAAAATATGATAGATAATAATTGACCTTAAAATAAAATAATAAACAATTGTCCATTTTGACCATTCAGTCCCCTCCTGTTTACAAGAGGGGGACGAGTTGAACAGTTTAAGTCTCCTGTGTTGTTCTGTGATCAGTCTCTGGCTGAAAGTGCTCCTCTGTGCAGCCAGCACACAGTGGACTGGGTGGGAGGGATTGTCCAGGACTGAGAGGAGTTCGGACAACATTCTCCTCTCAGCCACAACATGCAGAGGGTCCAGATCCTCCCCCAGAACAGAAGCAGACCTCCTTATCAGTATATTCAGTCTGTTACCATCTGCCACCCTCATACTGCTGCCTCAGCAAACCACAGCATAGAAGATGGAGCTGGCTACCACAGACTCAGAACATCCAGAGCAAGGTGCTGCAGATGTTGAAGGACATTAGTCTCCTAGAAAATACAGCTGCTCTGTGTTTTCCTTTAGATTGATGCTTCATTAACTGACTGGTCCAGTTTATTGTCCAGGTGGACACCCAAGTATTTGTACTCTGACATTTCTACTAATCATAAACTTGTTAACTTCCTGTTCGTTTTGCCATTATTATTATTAAGGGTCAACATAAGCAGCACTTAGCATCATTAGCGTGTCTTCACTCCGCTTTGCTAAAACACCGGTGCGGCTCATAAGGACGCTGTCACAGCCGGTCAGTGACGTTGTTACTGAGAAAATACGTACGTGAATCACATCATTGGCTGAAGCGGACAGTCACTCACTGAATCACTGAAAAATTCCAGAATAAATTGTTGTGTTTTTATTTTCAAATCAGGTTGATTGTTTCTTTGTGGACCGAGCAGATTTTATGTGCGCGGAGACAGTGTCAGCAGTGCGCAATTGCGCACGCGCGCAGTTTAGCGGGAATATTGCTTCCACCGCCAAAAGTCAAAGAACATGATCCTGACAGACCCCCAGGCTTGTCCAGGTTGGTCTAGATCCGGGGTAGTAAGTGGATGAGGGCGTCCTCCACTCCCAGCTGAGGCGGATAAGCAAACTGGAGGGGGTCCAGAGATGTCACAACATCCCTGCAGGGCATTTGTGGCCCCCTCAGACCATCTTTTCACGACAAACTAGATACTCAATAAAACTAAAAAATACAAAAAAAGAATAAATTAAAACAAATCCCCCAAGAAGGAAAGAAACTGCAACAGACTGCGTCTGTTCCCGCGGATTAACCATTACCTAGTTATTACTTTGGCTTATTTTTTTACCTTTGCTACATGTAAAAGGAGTTGGTGGTTTAAAAACCTTTTCAGGGAATGAGGACACTTCTGCAGACAAACAGTGAAAACATTTAACACCACACTGTGTTTCCCCACAGTGATCAGGTTTCAGTGCAGCTCTTTCGCCTCCTGGTGGCCACACAGTTTATGACAAGGCTGGTGTTAAGCGTTTAGAACAGCCTCCTGCAGGATCTCAGCGTTTCTAAGCACAAAAACATTTATGAATTGGTAGAAATGTAACACATAATAAGTTGTTAGCACATATAAGGACATTTTAGTGTCAGATTGTAACGGGTTAGTTTTTAGGGTTGGACCCAATAAGGTGCTTGACACAACTTCTCAGTTTTAACCAAGTTTATTAAAGAATGTTGTTGGCAAAGCAGGATGGTGATGTGGTTGCCCTCCGACTCGCTAGGTGGCGCTGATCTCCAGTCTATGAGGGAGGACACACATACTACTACTTAATACTGACTTATGGGAAATGGAGTCTAAAACAAAGGCAGGACTTACTAGAGTGCGTGGGGAGACAAGCTGAGTTTAGCAGTTTGACAACGTTATTGTGCCGGAGGATTTTAGCAGAGAAAGGAAAAAGTCACCGGCCCCACCAAGTTCTCGTGTCCTGGATCAGGCCTTACTTTTACAGGCGCAGACTGTTAGCTGAGGAGCCTGTGAGTGGATTGTGGGAAAATTGGTCTGAAGCAAATTGGAGAAAGGATTCTTTGTTTCAGTCATTTGTCAAAAAGAAAAGTCCCTTTGTCACATTGTGAGGGTTGGATGCTTCACCTGTGATGATAACAAAGTGCATATTTTGAGTTTTTGGACTGTTGATGAGGAAAAAGCTTACAGCACCTGGTATTCCCAGGCGGTCTCCCATCCAAGTACTAACCAGGCCCGACCCTGCTTAGCTTCCGAGATCGGACGAGATCGGGCGTGTTCAGGGTGGTATGGCCGTAAGCCACAAGAAAGTTGGTAAACGGGCCTTTTGACAAGGAGGTGGTCGACAATCTCTGGCTCTTCTCAGAGGTCACATCGCTCTCGATGTGAGCAAATGAAGCACGGGGGGCATCTAATAAACAGCGGCGTCTTGGAGAGGCGGCCCCCAGCAGCAAAGTGCTTCCACAGTCCTAGTCTGCTCTCAGCTGGTTGCTGCTCTGCTCTTTCGAACAACGGATCACAGCAGATCAGGAGAAGCAGTTACTAAGTATTTCCGCCTCCTCTTTAGCCACCCTCCAGTCAGTAGCTCCTCAGGCGAGCACCCAGGTGGTCTATGGTTGAAACTGAGCCAATTGGATGGGATGCTGGTGATGATGTGCTTCTATAAAATGTGTTTTTGCTCATTGAGCTGTGGCTTACGGCCATACCACCCTGAACACGCCCGATCTCGTCCGATCTCGGAAGCTAAGCAGGGTCGGGCCTGGTTAGTACTTGGATGGGAGACCGCCTGGGAATACCAGGTGCTGTAAGCTTTTTTTTCCCCCCAGTTTTCTCTTACAGACAGTAGAGGGCGCTGCTGCTGCTGCTTCACTGTAGACAGACTGTTTAAAAGCAAGGAGTGGACGGGGGAGCTGTGTGAAGAACCTCTGGCAGAAACTTCCTCTCACGTCATGTTCACATTATCTTTCATTATGGGTTTGTTCGGTAAAGGCAGCAAAATGTTCCCTCCCAACGTTTGACCGATGTAAATCCTAAGATTTTTACTCCTGTAACAAAGTCTACACATCGTTTGAAGTTGCAAGAACATGGAGGCAGATATTTGCCCCAGAAGTGCAGCTGTCAACCACAATTCGCCACTGTCCTCCTTTAACACACCTTTCACTGTCAGGTGTGTAATAGAAGTTGGTGCTCCGCTCACTGCCAAAGAGGAAAGTGGAGGAAAACCTGGGCAAGAGTGTCAAGACACCATTTTAAGGTCCGTCCAGAGACGCAGAAAGAAAATCACAATGACCATCAGCACAGCTGCATTTTGCGAGACGGTTGGGCCCAAAGTAGAATCAGAGGTGCGAGGGCCATCCTTCGGCGGGAGAGCGTGCACCGGGTGCTTGTATGTCTCCGATGGGGTGAATCAAACATGGACATGGAAAACATTCAACGTGATGAAGGCTGGAAAGTCACAGTGATTAGCAGACAACCTGACAGTTTGCTGAGGAACTGAGGAGGTAAATAAGCAAAGTGATGAGAGCAGGTGAAACTGATTACCGGTGATTAGTAAAGCGGAAACAATGCTACGGGACCAGGAAACAGGAAGTGGCTGCAAAATAAAAGTCATAAAGAGGAAGTGAAGTTGGGATCCTGACACAAATGTCTCACTGTGCTGTATATTCCAACATTTCTAACTTCTTTTACATTTTTTATTATTAACAGGATTTACACTCATTGGTATAGAATAATAAATTCAGCAACACACTCACATTTATACATATGTACCACTTGTTGCTAAACCCACTTGTTTTGTTTGATTATGCTTTAAAATGTAAAGTACACTCTGATATTTCTCTTTTTTTCTCCTGTAAAACGATGAGTATTTGTTCAGATTCAAGTCTTTAGTATTCGAGTGTATCTTTAGCTGTATCCATAAGTTCATATATAACAGTGTCCAAATTCCAGTCTCAGGTCCTCAGTCCTCCAGAATAGGAGTGTACCTGGATCACAGAGCAGGTATTCTGTCCTTCTACAGTGTCTCTGAAACCATGACTCTCCTCCACAGAGTCCAGACCACATTCACTCAGCCTCTACATTTTGGACTTTATCTTTTAGGCTTTGAATCCACTGCTGAGTTGTGTAAACTTCCATCAAGTCGTCGTCATTAAAAGACAGTTTGTTGAAATGAGAGACACCACAGAGATCAGCCAATCAAACATCACAAGTTTTTCATTTAGTATATTTGTTCCTTTAGTTTCTTAGTTTTTCATTTATTTCCTGTTTCTGTGGAGCCACTGAGGACATCACTGCTCATGATGAGTTTTGTTTAATCCTTGTGTAATGTTCATATTTTCGTTAAACATCCAAACAAACAGAGCAATAAAACACACTGAGACTACGATCAGGTGACTGACGTGTCCTGTTAATGTCTCCATATATTCTCCTACACTGTCAAAAATGGAAAGACTGTGTGTAAAAGGCTAAAAAATATGTTGTGAAAATCCTCCAATTAATGAACAGTTTTGTAAAAGGCAGCACATGAAGATTTTGGCCAGTGTTTCCATTTCTTCCACACTGTTCAGACTCTGATTCACTATGAGGATCTAAAAAATTCACAACACTGAGTGTCTCACTGTTGTTCAGGGACTATATGAACAAAGTACATGAGGTACTGCAACAGTTATGCTCTAAGGAGACGACTTGCAGATTTCAGCAGATGTCGCCATTTTAACTGTGTCAACACATTTGCTTCATATTAATTCAAAGCTTCAGTAGAACAAAGTAAATTATGAGAAAAAAGCCAGAATTCTGAAACAAAAGTCACATTCAAAAACATATTTATAGTGACTCTAATTGTCTTCTGCACAAAGTAACATTTCTAGTAATGAATAAAAGAATATAAGTGTTATAGAGACGTGTTAATACACAGAAACAACAGCAGGTAAAGGTGGAGCTGATATAATGTCTTTATGTACTGACAGCTGCTTCAGCCATTACAACACATCATGATCAGTACCTAAAATAACATCAAATGGAAATACTCCAGTAAAGTACAAGTACCTCGAAATTGTACTCAAGTCCAGAACTTGAGTAAATGGACTTAGTTCCTTTACTTAGCTGTATATGAGGCAGTTACCTGCAGCTCAGGTGCTCCTTGTCAGCTCCAGAAAATAGAAGCTTAGAACCTCAGAACAGCTGCTCTCCACCACATGCTCATTGTGAGGGAAATTTGATAATCTAGTAAGACATCCTGTCTCTGGCTCCACAAAGAAGTGTGTTAGCTAGGCACCAACCATAAAACTACCCACATCTGAACATTTGCTTCCCAGCAGGAACCAGTACAGATGATCAAGTGACAAGAACTTGCTAATTAGACTCCGGACCACATTGTATGAAGGTTGATTTGCATTGACTCATCTCTTACTGGGATTACTGTTGTATGCAGCGCAGTGAAATCTGAGGAATCATAGCACTAAAGAACAGGCTACGAGAGAAATAGTACTTGGTACTAAGAGAAGTAAGCGCCTGGCCTGGGCACAGTTTACCAACTAAATTATTACCATCGTGTGGAGAAAGTTACAGTTTAAACAGAAAAGGACAGCACAGAGCAAGTCTTTGTCCAAAATGTTCTAACACTAATCTGTCTTGTCTGAGTTTTATAAGGTGATTCCATGTCTGGACTCTGCTCCTCCACTCCTTCCCCCACCATGTCCAGAGTCATGACCAGCCAAAGAACTTGTGGCAAAGAACAAGAAAGGGGACGTGGCAAAGGAAGAAGACATCAATGTGTCCAAGAACCTTGTTTTCAGTGTGGTGAGAAAGGACACTGGGCAGGGAGCAGATCCCAGAACAGGCGACACCAATACAGGAGCATATGTCAGATCAGGTGACCCCCACCCACACACTCAGGAACAGAATCCAGGTAGGACCCGTAAACTTTTAATTCTAAGCTTTTCCCAGAGCTTTGCTATTTTAGTTTTAAAATCATGATGTGATCTTAAAGTTGATTCAGGAGCCACAAGCTCTATTCTAACTCATTCAGCCAGTGGTAGATCATATTTCACAATAGGTGATAGTGTTTTTAGAAAAATCACTCTTCTTCTTTCCTTTCGGCTGCTCCTTTCAGGGTCGCCACAGCGAATCATGTGCCTCCATCTAACTCTATCCTCTGCATCCTCTTCACTCACACCAACTAACTTCATGTCCTCCCTCACTACATCCATAAATCTCCTCTTTGGTCTTCCTCTAGACCTCCTGCCTGGCAGCTCCAACCTCAGCATCCTTCTACCGATATATTCACAGTTTCTCCTCTGAACATGTCCAAACCACCTCAATCTGGCCTCTCTGACTTTATCTCCAAAACATCTAACATGATCTGTCCCTCTGATGTACTCATTCCTGATCCTGTCCATCCTCGTCACTCCCAAAGAGAACCTCAACATCTTAAGCTCTGCTACCTCCAGCTCTGCCTCCTGTCTTTTCTTCAGTGCCACTGTCTCTAAGCCGAACAACATCGCTGGTCTCACCACCGTCTTGAACATCTTTCCTTTCATTCTCCCTGATACTCTTTTATCACACAACACACCTGACACTTTTCTCCACCCGTTCCAACCTGCCTGCACTCGCCTCTTCACCTCTTTTCCACACTCACCGTTGCTCTGAACCGTTGACCCTAAGTACTTAAAGTCCTGCACCTTCTTCACCTCTGCTCCCTGTAACCTCACCATTCCACCTGGGTCCCTCTCATTGACACACATGTATTCTGTCTTGCTGCGGCTAAGCTTCATTCCTCTGTTTTCCAGAGCAGACCTCCACCTCTCTAGATTTTCCTCCACCTGCTCCCTGCTCTCACTACAAATAACAATGTCATCTGCAAACATCATAGTCCAGGGAGATTCTTGTCTAACCTCATCTGTCAGTCTGTCCATCACCAGAGCAAACAAGAAGGGCTCAAAGCCGATCCTTGATGCAGACCCACCTCCACCTTGAACTCCTCTGTCACACCTACAGCACCTCACCACTGTCTTACAGCTCTCATACATGTCCTGCACCACTCTAACATACTTCTCTGCCACTCCAGACGTCCTCATACAATACCACAGCTCCTCTCTCGGCACCCTGTCATACGCTTTTCTAAATCTACGAAGACACAATGCAACTCCCTATGACCTCTCTGTACTTCTCCATCAGCGTCCTCAAAGCAAATACTGCATCTGTTGTACTCTTTCTAGGCAATTCGCATGTTTGATTTGGCATGTGTTTTACGTCGGATGCCCTTCCTGCCACAACCCTCTGCATTTATCCAGACTTGGGACTGGCACAAGAAGACACTGGCTTGTGCCCCCTTGCGGTTGCATTTTTTAGAAAAATCACTCTGTTCCTCTCAAATGCAGATAGTTTATATAATTCACAATGTGCATATGAGTGGGAACTTGTTGATAACACTTATGTTAAAGAACAGCTTACAGACACGCGCACACAGCAAACATTCAGAAACCTTTAGGCATCATCATACACTGCAAAGCACATGTACACGTGGGGCCAGAAGGACAATATAAAAGACGGTGGTAGGTAGATAATGGGAAACTGGACAAAGCCTGTTGCGGTTGTCTCTGTCTCACTCTCCTCAACACAGGAAAAACTATTTATGCCAGACACTCCACATGTCTGATTGGCAAAACCTTTGACTGGAGTTGCAAAATCTGGGCCCATGGTTGCAAAACATGGTGTTTCTCCAGGAAGTCCAACCAACAGCATCAGATCCTAGGATGGAATACAGCAGGAAAAGTGATGCACATCGTACGCAATCAGTTGCACAAGCTTGTAGAATTGAGTTCATTGATAGCGATGACACCACACATGCTGCAGCCTTTACCATGATAGGAACTAGTTTACCACTCAAGCAAATTCCAAAATCTTTGGGCAGCCCATAAGTATGACATAGGTCTTATGAAAGATGCAGGGCCTCTGATAGTCCATCCAAAATCAGAGTACAGGCCATGTCAAAACCAATACAGGAAGCCATCAATGGCATGAAGCCTGTGTTTGATCCTGTTAACAGCAGCTGTAATAATTTCATGTGAGAATTCTCTAGTGCGTGTTACCATATTGTTTTTAAAGTAAGAGACCAACCAAGTGAGTGGTGCTTCCTTCAAATTCACAGGAGGTGAATGCAGCCATACACCCAGAGTGCTAAAAATCATTCTTCCTAGAATCAAATTTGACCAATTTTGGTGTTTGCTACAGTACTTAGATGATTTGATAATTTCTATTTGTCCATTTGAAGAAGCATGCAAAAAATGCACACACACTGAGCTGCACTTTATTTCCTTGTTCCCTCCCCTTTAGATCTACACTTTGAAAATGGGTGTAACCAGGAAGTGCAGGAACTTAATCTGTTCATGAAATCACTGAACATAAGTTATTAACAAACTGCTTTAACTTCTGAACAAAGTAAAGATGTAGATAATAAACTACTATAATAAACTATTATTTCTCCAAGAATCAATCAATTATTTCTCAAGTCTTCATTCCAGGATCTTGTTCAAAGTTGGTGGAGAAAATATGAAAGTTCTATGAGATGATAACTGAGGCAGTTTTCATCCTGTAACACTACAAACTCCAGTAGAGACAGTGGAACATTTGAACTTGCTGAATGTGCATAAAATATTATGTTGATGAAAAAAAAAACACTCTTACTCTTATTTTATTGCCTTTTTTAAATATAGCTCACACAAAGCTGCAGAGACAAATTCTGACCAAGGAAAGTGACCTTTAACCTGTGTCCAGGAGGAGTGAGATGGGAGATATCCTCCCTTTCTATACATGTTTAGTTCTCCAGGACTCTAACATTTAACCTTCTCAACATGAACAAAAACTCTCCTGGGACATGTAAATGCACATGGACACAAAACTCCTACATTTATAGCAGTAAATTATCCTCACACTTCTCCAAGCAGAAACGACAGAACTCCTGATCAGATCCAACTCAGGTTGAACCCGGGAGATACTGATATGAGTGATAAACTCTCTCTCTACACCACCTGCCTTGATGTAAATCTGAAGAGTCTCTTTCTTTTGGCCCAATCTGTATGAACTAATGTCACAGGTTTCCTTAAACTTAAATAAGTTTACATAAGTGATTTAATGATGTTTGACCCAAGTCTGGTTAAAATCCAATGGAAATTCTTACTGCTAATAATTAGCTGTAAAAAATAGTAAATCATAATGGAACCAAAGTGCCACCAAATGGTAAAGATGCTCATTACATCTGTGTAGCATCTTACACTGATCAAGCTCAACATTATGACCATGTGCAGTTTAATATAATCCAATACATTAGTTCTGCCATGAAGTCTACATTCACAAGGTTATAATTTATCAGTTCTTAGCTTGAAACTGTCAGGTGATAATTCTACTATTGTTTCTACTACTGTTTATTATTAAGGTTTTTTAAATAGGGCCAATGGGACCTGGTGCTTCAATAAGCAGAGCATCAGGAATAGGAGTGTAGGAGTGTAGCTGGATCACAGAGCAGGTATTCTGTCCTTCTACAGTGTCTCTGAAACCATGACTCTCCTCCACAGAGTCCAGACCACATTCACTCAGCCTCTACATGCTGGACTTTTAGGTCTTGGATCCACTGCTGAGTTCAGTAAAATCAATTAATGGAAAAATTGATGTAAAATCCAGTGGATTAAATTGTATATTCTAGTTAGTTTTTTGGAAGGTTTTCACTGATGTTTAAACCAGAGACACCACACATCACCTGTCAATCATGGTGGTATTTTAACATCTAATTTATTGTTCTAATAATGGTTTGAGTTTGTGTAGGTTTTTACCTGTGACTTCTGCAGCGGTAGATGACTTCACTGCTGATGATATGTTTTTTTCTCTAGGTGAAAAGTTTATTTACTCTGTGATATAAATGTGTAATAACATTTCTAGGCTACTGTTTCTCTTCTGCCGCATGAGTAGAAGTCATCAGATTTTGTCATTGATTTTTTGAAACTATGAAAATATAACTGAACCAGTTTTCAGTCTGAAATCTTTGTTCTATAAAGTCTGAAAATTCTTCCCTATTGCTGCTGCTTTCAAACACAGTGAGCTCCTCCCTACTAACAGATTTTTCTTTGTTCCTTCCTCCTTCACAGATCTGTCAGTGTAAGAATGTGTGTAAACAACATGGAGGTACATGCCAGAGCTGGTAAAACCTATTGACTGCATCATGGGAACAAGAGCAAAGATCAGTTTTCCTTCAGGGCACAGAGCTTGTTGTTCTTCGACCAAAAGTGAAACTATTCAACAATCGCAGTCGGGGGAAAATGGCAAAGCAAGGAAACCAACTGGACCAAGAAAAATTCTCCTGTTCGATCTGTTTAGAGGAACTGAAGGATCCAGTGACTATTCCCTGTGGACACAGTTACTGTCTGAACTGTATTAAAACCCACTGGGATGAAGAAGATGGAAAGAAACTCCACAGCTGTCCTCAGTGTAGACAGAATTTCACACTGAGACCTGTCCTGGTGAAAAACACCATGTTGGCTGAATTAGTGAAAGAGCTGAAGAAACCTGAGGTTCCAGTTGCTCCTGCTGATCACTGCTATGCTGGACTTGAAGATGTGGCCTGTGATTTCTGTACTGGGAGAAAACTGAAAGCTGTTAAGTCCTGTCTAGTTTGTCTGGTCTCTTACTGTGAGAAACACCTGCAGCCTCATTATGATGTAGCACAGTTAAAAAAGCACAAGCTGGTGGAGCCCTCCAAGAACCTCCAGGAGAACATCTGCTCTCGTCACGATGAGGTGATGAAGATGTTCTGCCGTACTGATCAGCAGTGTATCTATCTCTGCTCTGTGGATGAACATAAAGGCCACGACACAGTCTCAGCTGCAGCAGAAAGGACTGAGAGGCAGAGAGAGCTCGAGCGGAGTCGACAACAAATCCAGCAGAGAATCCAGGACAGAGAGAAAGATGTGAAGGTGCTTCAACAGGAGGTGGAGGCTCTCAATCGCTCTGCTGAGAAAACAGTGGAGGACAGTGAGAAGATCTTCACTGAGCTGATCCGTCTCATTGAGAAAAGAAGCTCTGAGGTGAAGCAGCAGATCAGAACCAAGCAGGAAACTGAAGTGAGTCGAGTCAAAGAGCTTCAGGAGAAGCTGGAGCAGGAGATCACTGAGCTGAAGAGGAAAGATGCTGAGCTGGAGCAGCTCTCACACACAGAGGATCACAACCAGTTTCTACACAACTACCCCTCACTGTCACAACTCAGTGAATCTACACATACATCCAGCATCAACATCCGTCCTCTGAGATACTTTGAGGATGTGACAGCAGCTGTGTCAGAGCTCAGAGATCAACTACAGGACATTCTGAGACAGACATGGACAAACATCTCATCATTAGTGACTCAAGTGGATGTTTTACTGTTAGATCCAAAAGCAGAACCAGAGACCAGAGCTGGATTCTTAAAATATTCATGTGAAATCACACTGGATCCAAACACAGCAAATGATTTTCTGTTATTATCTGAGGGAAACAGAAAAGCAACAGTAGTGAGTCAAAAACAATCTTATTCTAGTCACAGAGACAGATTCACATTTTTCTGTCAGGTCCTGAGCAGAGAGAGTCTGACTGGACGTTGTTACTGGGAGGTGGAGTGGAGAGGGACAGGAGTTGATGTAGCAGTCGCATACAAGAACATCAGCAGAAGTGCGAACGGTGAAGGATGTGATTTTGGTAACAATGACAAATCTTGGGCACTAACGTGTTTCCAAAAAAAATTTGAATTTTGGTTCAAGAAAATTAAAACTCCAGTCTCAGGTCCTCAGTCCTCCAGAATAGGAGTGTACCTGGATCACAGAGCAGGTATTCTGTCCTTCTACAGTGTCTCTGAAACCATGACTCTCCTCCACAGAGTCCAGACCACATTCACTCAGCCTCTCTATGCTGGACTTTTCCTTTTTGACTGTGGATCCACTGCTGAGTTGTGTAAACTCCCATCAAGTCGTCATCATTCAAAAGACAGTTTGTTGAAATGAGAGAGACACCACAGAGATCAGCCAATCAAACATCACAAGTTTTTCATTTAGTATATTTGTTCTTTTAGTTTCTTAGTTTTTAGTTTATTTCCTGTTTCTGTGGAGCCACTGAGGACATCACTGCTCATGATGAGTTTTGTTTAATCCTTGTGTAATGTTCATATTTTGGTTAAACATCCTCTGTTCACAGGTCAAACAGACCAAGAGCATTGATGTGGGTTTAAGACGACTCGGCTACAAAAATGTCTATGAAACACTGAGCAGATGGAAACTTCAGCTCATTGACAAACTATTTAGACACATGTGGTTTAAAATGGACATTTAGATCTGTTTAGTAACATGGATCAAAAGTTGCTGTTGGTTAACAGCATTTCAATCAAGACATTGTGCAAAAAAAGCATCTTTATTTTGAAGAAATTATTGTAAAATCATAATTAATAAGTAGATCTTTGATTATTTTGACATAGTTGAACAAACTGGGTGTGTTTATGAAGTGAATCTGCATGAAATCACTGAACATAAGTTATTAACAAACTGCTTTAATGTCTGAACAAAGTAAAGCTTTACATAATAAACTACTATAATAATCTCTAGTGCGTGTTACCATATTGTTTTTTAAAGTAAGAGACCAACCAAGTGAGTGGTGCTTCCTTCAAATTCACAGGAGGTGAATGCAGCCATACACCCCAGAGTGCTAAAAATCATTCTTCCTAGAATCAAATTTGACCAATTTTGGTGTTTGCTACAGTACTTAGATGATTTGATAATTTCTATTTGTCCATTTGAAGAAGCATGCAAAAAATGCACACACACTGAGCTGCACTTTATTTCCTTGTTCCTCCCTTTAGATCTACACTTTGAAAATGGGTGTAACCAGGAAGTGCAGGAACTTAATCTGTTCATGAAATCACTGAACATAAGTTATTAACAAACTGCTTTAACTTCTGAACAAAGTAAAGATGTAGATAATAAACTACTATAATAAACTATTATTTCTCAAGTCTTCTTTCCAGGATCTTGTTCAAAGTTGGTGGAGAAAATGTGAAAGTTCTATGAGACGATAACTGAGGCAGTTTTCATCCTGTAACACTACAAACTCCAGTAGAGACAGTGGAACATTTGAAATTGCTGAATGTGCATAAAATATTATGTTGATGAAAAAAAACACTCTTACTCTTATTTTACTGCCTTTTTTAAATATAGCTCACACAAAGCTGCAGAGACAAATTCTGACCAAGGAAAGTGACCTTTAACCTGTCTCCAGGAGGAGTGAGATGGGAGATATCCTCCCTTTCTATACATGTTTTGTTCTCCAGGACTCTAACATTTAACCTTCTCAACATGAACAAAAACTCTCCTGGGACATGTAAATGCACATGGACACAAAACTCCTACATTTATAGCAGTAAATTATCCTCACACTTCTCCAAGCAGAAACGACAGAACTCCTGATCAGATCCAACTCAGGTTGAACCCGGGAGATACTGATATGAGTGATAAACTCTCTCTCTACACCACCTGCCTTGATGTAAATCTGAAGAGTCTCTTTCTTTTGGCCCAATCTGTATGAACCACAGCAGTTTGCTGCCTCAGCAAACTAGGCTGTATTTCCTAGAAAAAAAACTCTGTGTTTTTCTTTAGATTGATGTTTACACGGTGAAGAGAAAGGGGGATAGGACTGTCCCTGGGGAGCACCTGTGCTGCAGGTAACAGTGTCAGATGCACAGTTTTGCAGGCGGACGTACTGGGATCGGTCAGAGAGGAAGTCCAACATCCAGGCAACCACGGGGGTGTCAACGAGCATGTTCTTTCATTTCTCCCCCAGCAGAACAGGCTGATTGTGTTAAAGGCACAAAAGTCAAAGAACATGATCCTGACAGACCCCCAGGCTTGTCCAGGTTGGTGTAGATCCGGGGTAGTAAGTGGATGAGGGCGTCCTCCACTCCCAGCTGAGGCGGATAAGCAAACTGGAGGGGGTCCAGAGATGTCACAACATCCCTGCAGGGCATTTGTGGCCCCCTCAGACCATCTTTTCACGACAAACTAGATACTCAATAAAAGTAAAATATACAAAAAAGAATAAATTAAAACAAATCCCCCAAGAAGGAGAGAAACTGCAACAGGCTGCGTCTGTTCCCGCGGATTAACCATTACCTAGTTATTACTTTGGCTTATTTTTTTACCTTTGCTACATGTAAAAGGAGTTGGTGGTTTAAAAACCATTTCAGGGAATGAGGACACTTCTGCAGACAAACAGTGAAAACATTTAACACCACACTGTGTTTCCCCACAGTGATCAGGTTTCAGTGCAGCTCTTTCGCCTCCTGGTGGCCACACAGTTTATGACAAGGCTGGTGTTAAGCGTTTAGAACAGCCTCCTGCAGGATCTCAGCGTTTCTAAGCACAAAAACATTTATTCATTGGTAGAAATGTAACACATAATAAGTTGTTAGCAGATATAAGGACATTTTAGTGTCAGATTGTAACGGGTTAGTTTTTAGGGTTGGACCCAATAAGGTGCTTGACACAACTTCTCAGTTTTAATTAAGTTTATTAAAGAATGTTGTTGGCAAAGCAGGATGGTGATGTGGTTGCCCTCCGACTCGCTAGGTGGCGCTGATCTCCAGTCTATGAGGGAGGACACACATACTACTACTTAATACTGACTTATGGGAAATGGAGTCTAAAACAAAGGCAGGACTTACTAGAGTGCGTGGGGAGACGAGCTGAGTTTAGCGGTTTGACAACGTTATTGTGCCGGAGGATTTTAGCAGAGAAAGGAAAAAGTCACCGGCCCCACCAAGTTCTCGGGTCCTGGATCAGGCCTTACTTTTACAGGCGCAGACTGTTAGCTGAGGAGCCTGTGAGTGGATTGTGGGAAAATTGGTCTGAAGCAAATTGGAGAAGGGATTCTTTGTTTCAGTCATTTGTCAAAAAGAAAAGTCCCTTTGTCACATTGTGAGGGTTGGATGCTTCACCTGTGATGATAACAAAGTGCATATTTTGAGTTTTTGGACTGTTGATGAGGAAAAAGCTTACAGCACCTGGTATTCCCAGGCGGTCTCCCATCCAAGTACTAACCAGGCCCGACCCTGCTTAGCTTCCGAGATCGGACGAGATCGGGCGTGTTCAGGGTGGTATGGCCGTAAGCCACAAGAAAGTTGGTAAACGGGCCTTTTGAGAAGGAGGTGGTCGACGATCTCTGGCTCTTGTCAGAGGTCACATCGCTCTCGATGTGAGCAAATGAAGCACGGGGGGCATCAAATAAGAGAGGCGGCCCCCAGCAGGAAAGTGCTTCCACAGTCCTAGTCTGCTCTCAGCTGGTTGCTGCTCTGCTCTTTCTAACAACGGATCACAGCAGATCAGGAAGAGCAGTTACTAAGTATTTCCGCCTCCTCTTTAGCCACCCTCCAGTCAGTAGCTCCTTAGGCGACCACCCAGGTGGTCTATGGTTAAAACTGAGCCAGTTGGATGGGATGCTGGTGATGATGTGCTTGTATAAAATGTGTGTTTGTGCACTGAGCTGTGGCTTATGGCCATACCACCCTGAACACGCCCGATCTCGTCCGATCTCGGAAGCTAAGCAGGGTCGAGCCTGGTTAGTACTTGGATGGTGCTGTAAGCCAGGAAAACCTGTGCAAGAGTGTCAAGACACCATTTTAAGGTCCGTCCAGAGACGCAGAAAGAAAATCACAATGACCATCAGCAGAGCTGCATTTTGCGAGGCGGTTGGGCCCAAAGTAGAATCAGAGGTGCGAGGGCCATTCTTCGGCGGGAGAGTGTGCACCGGGTGCTTGTATGTCTCCGATGGGGTGAATCAAACATGGACATGGAAAACATTCAACGTGATGAAGGCTGGAAAGTCACAGTGATTAGCAGACAACCTGACAGTTTGCTGAGGGAACTGAGGAGGTAAATAAGCAAAGTGATGAGAGCAGGTGAAACTGATTACCGGTGATTAGTAAAGCGGAAACAATGCTACGGGACCAGGAAACAGGAAGTGGCTGCAAAATAAAAGTCATAAAGAGGAAGTGAAGTTGGGGATCCTGACAAAATAAAAAAAGTGGTCAGTGTGGGTTAACTGCTATAACGGCTATTTAATAAAAACAAATCAATATTAATATCCTAAAATTAAAAAGGAAAAGAAAAAGACAAATAGTCAAACTACAGCCGGGAGACCAACCACCCCCTGGCAGGGGGCTGGGAGTATCCTAAATGTGAAGTAACCACACAACAAACCACACAAACACTAAACTTGCAGTATAACAGTGAGCCAACTCCCAATATACCAACCACAACCATAGGTGGAGGCAGCAACCTGCTGCAGTACCAGAAACAAAAGAAGAGTTCAAACTTAACCAAATCCAAAAACAACCTAACAAATTAAAACCACAATGTACAACAATACTAAAATAAACTGCAGTCAGTGCTCTGCCTGCAAACAAGCAAAGCACTGTTACAACATGTGTGAGGAGATAAACATACATTTTAGATATTTATATAAACTCAAACACCTTACACCAGGTGATAAGACTGCTCAACTCGTTAACTAACAAAAGTTATGGCAGAACCACTTCAAATATTATAAAACAGTACCTCAGTGCATCTAAGCACCTGCTTCTGCTACATACATTTAAATACAAAATGTAACTTACTAAAACCACAAGCAGAGGCAGATGATTCAGATTCACTGTTTTCTACTGAGAAAAGTGGGATTTTGCATTATTCAGAACACTTTTGCAAAAACATGTTTCATGCTGGTTAAAGAAAACACAACAAAAGAGACGTTTGGATGTTCTTCACAATGTTCTTAACCCAGTTACAATGTTACTTTTTCCAGATGGTTCTGCTTTACACAAGCCCACCACTGGAGAGAACCAAGAAGATTTTGCTGTTGTTACATAATGTGATGTTTATCATATTATTCAGCTCAAGATGCTGAATTTGAGAATAAAGGACATGAGAATAAGGGAAAAAATAAATAATACAATTGTTTGGGAAATCTCTACATTTGGGAGAATGACATGTTGCAGTATTGCCAGACGTTGTCTTCTGCTTTGTTTCAAATACATTAGCAGGTGAAGGACATTCTTCAAGCCGTGAAGAAGGAAAGCAACAGTGAGAACAACACCATGGAGGACAGAATGAGACTCCTTGTGTCACAGTACACTGGTCGAGTAAAACACGTTTTGAAAGACATATGGTGAATCTGCGGAGGAAAACCACAACAGACTTGATCCCAGAACTGGACAGGAACAGGTGACACAGGTGATGTTGGTGTCGCCTGTGAAGGTAGGAATCGAACATTGCATCTCCCCACACTCCAGGGGGGAAGTGCAGTGTCCCATAAAGGCTCATTTGATGGAAAATTAGAAAGCAAATAGCTGCAGGATTTGAGTCTTTGTGCCCTAAATAAAATGTTGACTGGAGGAATTACAGATATTATAACCAGCAGCAATTCACCACCTCTGATGCTGTAGAACACCTGGTGGAGCAGCTGGCACAACAGGATGGACCTAGACATGCTCCTTGCTGAGAAAGAAGGTGTTTGTGTGATGTTTGGAGACTCATGTTCTTTCATTCCTGATGGAAGTGTCACCAGAGCCCTAGAGGGTCTCAGATCCCTCAGGGAGGAATTTACATGAATCTCTGGTGTAAACTGGACAATCCATTGACTGGATTGACGTCAAGGGAAAGGGAAAAGGTTTCCATAAAAGGAGAAAAAGGCTGGGAGCAGTAGCCTGAGGGTGGAGAATGTTCTGCCCAGCAACAGAAGGTTAGAAAACTAATGTGTGATGTATGAAGTTTAGAACTGCATAGGATGGAGACTTGAAACTCTGTTGATGTACTTCTCTCTTGCAAGATAATAAAACCCTAAAAGACGTCCTGGATGTTGAAGCTTCTTTACCGATTACACTGGAGGTGTCTAAGAATCAGAGTTGCCTGATTCCAAGACGCCACCACTGTGTACTTGCCGTCTGTCTCTGATCATTTTCTTTGTGTTTATGCTTCTGAGAACTGTCACTCAAAATATCAACGCTCTACTGGTGCACGATCGCATTAAGCCCCTGGAGCTTCGATTCTCGCTGAGAAATTTGGTTGAGTTTCAGCATGATGGTCAGGATGCTTTGCCCCATTCATGTCGGAGATACCTTCTCACCTTTGCCTCTTTGCTACCTCCACGGCGGAAACACCACCGTCGCCGGGGTAAACGCAGCGGCAGGCTGAGCTTGGAGTGGTTCATGGCCTTTTCCCCTCCTGGCACTCATTGGAGCCTGTCAATGCCTGGCTGGCACCTGTCGTTGGTCCGGAGGACCTGTTCCAACGCCACCGTCCCTGTTCTTCTTGTCCCAGGCACCACGGGGTAAATGTGGAGAACCTGCGGCCTCTCTATTGTGATTATTTTAATTTCCCGCATACGTCGGGTCGAGGGGCCACAGTTTATGAATCCACATATAAATGTAACCAGCCATCTCTGTCGTCTTCTTTTTCCAGCTTTGAACTTGACTTGTTTGAACTGGGTCGCTATCAACCTGTGCTGTGCGTCGTCCACCCAAATACAATAAGGACTTTCTTCATGAATTTTCTGAATTTGGCTGATATCATGCCTAAGTATGATCAAGTCCTTATCGTTGGAGATTTTAATGTGCACAAACAATGTCCAAGGACTTTTTAAGCCTTATTGACTCTTAATTTTCTTCAGCACGTTTCGAAACCCACGCACGAGCATGGACATACTCTTGACCTGGTTTTCACTTATGGTCTGTCTGTTACCAACTTGAAGATTTGTGATACTGTGTTTTCTGAGCATATGCCTGTATATTTGACATTACGCTGCCCTGTAACACCTTTAACCCTCGCGCTCCTCCTCGGTGCATCCATATTATTAACCCTTCCACTGCCGCTCAGTTCTCGGCCTCACTCCTGAGTCTATGTGTTCCGATGCAGACAAGCTCAGCTCTTGGTTTCATTCCACCTGCCAAACAGCACTAGATGCTGTGGCTTCGTTAAAATCCAGGCAGCCTAAAGTTAAAGCTGAGCCGTGGCTGAATCATTCAACTCGCGCTGTCAGAAGCGAGTCTCGAAAAGCTGAACGAAAGTGGAAGAAGGACAAGCTGCAGGTGTCATTCCAAATTTTAAAGGTCTGCTGGTCGTTATCAGGCTGTTGTAAAAGAGGCAAAAAGGGAACAGTTTTCAAATATCATCCTGTCAAACCGTCACAAGCCTCGTGTTCTGTTTAACACCATAGATGTTGTTCTTAATCCCCGAGGACTGTTTGTGAGGAACCTTCCCTGGAAGCATGTGAAAACTTTAAGTTTTTTGTAAATAAGGTGAAGAATGTGACGGCTCTCATATCACCACCTGCTTCTGACCCTTCAGTGTCTGTGTTGTGCCCTGTAACTTGTCACCAGTTTGAGCCTGTGACTTTGTCTTTTTTATATGAGACTGTTAGACATCTGAAGCCCTCAGGTTCCCCCACTGATGTGGTTCCACCAAAGTTTTTTTTAAAGAGGATATCACTACTCTGGGGCCTTCTGTTCTTGGTGTTATTAACAGCAGCCTTGCCTCCAGTGTCTTCCCAAGACACTGCAAACATGGTGCAGTGCAGCCACTGATTAAAAAACCAGGCCTGGATGTCAGTGTGGTGTCAAATTTAGGCCCATTTCTAAATTTCCCTTTCTGTCTAAAATTCTGGAGAAAATTGTATATGTCCAACTGAAGGACTTGTTAGAGGAAAACAGCTTTCTTGAGGTTTCCAGTCTGGCTTTAAATCGCTTCACAGCACAGAATTGGCACTGCTGAGGGTTTGTAATGACATCCTCTTAGCTAGAGACGCTGGGGACTCTGTGTGGTCTTGGTGCTACTGGATCTTACTGCTGCTCGTTCCGAGCAATGGATAGGCATCCCACTGCTCTGGAGTGGTTTAGGTCACACAAATGGATAATGTCCAGTCGTCTTCTGTTCCTCTGTTATATGGGGTTCCGCAGGGCTCAATTCTTGGGCCTCTGCTTTTTCCCCCTCTATCTGCTCCACCTTGGCTCCATTCT
This sequence comes from Channa maculata, assembly GCA_020496755.1. Classification (NCBI taxonomy): domain Eukaryota; kingdom Metazoa; phylum Chordata; class Actinopteri; order Anabantiformes; family Channidae; genus Channa; species Channa maculata. Next base: position 22,601,347 of record CM035612.1, on the reverse strand, counting down.
TAGAAAGCATAACTGTCCTTTCCACTGTTATGCAGATGACACCCAGATATATTTTCCACTGAGACAGAAGGATGGCTACTCCATAAGCTCACTGATGGAGAGTCTTGAGGAATTACGAGCCTGGATGGCTCTTAATCTCCTCCACTTTAATGAAAAAAAGACAGAGGTTATTGTCTTTGGTCCAAGCACCAGCAGTGGGCCCCCTCTTGTAGACCTGGGCCCTTTGACACAGTTTGTTAAACCTGCTGTCACTAATTTGGGTGTTAAGGTGGACAGTGGTTTTAGCTTGGACGGGCAGGTTAGTGCAGTGGTGAAATCCAGCTTCTTTCATGTAAGACAATTGGCTAAAGTTAAACCATATTTGTCAAAAAAGCACTTTGAGACAGTGATTCATGCTTTTGTCACAACTCGGCTGGATTACTGTAATTCTCTGTATTTTGGTGTCTCTCACTTGTTCCTGTCCCGTCTTAAGCTGGTAGAAAATGCAGCTGCACGTTTGTTAACTGGAACACGGAAGAGAGAGCACATCACCCCGGTTTTCACATCGCTGCACTGGCTGCCTGTCCATCTTAGAGTTCATTTTAAAATTCTTTTATTTGTTTAAGTCCTTAAATGGTCTTGCTCCACCCTATCTCTCTGAGTTGCTATATGTGCACTCCCCCTCCAGGTCGCTCAGGTCTGCTGACCAGCTGCTCCTGGACGTGCCGAGAACTCGGTAGAAGCT